>JAMZAV010000610.1:0-600000 GCA_024449915.1 Sweltsa coloradensis
AAATAAAATTGTCAAGTGTAAAGTAACATCTGTATTAGGTATTTCAAGTGATTTGTGTATTTTCAACGAACACAATGTAGGCCTAAATAAATTGTTAATAATGAGTCCTTTTGTATTTATTTCTCATATGAAGTGGTTTCTGATTGTTTTAATGGTGGGAAAAGTGTTTTCAAAAAGTTGGACCGCACCAACCGAAAAAGACCCCCCCCCCCCCCCCCCCCCCCCCGATTAAGACATTTTTTAACTTCATACCACATCCCGTGTTGCCCAACTCTGCTTGCAGTATAAGGTGCCCGAGTGTTCTAGCGCACAGCTGCCTGGCTGCGGTGCACTAGCCCTGGTAGCTTGCACCAAAATTATTTAAGTTTCAGGGCGCGTCAACCGTTAGGTCATAATGCGCCACTCTAGCCTAGGGGGTATGGAAAGAAAACTACCATAAAGAATATAGGCCTAACATAGGCCGATGCACAATTGCCCGGTAACGATAACGGGAAGAAAGTTGAATCACATGTTAACTTACGACACTATGCACAATAAAGCTTCCCGGCAACGACAACGGGAACATCACCAAGTTTTAACTTTCCGTACGTTACCGGAACCAATCGGAATCAAGATGTAGGCCTACACGTCCTAAAACTATTTTATCAGCTGATTGATGCTTTATACGCGAGGAATAGGGTATGCTAAATAAAATTAAATACAAATATGCAGAAAAAACAAAATTTAATTAACACACTTAGGGGTCATTCCATGTCAAATCAACCGATGAAAAAACTTCACCGACTCAGATTTTCATGATTTTTTTTTTTGTAGTAAATACCCCCAAAAATACCATGAATCCAAAATTTTAGGTCTCTACCTTAAATACTTTTTTAGTTACAGCCGGTCAAATATTGCCCCTAAACTCAAATTTGGGTTCGCGCGTTGAAGCGATAAATGCAGTAGCTCTGAAACTATTTGTCCTAGAAAGCTCTTCCATATGTCATTTGAAAGCTGTTGCAAAAATCTATCCATTATAACTACTTTAAACATTGTTTTGAGCAATTCATATGCTATTGTGCTACAGCGTATGTTTTGACCTTGAATATTTCCAAAAAGGTATCTTTGAAAAAATAAAAAATAAATTGGCTTGATATTTGATGTAAGTTCTATGTATGTGCCAAATTTCAAGATGGGGGTGCAATGGGTTTAGATTCTGTAGCTAAATGAATACTGGAAAATGTTAAAAATGCATTTTTTTCCCCCAAACTTTAATTTTAACATTTGTTTTTACATCTTAGAATTCAAATACGAAATTGTGTTTCAATTTATTGCCAATAGGTGGCAATAGTGTCATGTAAAATCAAGTGAGTCAGCCATATTGTCATAAAATCCTACCAAGACTGCTTAGCAACTATGATGAGCGATCTACATGTGCCTAAGTGTTATTTATCGGACTGTCCTCACTGCCCTGGTGCAACACCTTTGAAGAAGAATTTGCTAGATATCATGGACCGGGAAATGATTGAAAATATTACATACAAACAGCGGGTGTCGGTAGATCGCTGCAATCTTAAAACATTAACAAAATCAGCCGATGAATTTGTTGATGTTTTTTGTGATTAGTTATAATATATTAATTTGAATCGACACTCTTTCATTGTAAGGCAGCAATCAGAATTTCAAACACACAAAAAAAGGCAGCTGGAAGATGGGGAATTTTTAGTGATTTGTGACTGCGGAAAATTACTCATTTGTTTTGCAAGATGCAGCCCAAGGATACCATTGAGACAATGCCCAAGCCACAATTAATCCTTTGTGGCATACCTACTGCAATGAGAATGGTGAGACAAAATATGTAGGCCTAAGTTTGTAATAATTTCAGAATGTCTTCGCCATGATACTGTGGCCGTTGGCGTTCACCTTTTTCAAACTAAGTTAATTGAAGTTTAAAAAACAAGTTCCCTGGGGCAGTAAAGAAAATATTTTACTTTTCTGATGGCTCTGCAGCCCAATATAAAAACCAAAAGAACTTTGTATATCTTTGTCTACATAAAGAGGATTTTCATGGTATTGCTGCAGAGTGGCATTTTTCGGCCACTTCCCACGGGAAAGGTGCTTGTGATGATTTGAGCGCTGGCAGCACGGGCAAGTCTGCAGAGAGCATACCAAGACCAAATAATGACACCAAGGCAGTTGTACGAATGGGCAATTCCAACCTTAACAAATGTGTCCTTTTTCTATTGTACCAATGAGAACCATGACACCCATGAACATCTCCTCAAAGAACGGTTTTCGGCTGCTATAGCACGATCTCTGGCACTCAGAAATTACATTGCTTGATACCAATTTCAAACACTACTGTAGCCACAAAAATATTTTCCTATTCAACGCACGTTAGAGAGAAGAGTCTGTGTCAATTTTGAAGTACTACGCGGTTTCGTGACGTCGTGTGTTATTTCAACTGACGACAATAAGAAAAAGGTGACATTAAGCTTTCTTCATCCACATGGGCCTTCATCATTGTCCTCATACCCGTAGATACAAGATATCACTAACAATAATTGACCCGACAACTATGACAGGACGAGTGTATTCACTGAGCAAGAGTGAAACATCTCAAGCAGACATTAAGCTCACAAGTTGGAAACCATAATTTATTGAAATGGGGTAGGCATAACCTTTATAAACATATCTATGCACCTATGTTGGTACTTTAAATTTATGTCTACTGGGTGATCAGTAGGCCCCTACTATTGAGCAAAGTTAAAAGAAAATTTAATGTTGGGATAACTGAATTTTGAACATTTTCCAGTATCATTTAGCTACAGAATCTAAACCCATTGCACCCCCATCTTGAAATTTGGCAACACATAGAACTTACATCAAAGATCAAGCAATTTTTTTTCTTTTTTTTCAAAGATACCTTTTTGGAAATATTCAAGGTCAAAAAATACACTGTAGCATAATAGCATATGAATTGCCCAAAACAATGTTGAAAGTAGGTATTATGAATAGATTTTTGCAACAGCTTTCAAATGACATATGGAAGAGCTTTCTAGGACAAATAGTTTCAGAGCTACTGTATTTATCGCTAAAGCGCGCGAACCCAAATTTGAGTTTACGGGCAATATTTGACCGGCTGTAACTCAAAAAGTATTTAAGGTAGAGACCTAAAATTTTGGATTTATGGTATTTTTGGGGGTATTAACTAAAATAAAAAAAAATCATGAAAATCTGTGTCGTGTGAAGTTTTTTTTGGCCCTCGGTTTGGTTGATTTGACACGGAATGACCCTTAGGACCTTTCTGAATAGTGGAAAACCTTAGGTCTAGGTCTCGATTTACGTCACGAATTACGTCATCAATCACCCAGTTTCATCCGTGACGTCACAAGTAGCTCCGAATAGTCACGCACACAATCGAGACTGATTGAAATCATGTAATAAGAATAAGAATCGAAAGTGCACACTAGATTCAGGTCTTGATCATGGCGGACGTTATTAACGTGTATTTACATACCGTACCATTTCCATATCAAATTTGATTCTGTACTATTTATTTTAATATTATTAGCGCCTACCAACATTTAATAACTTACTTGGCTAGGGCCTACTCAACGTGATTTGGAAGTGTTTCGATCAACTCCCGAGGCCGCCATGTTCTAGAATGACACTAGGCCTAGTGTGGTATTTTCAACGAGACCAAGATCAAGTAATGAGACCAAGCAATAAGTAATAAGACCAAGTAATGAGACCAAGAACAGAATTCAGAAACGGGTAAATATGAACGATTCCGTATTATTGTCAAATTTGAAAAATAACTTTCAAAAAGGCTTTACTAAGCATCACTGGTCAACATATTAATGTTTCAAAACGGCACTTACCTGGGAAATGTGTAAAAAGTTGAAAAACATGAACTATAAGTGGCGAGGAGTGACGCAGCCTAGGCCTACCGTGCTGAGATGTTGTACTCACTGCAAGTACCTTAGGCCTACAATAACATAATTTAAAAATCCAAAATAGAATCATCACGTTTTTGGTGTTACCTATAGTAACAAAAAACTTCAAACCGGCCTTTAACGTCACTATTTTAAACGAAAGTCATGTTGCGTTGAAAGCCCTTAATATTTAAAATAGCGACGTTTAAGGTTTTGTAGGTTGGGTATTTTAGTGCAAAAGGTTGGTACTACGTAAAAGCAAGATGTTAATGTCCAACATGGTAAACCAACAACAGTGAAATGTCCCGATTGTTTACGTGTTCAATCTGTGTTCATTTTTCCATATTCCCGCCTACGCGGGTTGGCATTGTAAAGTTTCAACTATAATTGAGGTAATTTGTTCAATTACCAGTGGATTTTTGCTGGGAAAAGTAGGTTAGCCGGGGTATGGGGGGAGGGGGGGGGGGAGTGTTGCGCGAAGCGCAGTGGAAAGGTTAGTACACCACTTGGGCATACAGCCTTGCAGGTGACACTAATGTTTTTCCTACTTTTTACACTTTTTTAAGGTAGGCTAAGCGCCGTTTTGAAACGTTAATATGTCGACTAGTGATGCTTAGTAAAGTCTTTTTGAAAGTTATTTTTCAAATTTGACAATAATACGGAATTGTTCATAATTACCCAGAAACGTCCTTTTTATTTGATTTGTTCCCGTCAGTTTGCTTGTCTCGGGCAATTGTGCTCAAAACCTAACCTCAAAATTTCCATTCATGAATTCTAGCCTAGCCCTACAGTACCTAGCCCCTAGCCTAGGCCTAGGGTACGTCTTAAAAGTAAGCTAGTAGGGTTAAACGATATTAACCTAAACCAATAAGGTGTTTTCGCAATACACACCACAATTTTTCATAGCTTACCTTATTAAAAAACCAACCAAATTTCCGAAAAGTTTCCAGAGTTTTTAAGCAATGGCGTATCCACATCACATCTTCTTCCACCCCCACCGCCAACAAAATGCAAAATGCGGGTCCAGATTCCAGGCGGCAGTGCTGGCGCCTAATTTAAAATTCATTACAAATACAAACCAAGTACAAACATAATTTTGTAGCCTATCCAATATGATTAAAATTTTGTACAACTTTTATTCTTATTATTTACTACAACTTATTTAACTTATTTAGTCTTATTTAACATCTATATAAATGACTTATGTAACCTATTAACAAGTGGACAGATTATTAATTTTGCAGACCAAACGAGGTCTGTACTTTTGCCCATCAATTTTTACACCTTTTGCACTTTTGAAGAAATAAGCGTTCTTTTCTTTTGTACAGGGTAATTACAATATTTCTTCCAAAGACGTGTTCTTTTGTCCGGGGGGGTAATTACAACTTTACACTTTTTGCACCTGTCTCTTGAGGAGGTGTAAAAGGTGTATCTATGGAAATTCGCACTAATTTCAAAAGTAACCCGGGTTTGTAATGTGCAGTTGTTTAATAAATAGAAGATAAAATGGAATAGAATTGTAGAAAATGCACAAAGTTGTGTTATTGAGTGAGATATCTTATGAAAGTGTTTGATAATGCATTTAATGAATGAATCAAATATAGAAAAGGGTGGGGAATGAAAAGAAAAGAAAAGGAAAAAAAAGAAAGAAAGAAAAGGAAATGAAAAAAGGAAGAAAAAAAGAAAAATAGAAAGAGAAACAAAACAACGATCCCACTCAAACGAATATGAGGTTTGCCAAAAATCAGGAACAGCAAATCAGGGAGTATAATCAAAAAACTTTCGCGGAAGAAACCTTCTTGTGTTCAATCTTCATTTTTGTGTTCAAATCTTGATAACAGTTTAGTCCAAAAAATCTTGACACTTATATATAATTATATCAGATATATAATTATTTAAAATTGTTCATGTTAAACTGATCACAGCAATGATACAGGACACCTAACTCAAGTTGCAAGCTCCATCAGTAGGCGGCAACCAGACAATCTAGGCAGAAAAAAATAAAATTGAAAATACATTGATTATATCATTCATAATCAAAGCAATAATGAGCAAACAAAGAGAAAAGCAAAATCATTAATAAGAACTTATGAAGGAAATTAACATTACAAAAAACACACAGACAATAACCTACAAATAAATAGTAAAAATCAATTCTTTGCTCTTTTGATTCAAAATCATTGCTTCAATTTTACTTTTAAATTGTACAATTCCTAGTCAGTAAACTGGCTTCTAATATCATAAGAAATTGAATTACAATAGGATACGCCTCTGGACATAAAGGGACTTTCTAAATGCTTCAGAAGTGAATCTAGGAACTTTATTCTATCACGATCAACAATTTTAAAAAATATTGGGTAGAATACCTAAAAACGTTATCTTTCAATATTTGTATGTATTTACCAGCACGCTACACTTCATTCTTTCCTCAATCGTGAAACAATCAGACTGCAATTAATCTTGGTCAAGGGAAATGAATCAAAACAGATGGTCAATTCTACTCTGGAGTACAACATACTCAGTTTCGTTTTACTGCCCAAACCACTAAGCAATAATCAATAATAAGTCGCATTTAATATCATTTTATTGTTACCAAAATTGTTGTTGTAAATGCATTGTTGGTGTAATGCAACTATTTCAAATATTTACTTAAATGTAGTTTATTGTTGTTTCTGCATCTATGTAATTAGATTTATTTAGTTGTCCTCCTTTGAAAATCAGTTTTTATAACTGAATAGGATAGACGTTAAATAAATAAATAAAAAAAAAATGAAATACAAGTAAATACCGTTCAATCTATTTGTTACAAACTGTTTACGTGTGTAGGCCTCCATTGTTTCAATCTCCCTACCCTGCCCACACAAGAGGACACACTTTCAAAATGCGAAGTACAAATATCTACAATACAAACTGACTAATGGCGTTTTCCATTGGTATGCACTCGGCGAGTGCAGAGATGTCATTGTTGTCAACCTCCACTTGAATAACATTACAAAACTGAACAAATGAAAAGACAAGTGGCAATCCAGTGCGCACTAGGGCGCACTAGTGCGACCTGAGAGCGGCAATGGAAAACGCCATAAATACAAAGTATGTGCCACCTTACCTTGGCTGAAGGTAAGGATCGGTGTCAGTAGGCCTAGGCTAGGGCTTCCCGGGGACGGCGGGGGGGATGGAGGAATGCCCGTAATTCAAAGGTCCACATGCAATTTCTTTATCACTACACTTGGTCTAAAAAACGACCACCGGCTTCGAACTATGACTCATTCTGAACGTACAATTACCGATAAACATTATGCATTATGCAACACTTGTTTCGCGTTTGTTACCGACAGAGTGCGAATTAACGACTCTGCAGAGGGATGGGATGGCTGAGAATAGTATTTTCGTTAGCAAACCGGGGCCTGGGGCGAAGCCCCAGCCTTCGGAGGCGAATTTTTTTGGGGGTATTATTGCCCTTGAGATGGCCTTAGAAGCGATCTGAGGAAAATATTTGGGTCATTATTGCCCTCGAGATGCCGCAGAAGTGATCTGAGGAAAAATTTGGCGGTATTATGCCCTCAAGATGTATAGAAGCGATCTGAGGTATTTTTTTGAAAGGAATATGTGTAAAATTGACGCATTATTTATTAACATTACGAGATAAAGTCACTTGATATGTTATGAGATGAAATGGGAATCCAGAGGTGGGGATTTAGCCATCCCTGGCGGGGATACCTTTCAGTAAAACAGAGCCACGGATGAAATTACCAGGGGGGGAAATCCCCCCTATCCCCCCCGTCAATTCGCACCCTGGTTACCGAGATATGAGCACTTTAGTCGCACTATAATGGCATTCACGCCGACAATTCAGTGGAGGAACCTAGGGCCACACTTGACACTGGTCTTTTTCAAGACCTCTAATGTTGCCAATCATAGCTGAAAGGTTGACGAAGGTTTCAATAGAATATTGGTTTACTGCTGTCAGCCACTCAGCCCGTCTTCATTTAAATTCCAACTCGAGAAAAGGTACTGAAAACAACCATGCATATGCCATTGCATTATAACAAGCGTTATTTTAACGTTTTCATAATTATAACGTATGTTAATCAATTCCTTGTCAAAAGATGGGTCTGTGGGTGTTTTTAATTTTAATTTTAACCAAATATTAAGATTTGTTCGCAAAATAACTTGACAATGTATTAACTTATTTTACGTCTATCCTATGCAGTTATAAAAACTGATTTACAAAGGACAACTAAATTAAAATTATTATATGCCTATATACACATGGATAACGGGTAATCCGTGTACACAAGAGTGAAGGAACATCCTGGATTCGAACGTGGAACGCAGGACAACAGTAATATGAAATCAACCCACGGGTTCTGCAGTGGTTTATAAACTATTGAAGGGTACTTAGTCATTCGTGTAGCATACCGCTACTCCTCTAGACAAGTTAATAATTAGTTATTATTCTGTAATTCGTCGAATATTCAATACACACTTTGAATGAAAATGATGCAAAAAATCGCCTTTCAAAAAACTCAAATAACCGGAAAAGGGGCAGGCTAGACAGTGTGTGAAGTATAATTTTTACTCGACTCATCAATAATTAAATGATAAGATTAAAATAATATTAGTTACATTACTGGCAATACATTAATTTATAGTCTGCGAACCTTTTACAAATGCCAAAAAACAACCCTTTCGAAAAGAATTTGTTGAGGTTGAAAGGCGCATAACGAATATAATAGAGGTATTATACAAAAATGGGATGACAGGTGTGGGGTCTCTTGTATAAGTGATAGTTAAATCGTGTCATTTTTTTTCATTTACTGATAATATAATATATAGTTTATTCAATTCATCAAGTCAAAACAAGGCCTAAAATGTTTTTAAATCGAAATTGTAGCTCAATTCTAAGCGGAACTGCAAAAAATAACATAAACTTTTGATATGATTTAATCGGATATTTTCTTAAAAACGAAGATAAACACTTCCCCAAAAAAAACGAAAATGCTTAGAAAAATGTAAATAAGACAATGAATTTATTAAAATAGAGATAAGTCCTATCAACTTCATTTTAAAAGTTTAGAGACGGTATTCGTTTTTTGCACAATGGGGTTCACTTTGATACCAAACACTCCGGAGCATTGTTCAGTTGGAACCCTTTCTAAGGGTTGTACAAAATGCGAATTTGTTGCCCACTGAACAGTCGATGTGAACTCCATTATAGTCACTGGGACTGCGAGGGATTGGATACACAAAGACTGCGGGGCAAAGCCTTAGACGGTCTAAGGGCAAAGCGGGCGCGTTCCTTTCGCTTCTCGCAGCGCAGTTCCAGTTATCGCCGCTAGGCCGCAGCACCGCACGGTCAGCCTGCAAGGTGACGCGTAGGCAGCCCGCTGTACACCACAGAATCCTTGATCAATGCATGATCAGCTGTAGGCTACATCTCTGTATCTACAGAGGCTACAGCATGCAAGGATCGGCTAAATTAATTCTTTCTTTCTATCTTTCTTTCGTCTAAATTATTTACATTACTATTGGGCTTTTTGACATAAATGAGCCATATGAGAGTCTTTTTTACCACTTGAATATCACATGCAGCATTTTCTTTCTGCGTTTAGTCTATTTATATATTAGTTAGCTACTATATCGGCCTACATTAATTTGTGTGTGCATTTTACTCTTTTAAATTTGTAACGGACATAAGCATTAACTATAAGGGAGATTATAGATTAAAACAACCAATCCACCAACAACATTTAGTTAATATTATTACCGTTACATACGTAATACAACTTCGGATTTGTCAGTAGGCCCTAGTATATACGGGTTGTACGAAAAGATACATACTGATAGGATATTGTGGTGGCCTTGTCTGTAAATCTGAATGTAAATCACCACCTCGAACTAATTACACTGTATGGATTGGATTGGATATTGCTTAACATAATGCTCTTCGGCTATTCGAGACGATGAGTGGTGATAGATGAGGATGAAGTATGAACAGAAGGGAGGAACGAAACCTGGTACCGGCACGTAGCCTACTCCTTTCGAAAAGTACCAAGGGGACCAACTGCTTACTGTCCCATCCGAAAGGACGGTGTACCTTGACAGTCATATCATTAGTCATATAGGTTCCTCCACTAATCCGGACTGCCGAGCAGACGTCGAGGCGAACGAAGCCGTTACACTACCTCTCGAACCCTCCATCTTCTCTAACCAGCGGAATACGTGAGTTTCAGGGCAGAGCGGGCACCCATATAACACTGTATGTTCTTACAGTTGAACTCATATGTTCTTTCCATGCATGCATGTTTGTCAATTGACACCTAGGGCGTTTAGACAGTAGAAGTGTCTCATGTTAGATGCAAATATATGCTTATATATTTTTTCCTATTGAAAGTTAATCTGCATTTCATAATTTGTTTGCCAAGTAGGGGTGTGAATTTGGAATGCATGTTATTGTTTTTGCATGTTTGAGTGTATATTATTTTTGCACAGTTTCAATACACGATGTTATAAAGGGTTATTTTCGATTAGTACTATGCACTAGTATCTATGCAAAACAAAAAAATGTCGGTTAACCCGATAGCGACCGAAACTTTATTTGTACCGTCTGGCAAAGAAAATCGTACATCGAACGATATTTGAGAAAATTGTTTTCCTTATAATGAGGTGGAAGGCAACGATGTATAGAAACAATATAATAAAAATCGTCGCTCTAAATTAACTGTAGCACCAAGCTCAGAGTTTCTACGTTTGTCACAAAATTTGGTTAGGTTACGTCCCGCCCCAAAAAAATTACCAAATATATTTTCCTGTTATATTTGACCTCACTTTATCTAACATCGCAGTAATTTTCCTTTGATTTTAAAATATCGTTTAGAAACCGATACAATAGCTTTAAATATAATCGTATATCTAACTACTAGGATACTTGCAGCTTAGACACTATAATCTTCTGAAGGACTATTAGTATAACTAGGAAACGCTCAGTTGGACGCGTTGATAAGCGAGCACGTGCTATAGCTAGATCCACATTGCACATTTTTTAAAATTTTAAAATTTACGACGTTCGCTGTCCACAGGGCAATGTTTCCAATATTATTTATTATTGCCAAGGTATTTGGGTAAACCCGTGTGTAAATCTTTACTTAAAATCCACCGCCATCTAGAGGACCTTGACTCCTTGGGAAAACTATTGAAACTCTTTGTTGACAAATAATAGACTGCTTCCTCGAAAGTATTTGATTATTCTTGGTGGCAGTGCATTAGAAACTTGGCGCGTCTTTTCGTTGCCATGGCAACGTTACTTTTGTTATAATGTAATTTCCATCTACACTACTTATCGGATCAAAATAAAATTAACATATTCGTGACCGGACGGACATTCTAAATGATTTGGCCATCTCAGATTTTGTCGCGGTTAGTTTGAAAAAAAAAACTTTCGGTTAACTTTAATGTAACTTTTTAACTTTTTGAACGATTTTGCCACAAAACTAATGGCATTCAATCGAGAACGAAGCTTGCGGATGGTCAAAATTTCAACTCGATCCGAGCCTCCATTCGAACGTTATCGCGAGACATAAAAAAAAAAACAAAAAAACAAAACCAGTGACTAATTTTTCCGGCAGAGTCAAATGGAAACGCTCGCTTCGCTCGCTTAATTATTGTTCTCAGACGTTCATACACAATGATTCAATAGATATCATACTTAAATATGCTTTTGACTGCGTGTTTTCACGCATTTGAGAAATCACATTTTTCATTTTAACGTAAACATGAACATGAACGTGACCGTGAACATGAACGTGAACAGACATGAACGTGACGGAAAACATGAACCTGAACTTGAACGTGAACATAAACGTGAACATGAACATGAACGTAAACATGAACATGAACGTGACCGTGAACATGAACATGAACGTAAAAAACATGAACGTGAACATAAACGTGAACATGAACTTGAACGTGAACATGAACTTGAACGTGAACATAAACTTGAACATGAACATGAAAAAATTAACAAATACACATGATTACAAAATAAGTTCTTTGTAGCAGATTGCTTACACTTGAACAACTAAGCGGAAGAGAACTTAAGTGTGTGGCAGATCGTACGTACCCGCGTACCTGCAACGTATAGGAAGATGATCACGCCGATGAGAACCAGAGGATCAAGATCCCAGCACTGATCGCTAGGGGAAGAGAAAATTAAGTGTATGGCAGATCGTACGTACCCGCGTACCTGCAACGTAGGAAGATGATCACGCCGATGAGAACCAGCAGGATCAAGATCCCAGCACTGATCGCTTCGATGCTACCAACACCCACCTCCTTCACTCCTGTGGAAACAAAAATAGATAGTTATTTTTTAGTTGCGAAGATAAAGCCATGTTGCGTTAAAACAACGATAGCTCAAAATATTACTTATATTCCAAGTTATTCTAGCGCAGTGTAACCAGGAAAACGCCAATGTCGTTTTTAGACGTGTGAGCGAGTCATGTGTTGAGTACCCGGAAACATTTGCATTTAAGTGATTGATGTAATATGAGGTATAAATGATGGGGTTTTGAGTTAAGTTTGGGATAAGGGCGCGTCAACTGTATGACCACAATGCGCCACTCTAGTCTATGATAGGCTAGGGAAGAAAGACCATGCCGGATCCAGCCTTAGGTAGAAGGATGAAAGAGAATGTCACAGGGTACCCAACACATGGCTCGCTCACTCGTCTTACAACAACTTTGGCGTTTTCCTAGTTATGTATAATTATTTTTAATTATTGAGGAGTTGCAAAATAAACAAAACGTATAGTTGTTACCGCCTTCGTTTCATTGACACTTCGTTAATGTAGAATTCAAGATTGCCGCCGTGCTGTGCCGGCGCGGCGGCAGCGCGCTCGAGGCGAATGTTTTCGGACCAGCTACTACTCGCAGTTTTGTCGAGCAAACGGAGGTGTCGATGAAACGGCGGAGCCGGGCTTCTCAAAGTTGTCGATGAAACGGTGGTCACGAACATTTCAAATATGAATTTGTCGAGGAAACGGCGGTGTCGATGAAACGAAGTGTCGATGAAACGAAGGCGACCCGAAATTTGAGCGCAATCAAAAAATAATTTCTCAAGAAAATCGCGATGTTACGCTTTTTTCGTTTAAAAAAATTTACGCTCATCCAACAACGCGCTGAAAAAGCGTATGCGAAGCTTCCTAGTACTCACTTTATTTATATTTGATATTTCTGTTGGCATTTTGTATGTGCTATGCGAGTGTCAACAACAATAATCTTCGCAAACGCTTTTTCGGGCGCGTTGTTGGATGAGCGTAATTTTTTTAAACGGAAAAAAGCGTAAAATTGTGATTTCCATGAGAAATAATTTTTCGATTACGCTCAAAAACGTGGCAGTTTTAAGTTCAGAGATTTCAAAGGCCTCCATAAAATTTCATCGCAATGGGAGTATCGGTTTAGCCGGAATATGGCCGGAATCGTGTTAACAAACACACAATAATAATAATACAAACAGAAATAAAGAAAAACGTTCTGGATTTTTTCTCCAGTGTAGTGGAATGGAATCTTCGCTTTGCTCGCTACGCTCATCCAATTACTTAATAATCGTTAAGTTATAGGAATTTTGTTTCAGGACATGACATTTTGGATTCATTGGCATTATGTCAGTAAAGTGGTATATTTTTATGACAATCGTTTTAGTTTTAGGTGTACATAATAATACATAATATGTCAAAAGTGGTAAAGGGGTTATTTTGTGCCATACAATTATTCGTCATAAAACTATCTTTAAAATGATACCAAGGTCGACCACATTGTGTTAATTTTCTGAATTCTGAAACCAATAATTTTAAAGTCGATTGTGGTCATATTGTTATGTGTGATGCACTATGTGATTGTGGTACGTGAATAAGAAACTTTTAATTTGGATTTAATTAATGCCTAATTTCATTTTTTAATTAATCAATAAGTTTCCGGAATTTCGTTTCAGGACTGACAATTTTGGATTTATTGACGTTATTTTAGTAGTGTGGAAATTTCGTTGCAATCTAGGGAGTTCTACGTATAATTATGTTACCTATATATTAACAAGTGCTATAATTGCAATACATTGTAATAATTTATAAATATAATTCAAACTATTGTATTTACGGTCAAACTGCTAATGACATTTTTTGTTGGTCATTAATTAAAAGTTTAAAACCATTAAACAATACCTGGTTTGCTTAAATCCGATAATTATTACTTCTTGAGTTACAGCAATTTTAAGAATTATTTTGCCGGCCATCTTGAGGACGCCATGACAGGTGACATTTGCTACCAAGCGTGTCCCCCGTGAAAATAACATTCTAAAATATGTCTTTTACCTGATCCTAAATTTTAGTGCTGGTTTCCGGCTTTGCAATGTTTTTATAGTTGATGCAGCTTGTTCCACGGACTATAATCCTATAAAGATATAGTGCATTTTGAAAGAAAAAATCAAACAAGTTTCCAAGTAAAGGTTTTACTATAGTAATGTGCAAAAAACAAGTCTTTGGACCACTAGATATTTTACAATATACCGTTAATTGGTAATACCATAACAATTAAATTGACTTTGATAAAATTATTATATTTTAACAAATAATTTTGCGATGGAACTTGAAAAAGTAATGAGATCCCACACGTAACAAAAAAAGTGTAAAAATACAGCCAAACCTTACACAATCAAAAGCAATGAGATCTAAAAGAAATGCCAAGCTTATGTACCCTCCTACATTTTCGCAATCTTAATACATAAATTCACTTTGCTCTATGACTGCATCCTTGCAAAGCTTGGCAAAATAAATTTGCACGAACTTTTACATTTAAAACAATAGTTGGAAATAAAATTTTGCCACGCTTTGCAAGGATGCAGTCGCAGGTCAAAGTAAATTTATGTATTAAGATTGCGAACATGTAGGGCTAGCATTTCTTTTAGATCTCATCGCTTTTGATTGTGTAAGGTTTGGCTGTATTTTTTACAAGTTTTTTGTTATGTGTGGGTATACGAATTATACGAACAGAAAGGCCTCGAATTTCCACGAGATCAATGCGTTTCTCTCAACGTTTATTTAGAGAGCATAAAATAGTCAAAGCAATCTATGTGTACAACTTTACATTTCGCAGCGCGAGCGACGCCGAAGTGTAATAATCGATTCACCAGAAATTGAAGATTTATGCTTGAAACTTCTATTGTAGTAATACATATAATACACGTTAAGACATGAAATGCTGATATTAATATCCATACAAACGTCCGCATCTCTTATTGAATTATCAAAGATAATAATTAATATACTATGTTATTTGGTTGTAAGTGCGCAAGGAGAATTATTTTCTTATTCCAATATTCAGATCGAGTATGCACCAACAATATAGACGACATCAAGCTTAGGATCGGTTGTTCAGTGGTCAACGCGCCCGCCGGAATGCGGGAGACCCAAGATTCTGGATTTCTGGATTGTTGTAAATAATGTGATTTTCTGATCAGACCGAACACCGCTGTAGTTGAATAGACTGTGATTTCTCGAGATATTTACATGGATGCTTCTTTTCTATCTAAACAAATTCTCTGTCTTACTTTGCCGTTTTTGTAAGCCTTGGTTTATGGTTAATAGTATATTATTAGATTATGTGTTTGTTTGACCAGTGTTTAAATTATTTTATCCAAAATGAATATAATTTTAACACTGTGCTTCAAGGTATCTCGTCAGCGCGTTCGCAATCTACGTCATCTTGTACTCGGCACCCAGGAGTCATGTATCCCGCCACTCATTTTTACCCAGAAGTAAATAACTAGAATTGAATTATATCACATTTAAAACGATTTATTTCAATTACTGGCTCATACCCTAAGTAAACAGGAAAACGAGATAAATACAACAAAAACACTACAAACAATGTTTTTAATATATTCAAATAATCCAACAAAAACATCACACAAGAGAGGTATGCAAAATATCCAATAAAAACATTTCATCCAATATCTTTAAGAGATATTTAAATTTTCCAGTAAAAGTATTTAAACAATATAATTGAACACAACATTACAAATAATACATATTATAAGAGATACAGTATTAAAATAATGTTATGCGCATGTTCAGACATTTACTTCAGGTGCGCATGTATATGGGCAGCTTTCTCAAATATTTCCCTCTTCACAGCTGGAAAACTGTTGAGCATACCTTCCCAGTTTGTTCGTTTCAGTGCCAGTAAAACTGCGACCGTACGAGCTCGGTAGCTGTACAGGTGTTTGCTTTTAGGATAGAGGCCCTGCGCCTGTAAGCATACAAGGTTTGGCGTTCAGCGGGGTTTGCAGCTGGTTCGCATCTCACACTGCCAAGTATACCTGCCTGCAAATCTCCATGATCATTTAGATCAGTTTCGATAAACATAGTCAATGCATTCATTACATTGTCTTACTTTAATTCTTTCAAATAAATTTAAATAGCCGGATTTCAAGCTTTTTTATAGCATACCGTCCTCAGAAACGAATCTAGGAATTAACTATTTATCGCCAGGTCAAATCAGAAAATCCTTTAAAATCGAAATGTCTTGTATCCATACTATAGGCTATAATGATAACCAAATTCTTCATGCTAACTATAATTTCAGATTTAGATCGCATCAACACAAATAACGATCATAATAATCCTGATATGATATGTTGGTGTATATATTTTATCGATAAAACCAACGCGAATAGCATAATTGATTCTATAGGCCTATAACTATTCGTCCGAACTTTTAGGGCTAGTATTTCAATGTCCAGTTAAAGTTGCAAGTAAATTTAACTGCCAAGTAACTTGTTATCACTATGGCAACCAATCAGAAGCCTTGTAATTATTTACTTAAGAGGACTAACTGGCAGATAAATTTTAACTATACATTGAAATTCTGGACAAGTCTAGCAACCAAAGGAGGCAGATAGTTTGAAGCTTGGAGGCGCCGTATAAGGGCGGGGCCCTTATTTGTCTTCCAGGTTAAAGGCAACTTCAAATTCACTTACAAACTTAGAACGTGAAGTAAGGCTTATATGGAATTCTGTGTTATTGTTCACATCTTCCGACTTACCGTAAACTTGCATGGTCGTGAAACTCAACAAGTTATAGAAATTCCAAATAATGAAAACATGGCGGCATCTATATATTATTTATTTGTATTTGTTTGGCACAAATGTAATCATAATTGAACTTTTGGGTTGGATTTTGCTAAGTCGAATTAGTTATCATATTTCATTTCGGGGTAAAATAAGCCTAGGCACTTCGATTTAACAAGGGGAAACTATAATAATATGTAATAGTTCTACTATACACGTAAACGAAGAGATTCGATTTTTGTAATAGGCCTACATAGAAACCAATTACATACGGGTAGTTAAGTTTAACTTAGCTGGTAAAGATAAATACCATTCCGAAGGCTTGCTCCTCTTTGAGTATGCCTTTGATTTCCTCCTCGTCATACCGTGCTCCAGACAAGAGGAATTCCACCTCTCCCGAGTAAATGAAGTACATCGTGTCGTCTACGTCCCCCTGGAATGTGATGTAGTCCCCGGGGAAGAAGACAAACTGCTGCAGACAACTGATCATCTGTCGCATGAAGTCATCGTGGCATGTTGCGAACAACTCGTGCTAAAAGAACAGACAGGGTAGGAACACACACACATTTAGTGAGAATGCCCGCTGTAGGGTCATGTGGCCTCTGCATGGTGACTCGTAACTATTTACATTATCTAGGTGGCCGTTAGGGCGTTACATCCGCGCGCCGCGGTGCGCTAACACACTCGGCCACCTTATATCGAGTTGAGTTGGGGCGGTTTCGAAGTGTCACCCAGACATCATGAAACGTGATACTAGGAAAACGCTCAGTTGGACGCGTTGTTGAGCGAGCACCGGTACGTGCAACACGACCGAGTACGACATTACCATAATGTTACATACCAATAAGTCTTTAAGGTCTTGATCGATTTAGCTAAAAATTTGTAAAATAGGAGAGAATGGATAAAATCCACCGCCATCTAGAGGACCTTGACATCATTTCTTTGGGAAAACTATTTTACTCTTGATTTCTTCTAGGTGGCAGTACATAGTGACCAGAATTCTTGTGCGACTTTTCGTTGCCATGGTAACGTTACTTTGTTTAAAATGTAATTTCTATCTACACTACTTATCGGATCAAAATAAAATTAACATATTCGTGACCGGACGGACATTCTAAATGATTTGGCTACCTCAGATTTTGTCGCCGTTTAGTTTAAAAAAAAAACTTTAGATTAACTTTAATGTAACTTTATAACTTTTTGAACGATTTTGCCACAAAACTAATGGCATTCAATCGGGAACGAAACTTGCGGATGGTCAAAATTTCAACTCGATCCGAGCCTCCGTTTGACCGCTATCATGAGCCAAAAAAGCTGTGCGACTTTCCGTTGCCATGGTAACGGGACTTTGTTATAATGTAATTTCCATCTACACTACTTATCGGATCAAAATAAAAATAACATATTCGTGATCGGACGGACATTCTAAATGATTTGGCCACCTCAGATTTGTCGCCGTTTAGTTTGAAAAAAAAAACTTTCGATTAACTTTAATGTAACTTTTTAACTTTTTGAACGATTTTGCCACAAAACTATACAGCAACCCGCCTAGGTGGTATGTACATGTGTGCAAAATTTCAGGTCGATCAGAGAAACGGTGCGACCTGTATCGAAGCAGTAACAGAAAAAAACAAAAAACAAAAACAAAAACAGACGTTCGAGCCATAAGAGTCAAGTGGAGACGCTCGCTTCGCTCGCTCAATGAACTTGAAAATGGTTCTTGATCGGGAATAGGTACCTGACACCACGGCATGCCATATTTGATTAAGGTACGAAAATTCCTTCTGGGTGAAAAAATGGGTTGAATTGAAACATGCTCAAAATTCCTTTGATCCTTTGATCGTTTCGATTGCCCAACGATTCTGACCAAACGGCTAGGTCTACAAAATTCCAAATTTGCACGGAGATTAAGCTTATAATGATGTATATTTTTGAAATAAAAAGTAAAAAAAGATAGGTTTTAATAATGATTCTTTTAATAAACAAATATCTTTTGAAACTTGACAATAATCACTTTCAATAAGTACAAAAAGCCAGTAGATATTTTACACTATATTGTTAATTGCACCAGAGTCTATGAGGGAAGCCCCCTCACTGGTTGTGCTGTTTTGTGACTTTCCACCCTTCCTATCTTTAACCCTTTCTCTTAGTGTGAGTGAAGGGGCACCCTGGCCCAGCAACAACAGAAGGGGCAGCTTTTCTCTTGTTGCCAAGGGTCTTGGTTCGTTTCCAGGGTAGGTCATGGATTTTTTGTCTCCCGAGCACTAGAGTTGGGAGGGAAGCCCCTCACTGTCTGTGCTGAGGGTGTGACTCAGTATGAATGGTATGTGAAGTAACCTTGCTGATGATGACAACATGCATGCAGAATTTACTTCTTGCGTGGCCCCACCACAGGTTTGGTTATGTGTTGTGAGTTTTGTTTGCGTAGTCAGCTGATTTTTAGTGGCCACCATCCGTCTGACGAGTCCCAGAAGGACGAAACCCGACCTGTCAACCCTACTCCAATCTAAACATTAAACCAAGCTGACGAGTGAGCGATAACCAACCAAAGATATAGAAAAAAGATATAGAAAAAAAAAACATTTTTAATAGGAAATATAGCAATCAGTGGTATGGACAGTGCGAACACCCGCGGATCAACGCCAGAATCAACAAGGCCGATTCAGAACATCTTTGAATTTATTATGTGCCTCGTTGCTAGGACGGCTCCAAAGTCACCGTTTACAAATTCCTAACCCAAGAACTGATGGAACTTAAGTCCAAATCATAAGTTTAAAAACTGCTGCCTATATAGCGGGAATCGAGCCCTGGACCTTCTGCATTGGAAGCAGAGACGCTAACCACAAGACCAACGAGCCACACTTAATTGGTTTTTAATTGGTAATACCATAGCAATTAGCACTAAATTAAAAAAATCTATTAAAAAAAAATCACTTTGCCATGTGACTTTATCCTTGCAAAGCTTAGAAAAATAAATTTGCATGAACTTTAACATTTACAACAATAGTTGCAAATCAAATTTTGACCAAGCTTTGCAATGATGCAGTGACGCAGTCTCGTGGTAAAAAGTGAATTGTACAAGGGAACATAAGCTTGGCACTTTTTTTAAAGATCTCAATGCTTTTGATTGTGTAAGGTTAGGCTGTATTTTTACAATTCTTTGTGCTGTGTGATCTTGGAAAAAGTTTGTCAGGGTTTCCGGTGGCGGGATTCGAACTCGTGACCTCTGAATCTGGGGGCCTAGCACAACGAAAAGTTTTCGATGTCTCTCGTTCGTTATCTAAGTGACTGACTAATGGGAAAAGTCGATTTGTCCCGAAGCCAGTGGAATTTAGCGTTGCTCATAATTCCTATACTCCATCGTGACAAATCGCGTTCCCGACGGTTTCCCCCACAGGACGCCCGAGAGAAAATCGAACCCTTTATGATAGGCATGAGGAAATTTTTTCTGTGGGTGGCCGGTCCTTTGTGTAGTTATAAAACCCCGGCAAATTTTTTTTTCCGAAACAATTTTAGTTTTTCCCTTTTTTAAAAAGCTACTGAATTTTAAGGCAGTTTTTATTGTATTTTCCAAAACCAATAATTTCCCGATATTCAAAAACCTTGTTCTAGAACACTCGCAGTTTGAGGGTGTAAAAAAAACGTTTATTTTTGTTTTAAATGCTATAGATAGGTGTTTTTAACATTTAAAAACGTTTAAGGCTTATTACAAAATAAAAAAAAAAAACATTGGGCATTTATTAGTTAAAATAAAAATTTTAATAATACAAATTAAAGGCCCAAATTTTATTTACATTTATAACCACTTTGTTGGGGTTAAAAATACGGGTACACACAATAAAACGTGTAGTACTTTGTATCTCTATACCCTTCTTTTTTTCTGCAGCATTTTCAGGCAAAATTTGATTATTTAAAAAAACATTAAAAAAACAAAATTTTTCTTTGGGGGAAAAAACCCCAAATTTTGCCCCTGGGGGGCCCTTGTTTTTTTACTCCCCCGGATTTAAAAAACAGGCAAATTTGATTGTAGGGAAAAAGCGGGGTATTGAAAAATAAAAAAATTTTAAATTTAAAAAAAATTTAAAAAAATTTGAAAAAAAAAAATTTTTCCCCCCAAAAAAATAACCAAAATTTTCGAAAAAAAATTTTAAATGAAAAAAACCCTTGTTGGGGGGAAAAGGCCCCCCTTTAAAAAAACTTCAAATGGTGCCCCGATAATCTGGGGACGATTGTTTTTCTACCGAGGAGCTGGAGTGCTTTCATGGGGCCCCCCCAAGTGAATGTAAAAATCTAAAAAATTTAAAATTTTAATTTTTGTTTTTATAAAAAAACATATTATAAAAAAATTTTTTTTTGTTTTTGGTCGTTTGGGCTTGTTTTTAAAGGCGTATCGCTTCCAATGAAAGAAGGTCCGGGGGTTCGTTTCCCGCCATAGTCAAAAATTTTTTTAATTTTCTGATTTGGACTTAAAGCCCATCAGTTCTTTTTTTGGGGGTTTGTAAACGGGGGACTTTGGAGCCTTTCCTAGAAAACAAAAGCAAAAAATTTAAATTCAGAGTTGTGCCGAACGGCCTTTGGTTGATTCTGGGGGTTGTTCGGGGGTTTTCCCGAAACTGCCATAAACTGATTGCTATTTTTCCTATTAAAAAATAACGATCTTTGGTTGGTTACGCCCACTCGCCAAATGCGTCGGGGCCCTACGGGGTTTTGGGTTTATTTCGCTTTGATTTAAAGTCCCCCACTGAAAATATTTTATATAACGGGTTTTGGGTAGACTCAAAAATTACAATTTTTTTATTTTTTATTAAAACAGCACTATGGAAAAACTTTTAAGTTCAACAATCACTTTTCTCATTACAGCATTATTGAATTTTAAAAGGAAATTTTTTTGACAGTGTTGATATTCGTTTGTGTCAGTAATTTTTTAATTTTTTACTTTTTTCATTTTTTTTTCGAAAAGTTTTTTTAAAAAAACCCCACTGGTCATTTTAACTGGTGTCGTGCAGCTTTTGCTAGTTTTCAATGTTGGCATTCCCCCCCCGAAAATTTCCCTTTCATCACTTTAATTCGCCTTACAGAAAACCCAATTAATACCCTCTCGAAAAAATAGTATGGGGGTTTCCACCAAAAGGGAGGGGCACTTGCTGGCCACGCTTAAACCCCCACAGCAGGCAGAGTACGCCCATAAGCTGGCGAACCCGCGGGGGGAAAAGTCATTAAATGTTGTAGAATTTCTAAAAAAATCGGGGGAAATATCAGGCTGTTTTTGGCAAAAGGGAAAAAATTGTGGTGTTTTCCTTACAAATAAGATGTATGGTATGAAATTTTGCGTTGCAAAAACCCCTTAAAGAGAAAAAAAAAAAATAGGGACTCAAAAACCAATTTACAGATTTTGTGCCAACACCCCCCAGGGCCTTTTCCCTTTTGAATGTAGCACCCCGGGAAAGATTTTTCTCTTTTTTTTAGGGCCTTCCATCTCTCCAAAAAGGGCTAGGGCCCGCGGGACCCCCTTTACAAAAATCCCCCCTACTTACCCCCCACTCCCACTTTTAAAAACCGCCCAAACTTCCCAAACAAGTTGGGTTGCCCAACTCATCCCAACAAAAAATTTGGAAATGAGCAAAAGCGAGCGTTACCCCCCCCCCCCCCCAAAAACAAAAGATTCCATTTCATTTAAAACTGGAAAAAAAAAAAAACCCGGAATTTTTTTTTCTTTTTTCTTTCTTTCTGAAATTTTTGTCGGTTTTTTTTAGCCCCCGATTCGGTAAACCCCAAATACCCCAAAAATTGCGATAAAAATTTTATGGGGGCCTTCAAAATTTTCTGAACTTAAAAACTGCCACGTTTTGGGGGCCCATCAAAAAATTAAATTTCTCATAAAAAAATTCACAATTTTACGTTTTTTTTCGTTTTTTTTAAAAAATTATTTTAAACTTAAAAAAAACATCTACATGTTTTTTTCCGTTTTAAATTTGATTTTTTCACAAAAAACCTTAATTTTTATGAAATTTAAAAATATTTCGTTAAAAATTTGAGGCCAAAAAATTTCGAAAAATTATTTCTAAATAAAAATCCCCAATTTTACGTTTTTTTTCCCGATTTTTTAAAAATTTTTTTTAATTTAAATAAAAATTAAAATCCCTTTTTTCCGTTTTTAAATGTTTTTTTCCCACAAAAACCTTTAAATTTTAATGAATTTAGATATTGTGTAAAAATTTTTGACCCAAAAATTTTCAAAAAAATTATTTCTAATGAAAAAAAAGAAATTTTGGTGGGTTTTTTTTTTTTAAAACAATTTTTTTATTTATTACACCTACATGCTTGACCCTATTTTTAATTTAAGTTTTTCACAGAACCTTAATTTTATTAATTTATATATTCGTGTAAAAATTTGAGGAAACCGAATAATTTTTTTCTTTTTAAAAATTTCCCAATTTTTTGTTTTTTTCTTTTTTTAAAATTACGTTTAATTTAAAAAAAAATTTAAAATTTAATTTTATTTTTTAAAAATTTAATTTTAAATTTTTAAAAAAAAATTTAAAAAAATTTAAGTAATTTTTTTTTTTTCCACAGAAAAAACAAAAAAATCCGAAATAAAAACAAAAAAAGCGAAAAGCCCCCAAAAATACGCTAAACCCAAAAAACGGGGCCCGGGAACTTAAGCTTTTTTTTCCTAGATTTTTCCTTTAAGCCAGCTCACCCCCCATTGTATTTTTAAAATTTTTAGTGGAGATTCGCAGTCCAAAAAATTCCGCCACGGGCCGAGCGATACCAAATTAAAAGGGTCAATCAAAAAATTTTAAACCCAAAATTAAAAAAATGGGCCGATTTGGTGTTTTAATTTAAAGTTTTTTTTAATGCAAAAAAAGTTTTTTAAAGGGATTTTTTGGAAAATGGTTTAATACAGAAAAAAATTTAAAAAAGTTATTGCAAAAAGGAAATTTAGAAATTTCCTTTTTGGTTTTGTTTTTGGAAAAAATAGCCCCCCGTAAAAAACTGACACCCAAATTTTTAAAAAAAATTTTTGGGTAAAAAAAGGCTCCCATCTATTAAAACATGAAAAACTAAAAATTTTCAAGATGGCTTTAAAATTAAACCCCGCCAGTGGCCCAAAGGAAAAATTTGGGGGAAAACTACCCAAATATGAAAAAATTTTTCAAATGCTCACCCCATAAATCTATTTACAAAAAAATTAAACTAAAAAACTACAAAACAAATGACTCATAAACCCTTTGGACTATTCTTTTCCTTAAATTCCACACCCAATCAAAACCCAAATCCCCTTATCCCCGGGGACCTTTTTTTGTTGTATAACCCAAACAACCCCAATTCAGAGTTTGACTCATTTTACAGGTAAATAGGCTAGAAGCTCTAAACTTTGGGGGGGTTGGCACTTGAAAGTAGTTTTTAATTTCTATCCCCCTTGCTGGAGGGGGGTTCGGGTTTTTTGTAAAAATAAAAGTGCATTGTTTGGGGTTTTAAAAATTTTAAAGGGGTAGTTAACTTTCTTATTGGATGAAGACAGTGTCGCGTGTGCGAGCCTTATACTATCTAGTTGACATTGATTAACAAGAATTCTTACAAACTGGACCAATTAAGAAGCATTCCAACGAAGGACGTAGTAGACTCCCCCTGCAAAACTGCAATATTTGGTATCGTATGAACTGATGAACTAAAGTGTTTTCTCATAATTTTTCGAGTGGTACGCGCCTTCCCTCAGTTTTGTGGCGTGGACAAAGATTCATAGTTAATTATGAATTGACGTAGTAGTTTCAGAAAAAATACTAAGGCATTTAGACCTAATTAAGAAAAGATAAGGTTTATTTTCTATTGATTTTATGTGTTGTTGGGTTTCTGGAATAATTTATGTAATTATGCAAGATATTATTGTATCTTATTACCCATCAGAGGACAACGTGGGGGGTTTAGCCCGGGTTTTATTAGTGTAGGGGGTTGGAATACCTGGGGCAGTTCATATGTAAAGTTATCTAAAGGCGGGGTTTAGAGATTTTTTTGATAAAAAATTTGAATGTTTTTATTTTTGTAAAAGGTGTTTTTTCTCGAATTTTGGAAAATAACAGGGAAAAAAAAGATTAAATATTTAAAAAATCTTACAAGGGGGGGAAAGCGGTGGGATGACAAAAAGGGAAAAATTGGATTTTTTTTTGTAAAAACAAAATTCCCCAAGAAGCCCAACCGGGAAACAATGGCGGAACCAGGAGTTTTTTTAGGACCAAACGTCCCTATTAAAATGCCCTCGAGAATTTACAGGTAAGTCAAAGTTGGGGAAAAGTGGTTGAAACCCTTTTGAAAAAAATTTCCGTTTTTAATAAGGGGGTTTAAGATGTTAAAAAAATGTGGTTTTTGGCAGTGAGTTTAGACGGAAGAGCCGCCGACAAGTTTGAGGATATTTCTCCAGAAGAAAAACTTTGGTTTAAATGGAAGTTTTTTGCAGGGGGGGTTCCCATGCATTTAAAAAAACTAGAACCACCAGAGGAAAGAGCAAACAAAAAAACTGTTTTTCGGGGGAAAGGCGACGACAAACCATTGGGGGACTGTAGCCCTTTTATGTCGCGAATGAAGAAAAAAAATGCTAGAGCCTCCTAAAATGGACCATGGTATCGTGAGGGAGTTTTCCCCGTGACCCATTTTGTTAAAAGTTTTAGGTGAAGGCAATTTGTGCAGCTGGGACGTCAGTCTTGTTCACAAAAACATTAGAAGCTGTTTCGAAAATTTGCTTTGGGGAACAAGAAGAAAATTTCCCCCAATGTAAAAAAGAGAGACCTTGTACAGTTAGTCCTGGCCCGGTTAAAAATGGGTTTTAAAATGAAACTGGAGGAGTTGTTTTAAAAGTAACAAAAATAGCCATGCAAGAAATGACAGTAACCATGAACCCACATGATAAATTTATGCCTGTGAGGCAAGGCAGCAAGAAAAACATTAAAAAAGGGGCCCCCTCTTTAGGCCTAGATTTTCAGATGAAATGCTGGGGTTGTGGACAGCCAGGACATGGGAAAAAGAAAAATTTGCCGAAATTTGAAGAACAAACCCAACACATTCAAGCCCTATTTTCCCAACCCAAAATTTTTGGGGGCTGATTATCAGCCGGGATATTTACATGGGAGTGGGGCCCACATCGGGGGAAAACTAGTGGGGGCGGCACACATGACCAATGGGGGGAAAGCCACCCAAAAAAAAAAATACTTGATTGGGACCCATACTGGGCCTACTACAATTATGGGAAAGTGGCAAGTGGAGATGCTGTTTTTAAAAAGGGGAAAAAGGAAAACAAAATTTTGACATGGATATTTTAACGATACGGTGCTCCCTATTTCATTACTACGTACGAAGAGGGGAAAAAGTTTTTAAAAGGGGAAAAAAAAAACCAGTGGGGGACCTAGTTTAATGTTGTAAAACGCAAGTGGTGAATTCATGGCTAAAAAAAGGGGGTTGTTGATGTAAATCTAAGTTTAAAAAAAAGGGACTTGGGTCCCCCCAAAATTTTTTATTATGGGGAAATTACCCCAGCAGGCATTCTGGGGACTGACTTCTTAGAAAAGCACAAAGGTGATTTTTTAAATATCTAAAATATTTTACGTTTTAGGGGGTAAAATTTTTCCCCCAATAAACAATAGGTGGGCCTTAACGGGTTTTGCAATCTCAAATTTTGTCAGTGTCCAAAAGCGGAGACGGGGGTTGTACCTACCGGACAAGAGTATTTAATTAGAGGAAAATTTTCGGGGAAAAAGTTTCC
This sequence comes from Sweltsa coloradensis, assembly GCA_024449915.1. Classification (NCBI taxonomy): domain Eukaryota; kingdom Metazoa; phylum Arthropoda; class Insecta; order Plecoptera; family Chloroperlidae; genus Sweltsa; species Sweltsa coloradensis. The sequence continues at coordinate 26,791 of JAMZAV010000610.1, forward strand.
AAAAAAGAAGGTTTTTCCTTAAAAACCGACCCAATTTTTTTAGGGGAAAAGGACGGGGGGTTGTAGGGGCTGAATTCGGGTTTTAAAGGGATGTTCCCCCACAGCCGATACGTGTTTTAAATTTAAAACCAGTAAACCGATAACATTATACAAAGGGAAAACCCGTTGGAAAATTTTTTGTTTCTTGGACGCCCCCAGTTAAAAGTGTGCCAAGTGGTACATTTTTGCAAAAAGGTGTCCGCTTCTCAATTTTTTCCATTTTAACCTAGATCATTTATTAACAAAAAAAGCCAACGATATTGTGAGTTTAAATAGATAAAATTTGAAGATTTTTCCCTCGTAGGGAGCTCTTTGATTTTTGGGAGGACTTAGCTTACTTATCACCGCATTTTTACGGGGAAGCAAATGCCAGTGCGAACCTCCACAGAGAAACCCTTTTCCCACCCCCGGGGAAGAAAACAAGAAGATTTTTGGGATGATATGCTTAATCAAAGGAGGATTCAGCCATCGGGGCCCCTTGGAGTGCTCTTTTGGGTCCTATTTAAGAAAAAAGATGAATCAATGAGTTTTTGCTTTGGGATTACCCAAACCGCTGAAGGGACGTCATCCCAAGGATGCGTATCCTCTTCCCGTATGGGGTTGACATGATGGATTTATTTAGTTGGGCCGGTTTTTTTCCCCACGCTAGACTTGGCGAGGGGCCTTACTATCAATTTTGAGGTTGCTCCAGAAGACCCGAGAAAAAATGCTTTTGAAAACATCAGGGGGTTTGGTTTTTTACTTTTTTTAAAGTTTTACCATTTGGGTTGTGCAAGGGGCCCCTAGCCATTTCAGTTTTTAAGGGGACTTGGTTTTTACCCGGTTTGGAACTGGTCTAACTATGGTATACCTGGTGATGTTTTTTTTTTTCCCCCAAAAATTTTGATGAACACATAAATCGTCTTCGGGGGGGAAGGGTATTTCAGCGTTTGAGAGAGAACGGGGTTGAAATTTAAAAACCATCCAAGTGCAATTTTTCAAGAAAAGGTACAGTTTCTAGGTCATGTTTTTTTTTCAGCACAAGGCATTAAAACGTTTTGGGAAAAAAGTATCGGGCAAAAAGTAAAGGGTCTTTTCCCATCTAAAATTTGGGGAAACCCTACTTTATTTTTTAGGGACTGCCCCATATATAAAAAGATTTTTTAAAACCTTTGTGCCCTTCCTTCCCCACTTTATCGGCTTACTAAAAAAAGGTACAAAAATTTGTTTGGAACAAAAGAGTGTGATAGGCCTTCCGAAATTTAAAAAAATTTGTTTGGTGTCAAGTTCCGTATTAACACATCCTCACCCGGAGTTACATTTCTTTTAATGGTTTACTGTTTGCAATTTGGAACAGGCAGGTGGTTGTGCTGAGCCAGAACAAGATGGAGGGGAAAAGTTTTGGTTGCATATTTTAGTCGCACTCTTCCCAAAAACCCAAAGAAAAAAACTACAAGTGTTACAAGAAGGGAGATGCTTGCATACTAAAGGTCAGGGCAGCATTTTGACACATCTTTTGGGCCCCCCCCCGGTTTTCTAGCAAGAACAGATCATAGGGCACTTCGGGTGGCTTCGTTCTTTTAAAGACCAGAAGGACAAGGGCTAGGGGGTTTGGAACAACTCGAAGAGTTTGATTCGGGGTTTCAACATCGCCCTGGAAAGAACCAGGGGAAATGCAAAAAGGGGACGTCTCGTAAACCCCAAAATCAAGTCAGATCCAGAAAATTGTTTTGGGAATTTTGATACTTCAGGGGTCCCAAAATGGCAATGAAAAATTTCCCAATCTTTGCAAGCTGAGGCCAGTGCATTTTTCACTTTTGAAAATTTGGTTTAAAGGAAAGGGCCCCAAAACCACTTTTTTTGAAAGTAGCCCCAAGGGGAAAAGGGTTTTTGAGTTTAGGGGCTCAAGGAGTCGTTTTTTGGAAAAGGGAATGGACTGGGATATAGGTTGTGGGAAGAAGATAACATCCAGCCCAGTTACAGTTTTCTACTACCGAAAAGTTGATCTGGGAAAGGTATTAAAACGAACCCCCATATTTTTCACCAACAGGAGGTCACTTAGGGGTATCTAAAAATTTGGAAAAGGTTTGAGGAAAGGTTTTTTTGGCCCGGGATGCGTGAGGGGCATAGAGTTGGTGTTAAAAAGGTGCACAGCTTTTTTGCAGCCCCCAGATCCCCCATACCAGGGTTGAGAGCACCACTAGTTTGCTGGATCAGGTTTTCCACTTAAAGAGTATCACTTTATATACTTGGGGCCCTTTTTCCTTTTTCAAAAAAGAAAGAATAAGTACAAACATAGTAGTGGGCCGATCATTTCACAAAATGGGTCGAAAACGTATGGGAGTTCCGGGAAAAAGAAGCTGAAACTGTTGGGTGAAAGGCTAGTTACCCAATTCATTGTCGATTTGGAGCCCAATGGAAATCGACAGCGATCAAGGTCGAAGTTTGAATCACGGCTGTTTTTAGGAGAGTGTCGGATGTTAGGGATGGGCAAAAAAAGAAACCTCCCCTACCATCCTCAAAGGGATTTTTGGTTGAACGGGTTTTTAAACCCAAAAAGCTTCTTTGGGGAAAAGCTTAGCAAAGGGGGTAAATGAAAAAAAAGAACCTGGGCGGGCAGATTCCCAGTAAATTTATGGGGATATCGGGGTTTAAGCCCAAGCATCTACTCAATTCAGTCCACATTTTTCTTATGTTTTGGGAAAAGGGAAATTTAACTACCACCCCTTTTTCAATTTTGGCCAACCCAAAAACAAGTGGCAAGAAAAGAGTGATTAGGGTTCAAAATAAGGGGGAAAGATCTTTAAGCAGCTCACCAAACAACACGGGAAAAATTTAAAAGTTTTTAAAAGAAGATTCAAAAAAACCCTTTTTCGACTGAAGTGGGCAGAAAATCAATATCAGGAAGGGATCGTGTTTTGGGTGTTAAATACTGTTGGAAGCCGGAAAGACACAAAAATTTATTTTCCCTTTGGGGGGGTCCCTATGCAATTCAAAAAAACCCCCTTTCCGACCCTCACCTACCGAAAAATTTAAAACAGATGGAAATGGACCCCAAGGAAGGGCGTCTTTGACAGCGTTTTAGTTGTTCATTTCAAAACCCATTGAAACCCCTTCTTTTTAAAGGGGGGAAAAGTAGTGGGATTGGGAAAAAAAACAAAAAAAAAAACCAAAAAAAAAAAAAAAAAAAAAAAAATAAAAAAAAAAAAAAAAAAAAAATAAATTTAATACTCAAATTTCAAGTTTTCTAAGGTTTTTTGGTTTTTGATAAAAGAAAAAATTCTTTTGTTGGGTCCCTGAATGGGGAAAAATTATAACAAAATAAAAATTTTAAAAATTTTTAAACCATTTTCTTATAATTATTTGAACCCCCTTCCCGCCCCATTACCAAACCCCCCCCCCCCCCCAAAAAAATTTTTTTGGGGTGGGTAAAAAATTTTACTAAAATTTACTGGAAAAAGGGGGGCCTTTTTAAAAATTAAATTTTTAAAAATTTGGGAAATATTTAATTTTGAAACCCCATCCCCGGCCCCCCTTTAAAACCCCCCACCGGCCCCTAGTGTGGGGGGTTGGGTAAATACGAATGATAAACTTTTTTTTTTAAATTCCCTTTAAACCATTTAAAAATTTTAAATTAAAATTTTTAAATTACAGAACGTTTTTTTTTGATGGGCCGCCCTAAAGCTTTTCAGGCAACCTAGTTTTGGTTTGTTCCTTTGGCTTAAAAAAAAGTGATAAAAAAATTTTTTTTTTTAAAACGAACCCAAAAAAATCTTAAAAACAAAAGTTTTAAATTAAGCCGTTTAAAATGGAGTTTTCCCCTTTTAACGGGGAGTTATATTAAAAAATTAAAAGGTTTTTTTTGGAATTTGGAAAAAAAGGGGCATTCAAAAAAGGAAAAAAGGAATCAACCAAAAGGGGAAAACTCGTGCCCCCCAAAAGGGGGGGGGGGTTTTAAAAGCGCCTATTTTTTTTTTTGGGGGAGTTTCCCCTTCAAGGGAAAAGGGGGAAATCCCCCAAAAAATTTTGGTTTTTTTTTATTTGGTTGGGGTAAAATTTTCTAACACCATCTAACCCAGGGGGGGGAGGGGGGCCCAAAGCCTTTGGTTAGAACCCGCCTGGGCCCCAAGGGCCCCGGAAGGGGGGGTTTTAATTTGCTTTTTTTCAAAAAGTTTTTTCTGGTTGTTTTTTGGGGGGTTTTTTTTTGGGTCCCAAATTTGGGGGGCTTGCCGGGGGTTTTTTAACGGGAAGGGGGAAGGTCCCCACAAAATTTTCGGGCCCCTTAGTTTCGGGTAAAAATTAAAAACTTCCCAAAATGGGATTTTCAAAATGGCTTTTTCCCGGGAATGGTTTGAAGCAACCCTCCTCCCTTCTAACCCCCGGGGGCCCCGGGCGGGGGTTTTAATTTTATTTCCTTTTTTTGGGGTGCCCCAAAAGGGGATTTTTCTGGGTTTTTAAAAAAATTTTTAGCTTTTTCCGTATGGGAATCACAAAAAAGGGAAAACCCAATAAGGGGGCCCTGGGCCCCCAAAAGGGCAATTTTTTTAAAAAAATTTGGGTTAAAAACCCAGTTTTTGCTTACCCTTTTTAACCTTTCGGCCCCTTAGAACTATTTGGGTACAAATCGGTTCTTACTTTAAACCCAAATCCATTTCAAGTTTTTCCCCCCAAATTTTGCCGGAATGGTTAAACATTTATTAAATTTTTCCCAAAATGGGGGGCCAAGGGCCAAGGAGTTTTGGATTCCCGAATGGTTTTTCAACAAACGTTTACCCGTTTCCAAAAGCAAGGGGTGGTTTTGTTCAACAATTTCCCTTTTAACCCCTTTTGGGCGGTTTTTAGAGAGCTAACCAACCAACAAGGAAAACTTCACCAAATGGCTGTACGGCATTCCCAATACCCCCCAGGGAGCTGAAAATTGGAAGGTTTTTAAGTGCTTTCTTTTAATTTTTGCCCTTTTTAATGCCCTTAAAAAACTTTAAAATGGGGTTTTGAATGGTTTTCCCTTTAATGGGTTGAAAAAAAGCTCAAAGGTTTCAAAACCAAATTGGTTTAAATTTTTGGGGGTTTTTTAAAATTTCTTTTGGAACCCGCCAAAACCGGGGGGGGGCCCCCCCCCCGGTTTTTCCCATTTTTTTTTAAAATTTTATTTTTGGTTGGGGGCGATAATCGGCCTTCCCAAAACTAAATTAACAATGCCCAAAAACCTACCCCAATTTCAAGATTTTGGCCCTTTCAATTTTTTTTTTCCCGGTTTTAAAAAAAAAAGGGAAAAACCGGGGCTTTTGGGAAACTTTTTCCCCCCAAAGGGTCAAAAAAGAAATTCCCCAAAAAGAAAAAAAATGGAAGCCGGAAATTTCATGCCCATATCAATCGGTATTTTTACCCTACTCACCCAAAAGTCGTTTTGCAGTGCCATTAATCGAACGTACGGTTTACAGTTCCCAAAATCGCACATGTTTAAACCCACCCAAAATACGACCATTAAATGCAGAGTAGCAGCATCAATATACAGAAAATGATAAACACTTGGGCCCCTTTGGTTAAGGGTCTTGATCCGACCAAAAGACGCCCCGGTCTCATACGTCGCCATAAACAACGAAACCCTAAAAATCCTCTATTTTTTCGCCTGAAAAAAACAAAGCAACAAAAAAATTTCATATTATTACAAAATCGCCCTTTTTATAAAGGTTTTGATTTTTGGGGTTTTCGCCCCCAGGGAAAAAAAGCGCGCAACGCCCCCAAAGGCTGTAAACTTGTTTTTACTAAATTTAAATAACAACCCCGACTAAAATTCGGGGGTTGATGTATTTAATTTTTCCCATCTGATCGTATTTGGGTTTTTTTTTTTTTTTTTAAAGTCCCATCATCTCAATAATGTCTTCAGGCCCCCCCTTTTCCCATTTAGAGACACACGCGGTGCAGTATAGTAAAAAAGAAACGCTGGGGCGGGGGAGGTTATTGTCTTCAGGCCCCCCCCGTCTCCCATGAGAGACACACGCGGTGCAGTATAGTAAATAGAAAAGCTTTGGGGCTGAGGAGGTTAAAATTTCCCGGGGTTTTAAATGGGTTTAAATTTTTCCTTTTATTGAAAGTTTTTTAAGCTCCCAATTGCCTGCCGGAAAAATTAAAACCCCCTTTTTGTTGGTTTTTTTCCCGCCGACTTACAAATTAAAGACTTTTTAAACTCGTGGAAAAACCCCCTTTTACATTTTAGTTTCAAAAATTTTTCTGCGAGTCCCCGGGTATTTTCTTGCCCAAATACAGAACAATTTAATTTTCGGGTTTATATTTTTAAAATTTTATGTGACCAACTGGACCAAAAAATTTTTAAAAAAAAAATCATATTTTGAGGGTTTTAGTATATGCAAACTAATTTGTGGGTCAAAGGAAAAAATTTTCCGACTGTATTGGCTCGAGCGCTAAAAAGGGGCGACTCTGAATCGGGAGGGCTTGGGTTTTAAATCCCCCTCGAGACCCGGGAAAAATTACTGGAGGTTTTTTTCCCAAAATTTTTCCCCCAGTCGCAGTGCGAAGGGAAGGAATTGAGGGCCTCTTAAACATCCTTCACAAAATTTTCCAAAGCGAAATTTTCTAGTTAGCAGAAGAGGGGAAAAGAAGGCACCCTGGGAAAAAACTCCCCCCCCCAAAAAAAAAAAAAAATAATGGAAAAATTTAGACAGATCCCAAAAAATAGGAAAACAAAATTTTCGTCTGAACCGTGGGCTACTGTACTAATTTGATTGTGATTTCAAACTTTATCCAGTCGTAGGCCCCAACCCCAATGTATTAATGCTGTTAAAACAGCCCTCGATGTAAAATAAAGGGTTAAAAAAAGCCTCATCTTGAAAAATAAAAAAATACTACCCCAAATAGTGAACTAGCCTTCATTCCAGAACCTCATAAAAAAATTTTTTGTTTTGGGGGTTTGTTTTTTGGTCAATATTTAAAGAAGAAAATTTTAATCTGCGCAGTTGGGGGGGTAGACTCAAAGGAAGCTCCGCGTACTACTGTCAGTGTCAAATCGTTTTTTTCTGATTTTTAAAAAAAATGCCCCCGTTATAAAAGCTACCCTTTAAAGGGGATTTACATTTACGGTTTATGGAGTCAGCGTTTTTCAAAAACCCGTTTTAGGCATTTTTGTAGCCTAGGGTTAAACCCGTCAAGATAAAAATTTAAATACAAGGCGGCCATTTTTAAGCGGCCTACGGTGAAACCCTGCTGCGAACTAATTTAAACGGTTCGTAAAGTCACGGCCCATTTACGAGCGTTGGCGCGTGAATTCAAAACCCTATAACTTTGATTATTTAAAAAAAAACTTTTAATTTTCAAGATTTTTTAATGTGTTAGTAAAAAATTGAAAAAAGTAAATTTGAAACCAAGAAATTCCCTATTTGGGATTTTTTTTGTAGTCATTAAAATTTAAAATTAATGTAAAAAAAACCAAAAAGAGATTATTTAAAGGAAAAAATAAATTTAAAAAAATATTGGGGAAAATTTTAGAAATGTTTAACAGCAAAACTTATACGAAAAAAATTGTTAGTTAAAATGTATAAAATGTTTAAATACCTTTTTTTGACAAGATTGTTTGCTGATTGCCTAAACCAAGGGGGTGTTTTTTTTTAAGGGGGATTTAAAACTTACGCCAAGGCATAATTTTTTTTTCATTTCCAGTCTCCGTCGTAATCGATTTTCGCGACGTTGTAGCTCCCAAAAACCCCACAATGTATTTCATAGGGGGTTTCCACACAGCGATGGGAAAGGGAAAACCCATAAAAAGACGTTTATTTTTGCATTTTTATGCCTTCCGTAAAATACTCTGACGAAAAACCTACAGCAATCACAAAAAAACACAAAAACTGGTTTATTTCACTCACAGTCGAACGTGGGAGGATAGTATAATATGGGGGTTTCATACTTTTCAAAATTTGGAGGATGCGGAGGCAAAAGCAAAAAAAACGAAAGGGGGGCGTAAACCTTAATCTGGGAATGGTACGCAAAAAAAAACGAGAGGGAAAAAGGGGAAATAAAAATCGTTAAAAAAAAATCCAAAAACTGAATGTATGTATCTGCAACAAAAACAGGTATATTTGATGAATTTAATTGTTTATCAGTCTGTGGCAAAATCAGATAAAGAAATATATTGCATATTGCCCGTTAGAAAACCGTGTTTTGAAACTGTACACAAATAATATTCTCAAAAACATGCATTTCGCGTGCACCCCTAGCACCCCTTCTTGGTAATCAGAATTATGACCAAAACCACTTTCTCAAATAACAAAAAGAAAACAGAGCGGATTTACAGCAAAGGTTCTCGAATATGTTAAAAATGGAAATAATAAAATATATTGAATATTTTGATAATCTACTTTAACATTATCAAAAAATAATCGCACTCTAGTTTTTTTGAATAAATTTAGGAGCTATCTAGATCCATTCGTTAATTTTGTAGGGGGTGAATAAAATGTCATTAATAACAAACTATTGAGAACTAACCTTGAAACGATGAGTTTCGGGTCCTTCACCAGATATCCGTATTCATCATAGTAGGCCAAATTAAACATAACATAAATCTTAACCACGAATATGATGTCCATGGGATACTGCATACAAAGAAACCCCACGGACATCTCGTAGTAACCGATCTGGTATGTAGTTAACAGAAACGTTATGTACGATGTGGCGACCGTTATCCACTCAACCACTTGAACGAAACGGCTGTTGGGGCCCGAAACCTTTCTTTTTTCCCAAATTTTTTTCTTCAGTCTGGAAAAACAATGAAGCTAACCCTGGGAATGGTTTCACGCAGAGATTTTTTCTCATGGATACTGCTAAAACTAATATATTAGGGGTGTGCGAGTTCCCGTTATTTCGAGTCGATTTGAGTATTTCGTCCTCGACTCGAAATCGAGAATTAAAATAATGATTTTGGTGGAGGTGCCGGGTAGTCCATATAGTATATTTCATTCTGATTCGTACACATGGTGAAAGTGAGCCAGGTCAGTGTTTTTTTGGCGCTATTTTTTCAATCCTTTTTAGCCATTGTAGGATGCCCAGGCTTTTGATACAAAATGTTTATATTTTTGGAAGTTTTGAACCTTTTTTGCCACACATAATAACATTATGCTGTATATTATAATCTACATCAACATTTTCATGTTATATCAATAGTTAAATGATATGTCATAGCCTAGACCAACAATGTTCTTACATACCCATTTAAAATTTCTCTAGCGAGAGATAAATTTTATAAATTTAAAGTTAGTCTGTCTTTTCCTTTTTTGGGCCCACGGTTTAAAAAATAAAATTTTAAATTTTGCATAATGTAAGTCTAGTCAAAGAGTAATAGAAAAAAAAAAAAAAACTTAAAACTCAACCCCGAAAGGACTCCCATATAAAGTATTTTTAATTCTGGACTCGGGCTCGACTCGAAATAAAAAATCAGGACCCCTCAACCTCTACAATATTATATTAAAATAAGGTTTTGGTCAAAATACTTTAGCATTATATTAACCTTTAAACCCCTATTAACCCTTAACTTAAAATTAATGAAAAAGGGGTTTTGGGAATTAAAAACTGGGCATAGCCCCAATAAATAAAAAATTTGCGAAAAAGAATTATATTTGGGTACATGTTGCGCTTGGGGAGCCAAGAAAGAGCCCCGCGTAATGGAGAATCTCAGCCCCTACTTCACAAAAATATAAAAAAAATGAGCACAAATTATAACCTTAAAAGAAAAAATTTTTCAGTCAAAAAGTTAATTAAACTAAAATTGTATGCGACCCCGACGCTGCAAAAAAACTTTTTTAACACTTTTAAAAGGGAAATTTACTGTCTTTATTAACTTCATTAGCATGATTATTTTATTTTAATATTTTTTTTTATCTTTATTTTATTATTTATTTAATTTTCCTTCTGGAGAAGGCATACGATCGCCTGCCTAGAGAGAAAGTATGGGAGTGTCTAGAGATAAAAGGAGTGGGAAGAGGTTTAATAGACAGGATACAAAGTACATATCAAAGGAGTGAAAGTTGTGTACAGACAGATATGGGTAGGTCAGAATGGTTTCAAGTGAATGAGGGCTTGCGACAAGGTAGTGTGTTATCTCCAAACACTCTTTACTGTTGTAATGGATGAAATTATAAGAAGAGTGGAACCAAATACAGATGGAAGGGACACAAGAACATTAGTGTTTGCGGACGATGTGTTGATTTGGGGTGAGAGTGCCAGAGAAGTGCAGGAGAAGGTGGACAGATGGAACGAAGTTACTACAGAGTTTGGTCTAAAAATCAATCAGAAAAAGAGTGAATGTTTGCGTATGCAAAAGAAGACAAAGGGCAGGCCTAGAGACATAGAAAATATTGTACTACGTGGAGAAGTCTTAGAAGAAAAAGAAGAATTTAAATATTTGGGAAGTATATTGACAAAAGATGCAAAAGTGTGTAGGGAAGTGTCATCTAGAGTGCAAAAAGCAGAGGGGTTTTATCAATTGGTGAGAAAGTTACTATGGAATGAGTTGTTCCCACAAAAATGTAAAATTTTGCTGTATAAGGCATATTTTGTACCTATATTAACATATGGGGCAGTAACATGGGCAGTGGGAACAAAAGAAGAGAGTCAGCTGGAAGCAGCAGAAATGAAGTTTTTAAGAAGTATAAAGGGAGTTACAAAGATGGACAAGATAAGAAGTAATGAAATAAGGAAAGAACTGGGATTGGAGAGATTGAAATTTAAGCTAGGAAGAGAACGTCTAAGATGGTTTGGACATATGAAAAGGATGGGCAGGGAGAGGATTCCAAGACGAGAATTTGAAGCGGCAGAGGAGGGGAAAAGAAGAGTAGGAAGGCCAAGAGAAAAATGGAAAGATTAATTCAAGAAGACGTTGGAAAACGGAATGAAGTGTGGGAGCATGTGGCAAGAGTAAAGATGAGGGAGGACAGAAGAGAGTGGAGTAATTGGTGGAGAAGAAGGAGTTGGATGATGTGGAAGAAACACTAAGTCTGGCAAGCTTAGTATCTACAGTTTCATGCCCTTGATAATGGTGGAAAACCACCACTCAACCCGACATAGTTGGAACTGAGTTATGATGATTATTATTATCTTTAAATTAGATTTTTTGGAATTGGAAATTGGGATTTTTAAATTGGAAATTTTGGATTTTACATTGTCACATTTAGGTATAAAACAAATTATAAATGCATACTGAAAACTATTTTTTTCTGAATGGTTTACATTTATATTTACATTTAATTATTATGATAATAAAAGTTTGATAATATTATTTTAATAAGTAGGTATAACTTCAACTTGTAAACCCCATTTTCGATTATTGAGAGTCCCGGTGCTTAGTACTTACCTGTTAACGCGGCTAATGGAACTCTTGGAGTGAGTCGCATCTTCATCGATTAAACTTCTCAATGAGTCTTGTGCCGTGATATCCCCCTCGCTCTGTTTGCTGGAGGTCATCAAGAACTTAAAACAAAAGGTAAGGCTTGATTTCAACATTCCTATTGTTTACGCACCTCTAAAATTATTTTCCTTGCTCACAATACCCGATATTATAATCTATTTCTTGCCAGCTGGTAATATTAATATATCTGTCGACTTACACAAACCGTATTTGGAATTTGAATGGTTTTATATTTCTCTAGCCACCATTTGATGCGAGTCAATGATAACACACCAACACTCTTGCTAGTTCAATATAGTCCCTTGCATAAGAGGTTGACAATGCTCACTTTTCCGGGCAAGTCCTCACATATATCAAATGAAAGCTTGAAATGTCCCCTTTACAAAAAAGTATGATGTATGATTGGGTCGGGTAGCTTTTGGTCAAAAAAGGGGGGTTAAGGTCCCAATGTGTAAATTTGAGTTCAAGAAAACAATGGCCGATTGGAAATTTTCATATGTCAAATGAAAGCTGGAAGTGACCCGATTTCAAAAATGTATGATGTATTATTGAATCGGCTGGATTTTGGTACAAAAAAAGGGGGAGGTAAGGTCAAAATGTATAAATATGAGTTCAAGAAAAAAATGACCGAATAGATGTTCACATATCAAATGAAAGCTGGAAATAACTACTTTACAAAATTGTATTATGCATTATTGGATTTGGTAGCTTTTGGTCAATTGAAGAGGGGATCGGGGGGGGGCGCAACAATTAAAAAAATTGAATTTTGAGTTGCAGAAATCAAAGTTAATGAAACTATTTTCATGTATCAAATGTAAGAACGCATCATAAACAGCACAAAAATATACGGTTGCATATTGTAAGGGTTAATACTATGGTCGAAATAGGGGTTAAAAGTCAAAATCTGAATTTTACGTTGCAATGCATGTGGCCGTGGGGGCAAGTTCACACATATATTAAATGATAGCTTATAATGATCCCCTTTGCTAACAAGTATGATGTATAATTAGGACGGGTAACTTTTGATAAAAAAAAGGCGCGACAATCGCCTTTTAAGACAAAATCTGTCAAAATTGCAATGATATTGTGAAAACGTCTACATACAATTAATTAAATGATACGACGAGCATTATACTGAATAGCATGGTTATTTTTTTGCTGATACCTTTTGTTTAAAATGGGGGAGTTTTTAAACCATATAACCACATTTTAAAATACATTCGGAATAGTAAGTTGCTGTTATGGTTTTATGAAGGCGTGTCTACATGTATACAAAGTCGTCTTACATTTTATATGAAATATAAACATATTACTGATGAACTGTACCTTGAAGTTGCTATTCGCTATCTGTGTCAGACTCCAAGTTTTGTGACGATACACCACATTCATTCTCATCTGCTGGTAGCATATTAGTACATCCCTTAAGTTTGCATACATCGGTGCACATAAGGTTATTATCCAGGCATTGGCAATCAGGTAGCTTGCAAATCTACTACATTTGCAGGCAAGAAGCTGCATCACTGCTTCAGGGGCAGGCGATCCAGTCATCCACTCCACCACGAGTTGCCCATCTGCATTTGCTGATTGATAGTTTGCCCGTTGAAGGTGTTGAAAGAAACAGTCCTTGCAAGGTGGAAGTTGAGCAAAATCAATTCCCCCCCCCCCCCCTTGTTGCGAAATAATTCATAGCGTACAACGTTTATATCTGTGACGAGAGATTGTGAATTGTGATGAATACAGCTTGCAGACAAAAGCTTCCTAGAGTAGCAACCAACTCTTCTCCAATGGTCCAAGATTTGCCTAGTTGGCTCAAACATGCTCGATATTCGCAAGATCTCATTATTTCTTTCAGTGCTCCAACTTTGCCTCTTCCAGCAAATGCACTCACCGTATCACAACCCGTTAAGGCGTGTAGGCCAATAAGAGCTTTGCAAACTTCCTTTCCGAGGGAATTTGCAATTTCAGACACATTAACATAATGCGATCTATTCTGAGTACCTCTTTTAACAAAAAGTGATACATTAAGATCAAATGAAGCCCATAGGCAGATGATAAGAACATCTGTGTCAGCAGATACGATGACTGCCGAAGTAAAGCCGTTGTCGGAGGCATATTTGGCATGAAGGAGTATCCGCGTATCCGCTTCTTCTTGCAAACATTGCAGGTCTGCACAAATCTCCCAACCATGTTCTGTCACTTTAATGCATTGGTCTTCACACGTGACATAAAGAATCCAATTCTGTAGTTTCAAGCGCTGTTTTGGAGATATCCAATCTTCATAAATATATTTTTAAGGCTTGATTTATTAACAGAGTTTGCAAGAAACAATCTCCAGTTATATGTATGCGGTGTCCAGGTGCTATGTTTTTAACTTGTATGGCATTGACAGGACCTCGTCGTAAGCGTTCAGTGTTTTTAATGGATACTTCTCGATAAACATCAAATACAACATGAACTTCTGAGCATCCGTTTGCCTCTTCAAGCATGGAACGTAAAATTGATGTTGATATATACATCTGCACACATTTGGCTGTTGAAGGATTTTTTCTGTACTATTGCCATTGCATCTATTATGCATACCTTTGGCCCTTGAATATCCAAATCCTCAGCAAGTGAAGAATGTTTTTCTAACTCCAGTGCCAGAACAGCCTTGGTAGTTTTTCTCAAAGTCCCGTCTGCAGATGCTTAAGACCTGGGTATAGGTCCCAGAGGATGTGAAAGAACATCTAGCATTTTAAGTTGCCTAATCTCGGCAATAATTAACATGCGGCATAACAGATTTCTGTCCGTTTTTACAGACAAATCTACGCCCTTTTTGGATGAACGTAGATTATTATTTAGAGTGGAGAAAGTTCCCAAGTTAAGCTTCTTTATATTATCATGGAATTTCGTTGTTGGAGGGGTTTCTTCAAGCCTCGTTCGTTTGAACTCGTCATACGCTTCCTCGCCACTCTTCAGTGCTTTTAACAAATCAGAGGCGATAGATGGTGGTGCAAGCATTCTTCTTGCTGGAGCACACTTTGTTAAAATGAACATAAATTGAATTCACTAACCTTTTATGTTTGTAAAAATGAGCAATTATTTTTGTTGGCTTATTTCTCAATTCCATCAATCGGTAATCACTCCCGTATATAGTAGGCTATGTATAAATCAAATTTACACATTTTGACCCAACCCCCACAATTTTGTGTACCAAAAGCTACCTGCCCCAAAAATCTGTCACATGTTTTTGAAATCGGGTCATTTCAAGCTTTCATACCATATATGTTAATATCTAATCGGACATTGTTTTTTTGGACTCAAATTTACACATAAGGGCCTTACCCCCCCCCCCTTTTTTGACCAAAAGCTACCTGCCCCAATAATGCATCTTACTTTTGTAAAGGGGACATTTCAAGCTTTCATTTGATACATGTAAATATCTAATCGCACATTGTTTTCTTGAAACTCAAATTTCACATTTTGACCAAACCCACCATTTTTTTAACCAAAATTTAACCACCTCGATAATGTGTCATACATTTTCGTAATGGGGTCATTTTAAGCTTTCATTGATATACATGAACATCTATTCGGCCATTGTTTTCTTGAACACAATTTACACATTTTGACCTTACCCCCCATTTTTTTACCAAAAGCTACCATCCACCAATAATGCCTCATACATTTCCGTAATGGGTCATTTCAAGCTTCATTTGATATGTGTGATTATCTAATCAGTCATGTTTTCTTGAACTCAAATTTACACATTGGGACCTTACCCCCCCTTTTTTGACCAAAAGCTACCCGACCTAATCATACATCATACTTTTTGTAAAGGGGACATTTCAAGCTTTCATTGATATATGTGAGGACTTGCCCGGAAAAGTGAGCATGAAAAGGCCTATTTTGCCTCTTATGCAAAGGCCTAAATATGCCAGTAAGTCAATACGGCCTCTCAGTCCCGAATTAAATTGGTCTCAAAAGTTATTATGCAATTAAGTCTTATTCTAAATCTAAGATTTTAGTGATATTCATATTTTTATCGAATTTTAATGAATTTGGAGAAATATTGGTTTTCGAATGAAAGGTTCAATTTAAGTTAAAATATAAAATCTGAAGACCATTCACAAAACTTGATTTTTTCTGTATTTTTTGTGTGCACATTGCATTTTTTGTATCTCAAATAATAACAATACTAAAAATATATTACTTTCTGGACAAACCCCATTTTTCCATTAATTTTCAGTTTTTTTAAAAAAGGCACTTAGGACATGGGGACAACTTTGTATTTATTTATTTTCAACAAACAAATGGGGTCAAATTGGAAAACATCGTTTACTAGATTAAAATTTAAAAGTTGAAGATGACCACAGGGAATGAAGGGGTTAAGGGGAGCAGGAATGAAACTTATCGTCAAAGTTGATTTTTTGAGTTGAATATGTTATATTGTTAATCACCATTAAATTTAAAATATGTAATACATTTTTTTTTGTTTTGTTTTGTTTTTTTTTTGCAAAAATTTAATTAAACTTAAATTAACGACTTAAAAATTAATGTATTTTAAAAGAACAAGTAAATTCTTTTAAATGAATTTTAAAATTATTAGCAAAAACTCTAATCAGCTGAATTTAAAAAAATCATATCTCTAAGTTGAATACCCTCCGAAAAAATGGTACCGGAAATGTCATTACTGCACAACTTTAACACCCGTTTACTCAAAACTATAATTTCTTAAACTACGGTACATATAAGTTAGGCAGTTTTGAAGCTAGAGCCTTGAAATTTTGAGGACTACTTTATTGAGATATTTTTGACAAATAGTAGGTAGGAAATTTTGATAAATTATCGGGATAAAACTATAGCGCATGCTTAGGTCTAAAAATTGTACAATTTTTTTGACATATAAGTCCCTACCCTTCCCTTAAAAATGGAAACATAGTTTTTCTGAAACTTTGGGATTAAAAGTTATTTTCTATAATGTGCGTGATTATTTACCGTAAAGATACTTAAACATTAACCATGGATCACGAAAGCTTAAGACAAAACATATATATATATATATTATATATAATTATATATATTATATATATATATATATATATATATATATATATATATATATATATATATATATATATCTAGTATATAAAAATTTAAAAAACAAACAAAAATCCCTACCTACTGTTTCTTACTATTGGCTTAAGCTACCCAAAAAATCAAAATTTATGACTCTAAGTAAATACGTATACTTTATATACTTTTACCTGGACATTTATTAGACTTGTGGACCTTATAATGCGTAGCTGACGGTTGGTGAATAATAAATAAAAAATGGTTAAACATAACTGTGTAGACATGTTATCGAGCAGTACAGGGATTCTGTGAATATCGTTTTCAAGATATCAGTCGCTGTCATGCAGTTAGCGTCAATTTGGCGAATCGGAAAAGCCTCGACAACGATCCTTACAGAATGAATTGCTCACACATCAAACAAACAACTCGACAGTAAAAAGCATTTGCGAAGCCGCCTATTTACTACAAAAATAGTAAAGGCATTTGTAGCATAGGGGCATAGCGAGGGGGCAGATCAGGGTGTATGCCTTAAATATGTCTAGATTTTGTAAACTTATAGGATAGAGATCTTCACAGTTTTATAAATTATCGGTAAATGCACTCTAAAAACTAGTAAAATATCAACTATTTACAATGTTAGAAATCAAAAAAATTCTGGGGGTATGCGCACCAGCCCCAGCCCCGCACTAGCTGGGATGTATACATCTCGCCCCGCCCGGACCCCATTGTACCAGAATACGAACTTGACTTGACAAATCTACAAATTATAATAAAAACCCCGAAATTACCCCCCCCCCCCCCCCCCCCCGCCCCGAATCAAAATCGTGACTCAGCCCCTGACCGGCAAAGTAGCACGACGATTTAAAATGGGACTCCGGGTCGGGGTATTGCCGGTTCGTGTCACCGGCAGTCCGAATATAAGTGGATTCTACTCAAGAATTTTCTAGCATAAAGGCCCAGTAGTAAAGATTAACGATAGCGACATCTAGCGACCTCCCTAATTAAGCATAGTTTACGATCGGCGTTCAAGATAAAGTTAACACCAAATTCAGCATGCATGTTCTTTTGGACGCATTCGTGATCGCGGAAATGCGTTAACCATCAACTTCAATGTTCAACACAGCCCTACATTCAAGTTGGCGTTGATCACAAACTAAGCTTTACGATTATCGCGCTCTATACCGTATGAGATCGTTGCGCATACGTACACTGGAGCGTGCCTCATCAGCAGTCTCTTCAAACGTCTTCTGTATCTTGGGATACTTTGCTAGATGTCTAGCGAACTTTTCCGAGGACAGCACCAGAACTTCCACGTGACCACGTGCTATCACAGTCTTGCCGTTGTTATAGTGCAGCGTGTTGCTCAGGTTGCCGAAGATGCTGCGGAGGATAGAGAGAGATTATCATATGTTAGTTGTAGTGTACACTTCCACGTGACCACGCGCTATCACGGTCTTGTCGTTGTTATAGTGCAGCGTGTTGCTCAGGTTGCCGAAGATGCTGCGGAGGATAGAGAGAGATTATCATATGTTAGTTGTAGTGTACACTTCCACGTGACCACGCGCTATCACGGTCTTGTCGTTGTTGTAGTGCAGTGTGTTGCTCAGGTTGCCGAAGATGCTGCTGTTTACGATGTGCCATGTTGTTTCTGTGACCAAAGAGGTACACGCATATCGTTAGTATTAAATATCATTTAAATGCTGGATCGGCAGGGGACAAGTGTTCTGGCTTGTAGTTTTAAAAAAGGCCTCACCATCTATAAACTAGAGAGATGATAGCCAGAGTCTGACTCAAGCCTGGAAGCCCGTTTTGATGCCTCAAGTGGTAAATAGACCTTTCTGAACAAAAAAATGCACCATTTTGACCCTACCATGATCAGCGTAGCAGTCAAGGAACCTTCCACAGGTTCTTTTTTAAACGATGCTATGCAAAAACCCAACAATTTACTAGAAACCCCAGTAGGCCCTGTGACAAGAAGCCGTATAGTAAAAATGTTTCACTACGATAAAGTTGGGATGAGATCATAGTACCTATCTTTCTTTCAAATTTTACCTCGCCGTCCGTTACCATTTCAACCTTCTTGAAGTCACATTCACTTTGAAGATGTCTGAAATAGATCAGACGAAACGTCGGTGGACGCCCATTCTCTGCACTGGTTCATCATTCCAACGCACTTTACCCAAGAACCTAGTTTTGTACATCCACATGACATAATATGACTTATGATTTGGTCCAGTTTGATTGTAGCCTTTCAGTCCCAATACAACGCTTACACATGGTTGTCGACGCTGATGCGAAAAGAGTTCGACAATTGCAGCATATTCGAAATTTCTTTTTTATTTCTACCATTGTCGAAAATCCAACTTCACATTTGTACCTATATGTGAAAAAGTAGCAGGACCTTCAAAGCTTAAGTAGAAATAGATGTATACAATTGTTGTAAGACAGCCGGGGACGTATTTATTGTATCGTATATTGTCTCTGTTTATTTTGTTAACTACTTTTAAATAATGACAAATTTTATTGATTTTCCAAAAATTTGGCGACCCACAGTTTGTGAAACGCTGATCCAGAGTCTAGACAGTCCGAGAGGCCCTTAGTCCTACATTTGTGTTACCATTCGCTTCGAAAAACTATAAGATATTTGGTCTTACCATCCTATGGTGAGGGTTGGGCAGGCTTTAACTAGACCAGTCACCAACACATCCACCTTGCCCTTGTTAATGAAATACACATTGCAGACTTCCTCGTAGGGTCTCTTGATTGTCGAACCCTTGAGGAAGATCTCTATGTGACAGGCGAGAAGCAGATCGCAGATGAACGAGCGGCTAGCGTTGGCGAACACAGAGCACTGAAACAGGAATCACACTTCACACATCTTCACCTATAGCGAGGAACTAGACGAACAGTCGAGCCGTGGGTTATGTGTGTAGCATATTGCATTTAACTTGAAGATTACTTCAACCAACACCTGTCCTGTCAACCTGTCAATTAAGACCTTATATTGGCGTTTAGAGGGAAAAATTATTAATAAGCTGAATTTTTGCAGAGACCTTTCTAACACCTTCCTGAACTAAATACTAAAACTCCCGTTTGATCGGACAGGAACTTCGGCAACCATATTGAAAATGGCGACCAAAAAGTGTTTGATATCGTATATGACCCGGCGCCTCCACCAACATTTTTTCTCTACCCGGCGCCTCCACCAACAATGCTATTCTTATGGAGTTAAAACTTTTCTTACTCTACCCGGCGCCTCCACCAACAATGCTATTCTTATGGAGTTAAAACTTTTCTTAATCTCTAAAATGGTTGGAGATATACAAAGCGTTTCAGAAGCACAAATATTTCCCTTACAATTTTCTACAACTAGGAAAACGCTTAAGTCCCGCCGCGTTGTTGGATGAGCGTAATTGGTGCATTGAGTAGCCAAGTGTTATGCGGATTTTCTGTTGTTCTGTGAAAAAATCATTACTAAGTTGAAGATTTTTTAAAAATTTATTTAAATTAAATTAAAAATTAACTTTAATTTTTAATTTTTTAAATTAATCGTAATTATAAAAAAGGAAAAAATCGTAAAATTTCGATTTTTATAAGAAATAATTATTCGATTGTACTCAAATTTCAAACGAATATATTAATTCAAAAAATTAAGGTTCTGTGAAAAAAATCATTACAATCGGATAAAGCATGTTTGTGTTATAAGGCAAAGAATTGATTTAAAAAAGAAAAAAAACCCGTAAAATTTCGATTTACATGAGAAATAATTTTTCGATTGCGCTCAAATTTCACACGAATACCTAAATTCATAAAATTAAGGTTCTATGAAAAAAATCATTAAAATCGGATAAAGCATGTAGGTTTTATAAATCGAAGAAATTTTTAAAAATCGAAAAAACCGTAAAATTGCGATTTTTATGAGAAATAATTTTTCGATTGCGCTCAAAAACGTGGCAGTTCTAAGTTCAGAGATTTCGAAGGCCTCCATAAAATTTCATTGCAATCGGAGTATTGGTTTAGCCGGAATCGTGTGGACACACATACAAAAATACAAAAAAAAGAAAAAGAAAAAAAACATTCCGGAATATTTTCTCCAGTGTAGTAGAATGGAATCTTCGCTTCGCTCGCTACGCTCATCCAAAAATGGGGTCTACAATATTTTCGTCAGCGAACGGTTACGTCACAAAATCATGGTCTATATGTTGCTTATCGGAGTACCAGCGGATTTCCTAATTTTCACGCCCAGCATCAAACTATGCCCGGTAAATTTGTGAGAAATCGATTTAAACAAAAGGACTTTTTACGGTGTTCATGAAAGCTTCCATTAGTATTTTTTTTAAATCAGGTCTGCGAAATCAGGTTTTGCATTCACCCGGAATTTCGTTTTTCCATTGTTGTTGTTATTGCACTAAAGGAATTTTGCATTAAAGGAAAAACTATTTCTATTTATTTAAATAACGATCAGATTCCAACCAAAGTTTCAATCCAATATGGCTGATAATTCCTAATACCAAACACATTCACAACATCAAAGTGAATGATGTAACAAAAGAATGTAAAAACAGCACGAAAACAGTATTCATATTGTGAATATTAAAAATTAGCAGCCATATTGTATTAAAACTTTGGTATAGTAATCGGATCGTTATTTTAAGTCACTTCAATGTGCGTGGAAAGAATTTTTCCTCCAATGCAATTTAGTGCTTTTATAATGGACAGTCAAATATGGCATTTTTGAGGAACTAGTAACAATGGAAAACCCAAAATTTCGGGTAAATGCAAAATTCTATTTCATAGACCTGTTCAATGGAAACTAATGGAAGCTTTCATGAACACCGTACAAAAGTCTCTTTGTGTTTAAATCGATTTTCACGGATTTACCGGGCATAGTTTGATCCTGGACGTGAAAATGAGGAAATCAGCTGGTACTCCAATAATCAACATATTATTATAAACCACGATTTTGCGACGAAACCGTTCTCTCTACGGAAAATATAAAAGAGACCAATTTTTGGATGAGCGTAGCGAGCGGAGCGAAAACTTTAATTTCACTGACCCCTCAAAAAATTTAGCTCCAATGTTTTTTTTTTTTTCTGTCTGTTTATTCGCACGATTCCGGGCAAACGGCATATGCGATCTTGATGAAAATTTGAGGGGACCTTCGAAATCTTTGAACTTAGACTTGCCACGTTTTTGGGTACAATCGAAGAAATATTTCTCATGAATATCGTACTTTTACGATTTTTTCGATTTTTAGTGCGATATTTTCGTGACATTTGGGCCAATTCTGACCAAACGGGTGGGGCTACAACGTTCATATTTCACATGGACATTAAGGTCATGGTGATGTATTGCTTTTTGAAAGAAAAAGTTTAAAAAAGTTATCCAAAAACCATATAAATAAAGGTTTTTAATTAAGTTTTTTGAGGTATTTAATAACAATTAACAAGTAACAATAGAAACTTGACAACAATCACCTACAATGCGTTCAAAAAGCACTTGATAAGTAAAGAAATCCCACGCAAACTAAAAACTTACAAAAAAGCTCATCCATCAACGCGACGGGACTTTAGCGTTTTCCTAGTGTGTTGAGAATTAAATGGTGAATATTTTATACATTGCGACATTTTGTCTATCTCCAACCATTTTTGCCGCCATTTTCCAATATGGCGGCTGAAACTCAGGTCCCATCATAATATAGGAGTTTTATTATCTTGATTGAGAAGGTGCTAGGAAGGTCTCTGAAAAATTCAGCTTACTTGTAATTATTTCCTCTAAAAATTCTTATTTGATAGAAGTACTATGGTATTTCTTCAGGAGTTAATTATTATTGTTGTTTATAATATTTCCAATATAATGTGTATAAATAATATATAATCTAATATATATATATATTTCCAAGATCTGTTGAATGTAAATGATATATCAAATTCCGAAGAAGTAGAAGTAAAAAAGAGTGAAGAAGATGAGGAGATCGAGGTAACTGAACTAGAGGTAAAACGTGCGCTAGGAGTAATGAAGAATGGTAGAGCTCCAGGAGTGGATGGAATTACTGTGGAAATGATTAAATTAGCCGGCGCTGAAGGAAGATTATGGTTATTCCGAGTAATTAGTGCAGCCTGGAAGCAAAAAAAAGTACCAGGAGATTGGAAAAAAGGAATTATTGTACCCTTGTTCAAAAAAGGTGATAGGAAGAAGTGTGAACATTATAGGGGAGTAACCCTTATGTGTAGTGTGCAAAAGTTTTTGAAAAACATAGATTGAAGGAGGTAGTCGAACCAAGCCTACGAGAGAAACAATATGGATTTAGAAGTGGGCGATCCACTATCGATCCAATATTTTCTATCGGACAAATAATGGAAAAGAGATGGGAAAATGGAAAAGGAATACATATTGTCTTTTTAGATCTTGAAAAGGCATACGATCGCCTGCCTCGAGGAAAAGTATGGGAATGTCTAGAGCAAAAGGGAGTTGGACGAGGTTTGATAGAGAGGATAAAAAGTACATATGTCGGGAGTGCAAGTTGTGTTCAGACAAATGAGGGTAGATCTGATTGGTTTGAAGTAAATGAGGGACTGAGGCAAGGTAGTGTTTTATCCCCAACTCTATTTACGGTTGTAATGGATCAAATACTACGAAGAGTGGAACCGAATATAGAAGGAAGAGACACTAGAACTTTAGTTTTTGCCGATGATGTCTTAATTT
This sequence comes from Sweltsa coloradensis, assembly GCA_024449915.1. NCBI lineage: Eukaryota > Metazoa > Arthropoda > Insecta > Plecoptera > Chloroperlidae > Sweltsa > Sweltsa coloradensis. Next base: position 49,979 of record JAMZAV010000610.1, read on the forward strand.
GGGGTGAGAGTGTTGAAGAGGTCTAAGAAAAGGTGGAGAGATGGAATGTAGTTGCAACAGAGTTTGGGTTAAGTATTGGTCAGAATAAAAGTGAATGTTTAGTTATGAAAAAAGATATAAAAGGCATGCCTAAGAATCAAGAAAAGTTAAGACTTCGTGGAAAAGTATTAGAAGGAAAGGAAGAATTTAAGTACCTAGGAAGTATCTTGACACAAGATGCTAAAGTTAATAGAGAAGTGACAGCTAGGGTACAAAAAGCCGAAGGATTTTATCAACTGGTGCGGAAGTTGCTTTGGAACGAGCTGTTTCCACAGAGATGCAAAGTTCTTTTTTATAAAGCATACTTCATACCTATACTTATGTATGGTGCAGTAACCTGGACAGTTGGAGCAAAGGAAGAGTCAGTTGGAAGCAGCAGAGATGAAGTTTTTAAGGAAAACCAAGAGGGTTACAAACCTGGACAGGATTAGAAGCGACGTTATAAGAAAGGAACTAGGTCTGGAGAAATTGAGGTTTAAATTAGGACAGGAACGTTTAAGATGGTTTGGGCATATGAAGAGGATGGAAATGGATAGGATCCCAAGACGAGACTTTGAAGCAGAGGATGAAGTTAAAAGAAAAGCAGGAAGACCGAGAGAAAGATGGGGAAGATTGATTGAAGGAGACGTTGTAGAGCGGGATGAATCGTGGAACTAGGTGACGGAATTGAAGCTGTGGGAGGACAAGAAAGAGCGGAGAAAATTGGTGGAGAAGCAGATGCAGGATGAAGATGACGATGAAGATGTTGATGATGAAGAAACGCTGAGCCAGGCGATCTCGGCAAATAATTGTTTCGTGCCCTAGATACCGGTGTGAAGAACACCACTCAACCTGACATTGTTAGAATTGAGTTTTGATTATAATTATAATTATTATTATTTATATCTAATCTAAAGTACATTTTGACAACATACACATTGCTGGAAGCAAGATTAGAGTATCATTTTGCCAAGATGTTCACAAAATTATCCGGCAAAGAATATTTTACCGATGTTATAATGATTTAAGAAAGGGATTTTTCTTGCCACATTTGCAGACAAATGTTTCACCAATGGTCATAGTGGTAACCCTCACAATCTTAAAGAGGGTTTCATCTAAAAGCACGTATATGTTTAGTTTAGATAAACAGCTCAAATGAGATTCTCTTCAGTGAAGGTCCGCAAAATTCGCCAAATGACAAAATGACCAAATGACGTGATTATGTTGTTACAAGCTGAACGCGCTAGATAAATTCCAAAATAAGTGTCTTTAATTTTTTTGTTGGCGTCTAAGGTGGGAATCTATTAGTTCAGCGCGTATTAAAATGTCGGCTTGTGCAATGTGCCTAGGACCAACTGTTTGAACTCACCTCCAGTAAGCACTTTCCATAAATTTGGAACAAGACATCTTCCTTCAATGTATCGTGGAATGTTCTGAAAGTTGCATATGCGTCCTTGGCTTGTTTACGCTTCCAAGTCAACTCAAAATATTTTATCACTTCTCTGAAAATAATGAGGTCAAAACTTTACATAATGGCGATGAGCTGAAAATGTATCCAATGCCAGTAAAGTATTTAATACATATTTTCCATGATGGATGAAAAATATTTAAAAACATTTTTAAAATGTTATTCGATTGAAGTTCCTGCCAAAGACGATGGAAACAAACACCCTCATACAATGGCCATCTCCTTAAAGTAATAGAACAGTTTTTATTCACCACTTTCATGGATTTAGCATTTCCTTCTTTCCATTTACAGACTGGATAATATTATAATTATGTGCATAACATGTATTAATACTTACCTTCCTACCTTATTTACGCATTGTGGTATCTTAGCAACCTTAGTTTTTTTTATTTATTTATCCATAACATATCAAAATTCCAGAGATACATGGATATGATAAAGAGTACACTTGCGATAAACAATGATGAGATAGTATACTGAAATACAGGATTATCAATGAAATCTTGTAGTATAAAATGTAAAAATTTAACAGTTCAAACAATTTAGTTCAAACTATCTAAATTATACATAGCCCTAATACAGTGATGGCACCTAATTCCTTCCGACCTAGGTGTGCCGTGTGTTTGTAAATTGTTTTTATTTTTCCTAAATTTTTGTTTGTATAACCGTATCAATGGTGTCACTGGCAAGCCTTTTTTACATTCCTTTCACAGCAAAACATTGATATTTGGTAATATTTAAGTACCTTAGTAATCACTGTTTCATATCAAAGATACCACCTTCTACCTTCTCTTCGGCCGTTGGTTACACCTGTTTTGTTGTAGGTGGAAACACCTGTTACAAACTTTTATAAAATGAAGAGAACTTACAATGTCTTAATATTACTGTCGTTGATTGGGGCTTGTTTTCCATTTAAAAAAAGTAATTTTATGTCAAGTTATAGAAAAAGTCGGTAAATATTGGAAATAAGGGTCTTTAAGAAGGTAAGTAGTAAAACATGGATTTATTTGGTTTAATTTTGTTAAACCAAATTACCATACCATTCCATTTGGAGGAATAAGGCCGATTGCCATTTTGTGGCAGTTATTTATTGGATGAGCGAAGCGAAGACTTCAATTTCACCGACCCCCCAAAAAATTTAGCTCGGGTGTTTTTTGTTTGTTTGTTTGTTTGTTTTTTTTTTGTTTTTTTTTTCCGTCTGTTTGTTCGCTCTCTACCGGGCAAACGGCATATGCGATCTTGATGAAAATTTGACACGACCTTCGTTTTCTCTGAACTTAGACTTGCTACATTTTTGGGTACAATCGAAGAAATATTTCTCATGAATATCGTACTTTTACGATTTTTTTCGATTTGTAGTGCGATATTTTCGTGCCATTTGGCCAAGTCTGACCAAACGGGTGGGGCGACAACGTTCATATTTCACAAGGACATTAAGGTAATGGTGATGTATTGCTTTCTAAAAGAAAAAGTTGAAAAAGTTAGCCAAATCGAGAGAAATAAAGCTTTTAATATACGTTTTTTGACTTTTTGTGCGATATTTTGGTGCCATTTGGGCCAATTCTGACCAAACGGGTGGGGCTACAACGTTCATATTATACATGGACATTAAGGTTATGGTGATGAAGTACCTTTTGAAAGAAAAAGTGGAAAAATTTAGCCAGAATCCATAGAAATAAAGCTTTTAATGCAAGTTTTTTACGGTAAATAATACCAATTGACAAGAAACAAAAGAAACTTGACAACATTCACCTTCGATGCGTAGGCAGCAAAACAAAGCACTTGCAAAAGTAAAGATATCCCACGCAAACTAAAAACTTTAAAAAGCTCATCCATCAACGCGGCGGGACTTTAGCGTTTTCCTAGTTTTTATATATGAAACGCAATTTGTGTAGACGTGGAGGCATTGGAAGCAACTGATGGACTACCGCGGTTCGTTGTTCGGACCGCTATTAACGTGTGGGTTTGTGTGTTGCTATTTGCTTACCATATATTGTTGAACCGATGGCGAATTGAGCATCTTAAGTAATTCTAAAATTTGGTCGAGTTTTAAGCATGTTTGTACCCGGTAAAGAGGTTATTGATACAATATCCATACAAGAGTATTGCTAGCTTATAGTACCTTGTGTTCAACGTAAACTTACATAATTATACCCATAGATACTAAATATTATCCTTTACCTAGCAACCCGAATAATAGTTTGGGCCTATACTTCAACCTATTCTCTAGGATCGGAGCTATAGTAGCTACATACTTTATAATTACAAACTCTATAATGTAATGTGGCTACCCTACTATGTATTGTAACAAGGGTATGGTATATATACCATTGTACGCTACCACTATGGTCGCTCTATACTTACTCTCTTATATTCTTATGAACTCGTTTTGTTTTAATAAAGTTTAAAAGTGCTTTCATCATTTCCTGGTATGACGAGGTGTCAACATCTTTGGAAGTTCTAATGGCGATGGTTTTCGCATAAGCAAACTTCAATAACCACAAACCTATACAACAAGGAAATACATAATATGAAATATGTGAGTTAAGAGAGTCTAAACAGCGGAATTGATTATGTAATTTAATTAATAATGTAATGGCTGCAGATAAGCTTCCGAAATATTGTGTTATTAATAATTAATATTAATGATAATAATTGTAATGTCGAATGAAACTCGAATGAAATTAATTAGTCAATAAGTTACCGGAATTTCGTTACGGGACTAACAATTTTGGATTTATTGACGTTATTTTAGTATACCGGTAGTGTGAAAATTTCGTGGCAATCAAGCAAGTTCTACGTATAAATGATTATATATACATATATATTATTAAGTGCTACAATTGCAATACATTGTAATAATCTATAAATATAATTAAAACTATTGGATTTGCGGTGAAACTGCCGATGTCATTTTTGTAAAGCATTAAAAACCCATTTAAACAATACCTGGTTTGTTCAAATCCGATGATTACTTCTTGAGTTACAGCAATCTTAAGAATTATTTTGGCGGCCATCTTGTGGACTCCATGACAGGTGACTTATTTGCTACAAAGTTCCCCAGTAAAAATAACATTCTTAAATATATATTTTACCAGCTCCTAAATTTTGGTGCTGGTTTCCAGCTTTGAAATGTTTTTGTACTTGTTCCACGGACTATCATCAACATTGTCGGTGGCAATATTTTCACGTCATTCCTAACAGGCCTACATAGCGGATGGAGTAATCGCGTTTAAATATCAACCGTTATGTCATACTGCGCCACTAATACTTTTAGGGGATATGGGGAGGAAAGACCCGTGCTTGGCAGTGTGTAGATAATAGTTGGACTGTAGTGGCCTACGTAGACCTACGCCTATTCATTCATTCAGAAATTCTTACTGTACAATTCAAGAAAAGAAATAATAAGCCTTTAAGCCCCCCCTTAACGTTACTGATAACCACCCTAGTTGACTAGATGACTCATCAACCCATAATGCCCTTAACGTTACTGATAAAATCACAGATAAGAAATCACCTCACATTAGCCTAGACACACTGACTTTTATACACTCCATTGACATAAGTACTGACCAACCGAAGACCTTAAGGCTGAATGCCTCCTCCAAACCCCAACACCATCACTCTTTTCCCTTCCCCCTAAACTCCCATGCCACAACCTTTAAGTTCTAAAATTGCATTCCTCAATGTCTGCTCTGTCCGTAACAAAATTGAAGAACTCGAATTACTAACTAAGCGTCTATCTCCCGATATATTCTGCCTCTCAGAACATTGGCTCACTCTTCATGAAACTAATTCTTTCTGTATTTCAAACTATGTAAATGTAGATTTTTCTGTCGATCCACGTTCATTCATGGAGGAGTTGCAATCCTCGCTAAACCTCATCTTAACTTGATTCCTATTCCTGAGGTCAAATCGTACTGCATTGAGAAAGTTTTTGAATGTGCCGCAGGTTCCTGGCACCATATGAACATGCACTTCATTATTCTATCCGTCTACCGATCTCCTCTAGGCGACTTAAATATATTTCTCCTCAAGCTAGACGAGGTACTCATCTTTATCACCAAGAAATTTCCAAAAGCAGATATCATTTTATGTAGTGATCATAATGTAGACTTTCTAAAAACAATCCCCAGCTCAATCGAAACTGCTCGATTTAGTTCACTCATTTAATATCAAGGAGACCATTGTCACACCAACCCGCGTCACTGATACAAGTTGTCCCTTATTGACAACATCTTCACAACTATTGACCCAATGATGTTCTCGGCAAGCTCAACAGACACAGGTCTGTCTGATCACCATCTCCTCATGCTCAACATTTCCCTCTCTAACAATAACCCCTCCTCCAAAATTAAAATAATGAAACGTTTTTTCAATACCAAAAATACAGCCAACTTTCAGACAATGCTAAGTACTGAAAATTGGCAGTCGCTGTCCCTTCCTGGAAATGTGGACGAACTCCTCTCAAGATTCCATTCCACATTCCTATGCCATTTTAACAAATCATTTCCGCTAAAAAGTTGTCCTCTTACTAAACCTAAAATCAACCCCTGGATCTCGCACGATCTGCGATGTGAAGCCCAGACCTTGAGATCCCTCCATTCTAAACTGAAGTCTTCGAACAACCCAATACATAAAGAACAATATCGTGACTTAAAAAAGTCCCATGCTAAAAATATACGTCAAGCTAAACTTCACTATAATGACTCCAAAATCTCTGAATCTAGGAACACCTCAAAAGCAATTTGGGTCCATGATCAAATCACAGACCACTGCCTCTAAACCCAAATGCGACCTCACGCTAACCATTAATGGTGAAGTTATATCAGATGCATCTTCTCAATGCGAACTTTTAATGAATTCTTCATCAACTCATGTAATATTGGTAAAACCAATGTGCCAATCAATACTCCCCTCCCTCGTAAACCCTTGCCACCTCCGTTAGGCCATACCATCTTTCTCTATCCTACCACTCCTCTTGAAGTAGCTATGGTAATTAGGAAATTTGGTTCCAAACACTCATATGGACTAGATGAAGTGCCAGGCTCTCTTCTATCCAAGTGTACGGACTTTCTCTCTGGCCCACTAGCCTACATTATTAACCGATCCTTCTCTGAAGGCATTTTCCCCTCCAAGCTAAAGGCAGCAAAAAATTATACCTATTTATAAACACAAAGGTAAAAAATCTGAAATGACAAACTATCGTCCCATCTCCCTCCTTTCATCTTTTTCCAAAATATTTGAATATATCATGCACGATCGTCTAATATCATTTCTAAATCACCACAACATTATCTCCCCTAGTCAACACGGTTTCTTGAAAAACAAATCCACCACCAGTGCAATCTACAGTTTTCTGTCCCCCCTCTATTCTGCTCTCGACAAAGGCGACCAAGCTGTAGGATTGTTCTACGACATTACCAAGGCTTTCGACACCATTGATCACAAAATTCTTCTCGACAAAACTACATACTTACGGTAACCGTGGGGTAGCTCTTGATTGGATTTCCTCTTTTTTGTCTGGCCGTACCCAAGTAGTGGAACTCCAAACATCTAATAGTCAATCCGTCACCACAACCCGCTCTAAACCTCTGCCAATAGTCTGCGGGGTTCCCCAGGGATCAATTTTGGGACCATTAGCCTATATCCTTTATGTCAACGACCAGTCCGCCTACTTAAAAGAGGGCACTCTCACCCAATATGCTGATGACTCCAGCCAACTGCTGACACCACCCAAACTCCAACCCATTCAGGACCTTCCCCCTTAATAAACAATCAAGTTACGTTAATGTCATCATACTGCCTCGGCAAACAACTCACCATCTCACGCTCTAAAACTGTTTATCTATACTTTCACACCCCTTATAAGATCCCTACTGCCAGTCCCCTTGTTCGTCTTGACTCTGATACTATCCCCCGCGCTCACACAGTCAAAGTCCTAGGCCTTGCACTAACTGATAATCTAGACTGGTCCATCCATGTAAACCACGTTGCCAGCAAAATATTATCTGGCTGCTACTCAATCAGAAAGCTCAAACAAATAGTTCACCCCCACATCCTATTGCTAGTTTACTTTGCACACATTCACTCTCACTTATCATATGGCCTGCTATTTTGGGGAGCTTCCCCCCATGCGAACAGAATATTCATTCTCCAAAAGAGAGCGGTTCGTATCATAGCTGGTGTCTCCAGAAGACACTCATGTAGAGAACTTTTCAAGGAACTTGGTATTCTTACTCTAGCATGTACCCTTATCCAATCAGCCGCATTATTCGTTCACACCAACCGTAACCTTCTCCATCTAAATGCTTCTGTGCACTCCCATAAACACTAGAGCCAACCTTCACATACACAGGCCCTCCCACAATCTGCGCCTCTTTGCACAAGGCCCTGAATATCTATCTTCCACCCTCTACAATAAGCTCCCTGACCACATCAAAACCTCTCCCACCCTGTCTTCCTTTAAACATAAGTTGAAATCATATCTTACAGCAAACAGCTTTTACTCCATCAATGACTACCTCTCCATGTAAATATTTGCAGTTAATTCATTTTTTCATTATAATATTTACAAATTATCAAGAGTATAACCACACCACAAACAAGCACTGTAATTTAAAATTTTCAAATGTTCCCTTAGCCGAAATGATGTAACAAACTTCTATATATAATATATATGTGCTTACACGCTTCCTTGGATTGTGCAGGTATATAAGACACATTCTGCTGTACATCCTCCAATTGCTGTTTTCTGTGCCATCAGCAATTCTCATCACAATATCACATCAATATTGCTTTATATCCAACTTTTCTTTATTCTATATGAATTCTTAATCTAGTAGGGCATTCTATTATTTTGCATCTACTTTACTTTAACATAAACACTAATCAATCAATCATCACACACACATATATATATATATCAATTATATACTATAGACACATTCTACTGTACATCATTGCTGTTTTCTGTGCCATTAGCAATTCTTATCACAATATCATATCAATTATTGCTGTATATCCAATTTTTCTTTATTCTATATGAATTCTTAATCTAGTAGGGCATATTTTGCATCTACTCTACTTTACCATAAACACTGTGTTTATCATTATTAATCAATTAATGAATCATCATTTATATATATATCAATATTATCAATCATCATACATATCAATATCAATATCCATATCAATTATCAATTATGCTTTATATCCAACTATTCTTTCTATCTATCTATCTATCTATCTATCTATCTATCTATCTATCTATCTATCTATCTATCTATCTATCTATCTATCATGACTTTACATAATCTATTTAACCACGATATACCAAGACGTATCATATCAAATGCTTACCTATCAAACGATAGACATATCACCAATATCATTGTCCCGTTCGTCGTTACCATGGCAGGCGGTGTGCCACCCATGCTTACGATTGCGGTTGCCCAAAGAACGCAGTTGAGGAACCCTTGAATTGGACTTATAGGTTTAACAATTTCTGGAACACACGGCATCGACACATCAAACAGCATAGCAACCATGCAAGAGACAAAAAATAATAATATACACATTTAATAAGATGGGTGGAATGTTTGTATTTAGCTTCACGTTGTCAGTGTATTTGTTCTTGTCAAGCAGAAGATATTCTTGCAATCGGCAATCAGGAGCTCCTGATTTCGATTACAGGTTGGCAAAAGTTTCTTAATTTCTGAAATGGTCCAATCTATAAGATATAAAGGTGTATCAACGGTGACTTTGGAGCCGTCTTAGTGTCGAAGCAAGCACATAATACTATTTTATAAAGTTGTTCCCAAGTAGCCTTGTCGATGCTGGTATTGTCCCCATTTGAATCGTGGCCAACCAGTGGTCCTATTTAATTTTTTTAAAAAGTTTCATTGGATTAAGGGCGCGTCAACCGTTAGGTCATAATGCGCCACTCTAGCCTAGGGGAGGACGTCAAGGGAAGAGGGAAAGGTCCCCGACTACGATTGCCAGAGCTCGCCTCTAGTTTCGGGGAGTAAAATACTCCTTTACACACTAGCTGATGTCTGCGAGATGAACTTTATCTCTTTCCTCGCCTTTTACGTTTAGCAGAGCCATGCTCTGGGCCAAATTCTACCCCGGGCCCAGACGGGGCTCTTTCAACATGGAAAGCAGAGTTGGTCATTATTCGTTCGATCGTCGATGGCTTCATTGTCGAGGATGTTGATTCAGAGTCGCTTTAATAATCGCGGATCTCCATTTTCAAATTCTCAATTGTGACATTGTGAAATTGGTATTATATGTGAGAAGACATCCGATGACATTTTAATGCAAATTTATAAAAGGCAGGAGCCGAGTCATTCATGGTAATCTGGCTGTTTTTGATTTAACTATTGTTTTTTCATACTTATTGGAGTTATTGCCAATTGTCTTGGCTTGTATTTTTGGAAGTTAAAAAAATACTTGTTTAACGAGCGAAGCGAGCGTTTCCAATTGACTCTGCCGGAAAAAATAGTCACTGGTTTTGTTTTGTTTTTGTTTTTTTGTTTTTTTATGTCTCGCCATAACGTTCGAACGGAGATTCGGATCGAGTTGAAATTTGGACCATCCGCAAGCTTCGATCTGCATTGAATGCCATTAGTTTTGTGACAAAATCGTTCAAAAAGTTACAAAGTTACTTAAAGTTAATCGATTTTTTTTCCAAACTAAACGGTGACAAAATCTGAGGTGGCCAAATCATTTACAATGTCCGTCCGGTCACGAATATGTTTATTTTATTTTGATCCGATAAGTAGTGTAGATGGAAATGACATTTTAACAAAAGTAACGTACCATGGCAACGAAAAGTCGCACGAGGTTTCTGGCCACTATGCACTTAACTGCCACCTAGAAGTAATCAAAATACTATCGAGGAAGCAGTGTATTATTTGTCACCAAAGAGTTTAAATATTTTTCCCAATGAGTCAAGGTCCTCTAGATGGCGGTGGATTTTATCCACAAAGTAAAGATTTACATACGGGTTTACCCAAATACCTTGGCAATAATAAATAATATTGGAAACATGGCCCCGTGGACAGCGAACGTCGCAAATTTTAAAATTTAAAAAAAATGTGCAATGTGGGTCTAGCTATAGCACGTGCTCGCTTATCAACGCGTCCAACATGAGCGTTTCCTAGTAGTTTACAAATGAATGCCAAAAAAATACAAATTGCAAACGAACCTGACAGTGACAACATGGAGTTGGGGTTGCATTGGAGACCAGGCTTGAACAAGGCCGGAGTTGTAGGTACAGCTACGTAAGTACACTGAGTCAGTAACAGCAAGCCACCAATCGCATTACAATATATTATTCCAATGACGATAAACCCTATGGCACTGAAACAAAACGTGTGGAAAACTTGTTAACGTTTTCGTGTGTTGTGTCCAAACGTCACATACGTTTGCTTCCTTCCTAACTACCTTTATTTGTTTTGACGTCTGAAGCAAGTGTCAAGAGTCAATGTTGTTGCTTCTCAAATAATTCAACAATCACAACAAATGCAATTTAGTAAAGGTTTGCCTTAGGCCCCTAAAGCTCATTTGGTAGAGCATCAGTACGTAAAGCCGGAAGTTCTGGGTTCGATACTCAGTCGGGGCAAACTTTTACGACAATAGGGAACTGTCCTTTATTACCAAATTTGAATATGTCCCTACAAATAACCTCAAATACCGACCAGTAAAGTTTTTTATACGTCCGGCTTTTATTAGCGCTAACTGTGAGCTAGGAAATATTTGAACCGGGCTTCGCGCCGGAAAACGGCCATGCGCCATCGCAGGTGGGCGTGACGTCATCGTGAGGTTCGCCGAGGCGGCGAGCTGACAGTTCTGCCAATCAGCTTCCCCTCCTCACCTCACGATAACGTCACAAACAAAAGAGCGCGTACTTAAGTCTTTGTGCGGGAAGTCAAAACCCAGGAACTTTGAACATGCATAGAACCAACAGATTTTATTTTTTATAGTTTATTTTAATTGCGATGTTTATTAAATTGAATATTACAAATTACTAAATACGTGTAAGATATATTTGAAACCAAGGACAGTTCCCTATTGCACAATTGCAATTGCAGTGAATATAAGGTTTTTAAGCATAAGCCCGCTTTAAGGACATAGTTATTGATTGGTAGCAGTTGTAAAAGTTTGCCCCGATTAGGGTTCGAACCCAGAACCTCCGGCTTAACGTGCCATAGCTCTACCAGAGCCACCGGGACAACAGAACAAACCTTTACTAAACTACTAGTTGTCATGGAAGTCAACAGTCACAACAACTAGCAGTTAGTAAAGGTGTGTTCAGTGTCCCGGTGGCTCAATTAGCAGAGCTATGGCACGTTAAGCCGGAGGTTCTTGGTTCGAACCCCAGTCGGGGCAAACTTTTACAACTGCTATGAATCAATAATAATAATAATGATGATAATAATTCACATTTTAAACTTTCGCGGCCGTTAATATTAAATCAAGGTGTATGAGTTTTTGGTTATTTCGCCGCGCGTCGCGAGTAAACAGGTAACGAAACGTCGAGGTACATAACAATGTTTACTCGCGACGCGGCGAAATAACCCGAAACTCGTACACCTTTGATTTAAAATAATAACAAAAATAATAATAATAATAATCATCATCATCATCGTCATCGTCGTCGTCGTCGTCGTCGTCGTCATCTCCATCGTCATCGTCATCCGTCATCCGTCATCCGTCATCCGTCATCCGTCATCAGTCATCAGTCATCAGTCATCAGTCATCCGTCATCCGTCATCCGTCATCAGTCATCAGTCATCAGTCATCAGTCATCAGTCATCAGTCATCCGTCATCAGTCATCAGGCATCAGGCATCAGGCATCAGTCATCAGTCTTCATCATACCAATAATCATACAAATAATAATACTAATAATAATAATTGGATGAGCGTAGCGAGCGGAGCGAAGATTCCTTTTCACTACACTGGAGAAAAAAATCCAGAATGTTTTTTCTTTCTTTCTTTCTTTCTTTCTTTCTTTCTTTCTTTCTTTCTTTCTTTCTTTCTTTCTTTCTTTTTTAGAGTTTGTATTTTTGTGTGTCTGTTAATACGATTCCAGCTAAACCGATATTCAAATTGCGATGAAATTTTCTGGAGGCCTTCGAAATCTCTGAACTACTACAACTACCACGTTTTTGAGCGCAATCGAAAAATTATTTCTCATGAAAATCGCAATTTTACGATTTTTTTTCTATTTCAAAAAATATTCTTCGACTTATAACACCTACTGTATGCTTTATCCGATTGAAATTATTTTTTCACAGAACCTTTAATTTTATGAATTATTATATTTGTGTGAAATTTGAGTGCAATCAAAAAATTATTTCTCATGAAAATCGCAATTTTACGATTTTTTTCTGATTCTTCCGATTTATAACACCTACATGCTTTATCCGTTTGTAATGATTTTTTCACAGAACATTAATTTTATGAAATATATTTATGACAAATTTGAGTGCAATCGAAAAATTATTTCTCATGAACACATGACAGCTCAATGCACCAATTACGCTCATCGAACAACGCGCCTGAAAAAGCGTTTGCGAAGCTTCCTAGTAATAATAACAAAGCATGACAATGAACGTGTTGTCTCTTCATTTGGCGTGATTCATAAAATGGCCGTCAACAATCAGGTTAAAAAATAAATAATAGAGCATCGTATTATCATCATAGCTCCGATATAAGTCATGAAAAGCTTGCGTACTTCATTATTTGCAATTACTAAATTGCAACAAAAGCGCCATCTGCAGAAATGCTCTTTTTTTGAAGAATAAACAACCGATTTGTCCATGAAAATTATTAAGCAAACGACTAAATCAGCCAAAGAAGAAACAAGTTATAAAACTGAGTAAATAAAGAATTAAGAATATAGCGAAGATCTTCTAGTCTAGGTTTCAACTTCACTCTTGGTACGTGCGTGTTTGAACTTTGTCATTACCTGAGTAGAGTTCGATAGTTTCTTGCAAAATCAGCATGTCTGGTTACGAAGCTAAATCCCATAACGATTCTATGGACCTGTAGAACTCTATTGAAGTGCAGGCAGTAATACAGCGTAGAGTTCCTATGGACACAAAATATAATTTAAAAAAATAAAATCATAATCGTATCTTCCTTTTTCCTGTACATAATTCAATTGTAATCCAATGAAGCCTACCACTCCTTCGGTCCTTCTACCCCGTTGGTGTGAAACTGAGATGTTTCACGATGTAACTTGCGTTACAGGGGCGCCGACTCCGTGGGTGCTCAGGAGCTAAAGCACCCCTACAAATATTCTTAATTTTTTTTTTAAGGTCTATGTAATAACAAAGTTTTGAGCTACCCGGTATCTACATTTACAAAAACGTTCGCGGATTAGTTAGTTTATAGATAAAGTTATATTTGATAAATTTTGCAAGTGGTGGTAATCAATCAATCAATCATCTGGATCCAGCCTTGGCCGACGCCTTGGCGTTACCTGATAAAGACTGCGGTACACTGCCCTCTGAGCCTTCGGAGGGACCAACCACGGCCCAAGACCGAGACTCGCTGCTCACCGAGAATTTGGAAGAGGAGAGGTCAGAGGACCTGTACCAAACCGAGCTGGGCTCCAATGAATGCTCCGGCGATGACTTTAAAGGCGAAGTCAATGAATCCGAGACCACACCAAGCAAACACCAACTCAAAACCAATCAGGCGCATGGAACCCAAGAGATACATGCTGTAGATGCAGAGGATCAAGCAGATAAGACAACGGAAAAGCGAGAAAACCTGCAGACCCACATGAATTCAGATGGTCCTGAATTCATGGAGGAACCAAGACTGGACCTCTCCTACAACACTGAGTCGGGAGATGATTCCATATACTCATCCGCAACAGTATTGGAGAAGACGGGTATAGTGATAGTGATAGTGATAGTGTGTTTTTAGGTTTCAAGGAGGAGATCTGTAGCAGCAGCAAACTTGTATTAAAAGAATTGGCAAAGGTGACAGGTAGGTGGCAGGAAGATGTTCTAGAAATGGAAAATGATAGACTTATGACTCACCCTTTTTGGTCAACCTACTCGTCACCAATGAATCCCTAACAACAACCCTTAATGTGACAGCAAGTACCGATATGGTAGAGAGGAAATATAAATTTAAAATCTTGCATCAGAATGCACAGCCAGTTAAAAATAAGGGGGAGCAGTTGGAAATATTATGTAAAGAGGTATAACTGAACATGCATTAAGCAATCCTGAAATGTCTGAATTCACACTTGAAGGGTATTACCAAGTAGACAGTTTTTGTAGGCAAACCCAAAAAGCAGGAGGGGTCATGATTTGTTCAAAAGAAGGTATCAATGTAGAGGAATTTAGAAAAGATATAAAATTAAAAATTAGACAAGAAAATGATTTTGAGGTTGTGGTAGGTAGAATACAGCATGATTCTTACATCACAATAATAATTACACTATATAGATCTCCAAATGGGAATATTGACACCATTTTTAATAAATTACATGAACTCTTAGAGATGGACTGCTTGAAGGAAAAAGATATTGTACTATGTAGTGACCTTAATATTGACGTACTAAAAAATGATAAGAATACGAGAACTCTTAAAGAATTAGCTAATATTTTTAAATTAAACATAACAATTAATGCCCCTACTAGGATTGCAATAACTAAAACATCAATTTCTTCTTCTGCAATAGATAATATATTAACAAACATGGATAATGATATGTATCAAAGTGAGGTCATCATTCAGCAATATCTGATCATTATGCTCAAGCAATAAATATATATCCTTTAGATCAATCTAAAAATGGAAAACATAGTAACAGAATACTTCTAACAGAATACAGGGACATGATATATTTAATGACAGACTTTTAAATGTTTCATGGGATGCAATATACAATCATAAAACAGTTGACCATGCATATGACACATTTGTAGATATAATAACTTTTCACTACAATAAATCATTTCCAACAAGAAAGGCAAAGATTCAGAACACAAAAAAGAAAAGTAATAAATGGATAACACAAAATGTGATGGAAATGTCAAGGAAAGTGAGGAGACTTGCGTTAAAACTTAAAAGGAATACAAATGTCAATGTTCTAAATAAATACAAAAAATGCAAAAAGGATATATAAAGATACAATTCGAAAAGGAAGGCTCATAGAATCAAAGAAACTAATAAGGAAATCAGAAAACAAAGGTAAAGATATTGGAATATGATTAATCTGGAAAGGGGTTCAAAAAGAAAAAAAAAAACTGAAACAGAATTTGAAATCACGTAGATAATGAAACTGTCAGAAATGCCCGCAAATTGGAAACATATTCAATGACTATACTTTATAAATATAGCCACAAAATTAACAGAAAGTCAAAAGAGAACTGAAAATGATGGGAAACAAGTATTGCCTGAAATAGATCACTTATTTTGCCTCAATAATGTAAGTGAAGATGAAACTTTGCGAATTATAAGAAATTTAAAGAATAAGAAATCAATAGGTCCAGATGGTTTATCAAGCTTTCTTATAAAGAAATGTGCAAGAGTATTAGTAGAGCCACTTACTTACTTAATTAATATGTCTCTTAATGAAGGTGTTTTTTTCCAAAAGCTTTAAAGGTGGCGCTGGTAAAACCAATTTTGAAAGAGGGAAACACTCGAGACATCAGAAATTATAGACCAGTTTCAATACTTAATGCTTTTTCAAAGGTGTTTGAAAGAGTAATGTATAATAGCTTGTACGAATACTTAGAGGCAAATGAGAAAGAGATCAACTGAAACAGCTCTTGCTGCCTTCATTGACAATGTTGTAACAGCGCTTGATCAGAAAAAAACACCAGTAGCCATTTATATGGATCTTTCAAAAGCTTTTGACTGTGTGGAGTATAATACATTAATAAGTAAACTGTTTTCATATGGAATTAAGGGAAATGCCCTGCAATGGATATTTTCGTATCTACAGGAAGGACGCAATATGTAGAAATTTCTGACGCATTTGAACATAAAAACTAAATCTGAGAGGAAATATATTAACTGGAGTACCACAAGGATCAATACTAGGGCTTTGTTTTTCAATATACTAATAAATGACATGCCATGTGGCAATAAGTGAAGGGGATGTGCTTCTGTATGCAGATGACGCAACCACCACCCTTGCTCATGCATTATAGAAACATTAGAAAAGACCGCTTTTATCAGTTTTAACGAAATGGCGCAGTGGCTGCAACCAAATAACCTAATATGAATAATAAGAAAACTAAAATTATGATATTCCCAAGGAAAAATATGGTAAGATCAAATATTTGTATCGGTTATGTATGAAGACCTTCCTATTGAACAAATAGACACGCAAAGTTCTTAGACTGAATATTGACAGTGCTTATCGTGGGACATCCACTGATTATGTAGCAAATAAACTGACTCAATAATATGTTTAGTAAAATGAAAATATATGCAGATAGAAGTTTGCTGTATAGTGTACTATGCCCTGATTGAGTACATTGAGCTATGGATAATAGCGTGGGTAATCATCAAAAACAATTTTCATAAGATCTTTGTCATGCAAAAAAAAGCTTTAAGAATACTAGATAAATTAAGAAAGGGATACATGTAGGGGACATTTCAAAACATTGATATTATTACTTTGCATGCCTCTATTTTTACAAAGTAATATTTATTTTTAATTATCATAGGGAAGATATAAAAAAACATCAATATTATAATTACATACTAGGAGAAAAATGATTATTGTGACATGACATCCTAGGCTGCGGTATATGAGAAAGCCACATATGCAGGAATAATCCTTTTAATAGCACCTGCCATACAAAACAAACCAACTGATACATTAAAAAGATTTAGGCATTTCTTGTTGAAAAGAATACTACGATATGAGGAGTCTTGGCGGACAATAATAAATGTCTGACATACAATTAATTTGCATATTATAGTGCCTAGACTTATATTATCTAGTAGCCTATCTATATAGTGTAAAAGGATACATTTTTATTGTGTATTATTGTATTGTTGTAAAAGTGTATTTTGTAATTAATGTAAATTAGTTTTAGTATTTTCTATACATCCTAATATTCAAGTCTTAGTCTTTTGAAAAGACGTGTTTAATAGCTAGCTAGCTTATAATGTAATGTTTAGAACTTGTTGGATGAGCGTAGCGAGCGTAGCGAGCGAAGCGAAGATTCCATTTCACTACACTGGAGAAAAAAATCCAAAATGTTTTTTTTTCTGTATTTTTGTCTGTCTGTTAACACGATTCCGGCTAAACTGATACTCCGATTGCGATGAAATTTCATGGAGGCCTTCGAAATCTCTGAACTTAGAACTGCCACTCTTTTGAGCGCAATCGGGAAATTTTTTCTCATAAAAAACGCAATTTAAGATTTTTTTCGATTTTTAAAAACTTTCTTCGACTTATAACACCTACATGCTTTAACCGATTGTAATGATTTTTTCACAGAACCTTAATTTTACGAATTAAGATATTCGTGCGAAATTTGAGCGTAATCGAAAAATTATTTCTCTTGAAAATCAAAATTTTACGTTTTTTTTCTTTTTAATACAATTCTTTGACTTATAACACCTATATGCTTTATCCTATTGTAATAATTTTTTCACAGAACCTTAATTTTATAAATTCATATATTTGTGTAAAATTTAAGTTTATTTTTAATTTAATTTAAATTTAATTTTAAAAAAATCTTCAACTTAGTAATGATTTTTTCACAGAACAACAGAAAATCCGCATAACACATGGCAGCTCAATGCACCAATTACGCTCATCCAACAACGCGGCGTTTTCCTAGTTTATCTTGTCATAACATTGTAACATTATATGCTAGTATTAGGTATATACAAAACAAGACAATAAAATGAAATGAAATCGGATTGTGACTCAAACTCAAATCTACAACCATGTGCACAGGCGCGGACTGGGTCGAAAAGGCCCGGGATGCCGGCATGTAGCAGGGCCCGTATGAGGTCGCGTAGTAAAGCAGGGGTCTGGGGCGAAGCCCCAGCCGCCGGAGGCAATTTTTTTGGGGTGGTTCGTTATATTTTATGGCCTAAAACGCTATTTTAGGACGCGATTAACAGGCGCCAACTAAGTAACACTACCCGAGCTCTTAATTCAAATCTCGCGAAAATTATATTTGAGGAAGCCTTAACCAATAATGGAACTCGCATGTACCAAATTGACACTCGCAAAATGCGAGCTTGGGGGGTGAGTGTATACTGGACATTTTGATTGAATCATTCATAACTTTCCAATAATAATGTGTAAGCGTAAGCTGTAACCTGTAATGAGACGATTCACGGTACTACTTCTACATCCCCCCGCCGGCGCCGGCTGCCCCTTCTCCCCCCCCCGCACCAACACCCAACGCCATCCCCTTGCTTGTTGGAACTGGCAAACCAAAACCAAAATACTTGCAATCACATCGAAATTTCTTCTCGTAGCGCGGCGGCGAGAAAGTCAATTAGCTATACATGATAGTCACTAGTTCCTACTGAAAACTGAAAAGTGAGAACACTGAACAACCATTCTCTTTTGAAGAGCTTCCTAAGGCACCCCATGAGTCATCGTTAATATTATCTAATGTATTTTGTTCGGCAACTCTTTTTCGCAGTAAACAAATACACAATCATATTATATATTTTGTATGAAACTGAAAGTGTAGTGTGTACAAAATACAAATGTTCCACAGGGGCCCGGAATGTCAAAAGCCCGGGGTGCGATCGCACCCCAGCACCCCCTGCCAGTCCGCGCCTGCATGTGCATGTCTGGACAGAAACGGGAATTTATATTTTAGATATTTAAGATATTTTCAATCATTGTAGAGGGCCTAAAAATATTATTCATCAATCAGTAGCGGATACAGCGGGTAGGGGGGAGTACGGAGGGGGATCGTCATCTCCCCCTCCCCCATGAGATTCTGTTTTGATTGCGCAGCCAATTATTATCATTGTCAAACCATCGCCAATTGTGCAATTTTCGAATTTTTACTTGTTTTTAGATCATCTTAAGTTGTAAATAATCAAATTTTCTCGCCTTCGGCAAAAAGGGGCGCTGACAGCTGGGACTTTCAAACATACCCTGATTTTGTAAAACCGAACTCGCTTCCCCCCCCTTCCTCCCTAGATACGAAGATAGTTTTCGTTGTACAATTATATGAAAATCTTGAAAATGAATCCCATGAATCAGGGCTATCCGCCACTGAATAAAATATATCGAAATCATGACAATTACACATACTAATTTCATTACTGATATATACAGTACGCAAAACAATGCAGCAAAAACGTTTTAGAAAATCACTGACGGGCAACTTTCGATATGTTAGTGAAATATTTCAGCACCGCTCGGAATTTAGAATACCCGGCGTATACGTTATACATTATACGTTACAACATATAAAAGTATTCATGAGTGTATGGACCTAGTAGTAGATATTAGGGTTTAAGGGCACACAACACTAAGGTTATTAGTGCCCGTCTGATTAGTCTGATTAGTGATTAGTGACAAGGGATGTAGTTTCCTGCTGCTCCTTCTACATTTTCCGACGAGTTTGAGTGTATATTTGTGCAGGAGTTTCAAGACAAAACTCATTTCAGATTGCTGCTATGCTCAAGTTTTAAAAAAAGATTGTTACAACTTAAAACCAAGAGAATTTTACCAAATATAACCTTAATTTTAGAGTAAAGATAAAACAAGAATTATGTAAAATCGCAGGCTTATAAACCATACCCCCCTCCCCCTCTAGAATAATTTATGACATTATACTGTAAGGTCTGATAGGATGAACTTAGTCTATAATTTCTTGCATTTTATATACGTCTTTCCCAATCCTTGTGAAACCTAGAATAATTTTATTTTATTTTTAGAATTATTTAATATTATTCGTATTACCCTTTAAAAAATTTGGTAAAAAATAAATGTTTAGGGCAACACCAGGTAAAATGTTTTATACTAGGAAACGCTCAGTTGGGCGCGTTGATAAGCGAGCACGTGCTATAGTTAGACCCACATTGCACATTTTTTTAAATTTTAAAATTTGCGACGTTCGCTGTCCACAGGGCCATGTTTCCAATATTATTTATTATTGCCAAGGTATTTGGGTAAACCCGTGAGTAAACCTTTACTTTGTGGTTGAATCCACCGCCATCTAGAGGACCTTGACTCCTTGGGAAAACTTATTTAAACCAAATACCGTAATATAACACTACGTTTAATACAGGAAAGAGGGCTGTAAAACGGGAGACAACTAACAACAGCGATCCTGGCGGCATTGGAGTTACATTACCACGGCCATCTGGACGCCAAAACAATTAAAATACATTAAAGAAGGCGTTAAATCGGGAGACAAGTGACTGCTTTGCTCTAAACAAAACATAAACATGTCATTATTATATTATTATCTTGACAGACATGCTCAAAGGCATACTACTAACCTACGTATTTGTATTGATTGTCCTTGTGTATTTAATATTTTTGTATTAGTTAATGAAGAACTAGATATCAATACATGTTTTTAAATGTGTATACAAAGTATTACTAATCTAGTTCCTGGCACACTTTAATTAGTAAACACTAGACACCCAACGGTAATAGGCCTAACCCTAAAATGAATAAAGGATGATCATAATATTTGTTTTCACCATAGCTACACTTGCAATAAAGATGCAATATAATATGTTAATCTTATTTTTGTTGCTATGCACTGAAGCATAAAATTAAAAGGAATGACAACCCCTCCCCCCATGCCTTACTATACGGTTTTAATGTTTGTAGTGGCAGTATACATGATATGCACACCAAGTTGTGTGTCTATCCACGCGACCGTCTGAGTGTCCAGATGGGTTCAGCATGCCTGAACCCGGGGAGTCGAATAGGCCCAAAGCTTACCTCTTATGCTCATCGTACAAGGCAAAGAAAAGGACGTCGTCTGCCCTCGAGGAATTTTCCCCTTCCATTTGACTACCTCACCGACGACGACGACGACGACGACGACGACGACGACGACGACGACGACGACGACGACGGCAATGACAAGACGGACGATGACGCAGGCGACAACGATCACGACGTGGGGCAACCCCCAACAACCCCTCCCCGTGCCAGCCCCCGGCCTGATTTCGTCACAACCCACCGGCCCCTACCCCGCCAACCTACCAACCTCTCTGTTTCTGAACAGCACAGGCCTACCCTCACCGTGTACCACCGCGTTTCCCCTTTGCCCCAATCTTTAAAAAAAAATAATAACCATAGGGCACTAATAACCTTAGTGTTGTGATTACTCCACTCAGGTGCAAGAAGTGGCGACTAAAATAGTCTGAGTTTAAGTGTTTTCGATAGTAATATTATGTATTAGCCTGCCCAGGGGCATCTTGCCCTTGTTTTGTCGTGTAACGTAATTGTCCAATTGGAAAATTACACTCAAACCCGACCCGGTAAAAAAATCTATGCGCTAACTCCAGTATTTGAATTTCGCGCCCAATGTAACGCCAATGCCGCCAGGGGCGCTGATCCAAATTGTCTCCTCCCACAACAATGGAAACACAGCCATCTTTCCTGTATTAAACGTAGTGTTATATTACGGTATTTGATAATACACTCTTCCTCGAAAGTATTTTGATTACTTCAGGTGGCAGTGCATTAGAAACTTCGCGCGTCTTTTCGTTGCCATGGCAACGTTACTTTTGATATAATATAATTTCCATTTACACTACTTATCGGATCAAAATAAAATTAACATATTCGTGACCGGACGGACATTCTAAATGATTAGGCCACCTCAGATTTTGTCGCCGTTTAGTTTGAAAAAAAAACTTTCGATTTACTTTAATGTAACTTTTTAACTTTTTGAACGATTTTGCCACAAAACTAATGGCATTCAATCGAGAACAAAGCTTGCGGATGGTCAAAATTTCAAATCGATCCTATCCTCCGTTCGAACGTTTTGGCGAGACATACAAACAAACAAACAAAAAAACAAAAAAACAATACCAGTGACTAATTTTTCCGGCAGAGTCAAATGGAAACGCTCGCTTCGCTCGCTTAATAATTACACCCCGTCTGGTTCTGTATTTTTTCCCCACCAAAAAATGGAAAATGGAAGTAGTAAAATAGTAATTGAAATCAAATATATATAATAATTGAGAAATCGCCGTTAGTTATCACATATTTTCTGACTTCAAAATAGTTTTATCAATATTTTTAAAACAGAAAGAGTGTCACAATTTTAAAGGGAGTACTCAGAATTCACTTGATAATCCAAAGCAATATTAGGTATAAGGCTCCCTCCTATTTGGAAGTGATTATTTGAGCGAGCGTAGCGAGCGTCTCCACTTGACTCTTATGGCTCGAATGTCTTTTTGTTTGTTTGTTTGTTTGTTTGTTTGTTTTCTGTTACTGCTTCGGTACAGGTCGCACCGTATTCCTCTGATCGACCTGAAATTTTTCACACATGTACATACCACCTATGCGGGTTGCTGTATAGTTTTTTAACAAAATCCGATCGATGGATATAAAAAAAAAAAAAATGTTCCGATCGTTATGAAATTTTGCAGGGTCAATAAGTACAACATTATCTCCTATTTTTACAAATTTTCAGCTAAATCGGTCAAGACCTTAAAGACTTATTGGTAATCATAATTCGAAAAATGATGTCCGATCGTTATGAAATTTGTCAAGGAGGCAGTGAAGAAACAAAAACACTTTAGAAGGCATTTCGATTACATTGTTGTCCCGTGGCATCATTCAATTCAGCTATCAACAACTACATTGAAAGTTTTCGTCTTTTAAAGACTGTTATCTGATAAAATGGACATTATGGGAATGTCGTACTCGGGTCGTGTTGCACGTACCAGTGCTTGCTCAACAACGCGACGGGACTTTAGCGTTTTCCTAGTTAGATTATAATATGGTCGCAACGGCAATTTCTAGAACTAGGAAAACGCTTAAGTCCCGCCGCGTTGATGGATGAGCTTTTTATAGTTTTTAGTTTGCTTGGGATATCTTTACCTTTGCAAGTGCTTTTGTTTTGCCTACGCATTGTAGATGATTGTTGTCAAGTTTCTATTGTTTCTTGTCAATTGGTATTATTTACCGTAAAAAACTTATATTAAAAGCTTTATTTCTATGGATTCTGGCTAACTTTTTCAACTTTTTCTTTCAAAAGGTACTACATCACCATAACCTTAATGTCCATGTTTAATATGAACGTTGTAGCCCCACCTGTTTGGTCAGAATTGGCCCAAATGGCACGAAAATATCGTACAAAAAAAACAAAAATCTTATATTAAAAGCTTTATTTCTATAGATTCTGGCTAACTTTTTCAACTTTTTCTTTAAAAATGTACTACATCACCATAACCTTAATGTCCGTGTGTAATATGAACGTTGTAGCCCCATCCGTTTGGTCAGAATTGGCCCAAATGGCACGAAAATATCGCACAAAAAATCGTAAAAGTACGATATTCATGAGAAATATTTCTTCGATTGTACCCAAAAACGTAGCAAGTCTAAGTTCAGAGATTTTGAAGGTCCTGTCAAATTTTCATCAAGATCGCATACGCCGTTTGCCCGGTAGAGAGCGAACAAACAGACAAAAATACAAAAAAAAAAAAAAAAAAAAACACCCGAGCTAAATTTTTTGTGGGGTCAGTGAAATTGAAGTCTTCGCTTCACTCGCTTCGCTCGCTACGCTCATAGAATAAAACATGGAGTGCAGTCAACCATCTCAGTCGGAGGGTAAATATTCAGATAATTCTCTTGATTTCGATCAGAAATATTCTCCGAAAAATTTCATCTTTTTAGTCCCGGAATTCAGAAGAGGGGAAGAATGACATTATAGTTAGGTCATAATCATGAGTTCCGTGACCACTTTTTCGCAAGGACGGTTTGACGATTGATTTGACTACTATGGACCATTTAGAAAAAAAAGGCCACCATGTCCCTCCCAAAAATCCCGGCAATTTTTACTAGAGGCCAAAATCTAATATGGCTGCCGGGCACATTCTTGAAAAATTAAATTTTGAACCAGAGCAAGTAGAATCAAGTGCAAAGACATTTTTTTGTTTAAACTGACCACAAGGATTCTGAATATGATATTAGTTTGACGCTACGACGCCATTTTGAACCAGAAACACAAGATGGCCACCGGCACCATTGTGGAAAATTAAGTTTTGAACCAGAGCATCTAGAATCAAGTACAAATACTCTTTTTCTTGTAAATAGACCACAAGGATTCAGAATATGACGTTAATTTTACGTTACGATATCATTTTGACTCATAAATCCAAAATGGCCGCCATCTAGTGTAGCAAACGTTTTATGCTTGTACTTAAGCAAGTACTCCCACAAGGATCTCTTGCTGTAAAGTACCATCATTCTACCATGAGATATGAGATGGTA
Organism: Sweltsa coloradensis; assembly: GCA_024449915.1. NCBI lineage: Eukaryota > Metazoa > Arthropoda > Insecta > Plecoptera > Chloroperlidae > Sweltsa > Sweltsa coloradensis. Next base: position 74,913 of record JAMZAV010000610.1, read on the forward strand.
TGCCAGTAAATTTTCTATTACAAATGACACCGCAACCTCGACCACAACGTAAATAAAAACAGAACTTAAGACATCATAAATTTTCTTTCTTTGAAAATTAACGTTATTTACCACTGTAACACTGTTTTGACTTGGTAATTAAGACAAAAATGTGCCCCCGAGAGGTGTGATCTATCTGAATTGGGGCATCCTGCCATACTATATTCAGGATCAGACGATTCTGTGCAATACTCCATTTTCTCCAGTAAAATATCCTCCAACAGGTTGCTGTCATCATCCTCGCTCTCTTCAACTGGCCCTAGTGCAGGTAGATGAGCTAGGAGAGCAGGTCGCCTGTGGTGGACAATGACCACCCACAAGTTCCCAACCATGCCCAAGTGGTGAGAGGTGGTCCTTCTTGGAAGGGTGGCGCACAAAATACGCTAAGTAGTTTGCACGGAGGCAGTGTTGGCGTAGGCTGTCTGCATCTGGAGGGAGAAGGATGAATGATTTTGTCTTTTCAGTGTTCTACACTTTGCTGAATTGGCTTCAGTCATGTTGGTACTCTTTATGTCGCCATATATGACATGTCGTGTGAACTGGAAGAACTTCTCTAGTACCTCGTCCTAAAGGTCAAGTCTATCTCCGCACCTCGAGATCTGTTGTCGGGCCACAGGAATCTTTGCCATCCGGTCAAACACCGACCTCCTACTTTTGCCGTAGAAGCCTAAGTTGGCATCACAACTTATACCATGCAGTTAGCTGCACAATACAATCTGCCATCTCGTCATTTTACCAGGACACGACATAAGATTGTCTTCTGCTTCCTCTTGAAACAGAGCACTTCGTTCAGCTGCCGCGACATTCTCATCAGTATCGGCAGTATCAATGACAACAGGCCGGTATAGCCAGACTCGCGCAGAGCTGCGTAAATCGAAAAGATGATGATCTCATCCGTTTCGGACCGCATTCCACGTGCTTCAACTTTGTAATTTGGTTTTTATTTTTGGCCATGGCGTTATCAGCCGCTCGGACCCGGGCCACATTATTCACATTTCTGGAGTGCACCAGCTGTTGTTTCTCATTCTGGAGGATGGAGAGCCAGCCAGACTTCATGTTGCTGACCTTGTTCATGGAGCATTCTATCCACATGTCCCTGGCCATAGAGTGGGGGTTGCCTGAAATAGACTGAGTGAAGTCAGTACGAAAGAAACCGACCTGATCAAAGAAGCAAGCTGTCAGCATCGCCCAGAAGTCAGAAAGTCATCTTCCACACCTATCTTTGTACGCAACCAACCACGGCAGCATGGCGCTGCACTAAAGCCAGTTGAAGAGAGCTATAGGATGATGATGACAGCAACCTGAAGGTGGATATTTTACTGAGAAAAGCAGGTATTACATGGTGTCGTCTGATTCCGAATATATTATAGCAGGATGCCTCGAGTCAGACTGATCATACTTCTCGGTGGCACATTTTGGTCTTAATTACCACGTTACAGTGGTAAAATAACGTTAATTTCCAACGAAAGACAATTTGTGACTTCATAAATTCGGTTTATATTTACGTTGTAGAGTCATTTGTAATAGAAAATTTACTAAAATACCATCTCATGGTAAAATCATGGTACTTTACAGCAAGAGATCCTTGTGTGGGTTCTTGCTTAAGTACAAGCATAAAACGTTTGCTACACTAGATGGCGGCCATTTTGGATTTATGAGTCGAAATGATATCGCAACGTAAAATTAAAATCATATTCTGAATCCTTGTGGTCTATTTACAAGAAAAAGTGTATTTGTACTTGATTCTAGATGCTCCGGTTCAAAACTTAATTTTCGACAATGGTGCCGGTGGCCATCTTGTATTTCTGGTTCAAAATGGCGTCGTAGCGTCAAACTAGTATCATATTCAGAATCCTTGTGGTCAGTTTAAACAAAAAAATGTCTTTGCACTTGATTCTACTTGCTCTGGTTCAAAATTTAATTTTTCAAGAATGTGCCTGGCAGCCATATTGGATTTTTGGGCCCCTAGTAAAAATTGCCGGGATTTTTGGGAGGGACATGGGGGCTTATTTTTTTCTAAATGGTCCATAGTAGTCAAATCAATCGTCAAACCATCCTTGCGAAAAAGTGGTCACGGAACTCATGATTATGACCTAACTATTATGGTCATGACTCATGGTCATTTTTTATGGAGCGGAATTTACACCGAAACCCCGTTAGTAGATAAGGGTCGACATGATTCGCCTTAACGCCACAAGAAAATTGAGATGCGCGACCTTAAGAAAATATTTGTAGTAGACGACACACTGTCCGCCTTTCGTGTGCGTTACAGTCAACAAAGGTTCTCTATTGTAATTTGTGAGCATGTATTTGCATTTTCGCTCTCTGTGGTCTAGGGCGAGCCGGCGAGGTCGACTAAAGCAAAGTTTGCACCAGTCGGTTAAATGGGTTCAGGAAGGGAAATCGTACAACCAATGGACGTACAATTTAAAAAAATTAACATTCTCATCATTATCCATCGCCATCGCCGCTTCCTACTTCTGGCAGGGTCAGCTTGGGTTTCGCAACAAAATTATTCCACTTCTTTCTATCCTCCCACAATCGTGTCTCTGCTACATCCTCCCAGCTCTCTCCTCTAGTATGTAGGTCTCTTGCTATGGTCTCCTTCCATCTCTTCCATAGTCTCCCCCGCCTTCTTTTTCCTTCAATCCTTTTCTCATACATTCTTCTCCTGGGCATCCTCTCTTCCGTCATTCGTTTCATATGCCAAACCATCTCAGCCGTGTCCTTCCCATCCATACACCCCTAAGCATCTCTCTGATGTTCGTATTTCTGATTCTATCTCTTCTTGTCTTGCCCACTGTGCTCCACAGGAATCTCATCTCCGCCGTCTGCATTTGTCTTTCTTCTTTATCACCCATAGTCCAGGTTTCTGCCGCATATGTGAGGATCGGTATGAAGTAGGTCTTGTATACCCAGAGTGTCATCTTGCACTGTATGGGTATTTCCCTATCCCACAACAGGCCTTTTACGCACTGGTAGAAGTTACTGGTCTTTTGTATTCTGTTGGTAATTTCCTTTTTTATCTTCCCACATGCCATCATTTCACTTCCTAGGTAGCCAAAACTCTCCACCACTTCCAGGGTTTCTTCTTCAATCTTGATCTCTACATGATAGATCCTTACGTCTCCTTTCCCTGGCATATAGCAACACCCTTGCTCTTTATCACGCTTATCTTCATGCCGGCCTCTTAAATGTGCCTCTTCCAGAGGTCCGTGTACCTCTGGAGTTCCTTTAACCTTATACTCAGAAATAAACATTTCTATTTATAATCTAAAGTTTTCACTCTGATTTCCTTCAAACCTTCATACTATTGTTCGTTCGCAATTGAACCTTAATAATATCATGTTTTAATTCGTTCAGACGTTCAATAGGCTAGAATATATATACTTACCTAGACTTGTGCGCAAATAGTTCAAACGGAAATACTGCCAGTAAATCAATGAGGAATGCATGTGTTAGGTAATATACGGCTGTAGAGTAGGGGTGGCTCACAACTAGTCCTTTAGTGTCAAAGTAAGAGACGTGGAGCCTCATGTAACTGGAAACGAACAAGAAAATACATTTAGTGGATGTGGTAGGCCTACTATAAAATAAAAATAAACTATTTTTTATAGTCGATTTTGACGCAAACTCTGCAAATTTTTATTGGAATATGCCACCTGGCACATGTTTTATCTTTATCATTTGAGATAGCTTCAATTTCCTTGTAGGCCACCAAAATGGCGACCATTGTGTAAAATGACAGTTTAAACAAAAATCAAAATAATTCTAACGTCTCATGTTCTCACGTCGTGGTCGTCACCGACTTTGTCATTGTGTTTGTGGTCATTGTCGTCGGGAAAGTTGTCGAGGGGAGAGGGAGGAATCCACGATATCGACGACGACGGCTGAAATTGCTTCTAGTTTCAAGGAATAATACTAGGAAACGCCAAAGTCGTTGTTAAACGAGTGAGTGAGCCATGTGTTGAGTAGGCCTACCCGGTAACCGTAACATTCCTTTTATTACCCCCACCTTAGGCCTCCCTAGCCTATCATAGGCTAGAGTGGCGCATTATGGCCTTACAGTTGACGCGCCCTTATACCAACTAAACTTAAAAATCATATTATTTATACTAGGAAAACGCTTAAGTCCCGCCGCGTTGTTGGATGAGCGTAATTGGTGCATTGAGCTGCCATGTGTTATGCGGATTTTCTGTTGTTCTGTGAAAAAATCATATCTTAGTTGAATTTTTTTAAAATTAAATCGTAAAATCGTAAAATTGCAATTTTCATAAGAAATAATTATTTGATAACGCTCAAATTTCACACGAATATATCAATTCATAAAATAAAGGTTCTGTGAAAAAATTATTACAATCGGACAAAGCATGTAGGTCTTATAAATCGAAGAATTTTGTTAAAAATCGAAAAAAATCATAAAATTGCGATTTTCATGAGAAATAATTTTCCGATTACGCTCAAAAACGTGGCAGTTCTAAGTTCAGAGATTTAGAAGGCCTCCATAAAATTTCATCGCAATCGGAGTATCGGTTTAGCCGGAATCGTGTGGACAAACAGACAAAAATACAAAAAAAAAGAAAGAAAGAAAGAAAGAAAGAAAGAAAGGAAAAAAAAACATTCCGGAATTTTTTCTCCAGTGTAGTAGAATGGAATCTTCGCTTCGCTCATCCAATTAAATACAAAATTAACTTTCTTTTTTTTTTTTTTTTATTAATCGTTAATTTAAAAAAAGAAAAAAAGTAAAATTGCGATTTTCATAATAAATAATTATTCGATTGCGCTCAAATTTTACATGAATATATAAATTCATAAAATTAAGGTTCTGTGAAAAAATCATTACAATAGGATAAAGCATGTAGGTGTTATAAGTCAAAGAATTGTTTTAAAAATGAAAAAACTGTAAACTTTCGATTTTCATGAGAAATAATTTTTCGATTGCGCTCAAATTTCACACGAATATCTTAATTTATAAAATTAAGGTTCTGTGAAAAAATCATTAAAATCGGATTAAGCATGTAGGTGTTTTAAGTCGAAGAAATTTAAAAAAAATCGAAACAAATCGTAAAATTGCGATTTTCATGAGAAATAATTTTCCGATTGCGCTCAAAAACGTGGCAGTTCTAAGTTCAGAGATTTTGAAGGCCACCTTAAAATTTTATCGCAATCGGAGTATCGTTTTAGCCGGAATCGTGCTAACAAACAGACAAAAATACAAAAAAAAAAAAAAAATCCGCTCGCTACGCTCATCCAATTATTATTATTATTATTATTATTATTACTATTATTATTATTATTATTATTATTATTATTATTATTATATTATTATTATTATTATTATTATTATTATTATTTTTATTGGATGTATTTCATACAAATTCGGTCAAAACCGGAGCTAACATGTTGTACGGACTTACGTCAAGTACTTCCATGTGTATCTATATTACATACCTACATTATTACTTTGTCTTAACTCTAACTAAAATAAGTCATTTATAATAAAGTTTGTAGATGATGTTTTCTTTCTGCTGTGTACGGTCGTGGCCGATTTCTCGTCGCCATCCTAGCATTTGCTCTTCGGACTATGGAAAACCACGAAAACCATGTCAGGATGGAAGCTGTCTCGGAATCTCGAAGTATCATTCTTAGTTTAGAAATTTTATCGGTTTAAAATAAAATAAAATAATAATAATAATAATAATAATAATAATAATTATTATTATTATTATTATTATATAATAATATAATATAATAAAATAATAATGATAATAATTGTTATTATTGTTGTTGTTACATTCGAATTATTATTGAAAGAACAAGATAAGTCATAGTCATCGTCATAGTTATTAGTCATTTTGAGTTAATGAGCTAGAGTTCACGATATTTAATGTGCATATTGTCCAGCTAAAATTACACCTTTTTGCATGTGTCTTCGTACATGATTTTGACACAAATTAGCCTATTCCAGTCGCCACGAAGATGACAAATAGTGTCTTATCTTGGGGTAAAAACTGGCAATCATATGAAGGAATATCTTTGTTGTTTGTGTTATTCCATCTCAAAGTCAAGGAATGAGACGGGAATGAATGAATACACACACTTACATGTCAACATAGGCTGTGCAGTCCAAGACGTATTTTATGTAGAATACCCAAGGAATGACGACCACCTCCAAGGCGCCTACAGCCGGGAACAACAGCGCACTGACACAAGCAAAGGACACGCGAATTATCTCCCAGGCCATCAAGAACCGGCCGTCTGTCACCATTGTACGACGTAAAAGAAGATACCTGAAAGTCAAAGTTATTGCCAGTAAAAATGCACGCATCTCAAGACACGATATAATAGGGAATGCAAACATCAATATTTATAGAGCATTCCCCTTTCCCCCCTACCCCTCCGCCGGGCGGTGAGACTGGGGGTGGGTTTGTCTACTTTTGATATATTTACTTTTTACCTCCGCTTATTCATCATATTGATTGTTTTACAGGCAATGACGATCGTAAATGGGTGAACAGGTTTGATGCTTTGAATTATACACACAGTCAACTATAATTCTCTTGAAATTTTAAATTACATATTATTTTCATGTTCAGTGCTATACAATGCAAACCAAATCTGTATCCTAAAAATTGATTGATTAAGGTCAATATATTAAAACGGAACCAAAACTAAAACAGAACGCTTCTTACACATTTTAAATGCATACAACCACACACTAACCTCTATAATATTTCGATACATGTTTTTAATTTCTATCGAGTATCGGAACTCGGAAGCCAAATTCGCATATTAACCTTGGCTTTATAGTAGGAGACTATGACTCTGTTATGTTAGTACTTTAGACAGAAATTAAAAAAGTGACACCAGTACACCGGGAATCGAACGCGGGACCTTAGCTGTCGGGGCTATGCTAAACTGTCTAAAAACCAGTTGGGAGGATTTTATATGATGTTTAACTTTGGTTTTATAGTAGGCGACCATGACGTTGATATGTGTTGATGATTTATTTTATTTATTTTATTTAGTACTTTAGACAGAAATTACAAAAGTGACTACACCGGGGATCGAACCCGGAACCTTAGCTGTCCGGGCTATGCTCTTACCAACTGAGCTATGCAGCCACCAATTTAAAAATGTCCAAATTTTGGTCTGTTTTGTACATTGTTAATAACGTGTGTAGGGCAGATCCAGATTCGACTGCTTTTTAATTCTAATATATATATATAATAATATTAAGTTTTTAAGGCTTTCGTGGCCCGAAGTATTAGAATCACAATTGTAAACTTGTCGGGTTATTTCGCCACGTCGATTTGACTTACCCATGTCAACGTTTCTGGACCGCTCTGGGCCCCGTCATCAGGACGACTTTTTACAATTTTACAATAGGGAATATTCCACTTCCGCCAAATACTGTACGAATAGATTTTTTAGAAGAAGTATTTCGTCCCGATTACAAATATGTACTTTGTTTTTCCGTGAAATAATATACCAGTGATTCATAGCCGTTTTAAAAGCAGCAGTTTTTTAAAGCGGCAAAAACGACTGTGACGTCAGAACTGTGTTGATCCAACGCCGTCTGGATAAACATACATCCAGACCAAAGATGTTGGAATAGTATTATAGTAGGATCGAGATATACATCAAGACGGCGGTGTTTTAAACAAAGCAGCGCCTAGCGTAGCCTACAGTAATGTAAACAGATAGCGGACATTTTACATTTAACGCCTAGCCAGAAAACGAGAAAAGTTGACATTGCAATCAAAAAACAAAACTGAAACAGTCCTGGGTCTAGGCCTAGACGTAGAAAATTATTTATAATACAACAGTCTAGGCCAATCGTTCCTGTAGGATATAGGCATTGGTATGTGAATACTAAAATTACTCACTTGACAAGCCCTAGGCTTAACTTGCCAACCCTAGGCCTGCACGTTCATGTTCTGACACACATCCCGCACAAAAACCTTACTTTGATGACTAATTAAAGCCAATTGTAGATAAAGAATACCATGATAGTCCTAGGCTATGCAAAAATTCAAGACAAAATGCTCGTTATTCTTTATCACAATGATCTCGCGAAATCTCCTGTCACACACGAAAAAAGAAAAACAAAAGACGGTGAAAATGTTCATCCCTGTGGAGTTGTTTGTGTTGAGCGGATGGGCGAGCACCGCTGTCTGTATGTAAATATGTACAAATATACGTACCTTTAGTTTCCAATTGGCCTTGACTCAACACAGTTATGACGTAGTACCGTCCAAAGATGGCGCACGCTCGTTTTTGGCGCGCAAACTGGGGGTCCAATTTACTTCTTGTTTAAATTACACAAAAAACATTTTTTTTAAATAAAAAAAAGTGCAGTGACTATTAAGACATGAATAAGAATTAAAATAAAATATAAAATATTAAGTGGAATATTCCCTATGTGATTCTAATATAATAATATATATAATATATATATATATATATCTAAAGTACTAACATATATATATATATATGTGTGTGTGTGTGTGTGTGTGTGTGTGTGTCCACGACTGTACATTTAATGAGGTTAACAGTCATATTTATCTCATTGATATCCAACCAAGAATATAATACTTGTTACCTTAAACATGAGAGGTATCTCAGATTTGTATATGGTTGTAGAAATGCGGCTTCTTGTTGAGCGCTGGCGGGATCGTATACCGAGTAGTTAAACTTGAACCAGGATCCCTCGTGCACAAGATTTTCACTTCCAAACGTGTCGCCAACATTAGTGGAATTCATCTGATTCAAGTCTGGTATTTGCTGTTAAAGGAAAACAAGACAATCTATTGGCCTATAGAATGATTTAACTCATTATCTTGTAGCAAATACATTCACTACAGTTTTTTTTAGTCAAGTCTTTATTTACTTTATTGTGATACATAACTGAAAATAGTTTTTTGTTCTTTGATCATAAAAAAAGCAATTCTATTTTTACTCTCCTCCCAAGAAAATGACCAACACATTTTTGTGTTGCTTGGGTACGTGGATTAAAAAATATATATTATATTATGGCAATTACTAATAAAAATAGAGGAACGAGTATAATATAGCATTTTCAAGTGACATGTCTATTTTTTGGCTCCTATCAAAAACTTGTGTATGAAGTTTTTCATATTTTTATTTCGAAATAATGTCACCACTGGTTGAACTAATATGAACTGAAAAAATGTGTACACACATAATATTATCGATACTATGTAAAATAAAATAAAATAAAATAGGCCTGGAAAACCATAGTTACAAGTAAAAAAAAGGGCTTTGTAGCATCTATACACAAAACACTATTTTCACGTATCTCTACTAATAATATTTATTATATAAGATGGTATTGACAGAAATTGAACCGGGACTTTGCTGTCCTGGCAGATGTTCTATGAATGACAACAGATTCAATTCTGGAATTCTACAAAATAATTACAATTAAATTTGGAATGACTTAACAAACTTGAAGCAGTGCTAGAAACAACAACAAAAACAAATGCGAATGACGACAATATAAATGCGAATGACGACAATATAAATGGTTTTGTTTTGATTACTATGAGTGGACCTGTTCATTGGGACTTTAATGGTCTGGGAGGTGTTTCCCATTTACTCGTTTAGTATTTGTACTTCCTTATTAATGGTATTTAAAGTAAGGAATTAATTTGCTTTTGCGCAATTAGCAGCCTAAGATTCGCTTTCCTTTCCACTCTTATGTGTTAAAAAAATGAATATGCAAAAAGAAGGTACAATTTTTTGGACAGCTACATTTAGGCAAAATCAAAAGAATGAAGATATTATATTTTATTTTTCTGTAACAAAAAATCGTCACAATGAACACTTGATAATGTTTCCCTGCCATGACAAAGTTATGTTTAACAGAATCAAATGCTTACTTGCTGTAGAAAATGCTCCTCAAAACTAGCTGGGTTTGCTGACTCATATGATGCGCATCTTGTATATTTTACAATCAACTTGATTCAAATTCTGATCAAATAGGTTATAGAAAATTATACCTTCCATCCAGAGCAGCTTTCTATAAGTGTGTTAACGTCATCTCGCATTTGTGGATACTTGACCAAGAGACCAAATATTGTATCGTGATCGATCTTGATGAGCTGACAACTACTGATCGTTCTGACAGTGTTGATGTTTGGAAGCTCCATCATCATTTCCAAAAAGTTAAAAGACGATGAAGGTCCGATGACCTCCATAAACTTGCTGCGACTGAAGCGTGACATGGTCTGGAAATTATTCACTCGGAATTAAAGCAGCGTTAACGGTTCTTACTATGTCACAACTAAGAACCAGGTGGAGGGTTGGCGTTCATTGAGGGATGTATTTATTACAAACAAAATTGTGTTTGAAATGAACTGTTTACGTAAGAAAATATTGACGTTGCACTGTATTTTTTTTTTAATAGATATAATTTATTATATTTATTTTATTATTAATTTTATATTTATAATCACTTAAAATCATAATTGATCAACTCCAGATCATGTATCTGCATGTATGTATGTATGTATGCGCAATTTGTAATCGTTGCATAAGGGATACGTGGTGGAAAATAGAAAGTAATAATACAGAATATAATGCCTGGATGAGCATTTTGACAGCCATTATTCTACAAGCACACTTGGTGTCCTTTCTTATGTCACCTCAGAAGACAGCCAGAACTACTGTGCACATAGATGTTGCATTGCGCTCGTTTTGTGGTAATACCGAGTACTGAGTACAGACTATTACCTTAGCAATACTAATGGTTACTAGGTTGCGGTACCAAAACTCACTACAAAATTTCCACCACATATTACAAATTTGCGTTTAATGTATCTGCATTGCTTTAAAACTGCCTGAGTGTGATGTGTACGAAGATTAGGGTAATGAATAATATGCAGTAGCCGTTCAAACCTGGCAATATCCAAACATGATGATGTATGAGCAAGTCGACCTCTCTCCGCTGTAAGTCACCACTTCATTGGGTTGTAGTAGGACGATATTGCACAAACTGGCAAGTGATTTTTAAAATCTGGGTCTCCGTCCTATAGAGAAAAGTAGGCCTACCCTTCATATCATGTATCGCAATTCATTTACTCACTGAATTCCTAATTATTACCATAACTTTTCAATATAGCATTGCGGCTGGCCTGGTTGGCTACAGGAAATGTTAAAATTTTAACGTCTGCAACCATTACGTATGCTGGAGCCTGGTAGGGATGAGGACATCATTTATAGAGAAAGACAAATCGTACGACAGATTAGCCAGTAACCATACGTCAACAATCATGCAAAAATAAAAAACCTCAAAGCCAAAGATTGCAATCGGGTAAAATTCACTCGCACGATTTCTTCCCATCGAATGGGGAAGGGGTTTGAAAACAAACACCAAAAGAAAAGAAAAACTTTTTGTAGGAAACCCCTTTAAAAAAGGGAATTTTTGTCCAAGAAGCTAAATTTATGGGCCGTAATATCCTCGCGAAAGGCTTTAGGCAAATGAACTTTGGGGGCCCTTCCATGCAGAAAACCCGACCCCCTCGTCGTGCATCAAAAAAAAATCACAAGAAGGACAAAAACACGTTTTTCCCGGGTTGGTCCAGCTTGTTGGTCTTCATGTACCGCTTTATGCTGTTTTTTCTGGGGGAAAAAGAAGCCCTTTTATTGCAGCTGACACTTTTAGGGACATTTCGCGGGGGTTTTGGTGGAGCCCCCCTCTACACTTGCCCCCACAGCTTTTTCCAAATAAAAAAATACTTTTTGTAAACAAATTTAAAGTACTTAAAAAACCACGTTTTGAACGGAAGTCTTTTTACCCCTTGAGAGCAAAATTCCAAAAAACAATTTCATATCTACAATTTTTTTCCAGATAAATAGAGCAATTTTCATGAGAAATATACTATTTTGCAAAAGAAAACAAAGGGCGCCCTTCTGTTTGCAATAAATAACTTTTCTTAAATTTTTTTAAAAAAATGATGCCCTGGGGGCCCAAAAACAAAAAAAGATCTATCAAACCAAAGGGGGAGGCAAAAACTTCTAGATTTAGGGTTTGTCTGAATTATGGTCCAAGCCGGGTTTGTAGGCCCCAAAGCCAACTCAATTTTTTAAAGTGTAAAAATAGCATACAGTAGAGCTGCCTGGGGGGCAAATTTAAAACAAAAAATTTAAAGTTGGGTTGGGTGTTCATTCGAGGGGCCCTTTTGTAAAGTATTTTTTAAAAAAGTTTTTGTACTTTCTAGAAAAACCCAAATGAAATACGTGAAAAAAAACCCCCCCCCCCAAAAAAAATTTAAAGGGTTACCTTTTTTAACTTTGCATTCATTTGTTGTTTCTCCTTTGTCGCGGACGGCCTTTTTGAATCGGATTTAAAAACGAGGGGTACATTTTCGATTGCCCGACAAATTTGTCGACTTGGAAACCAAGAATGGACCTAGACTTAGATTTTTCAGACGTATTTTACACGCCATCGACAGATAATCAGTACCTAACTACGTTGTTAGACGTGAAATTGAATTTGGACCTAGACCTGGCCCTGCGACCTAGACTTTGAATAATTTTCAGACACCCCTAATCACCCCTTATTTACGTTTTTTGTGAGTACAGCCCCAGAAACAAAAAAGGGTCACGGGGATTTCCCAAGGGAAACAAAAAAAAAACTGAAACAGTGAAAATTATTTCGAACCTTTCGTAAAAAAAATAATTAAAAAGGGGGCCCAAAAGGGCCGATTTTTTTTTTACGATTTAAAAAACCCCGGACAGATTGCCCATGAAAATTTTTAAAACTCACTTTAAAAAATGTCCCAATAATTTACATTTTTTTACGAATAAATAGACTGCGTTGTGTTCAATCAAACGTATGGAATGTTAAAACAAAAGAGGTAAAAACCCATGACTATAGTTTTTACAACCCTAAAGCGGGCGTTCCCAATTGGGGGGGGTGTTAAAAAAGTAAAAAGGGGAAAAAATTTTAAAAACGGGTTTATTGATGAAAAGGGGAAAAAAAAATGTTTTTTTTAAAATTTAATTTTTTCCTTTTTGATTTTTCTGTTATGTAATTTTGAACAGCTATTGTATTTTCTCAACATTTCCTATTCAAACTAAAAACCCCCCCCGGCCGCTTTAGCCCAAAAATAGAAGCAAATGCAGTTACCCTTTGAAGTTTTTTAATTAATTTTTACATTTAATTTTCCCCATTTTTTAAAATGTCAAACTCTGGTCTACTATAAAAAAGAAAAAAGGGAAAAAGGAAAAAAATGAGTTTTGGGGAGTGTTTTGTGTTTGGTTGATTACAGAGATCTAAACCCGGCCACCCCCAGAATGCATACAGCATGTCGTAAATTTAAATTTAAAAGGTTGAAAAATTTCCAAATGTTTCACTTTTCCCAAATTTTATGCGTTTTCCCCCCCCCCCCCAAGGGAAAAGGGGATTAATAATAATGAATTTTTGGGGAAAAGTCAGAAAATTTCGCTATTAACGTCAAAAATTTTTTGGTTTTGTTCTAAAAAATATGATTAAAAAGAAGAAAATTTATTGATTTTACGACTCAGATAGTATTTAAAAGGGCCCTAGTGCATTTAAAAAAATTAAATTTATTTGTAAGCCCCTTAAAAAAAAGCCCCACAGTGAATTTTATGTTTTCCGTCAGAAGTTTTTTTGGTTTTATTTGCCCAAGGATGTTCCTTGGGTAAGTTTCGCAGCTCCGGCTGAAGGGTTTTCCCCATAGCCCGTTTTGGGTGATGGAGTAGAAATGAATTAATTTTTTAAGCTTGGGCCCTGTTTGTTCAAAAGTTCACCTTTTTGTGGGAACACGATTTAAGTAGACTTAATAAGTAACAATAATGGGAAATACGTCCCTTTCCAGTTTTGCGTTTGGGAATTTTCCCTTGCCACCGTGAATTAAAAATGTAAACAATGCATAGTAGCCAAAAAAACATGCCCCAAAGAAGGAGCAACCAGGCCCCAGACCCTGGGTCCCGGGAAAAATATTTCTGAACGAGTTGCCCCGATTTTCTATGGTGGAGAAGTAAAGAGACAAAAACGAACGCCAAAAGGTACCTGAAGGTCAACCTATTTAGGGAGGGCGTTATTATACGCAATACCAAACCATTGGGTTGCATGAGCTGCCCAAAAAAGAAACACACGTTAGGATAAAGATAGTTTTTTAAAAAACATGACAAATAAAAAATTTCAAAAACAGTCCAAAAGAAAAGCCCGCAATACTATCCCCCCCGAAAAAACTCCAATTTTTGATAATAACTGTTTGAAAAAAGCAAATATTTTTTTTTAACCCCGGGGTAGTTTATAGTTTTTATATTGTAAATAGAAACCCTGTGCAATTTTCTTCCCGACAGGGTTTTAATCAAAAATTTGACATTTTTTTTATAAAGGCGTTTATTTTGTTTGATGGTAATTACACGGGGCAGTGTTGGCTCGAGCGGGGTTAAACGCGCGACTTGATTTTGGGAAAGGGCACGGATTCAAATCCCTCGAGCCCGGGAAAATTTAATAAATAGGAAGAATCGCAAACGCTTTTTTTAGTCGCGTTTATGGAAGCATTTTAATTTATAAAATGTTTAAAATTAATTTTAAAAAAAATAAAAACATATTAAAAACGGCCCCACAAAGCCCAAACATTAGGTCTTTGGAAACTTTTTATTGTTTTTAAAAAAGGCGTGAGTAAGGTACAATCTTCCCCGTGAAGTTTTTTACAAGGCTGTGAGAAAAATCTAAAACTATATTTTTGTGCTATTTGGCCCCATTTTGACCAAACGGGGGGGGCTACAACGTTATATTTCAAAATGGACCTAAGGGAACGGTAAGTATTTACTTTTGAAAGAAAAAATTTAAAAAAGTTAGCCAGAAAAACTTAGAAATAAAGGGTTTTAATAATTTTAAAACCTCAAAAAACCAAATTAAAAACCCTTTTTTTCTAATATTCTGGCTAACTTTTAACTTTTTCTTTAAAAAGCAAACCCTCACCCTTACCTTTAAGTGCATGTTTAAATATTAACGGGTAAACCCCCCTTGTTTGGTCGGAATCGGCCCAAAAGTCACGAAAATATCGCACTAAAAAATTGGGAAAAAAAGTTTAAGTACGATTTTTCAGGGGAAAATTTTTTCGATTGTACCCCAAAAAAATTTTTAGGGAAGGGTAAGGTTTTAGAGAAAACGAAGGTCCCCTCAAAATTTTCATCAAGATCGCATAATTATGCCGTTTGCCCGGTAGAGAGCAAACAAACAGACAGAAAAAAAGAAAGAAAAAAAAACACCCGAGCTAAATTTTTTGGGGGGTCGGTGAAATTGAAGTCTTCGCTTCGCTCATCCAATAAATTTTCCAAGGTTTCTTGAGTCGTTAATGCGAATGCAAGGGATTAAGTCCTCTTAAAACAATCTTCGGACTTCCCTTCAGTAATGTCCTTGCTCCAATATACCTGACGAAGGGCATGAAATGCACCCTGGGCAGGCTTCCCACAAAAAATTATAATTAGGCGGTATTATTACTGTACCTCGTGTATAAAAAAAACGGTTCTCACAGCCATTAGCTAGTTTAAAGGCACTTACCCATTGAAACAAGACTGAACATAAAAAATCCCCGCGAAGTAGTAGATGATGAGTAGTAAGTATAGTAAGTACTTGGCTTCTTTCAAGAAGATGCGAATGTTGAGTCGGTTGGCCTCCTGCTCTTCAAAGAATTGTTCAACCTAAACATTGCGGAGAGATTAGGTTTATTTATTTGTCCGTCTGGAACTGTTTGGAACTGACTGAAAATGAAAATGGTTGTTCAGCTGTAAAAAAAAAGTTTTCGGGTGGTGTTCATCTCTCTCCAGACACCTGTTCTAGAACAGACCGAACATGTTCGAACGGTTCTGACGGGAAAGGAGGACATAAAACAGAGTGGAATGTACGGCGGGAATTCGAATTACCACAGATGAAAGTAGGATTATGGCCCTAAACAAAATTTCCCCATTAATTATGGGGAAATTTGATTGGTTTATGGGAAAAGTTTGTTGGTTGAAATGTGTACTGAAGATTCACTCAACTCATCAAACGGTCCATTTTGCAGATGGCGTTCATCTCTGAAGGTCAGAACACATATTTTTCGTTCCAAATCCCGAACGTTTCCGCTGTGTTCCAAAACAGTCTCGGACAGACAAATAAACAAACCTAACGATTAGTCGTGAGAGCGAGCGCGAGGATTAGTCAGCTTCACTATGTCATAAAAAAGTCCAAAAAAGCGACCATGCCATGCCACGACTATGCAAATGTAAATACTTATTAATATATTCCTGGTGTACCTAGAAGGAACAACTAACATGAACTTTCTATGTCAATTGTAAGTCTAATTATAGTGAAATTCGTATTTTGGGTCACCCATTGTTTACATCCAAAATGGCGGCCATGACTGCATATTTACTTAATATTCTTGGTGTAAAAACATAGCAAGAGCATTTCATATGAACTTTCTATGTCACTTGGAAGCCGATATATAGTTTTTATTCATATTTTCGGGCGGTTATTTTGATTATCCTAAATGGCGGCCATACGAACATCTGAGCGAATGTAAACATGGATTTTTGAATTCATGACGTTTTAAGCTTTCCAAAAATATGGCACTTTGCTAATCTCTAAAAATTCCCACGAAAATACATAGTGAACCTGACTTATTAGGCACTTGCAGTTGCTTGAAGATAATGTAGGCATACTCACCTTCCACAGTTTAATGAGCCTGTGACACATGAAGATGGTCGACAATTGAGTGCCGCTGCTATCATGGAACATGTACACAAGCATCTCTAAGGGAATCGCGACAATCAGATCTGCGACGAAGCCGATCTGGCTGAGGCGGGTGTACAAGATATCCTTCCATTCTATCACCAGCTCTAAAACATACGGGAGTCACACGTGAGCCGAGGCACACGCACACGCACACGCACAGACGCTTGAAGTTTAAAGGTATACCTGACTTAGTTTTGATAGCAGTGCTCGCCTGTATGAGTACGTCCATAACGAAGATAAGGTTCACAACGTACATGGACAGTTGAAGCAACATCGGATTTTTGTTAGTAAAGAATGCGTAGTAAGGGAGGAAACACAGCAACCAATAGCACGGTGATGACTACTATGTGTCCCCACGTTCTGAGGATCCCAGTCTTGGGTTGCAATACCCAAGGACACGATGTCTTTAAACAGACTGTGTCTGTGTTCAACTCGTATTCCTGGGGAAAAAATACAGAGCAGTTTGTAACGAAACGACAACTCCCAAATTGGCGTTATAGAATACCAAAGTGAAATTCTCGTTTCCCTTTCAATTGGTAAGTTATCACAGCACGTTATAGAATGAGAGCCCTCTGTGCCGTACATTTTCAAAATCAATCCCATCGGGTTTAGTGGAGATAAAAAACATCACAGTGAAAAAGGATATACAAAAGTGAGTAGAATCTAGTTCAATTTTAACCGCTCCAGAGAAGATTGTAAGTGACAGAATTTGGGCCAAGATATTATTGTGGAATACTTTGCATTATACATTTTTCAGAACATAAATAATAATAATAATGATGATAAATATAATAATAATAATTTTTTATTTATTTTTTTTATTGAAATACAATCTCTTATACATTTTTTTATCAAACAAGTTCGGCCATCCACAAGCTGCACAGGACAGCTTTAACTGTGGAACATGTTACATTAAAAAAAATCATGCATGTGAAATAATGATTTTAACTAATTCAATATTTCAAAATTCTAGATAGCAATACAATAATTAGTGAAGTAACAGTAAGTATCAGTAAGCAGTGAATGACTCAGCGTGTAATAAAAAATAAAATAAAAATAAAAATATATAACACTAAAATAAAAGATTAAAATAGTAGATAAAACAAGTAATTTATATGCAAATTAAAAACTTATACTAGCCAAAAACAATTAAGCAACAGTTTGCAGATAATACAGTGAATAAACATTGAATGTAACAGATATAGAACAGTGAAAAATTTGAGTGCTAATTCATGTACATTAAATTATGAAACAACATATGTAACAAATACACAACAACCCTAACTTCACTGCATATTTCGTAATAAAAATGCCATTAGCTCTCTTTGATTTCATAAAATAGTCTCTTAATCTCTGATGTTCTTTGGAATACTATTAAAAAAGAAAGGTATAGTGTAGCTAAGGTTGTGTTTTCCGCAAGGCGACCAGAACGACCAGTCTGCGACCAATGGAATTAAGTAAACACAATTCGCACCAATGACAGATCAGATTGCAAGAAACGTATGCGATGCGTTGCTGTTTTCACTGTTGTGGTCGAGACCAAGAAGCCCACAGTTTTATTCCGGTCGTGGGCTGGTCTTGAAGAAAGCGCGGTTATTTCAAATTCTTTCATTGAAAATCATAATAATGTCAACTTCCGACAATGTTCCTGTAACTACACATGGGTAGACAATAAGTCATTCATTCATCATTCAAATCATTCATTTATTTAGTAAATGATATGATTTATGTAACAATTTAACGAGATATCACAACTTTTCATTAAAACACGGCCTTGTAGATGCAAGCACCATTTCGGAGCCAAGGCAGTACCCCAACAATCAGACGTTGAGTGAAACAATGAAAATAACAATACCCAGTCGAGCCCAGAATGGTCGACCGGTCGCCTTTACGGAACACAACCCTAGTGTTCTTTTACCATACTTATTTGCAACCCGTGGCAACTGGTATACTTCCGCAGATTTGGAGCGAGTAGAAGAAGTGTGGTTTATACAATTTTTGTTGAGTATTAACGAAAAAATGTTTCAAAACTAATTTATATGTGAATAATTTCTGCAAAGGTAAAACGTTTTGTAGTCTATAACATTCTAAAGTGCTTAAATTATTTTCAAAAGTGATCATCTTCATTATTTTATTTTGAATAGAGATTATGCTATTTAGCTGTGACAACGAAGCATTTCCCCAAATTAACAGACCGTAAGAAATAACCGACTCTGCAAGGGCTATATAAACCATCTTTACATATTTAAATGGTAAAATACTTTTAACTGCATATAATTGGTAAGCGCATGACCTTAAGCGTTTACATATTTTCTCAGCTTGTATATTCCAACTAAAGTTACTATCAATCTCCAACCCCACATACGGATGGCTGTAAACAGTTGCAATTGATGTATCACACGAACAATCCAGATCAATTTTACCCGCGTTCAGATGTAAGCATTCAAAATTGTGGGCAATAACATTGATATTAGTATTTCGACCCGCGTTTAGCGGCATAGAAATGTGCACAATCTTTGTTTTTTCAATATTTACGATTAGCCTTACGTCATGGTTTCACCTGAGTAAATTTAGAAAATCATTTTGCAAGTATCTTTCTGCAATTTTTACGTTTTTATGGATAGACACTAAAGCAAAGTCATCAGCGTAGCAAAAAGCAATGCACTTAATAATATACTTAACCATAATATTAACATATATTAAGTAAAGTTGAGGTCCTAAAATAGAGCCTTGTTGTACGCCACTGCTACATGACTTTGCTTCACTATACACTTCGCCTATTCTTACAATTAACTTTCTACTCGATAAATAATTTTTAAACCAATTTAACAATGTACCTCTGATTCCAATACTTTCCAACGCATCTAGCAGCTTATTAAAATCAAGGGTGTCAAACGCTTTTTTATAATCGATAAACATACATAAAATGTTAAAATTTTCGTCTAGCTTAGTATTAACTAGGTCAGAAAAGGATGCCAAAAGGTCTACTGTACTTTTTCCTCTTTGAAATCCATATTTGTTGTTCGTTTACTATTTTAAATTTCGTCATGTAATCTATTAAGCAATTTGCCACGTATCTTTCAAGTATTTTTTCAATGCTACACATAATGGCAATTGGCCAATAATTGACATATTTCAAATGGTCGCCCTTTTGAAATTGGCCTGACAACAGATGTTTTCAATGTATCTGGAATAATACCCTCCTTCAAGGATAAGTTAATAAATAGGGCAATAACTGGACTGATCTCATCAACTATATTTTGCAAATCCGTAACTCTAATTCCGTCAATATCTGCCTTTTTATTATTATTATTCATTTTCAGTATTATTTCTTTGACTCCGGCGCTGAAATAGGAGGCACGTATAGTCGGGGCAAACTTTTTCGACAACTGCTATGAATCAATAACTATGTCCTTAAAGCGGGCTTATGCTTAAAAACCTAATATCATACTACCCAACTCATGGGAGATGAGACGTGATTGGATTTATCCATGCGATCTTTCAGATTTGACAGCTACATTGCAGTCTTCCGTTGGATTTATGTCATGAAAGTCAACAGTCACAACAAATAGCAGTTTCGTAAAGGTTTGTTCTGTGGTCCCGGTAGCTTAATTGGTAAAGCTATTGCACGTTAAGCCGGAGGTTCTGGGTTCGAACCCCAGTCGGGGCAAACTTTTTCGACAACTGCTATGAATCAATAATAATAATAATAATAATAATCACCATAACTCAGTTCCAACTATGTCGGGTTGAGTGGTGGTTTTCCACCATTATCAAGGGCATGAAACTGTAGATACTAAGCTTGCCAGACTCGGTGTTTCTTCCACATCATCTAACTCCTTCCTCTCCACCAATTTACTCCACTCTCTTCTGTCCTACCACAGCTTTACTTTTGCCACATGCTCCCACACTTCATTCCGTTTTCCAACGTCTTCTTGAATTAATCTTTCCCATTTTTCTCTTGGCCTCCTACTCTTCTTTTCCCCTCCTCTGCCGCTTCAAATTCTCTTCTTGGAATCCTCTCCCTGTCCATCCTTTTCATATGTCCAAACCATCTTAGACGTTCTCTTCCTAGCTTAAACTTCAATCTCTCCAATCCCAGTTCTTTCCTTATTTCATTACTTCTTATCTTGTCCATCTTTGTAACTCCTTTATACTTCTTAAAACTTCATTTCTGCTGCTTCCAGCTGACTCTCTTCTTTTGTTCCCACTGCCCATGTTACTGCCCCATATGTTAATATAGGTACAAAATATGCCTTATACAGCAAAATTTTACATTTTTGTGGGAACAACTCATTCCATAGTAACTTTCTCACCAATTGGTAAAACCCTTCTGCTTTTGCACTCTAGATGACACTTCCCTACACACTTTTGCATCTTTTGTCAATATACTTCCCAATATTTAAATTCTTCTTTTTCTTCTAAGACTTCTCCACGTAGTACAATATTTTCCATGTCTCTAGTCCTGCCCTTTGTCTTCTTTGCATACGCAAACATTCACTCTTTTTCTGATTGATTTTTTAGACCAAACTCTGTAGTAACTTTGTTCCATCTGTCCACCTTCTCCTGCACTTCTCTGGCACTCTCACCCCAAATCAACACATCGTCCGCAAACACTAATGTTCTTGTGTCCCTTCCATCTGTATTGGTTCCACTCTCTTATAATTTCATCCATTACAACAGTAAAGAGTGTTGGAGATAACACACTACCTTGTCGCAAGCCCTCATTTACTTGAAACCATTCTGACCTACCCATATCTGTCTGTACGCAACTTTCACTCCTTTGATATGTACTTTGTATCCTGTCTATTAAACCTCTTCCCACTCCTTTTATCTCTAGACACTCCCATACTTTCTCTCTAGGCAGGCGATCGTATGCCTTCTCCAGATCCAAAAACACAATGTGCATTTCTTTCCCATTTTGCCATCTTCCCTCCATTGTCTGTCTTATAGCAAAATATGGGATCAATAGTAGACCGTCCACTTCTGAACCATATTGTTCTTCTCTTAGATCTGTGTCATATACCTCCTTCAGTCTTAGTTCTATAACTTTCTCATAAATTTTTGCACACTGACACATTAATGTCACCCTCTATAATTTTCACATTTCAATTATACCTCTTCTCCAATCTTCTGGTACCTTCTTTTGTTTCCACGCGCAGCACTTATTACTCGAAATAACCATCTTCTTCCTTCTGCACCTGATGCTTTGATCATTTCCACAGAAATGTCATCCACTCCCGGAGCTTTACCATTCTTCATGGCTCCTAACGCCCGTGCCACCTCTTGTTCTGTTACCTCGTACTTCTTCATCTTCTCCACTTGCCTCTTCCTCTTTCTCTGCATTTAAATTTTCACTAACCTGTACATTTAGCAGATTTTCGAAATATTTCCTCCACATTTCTTGTATTTCCTGAGGGTTGTTTGTAACTTGGCCATTTTCATTTACCATGAGCTTTTGTTCTTCCCTTTCTTGTCTTTTTGTCTTTACTAGTCCGTAAATAATTTTCTTATTTCCTTGGAAGTCATCTTCTAATTTACCAGCAAATTCTTCCATTGCTTTGTCTTTCTCCTCCTTCACAATTTGTTTCACATCGGTTTTTCGCCTACGGTACTCGTACTCATTTTCTGTAGATTTGCACTTTTCATTCTTTTTCCAAGCTAGTTTCTTCTCCCGAACTGCATCTCGTACCCTCTCGTTCCACCATCGCGTTTCTTTCTCTTTCCTCCTTCCACTGACTCTTCCACACAACTCTTCTGCACTTGACACAAAAACCTTCTTAAAGTTTTGCCATTCTTCTTCTATTTCTCCCACTTCATTTGTAGGTGTTTGGTCACTAATTCTTGTCATAAACTCTTCTTGCACTATCGGAGATTGCAGTTTCCACACTTTTAGTCTTTTGTGCCGGTTCTTTATTCTCTTTTGGGTCTGTACCATCATTCTAAACTTCCCCAACACCAGCCTGTGGTCTCCATCCAATGATATTGATGGCATTACCCTCACATCCTCAAGATTTCTCATTACTTCTTTTCCTATACATAGATAGTCAATTACTGTCTCTGATCTGTCTTCACCATAGCCATATCTCGTTATTTGTTGGGTTCTACGTTTCTTGAACCAACTATTTCCTATAACTAACGAGTTTCTGGCACACATTTCTAACAATTTCTCTCCATCTCTGTTTCTTGCATCTATCCCATGTCTGCCCATAACCTCTTCAAATCCTTTTCTATCTTTTCCTATTCTTGCATTAAAATCCCCCATTACTACAATAGTATTCGATGTCATAATTGCTTCTAATTTTGCCACAAACTCATCCTTCTCAACCACTGGTCTTCCTGTTTGAGGCGCATACACCTGAATGAATTCGATTGTCATGCTATCATCGCACAAGATGTACATCTGTATCATTCTATCACTATGGCTTTTCACATTTACAATACTGTCTTTCCATTCAGGGCTTACCACAAATGCTACCCCATTTCTTCCCTCCACTCCTCCAGACCACCACAACTTGTATCCTTCTCTGAGATTCTTGTTTCCACACCCTTTCCACTTTGTCTCACTGAGTCCCATTACACACAGTTTCTGTTCTTTCATGACATCAATGATCTCTTCGATTTTACCATTAAGTGACACTATATTTATTGTGCCCACATTTATAACTTTTCCTTCTTTCCTGTGTGATGATGTTCTCCCTATTTTGTTTAGTTTTCTCCTTTGTCCACGGTCTATGCCTAACTTCTTTTTCTCCACACCCACCTTGTGTGAAAATCCTTCTGCCACATTGTTTCAGATTCCTTTCCTTTTTTTCTTACATTCACATCTAGGCCTAGCCATTCTCCCTCGTTGCTCATTACGAATCGTTTTGCTCTTATTCCCACTTCTCTTGCTCTGTTCCATTTCTCTTCTATTCCTTCCACCCCATTCATGTCTATATATTCTACTTCAATCCTCTTGCATATTTCTTTTATGTCATTATTGACACCTAAGCTTAAACCTCTCCAGGTGCTTAGCCCACACATGCCTATCTTGGCATTATAAAACTTTCTCTTCACCAATACAAGTAAACCTTGAGATTCCCTAGCATGACTGCCTTTCCTCTCCAGCCCACTTCTCTCTGTTCCCTGCACATATAACCGCCACTTCTATATTTCCATCTGATTTGTACTCTTCTACCTTCTTTTTAAGTTCATTTATCCTGATACCTGGGTAAACCCTAGCCCTGTACTCCACTCCAACACAAAAATTATTTGCTGTTGTACCCGACACATCTCCAATTAGTATACCTAATGCTTTTTTGTCCTGGTTGAGCTTTCTTGTATCATAGTTGCATACCTCTTCAATGTCTGGTAATGATTCACCCACCTGCTGTTTTTGATAAGTTGACTTACTTCTGTCTTTGTTATGTTCTACACCCAACTTGTGACCAACTTCATTGTATGGTATTGATTTGCCCACCTGCTGTTTGTGACATGGTGAATTACTTCTGTCTTGTTTATGTTCTACACCCGACTTGTGCCCAACTTCACTGTCTTGCATTGCATCTTCTAGGTCTGTTGTTACTGTGTGCTGTTGGCCTGGACCCACCTTGAGCTCTATTACTCGGTTGTTGTTTCGTCCTCTTTTTGGTCTTGCTTCACCCACCTGATGTTTGTGGCAAGGTGACTTGCTTCTATGGATGTTCTTTTGTACCGCCAATTTGTGACCAACTTTGTTGTCTGGCGTTGGCGATACCTAAACCTTGCTTTTGGTCAAGCCCTACCATGTGTTCACGACCTCTTTTGCTGCCTAGTCCTAGGTCTTCAGCATGAGGTATACCAATGTCTAATATTCTTTGTTGCATCTCTTCCCACATGTTATTTAATCTATTATCCAACATTTTTCTTCCCTCCTGTTCCTGCTCCAAGTCTTCTCCAACACTCACCAATCTCATTTGTGTTCTTCCCATTTCCTGTTCCAGCCTGGAATACGTTTTTTCCAGATCCAGCTGGATGTTTACCACCTCTGTAGTGCATTCTTCCACCACCCCTTTCATACTGATGTACACTTGTTCTAACACACCTGCCTTTCCTTCTTCTTTATCTCTCTTCTTTTCCAACATTTCTACCTTTTCACTCACGTTGTTCAATATGTTTACTCATCTTTCCTAATGTCTGTAACGCTACAGCGCTCCCATTGTACACTATTATCTACTTCTCGATAGGCTACCATATATTAAACTCATCCACCTCGGCTACCCTCCAGTCAATGAGCAACACCTTGGCTAAAAATTAACACATAATTAGACATTTATTTTTTAAACCAAGTAATAATAACAGCAATTTTTAGTGAATTGATCTGCTTGATAACGCCACATTGGACTTAAAATTTCATACGACCTTTTTTGGGCTGTTGTTTTGAGTATGATTTTTCACCCATCGTAGTCTCTCTTGGAGTCCTTATACTTCTAATCTTTTACTTCTCTTCTCTTGAAATCTTCTTAAAAGTTATTTATAGGTGCCAATTTTGCAGACACAAAAATTTAATTGAAATTTTTTTAAAAAAGAATCACTTCTGCTTTCTTTACTAAGCAAAACCCCTTTTGCCCAACTCGTTTTCAAGTAGCATCAAAGATGGCCTTCTGTTCCGGGTCAAATTCTTTTTTCAAAGTTCTAGATTTTTGTATTTTTTTTACACATCACAAAAAACATTTTTAAATTTTTACTTATTTTTTAAAAATTTTAAAATTTGCTGTTTTTTCCCCTTTAATAATCATTATCGAACATTTTTAAAAATTTTAAAATAATAAAATTTTTTTACCATAAGTAAAAAATAACCCTTCTGAAACTGGTTTAAATGAAAAAAACTACTCAATCATGCCTACTTGAACCTTTTACTTTTTAAAAGCACGCCTACTAGAATTTTTTTAACATTTTAAGAATCACTGCCTACTGGATTTTAATTACTTTTACCAATTTTAGATTTAAGAGACTGGTACTTTACAATACCCCTTAAAATTTTTGAAAAATTTCTTAAAATTTTTCAACTTTTATAATGCTTGAAACACCAGAAAAATTTAAAAGGGATTTTTTTTTTTTTTTCTTAATCCTGTTTCAAAATCTGAAAAAAATACAAAAACCCTCTGACAATGACAATCTGAACATCACTTTTTCCCCAAAAATCTAAACAAACTAGATCACATTTTGTTTTTTTCCCGCTACCCATGCTTTAATATCAATATCAAAAAATTCAAGCAACCCAAAATTTTAGAACTCATTGAAGTTCCAACTCCTCCATTGACAAACATAACAAAATTAATAACTAAACAATTAAAAGGGCTGTTTAAAATACCCTTCCAAAAAAAAATTATTTAAAAGAAATGGAAATTTTTTTTTTTTGATTTTAACCTGCAACCATTAAAAACACTATTTTAAAATTTTTTACTCCTTTAAAAAAAAAAAAAACCCCAATTAAAAAATTTCTCAACAAAATCTTTAAAATTGGGAAAATTTAGAAAAACCCTTATTAAAATGTACAGTTTTATCACTTCAGCACCCCAATTAAAGAATCTTTATGAAAATGCTATTTATTCTTTTTCCCCCCCACAAAAACTTTCTAATCTATCATCCCCCAGAAGAACTATCATACCATAAAAAAGTAGTAAAACCAGCAAATTGAAGCAGTTTTGACAACCCCTTAAAATTGCCAATAAAAAAAAAAAAGTACTTGGGAATGCACAAAATGAAACAATGAAAAAACTCTTCAATTAAAAAAACCTTTAAAAATGCCCAACCCAAGAAAAAAAAATGTCCCAAAGAAATGTACATAAACCTCATATTTAATCATCAATCAGTGAACTACCCCTTCAATAGAAAACCCCCTTTCAAACTGACCATTTTTCACGAGGACCATAAATTAAAGGGATTTGTTTTCCCTTTAAATTAATGATTTTAAAAACCACCTTACATCGCCCATTTTCCGTCTAAAGCTCGAAGCATTATCTCCGCCACTGATTTTACCGTGAACGGTCCTTCGAGATATGAAAATTTCTTTGCCCTTTTTGGCTAACAGAGGGGATATGTGAAGTGATTTTAAGTATTTTGTCCCCTTCTTAAAATAGGTTTTGTTAAAACTTTTTTTTCATGTTTGTGTTTTCCGTTTTGTCCTTTAAATTTAAATTTTCTCCCTACCAGATTATTTTAGTATCTTGGGGTTTCAGTGCCATCGGGTTTCGGAACTTAACCGACTTAATCTTTGGTGGAACTTTTGCCCAAAAGTGTATTTCATATGGCGAGAATCAGTCCCTTCTGATAGAAATTTTTAACCCCATTTTTTCCAGTTGGGGAAACCCCACTTTCCCAAAGTTGAATTTTTGGTCAAACAATACGCTCTAAAACCTCCCATTCCCCCTCATCACCCGTTCGCAGGATTTTTTGAGGGTGTCAATTGATGCATGTGGGCTCTAACTCCCGTTTTTTCCCGTTTGATTCCACTCTTTGATGTGTATTGTGTTCCGTATCCGATAATTGGCAAGAGGTACCGTACGTATCGAAATAATTTTTTATTTTTATTGAGACTCTGTTCCGTTTGCAAACCCATGGTAAAGAGCGAGACAAGTTTGGAAAACACATCAATAAAACCAAATACATTTTAACCCCTCCATTCGATTTGGAAAGGGGCCATGATATCAGTAGTAACCAATGTCCAATATTGGTAGGGGAAGGGTTTTGAAAACCCATGTGAAATCTTGTTAGGGTGTTTAGTACGTTGCAGAGATCACAACAAGAATTAAATTTTTCTAGAAAACCGACCCATATTATTGAAAGGGAATTTTTTTGCAAAATTATAAGCTTTTTTTTTGCCCCAAAATGCCCAATTTTCCCACATGTATCTCTTATTGCTCATGAGAGTACGTGGGAAACAATAACTTCACTTTCCCACGGTATTTGTTTTTTGAGAAAAAAAATTTGTGACATTTTTTGTATTTTCCCCTTGGGGAAATTACTGCGCCTATATCAAACCCAGATCGGGCCCCAATTTGTCATCTTTTTTTTGTAGTTCTGTATCTTTTAAAATTTTATTTTTAAAAAACGGGATCAATTTGTTTTAAATTTTTGAAATAAAAACATTATTGGTTGATGTAATCCTAACCTAAAACCATAGCTTTTTACAAAACGATTTATCGTGCAAAACAGTATTTTGCTTCCCAAACAATAAAAATTTAAATTTGGGAACTCCTGCAAAAAAATATCCATCGAGTCGGCGGCCAGACAAAAATTTGCATTGAAATAAAAGTTAGGCTTTGTGGTCCGGGATTATCGTTAGATTTTCCAGAAAAAAGGAAGGAATTTCAAAAAGGACCAAACTATGGATAGAAATTTCCTTTTTTGGGAAACTGTGAAATTTGCCTTCCCCCCCATGCAATACTCTTGATCCCTTTAAAACAATTTGCAAATCATTATTGGTATCCATTTGGGTAAAGTTGAGCTCCTAGACCTTTGCCTTGCATCACATGCAAGAAGAAGGGTTTTTATATTTGGGAAAATCTAAAATAAACCCGGTTAATGAAAAAGGGTTTTTAAAATTTTTTTTGAAAGCCAGCTTACTTTCTTCTGTCCACTTCCTTACTATCTTTCTTGAGTAGAGTTTGTAACATGCTTGTTGTGCATAGACATTACAAAAAACCCTGTAGTACTCCCAAAACCCTAGGAACGTTTTGAGTTTTTGTATTTTGAGGTGTGGGCCCCAATTTGAATCAGAATAGTTTTCCTGGATCTGGAGATAATCCTGTGTTTTTTAGGCTATCCCTTAAAAAGGTACCTTTTTCCGGAAAAAGATCATTTTTACAAGTTAATTGTCAATTTTTTTTGAAGACTCGTTGGGAAAACAGCCTTTAATGAAACCCATGTTCCTCAATGTCTTTGAAACTACCAAAAAAACTCAATAAGTTTTGAGGAAACTCTTAAATCTTTTCCCCCTACTGGTTAATACAACGAGTAAAAGCGCAACTGAAGTACTCAGCCCAAATGGAAAAACCTTGAAATGGGAAACTTTCTGTTATATTTTAAAGCCACAACTTACGCTTTCCCGAGAGAGTGGAATCTGCCCGTAGTGCAACTAAATCGTTGTGGATTTAAATTTTGAAAAAACTGAAAGCTTGTAGAATGTTTCTGGTGGATTGGGCTTTCTGTTCCCGGGATTAAAATTTTTTAGTTGTCGTGCATCCCAAAAAAAAATCTCACAGTCTTGTTCTTCTTGATGACTACAACCAAAGGGGTTGATTATGGACTTTGTTCTTCTATAAACCATGTCGCAAAATTTTTTTTCCCAAATTGTTTTTCAACTTTTTCCTATAAGCAAAAGGAACTGGATAATTCTTTTTAAAAAGTAACCTCCTTTGTATCTTATATGGTGTTGATAAGCTCACTAAACCCCGGGCGGTCCCCGAGAAAAAAATTTTATATTCTAAAAAAAGAGTTTTTAACTGATTTTTTTCTTGACATCCAAACCCTCTGTTCAGAAACAAAAATCTTTGATTTAATCTACTGTAGAACCCCTTTTCTTCCCGTTTTAACGGAGGATATGATCTATCTTTATGCCAAAAATTCACAAAATCTTTCCTATTGCCCATCAAAAGTTTTACCCCTCTATTATTTCTAAATTTAAATTTCAAAAGTTTTTTGATCTCCCCTTTTTTCCCATTTACAGAAAAATTTTTGTGAAGAAAAATCAAACTTGACACATTATCCACCAACCAATCAATACCCAGAAACTCACAAACTAAACGACTACCAAGAAAATAGTCCCCCACAAGAAAAATCCCCCCATTTGGGGTGTCACATAAAATTTTTTTTGTGACCGTTTACTACGCTTCTAGTAGCTCCAAGAATCGTGACTCCAAACCCAGGTAATGACACAACAATTTATTTTCCCTTTACCAACAATTCATACACTGTTTTTGACATACACATACTTCACTACCCGAAACAATAATGCAGTAAGTTTAATGCCATTAAAGTTACTTTTTTTTTTGGGGATTATTTGGTTGGGTTTCCCTTTTCTTTTTTTCTTCCATCAAAAAATCTTTTTTTTGGGAAAAGGGAAAAGGGGTAAGAAAACAAATGGGAAAGGGGAAAAACCCCCGACATTCCCCAAACCCATCTAGTTTTCCGGAGGAATGTAGATGGGGCCAAGTTTTGTTATTAGATGTGCTTGTTTTGTTACCCTTTAGATCGCCAGTTCTGATTTTTGACGGTCTTGAATTGAAGTTGTTAGTCGTGTTGGGATCTATCATTTTTGGCATTTTTTGCAAAATTGTGGTATAGGTGTTTTTTATAGTTCCTATTTTACTAGGTACCAAAAACAGTCTGTCACTTTCTAAACTTTCAAAAGATTTACATTTAGTGGCATCGTTGTCTAAGAATGAAAGGACACGAATTTCCATAGGGAAAAGTTTGAGCAGTTGTTTTCCCCCCCCTTTCTTGTGGTATTGGGCAAATGAGATTCCCCTTATACGCAACAAACGTTTGAAATATACTGATGGTAAACCCTGTTTACCACCCTTTGTAGGGGCATATAATTGTTTTTGAGAAATCTTGAGCGTTTTCTCCCCCAAAAAATTTTTTGAAATTTTTTTTTAAAATCTTCAAAGGAAACAAACCATTTTCCCGCATCCTGGTAGCATTGACCCTTCAAGCATTGTAGAGTGCGCCAACCTCCTGTTGTTATTTCCGAAAGCTTGAATCGGTTTTTTAACAAGTTTAGAAATTCAAGGGATGAATACCTCCATCCCCATGATATTTTGCCCTCTTAAAAAAGTTGGTTCCTAACCGCTATCGTTTAATAACGGGAGTTTCCCCAAAGCCTGTTACCCCCTTGGTTTCCAAAACTTGAATCTTTTTTTTTATTGGTTGAATAAATTTTCCAACGCTTTGTATTGGTTGAATAGTGTGTTTCCCTCTTCTTTTTTATTGGTTTGAATGTATTTTCCAGACCATTGCAAGCTTCTTGAAAGTTTTTATCATCTAATTCTCGCTTTTCTTCTACTTTTGAGACTTCTTTTTTTACTTCTTCAATTTTTTTTGCCATTATCTCAAACATGACATGGATATCCCTTATCAAATTCCCTAGCACCCCCACTTTTTGGGTTCAAAGTCCCCAATCTTAGTTTCTTTTTGCTTCCATCATGAATTGTTTTTCTAAGGGGTAGAAAAGTCTGTCTATTTTTTTTCTAATCCTTTTGGATGACATCCTTCGTTGATTTTCCTTTTTTCGATTTCATGTTTAACAAACCTCTAGTTTCTCGCCTATCTACCCACTTCATTTTTAATGCTTTCAATGTCTTTTCAAACTACCTTCCTGGTACCCATTCTATTTTTTCCCGGCTATTTTGTTTAGTCTCCCCAAAAAATTCATTTAAAAAAATTATTTTTGGACTTAACTCCAAAAATCCCCCGTCGAAGGGGTAGTCATTCGGTTGCCAAATGCCTATTTAAAACCCTATCAATTTTTCCCAAATTTTGTCCCCCCTAAATCTTGGAAACAATTTGCAACCCCAGCCTTTTTTCATCAATAGCAACACCTCACTTTTACACCTTATTCAAAACCTAGGTTTATTTGTAGCCAAGTGTTAATTGAGACCCCTAATCTCTGCGTGACTTTCTTCATAAACCCTCACGTTGGTGCCAAAATTTTAACGCACGCGTCCCCATTTTTCACTATTACTACTTTGTAGGCTACCATATATTAAAACTCATCCACCCCGGGTAGCCTAAAATCCAAGAGCAAAACACTTGGGATACAAATTAACACATAATTTGACATTTATTTTTTAAAACCCAAATATAATACTACAGCAATATTTTTTGAAATTGATCGCTTTATAAAGACCACTTTGGGCATTAAAAGTTTATATCATACGCCTTTTTTGGGTGTTGTGTTTAGTATGATTTTTCACCCATTGAGTCTTCCTTTTGGGCCTTATCTTCTAATCTTCTTACTTCTCTTCCTTGAAACTTTTTTAAAAAAATATTTATAGGGCCAAATTGCGACACATAAAATTTAATTTAAATTATTTTAAAAAAAATCCCTTTGCTTTCTTTACTGGCAAAACTCCTTTACCAACCGATTCAAGTAGCACAAAGATGGCCCTTCTGTTTTCCCGGGCAAATTCATTTTTTTAAAATTCTAGATTTTTGTATCTTTTTTACACATCACATAAAACACTTTTTAATATTTACTTATTTTTTATAAATTTAAATTTGCTGTATTTACCTTTAATAATCATTATCAGAACATTATTAAAACTTTAAATAATATAATTATTTTACCATAAGTGAAAAATACAGCCTTCTGAAACTTGGTTATAAATGTAAACAAACTACTCAATCACTGCCTACTTGAAACCTTTTATACATTTTAAGAAGTCACTGCCTACTAGAATCATTTTATACATTTTAAGAAGTCACTGCCTACTGGATCTTAATTACTTTTACCAAGTTTTAGATTTAAGAGACTGGTACTTTACATGTCTGTACCATCAACTTCCACTTCTCACTACTAGGCCTACCCGGCTCTTAACCATTCCAATGTGGTTCCTCCTTTTCCTTTGAGCCACCCTTCCAACCATTAGATCATTCCTCCTTGTGTTTATCCTAATCTTGTTACTTATGGTGCATCTCCCACCGGTTTTTATGCCTAACCCCAATTTTAAGCCGAGAGGTCTGCTTGCTTTTGATACAGTTATACTTTCTGTCTCACATTTCCTTAGCTGTTGTTTGTATGCATATTCCTACCTTTTCTTCTTCCAACGCCAATCTCTCATTGCTGCACCCACACCACCATTCACTTTTCTTTTTTCTTCTATACTCCTTTCCATTGACTCCTGCACATTTAAAATGGGACCAGCTGGCACATGAAGTACACTGGACTCCCGCCCTAACTCTTTTCTCACATCCCCAACATTGTGATTCTTCTTTTTGACTATTGACATTTAAACCACTGTTTACACCTTCTTCCACTATCTTACTGTCGACCATCTTGTTTTATCAAATTATCAAATAATAATAATAATAATAATAATAATAATAATAATAATAAAAAATAATATAATAATAATAGCAATCATAGCTAACATTATTCACCAAAAACTAGCAATCAAGTACAACCTCATTGATACACACACACCTTACTACAAATACAAACCGGAGAAAGTACTAGATAGCAAAGATTTCAAATTATATTACGACCGCACAGTTATAACAGACCAAACTATACATCTCAACAGACCGGATATAATTATTGACAAGAAGAAACAAGAAACTACCCTTATTGACGTTGCTGTCCCAATGTGCCATAACGTCGAGACTACATGGAAGAAAAAAATTGACAAATATAGTGAACTTGCAATTGAGATCAAGAAGATGTGGAAACAGAAAAAGGTAAATACAATCCCATACGTGATATCGGCTAATGGCATCATACCGAAGAAGCTACATGAAAGCATTAAACAACTAGA
This sequence comes from Sweltsa coloradensis, assembly GCA_024449915.1. NCBI lineage: Eukaryota > Metazoa > Arthropoda > Insecta > Plecoptera > Chloroperlidae > Sweltsa > Sweltsa coloradensis. The sequence continues at coordinate 108,234 of JAMZAV010000610.1, forward strand.
TCTTCCACCCAATGTTTACATCGAGACTCAAAAGGCAGTAATACTCAACACGTGTAGAATAGTTCGTAAATTTCTAAACTAAGAATGATACTTCGAGATTCCGAGACAGCTTCCATCCTGACATGGTTTTCGTGGTTTCCCATAGTCCGAAGAGCAAATGCTAGGATGGCGACGAGAAATCGGCCACGACCGTACACAGCAGAAAGAAAACATCATCTACAAACTTTATTATAAATGACTTATTTAAGTTAGAGTTAAGACAAAGTAATAATGTAGGTATGTAATATAGATACACATGGAAGTACTTGACGTAAGTCCGTACAACATGTTAGCTCCGGTTTTGACCGAGTTTGTATGAAATACATCCAATAAAATAATCATAATAATAATAATAATAATAATAATAATAATAATAATAATAATAAAATAATAATAATAATAATAATATAATAAAAATAATAATAATAATAAAAAATAATCAATAATAATCGTTGTGTGGCTCGTTGGTCTTGTGGTTAGCGTATCTGCTTTCCAATGCAGAAGGTGCGGGGTTCGATTCCCGCTAAAGTCAGAAGTTTTTAACTTCTTATTTGGACTTAAGTCCATCAGTTCTTGTTTTTGGGAGTTTGTAAACGGTGACTTTGGAGCCGTCCTAGCAACGAACACATAATAAATTTCAGAGTTGTTCTGATCGGCTTGTTGATTCTGGCGTTGTTTCGCGAGTGTTCGCCACTGTCCATACAACTGATTGCTATATTCCTATTAAAAATACGATCTTTGGTTGGTTATCGCTCACTCGTCGATTGCGTCGGGGCCTGCAGGGTGGTTGGTCGCTTTGATTTAAAGTCCCCCATGAAAATCAGTTATATAACTGAGTGGGTGGGAGTTTCAAATTAAAAATTTATTTATTTATTTATTATTTAATATTTAATATCAAAATTTAAGTCAAAAAGGATTTGGAAATGAAAAACTGTTACTGCCGTGCCTATCTGATCTCAGCCACTGGAGTCATACCATCTTCCCTCTCTGCCAGCCTACAATGGCTGGTCTGTCTGCAAATCTCTACATCAGCATGCAGAAAGCAGTCATCCTTCAAACGTGCCAATAGTCAGAAGATTTTTGCAGTAATCAATCTCTCTCTCTCTCTATCTCTCTCTCTCTTTTCTCTCTCCTTTTTCTCTCATTTTCTCTCTCTCTCTCTCTCTCTCTTTCTCTCTCTCTCTCGCTCTCGCTCTTAAAGTTTTTGCCATACAATTGCTTGTTTTTAGATAGAAACTTTTATTGATTTTTTTATCTCATGTATCTTTATTATTATTTTGGTTATTTGATTAATTTGTCTACAATACTTTGTGTAATACTTATGTTTTTTACGCTGTTGTAATGTAAACTTTTGTTGGGTTTGGGGCCTCACCCCGCCTTGTGTATACCAGGACGAAAAATGTACCTGAGATTGTTGAACAATAAAGAACCAACTATAATATAATAATAATAATAATAATAATATAATAATAATAATAATAATAATAATAATAATAATAATAATAATAATAATAATAATATAAATACAAGATTTTTAAGCATAAGCCCCCCAAGTATTGATTCATAGCATTGTCGAAAAAGTTTGCCCGACTGGGGTTCGAACCCGAACCCCCGGCTTAACGTGCCATAAGCTCTACCAATTGAGCCACCGAGACAACAGAAAAAACCTTTACGAAACTGCTATTTGTTGTGATTGTTGACCTCCATGACATACATCCAACAGAAGACTGCAATGTAGCTGTCAATCTGAAAGATCACATGATAAATCCAAACACATCTCATCTCCCATGAGTCCTGATTGGGTGTATGAATATATGTTTTTTCAGCATAAGCCCGCTTTAAAGGACATAGTTATTGATTCATAGCAGTTGTCGAAAAAGTTTGCCCCGACTGGGGTTCGAACCCAGAACCTCCGGCTAAAACGTGCCATAGCTCTACCAATTGAGCCACCGAGACAACAGAAAAACCCCTTTTACGAAACTGCTAGTTGTTGTGAATGTTTACTTTCAAGACATTAATCCAACAGAAGACTGCAAAGTAGCTGTCAAATCTTAAAGATCACATGATAAATTCAAACACATCTCTTCTCCAGAGTTGGGTAGTATGGAATATATGGTTTTTAAGCATAAGCACGCTTAAAGGGCATAGTTATTGATTCATATCAGTTGTCGTTAAAAGTTTGCCCCGACTGGGGTTCGAAAAACCCCGAACCTCCGGCTTAACGTGCCATAGCTCTACCAATCAAGGGGGGGTCCATCAAGTTAAGGATTCGTATTGAATGGTAATTGGTATTTAAATTTAGGATATACGCGAAACAAGAATATGGGCGAGTAATTATGTCTAATAAATTAATATGATAGTAAAGTAAGTAATAATTTTTTAAAGTGTTTTAAATGAAGGTGATGATTTGGGCCAGATAATTAACTGTTATGGAATGGAACGCAATGATTATTATAGTTTAATTTTCCTAACAAGTTAGTAGTAGTTTTGTGGTTTTTAGGGTGTTGCTTACATTTGTCATCACATATAAATCCATGAACTGAACAGTACGATTCACATCATCGTTGATGTTTTCGAACTGTAGAACACTAAGTTGGCCATGTTGTCCATGTCTACGCAACAAACGTTTCTCAAAAGAATTCTCAGAAACTTTTGAACCACCTCACTGAAGTCTCGTTTGTACTCGTCACTAGAATGCAACAATTAACAGATAGCACTTTTCTGACATTTAATTAGACAAAACTAGGCGAAGCACTAGAGGCCAAAAGTCGTCAAATAAGAAAGTTTACTTTTTGTCTTTTTTGTATTGAAAATAAACAAATCATCAGATTTGTATTATTGTTTTAATCTTTTTATAGATAAGTACAAGTCGCGCTAGCGCGCCACGCGGAGGGCGTGGAAAACCTCGTACTCGGAATACCTCGTAGTAGGAAAACCTCGTTGACGCAACAAAATCACGAATCGGTCCGCGTTACGGCCTTGATACGGTAGTATTGCGGGTAATGCTTGTCGTTTATCCAAAGTCCTTGGACAAATTTGTTTTCCGGGACACTTTTGGTACGCCGCCGGACGCTGTTTGCCGCCTCTAAGTACGGTGCAAAGGGATTTTCTAAATCGGATCATTTTTACCCTTTTGTGTAAAATGTGTGAGAAATGTTTTCCTGGGACAGTTGTTCGGGACTCTGGTAGACTGTAATCGGTCCACAACGTGTTAAAAAAATTGACCCACTAAACAATTTTTCGAAATTATTCGTGACGTTAAATTTTTCGAGGCGCTTTTCCGGTACGAACAATTTTTGCCTTATCAGTCCGGATCTATAGAGCCCTAGATGGACCCGATCGGCCGAAATATGCCGAGCTATTAATAGAAACAATGTTTTTACAAAAAAGAACCACCATTTTAAAAGAAAATTATTAAGTATTAGCGCCGTAACCTCTGATGCGACCCCCTAACGCCATTGGAATCGCCCCAAAAATGACATGGCCTGAAGATATTGATGAAATGTCTTAATTTCCATTTTCAAAACACCACTTAGCCCCCCCCCCCTTACAGTGTAATTGAGACCTCCCTGTTGGGCAACTTTTGGGTATACGTCAAAGTCTTAGCCACATTCGCGTGGTTACTGTGTGTAAAATATCCAAAGATGCCCCATGCAACTCCATCAGTTTATATAAGCATTTTCAGACTTCAAAGTACAAAGAACAAAAGTGTCCCGCATATACTACATTAAAATTGTGTGGAAACATACTGCCAATGTGTAGGCCTAATAATTAACAAATTTGGTGAAAAATACACGATTTATGTAGGTTTTATAAAAACAAGTGTGATAAACTTATTGTAAAACAGTCCAAAGTAGCCCTGGTTGACGGTTTGCTTGTAGACAATTGCCAAGAAGTATCTAGGCATAATAGATACGGAACAAAAATAAAATATACTCACGATAATTCAAAAAGATCGTTTTCTTTTCTTCCTAAGGCTCCAATTGCTTGAAGTTCTCTGGCTCTTTGCAATCTTTCCTAACAAAGAAAATTAATATTTAAGTTGAGTATACTGTACTTCACATAAATACAAGTCGAAGAAGTGAAATATATTAATTTTATCGATTTCACCAGTTGGGAAACAACACTCCAATATATAATGATTTCTTTTAGTTCAGCTTACAAAAAAAAAAAAAGAATTTGCACGAACTATTACATTTATAACTCTAGTTTCAAATTCTATTTTGGCAAGGTTTTCAATAATATAGTCACTTGGCAGTGGAAGTTTATGTATTTAGAGTGGGCAAAATATGTAGAATGATTCCCGAGCTTGGTCCTTCTTTTAGATCTCAATTATTGTGTAAGTTTGGCATAAGTTTTTTTTTTAGTTTTTTTTTGTGTGCGTGGGATGTCATTACTATTTTAAGTTCCACTGCAAAATGCATAATAATAAATTGTCATGGTATAATAAATTTATTATGGAATTGCTATAGTATTACTATGGATTTACAAGTCGGTAACGCCAGTTACTATACAAGTGCATCGAATTACTTTACAAAATTTTAAATAATAATTGGAGTATCAAATAATTGACAAAACAATTAAATAACAGTAGTATGTCCAATTATTATGAATATATATTGTTTACAAATTTCCTGTTATTGTAGTTTTAGACCAGGAACCAGAACGTGTGCAATTTATTTTCGCTCAACCCACTAACATCTCAAATCTGACTTGACTCGTGTTAGTATGTACCTTGTGAAACAGACCCAGGTAATATGTCACTTCGAATTATGGTTTACGTTTTTTAGAGGCCATTTTGTTATTGAATTTGCGATAATTGATTTTTTTTTTTTTTTTATAAAAAAAAACAGTTATATATCGTTTGTTCCACTGAAAATGCTCATCCTTCAACGCTAATCTTCTAAAATAAAAATATCTATTTGTTTTATTAGTTTAGTTCTTAAATTTTATTTCCAATTATAATCAAGTATTAAAACATCTAGCTAGCTGTAAAAAAAATTGTCGAATTGATGCTTGAATCACATTTTAGTGAAATTATTTACACTATTTTTGCCGTATCGGCATTTTTTAACAATGAAATCATATGTTCAATAGATAAGTATAATATTTTCAATGATCGCACATTCAAAAACAAAATAGCCCTTAAAAAACGTATACCACAATTCGAAGTGACTTACACATTGTAGATGATTGTTGGTCAAATTTCTATAGTTATAACATAAGCCTACAAAAGGCGAAAATTAAAACCTTGATTTCGATGCCTCCAGTTAACTTTCCATCTTTTTCACTCAAAAGTACGTTATAAACTTAATGCTAAATTTTAATGTTTTTGACCTACCCGTTTGGTCACTATCGATCAATTTCCAAACGTGTGTGTACTATCGAAGAATCCTACCAAATATTAGTATATTTGAACTAAATAAACGGGGGGTTGGGGGTGCTGTATCAATCCAATCTGGGGGGTGATGAGTAGGTGATATACGCCATTAAAGGATAGGTAATGTAGATGTAATTTTTTTCTTTGATTCAATCTGCATTATGCTTGTTTGACGCTTAAACGTAAATTTGTTTCATTACCCCCTTTAACAGGAGTCGCTGAGATTGAATCAATTATAATAAACGCACACAGGTGGTTGTGATTACAGTGAACGGTTAGTAATATAACCATCGAATTTTGCTTGACTGTTTAGCAAGGGGCTTTTACATCCTCTAAAAAATTATAACATAATGTAGATACACTAAAATAATCGTTTAAAAAATGTTATCTTGTATCTACTAGGAAAACGCTTAAGTCCCGCCGCGTTGATGGATGAGCGTTTTTTTTTTTAAACGAAAAAAGCGTAAAATTGCAATTTTTTTAATGAATAATTTTTCGATTACGCTCAAATTTCACACGAATATATTAATTCATAAAATTAAAGTTCTGTGAAAAAATCATTACAATCGGATAAAGCATGTAGCCTAGGTTTTATTCGTCGAAGAAATGTTAAAAATTGAAAAAAATCGTAAAATTGCGATTATCATGAGAAATGATTTTTCGATTGCGCTCAAATTTCACACGAATATATTAATTCATAAAATTAAGGTTCTGTGAAAAAATCATTACAATCGGATAAAGCATGTAGATGTTATAAGTCGAAGAATTTTTTTAAAAATCGAAAAATCGTAAAATTGCGATTTTCATGAGAAATAATTTTTCGATCGATTTTTCCTCCCGTGCAGTTCTTCGTTCAGAGATTTCATAGACCTCCATAAAATTTAATCGCAATTAGAGTATTGGTTTAGCCAGAATCGTGTTCACAGACACACAAAAATACAAAAAAAAAAAACATTCCGGATTTTTTTCTCCAGTGTAGTGAAATGGAATCTTCGCTTCGCTCGCTACGCTCGCTACGCTTATCCAATAACTTAATACGATTTTTTAAAGCTTTTTGGTCCTGAAATTTACGAAAATTTGCGATTTGGTGATATTCTTAAATCGGCCTCAGCCTGTCTTTTTTCTGTTTCACATAGATGCTAGAGCATCATACCAATCTAAAATTTCACAGTTACTATACACTTAAACACGCAAAAATATGCGTTCCAAAATGACAACTTATCTTGGTAATTAGTATATTTTGACCAAACCACTTGACCAAATTACAAAAACAGAACGTAGAGGATTTACTGAAAAAGTAGCCGAATACTCTACGTCAATGATAGCCAATATTTTTTGACTGAAATACTCTAAGGACACGGGGCTCAAAGATCGTATCCATGTTATTTTTTATGGAACCGATGGGACCTATTAGCTCAAAAATTACCAAAAATTTGGCAATTTTGTTAGGGTTATGGTTATGGTACTTTGTAAATTCATAAGTAGTTATGAATTAAATATAAAAATATATAAATAAAAATAAATATTAAATAATATATAATTACTATTGAAATAACTTATATATTTTTATTGCAGCTAGTTCAGCCTTTATTAGCCTTTACTAGGCCGCTTCGCGAACGCTTTTTCCAGTCGCGTTGATGAATGAGCTTTTTTTGGAATATTTCCGTCCAATGATTACGTTTTCAAGTGGAATCTCATTAATTTGTCTATAGTTACTTGATATTACTTGTGTTAATTTTTCACCTGTAAAAGGCTTATATTAAAACCTTTATTGCTATGAATTTTGACCAACTTTTTCAACTTTTTCTTTCAAAAGGCACTACATCACCATAATCTTTATGTCAATGTAAAATATGAACGTTGTAGCCCCACCAGTTTGGTCAGAATCGGCCCAAATATCACGAAAATATATATCGTATTAAAAACCGGGGGAAAAATCGTAAAAGACGATTTCTAAAAGAAATATTTTCCAAATGTCTCGTAAATCATAACATATATAATTTCAGTGATTTTAAACGTTCCCATAAAGTTTCATCAATATCGGAGTAGCCGTTTGCCAAATATCACGAAAATATCTCATTAAAAAACGAAAAAATCTTCAAGTACGATAATAATAATAATCAAACACCCGGTTCCAACATAAGTCAGGTCGGGGGGTGACGTATCACCAATTTCTCGGGCTGTGGACTTTCAGTGTTTGCTAGCCAGGCTCAACACCTCCTCATCTACTTCGATGTCTTCTATGACAGGCATTTCTACCAGTTCTCGCCATTTCTTTCTATCCTCCCAGAGTCTTTCTTCATTAATTCTTTCCCATGATTTCCCTCTTTCTTCAATGTTCCATTTTATTTGGTCCCTCCATCTATCTCTTGGGCGTCCAACTCTTCTTACTCCCCCCCATGTGCGTTCAAATTCTCTTCTTGGTATTCTATCTTGTTTCATTCTTCGTACGTGTCCATACCATCGAAGTCTTTCTCTTCCTATTTTATTTCGTAAACTTTCCACTCCTAGTTTGTTTCTTATTGTTTTGCTCCGTACCTTGTCTATTTTTGTCAAGGCTACAGAACTTCTTAAAAATTTCATCTCTGTTGCTTGTAATCTGCTGTCTTCCTTTCCTCCTATTGTCCATGTCACGGATGCATATGATATTATTGGGAGGAAATACATTTTGTACAATAACATCTTGCACCTGGATGATATTTCTTCTTTCCATAATAGTTTACGTACGTAAAATTTGTCGGCTAATATAATTCTCCTTGATATTTCAGCATCTAGTTTTGCGTCTTTTGTTAGTATACTTCCAAGGTATTTAAATGCTTCTACAATGGCCAGCTCTTCTCCCCGTAGTATTATCTTCTTTTGATTTTGTTTACTTTTCTTCGTTACTATTAATGTTTCACTCTTTTCAATGCTTATTTTCATGTTAAACTTCAGTGTTTCCTCATTCCATCTATCTACGCTCTTCTGGACTTCTTCAATGGAATCTCCCCATCTCACTATATCATCTGCAAATATCATCGTTTTAGACTTTTCACTTTCTGTGGGTTCAACTTTACGCAGTATGTTATCCATAACAATGGTAAATAATGTAGGTGACATCACACTACCTTGCCGTAGCCCACTGTTTATTTCAAACCAAGTAGTTCTACCAAATGGTGTTTGAACACAGCTCTTTGTTGTGACATATGTGCTTTGAATTCTTGTTATTAAGTACGATAATCATAAGAAATATTTGATCGATAATACCTAAAAACGTGGCAGGTCTAAGTTCAGAGATTTCGAAGACCCCTCCAATTTTCATCAAGATCGCATATGCCGTTTGCCTGGTAGAGAGCGAACAAACAGACAAAAAACTAACAAAAACAAAACACCCGAGCTATTTTTCTTGGGGTAATAAGTGAAAAAAAAACACAGAGTGAAATTGAAGTCTTCGCTTCGCTCATCCAATTAGCCTAAAAAAATCATTGTGGGACATAGGTCTATGAAGCAAGAAAGTTGCAAATCCAAAACATGGATTTTAATTCAGGAAATTCCCATCAAACCGTTGATCGAAAGATTAGAAAAATTTAATTACGGAGATTGTACGAATTTGTTGTCTGATATAATATATAAGAAGGATAATATATAAGGAGTTGGATGATGTGGAAGAAACACTGAGTCTGGCAAGCTTAGTATCTACAGTTTCATGCCCTTGATAATGGTGGAAAACCACCACTCAACCCGACATAGTTGGAACTGAGTTATGATGATTATTATTATATAATTAAGTGAATACGTTGAGAAAGACGCGTATTGGATGAGCTTGATGAACAAATTTGCAGCTTAATGTTGATATTGGCAGACTTTCTGAGAAATTACCCAGAAAATACGATTCATCAAATATATAAGATCATCGACTTATGTATGATCACTGGGCTGTTTCGTCGTTTCTTGAAGAAGCCACCAACATGGGTGGCGAAACGTCGAGCAGTGCCTCATTATCGACACGACGAAACAGCCCAGTGATCATACATAAGTCATCTACGGGTCGTGAAAGCCTACAATATCTCATATTAAATCATCATTTAGTTTAGTGGGTAAACGACTCTAATATATTCAAATCTCTGAATATGATTAAAAGAAAATAATTCATCATAATAGTTAAACAAATAATCAGGTTAATCAACAATAACGTACGGAAAATTTGGATTTGCGACTTTTGAAGTTTGTTTTAGTTTATATGTTTCGTCTAATACTAGGAAAACGTCAAAGTCGTTGTTAGACGAGTGAGCGTGTCATATGTTGAGTACCCGGTAACATTCCCTTTCCTCCCACTTCCTAAGGCTGGATCCAGCATGGGTATATATTTCCTCCCTAGCGTTGCGCATTATGGTCTTATATTTAACGTGCCCTAATACCACGACTAAACGCAAAACCCTATAATATATACCTAAAGATAAAATATATAACTGTAACGTAATTTATTATTGAAAACATTAAGAAATCATTCTCAGAAAAATAGACTTAACTGGGTTAGATATATTTTTACTTTGTTATATCAATCAACTTAAATGCAATGTTCCCGAGTACTCAACACATCGCTAGCTCACTCGTCTAACAAAAACTTATTCGTTTTCCTAGTCTGTAGTTAGCTAAGGCGCCTTTATACCCGGAATGGGGGAGACCCGGGTTCAAACAACGGTAGTGATAGATTTTTTTAATTCTGGAATGTATTACAAAAATTATAGAACCTGTTTTGAAATGCATAATATCCAGTAATGTGGAAAACATAGGCAGTACGAAATACGAGTAAAGATTGCAAGGTTTTTCACTCAATCTACGAGCGGAATTTTGGGTAACCCTTGAGCGTGCAAGATTCTTTACACCTTGGTAACCGCCTGACATTCAAAAAATGGTTCGATAAAAATGATTTTTCAGACTATATTTTTTTTAAATTTATTTCTTGTAGGTTTAAATCGCAACGGATTTTGCTCATTTTGTAAGCAGTTTTCGAGTCACTGGTCAAGGATCTCTGTTTAAAATTTCAGCTGAATCTGTTCGGTCGTTCGACTTTAGTTGTAAGACTCAGTCGCTGCGCTCCCGCGTTAGACGAGTAAACCCAGCGAACGTATAGTCTACACGCAAGTCGAACGGGTCTTTGTCGTGATTATTGTATGTTTGTTTGTTTGTTTGTCCGGTCCCAAACGGCCAACAGCCAAATACATTGAACTGAAATTTTTAACAGACATCCGTGACCAGGTAACTGAGAACTGCTTACAAAATTAGCAAAATCCGTTGCGGCTGTAAATGTGTAGGGTTTTGTTTTTAAAAAGATATTTTTTATTTGTAATTTGTCAGGCTGAGAAAATTGCATGCAGTGACCAAGGTGTATCGTATCTTGCACGCTCAAGGTATCCCCAAATTCGACCGCTCGGAGTTTGCGTAAGACTGGCAATCTTTACACATATTTCGTACTGGCTATGTTTTCCATAGTATTGACACAGACATAGATATATAACCCCTATACTATAGGGGTTATATATCTATGGACACAGATGATAGACTACACTGTGTTATGCAATTCAAAACATGTTTAATATTTTTTAAATACAATCCAGAAAATACAAAATCTTCCCGCGGGATTGAACCCAGGTCTCCTACAATAGGGAAGTCTCTCAAAGTTTTTTATTATTCTATTATATTCAGGGCCAGGTTCTGATTACATAAATATAAAATTTACGTTATTTTAAACATATTTTCTGTCATAATAGTGATCTTTAAGTTTCAGCGTAATAATGGCGGGAAAAAGAGGGCAATACGTCATAACACTACCATGACGCTACAACCAATCACCGTGTACTCATTGAAAAAACAGAATTTTTGATGATTATCTTACTTCTAGAAGCACTTTTGGAGTAAAATTTGTTTGTAGTATGATTAAGAAATACTAATAATCAATAATTTGTACAACAAGGAATAACATTTGCACATTTGTGTATACATTTTTAAATTTTTAATGATTAATGGTTTTACGATAACATTTATAACAAAAATGTCAACAATGGTCTATTGTTTTAACACGAGGTGTGAACGGCAGCGCGGCGTATTTTTCTTCGTGATCTAGAAGACCGTGGTCAATTTCATACATAAACAACAATGTATTTAGGGTTATGACGTCACACGTCTTTTCACAATAATAGCGCGGGAAAGAGTAAACGTAAAACTTTGTACCTCTGTGGAATAGAAAGTATTAACTTTGGATTGTTATAAACAAGAAGCTTCGCAAACGCTTTTTCAGGCGCGTTGTTGGATGAGCGTGACCAATTACGCTCAACCTTGACACGCGCCTGAAAAAGCGTTTGCGAAGCTACCAAAGAACAATATTGGAGACAACAATGAAAAATTCGGGCCATAGAACGCACGGGTTTCTTTGGATGTTCTTTGGTTAGGTCACTGCCTGCTTGATGTAATTTTAATTTTAAAAAAACCCGGTAAATTAAGATACACGTTAAAGATTATTCTTCAATAACCTCAAATTTCACACGAATATATTAATTCATAAAATTAAGGTTCTGTGAAAAAATCATTACAATCGGATAAAGCATTTAGGTGTTATAAGTCGAAAAAAGTTTTAAAAAAACGAAAAAATCGTAAAATTGTGATTTTCATAAGAAATAATTTTTCGATTGCGCTGAAATTTCACACGAATATTTAAATTCATAAAATTAAGGTTCTTTGAAAAAATCATAACAATCGAATAAAGCATATAGGTGTTATAAATCAAATAAATTTTCAAAAAATCGTAAACAATCGTAAAATTGCGATTTTCATGAGAAATAGTTTTTCGATTGCGCTCAAAAACGTGGCAGTTCTTAGTTCAGAGATTTCGAAGGCCTCCAGAAAATGTCATCTCCGTAATGTCGTCTCGTGTACTAACATTCAATAGGCCTAGTAGGCCTATGCACTCATATCAAAGGCTCGTGCAACTCAAAATTATGCAACTTGAAATTATATTATTAATTAGTATAAGGGTAGGTAGGCCTTTTTTTAAATTTTATCATAAAATTATTATTATATAATTATTAAAGTATTGGTTTAGCCGGAATTATGTTAACAAACACACACAAAAAACAAAAAAAAAACATTCCGGATTCTTTTCTCCAGTGTAGTGAAATGGAATCTTCGCTTCGCTCGCTACGCTCATCCAACTACGGTAATGGTGTTTTTAAGTGAATATCTACCTACTAATTCTGTACCAGCGCTAATATCTCAAACTTGTGAGCCTTCCCTTTTCGGGAATAAGGGCGCCTAAGACAACTAGACTAGGTAAACGCCAAAGACGTTGTTACACGAGTGAGCGAGTCATATGCCCGGGGGGGGCATACCCGGGAACATTTACATTAAAGTTCGATAATTATAGGTACTATGAATAAAAGGATTTTAAGTTTAGTTGTTATAAGGGCGCGCGCCTCACCTGTAAGGACATAATGCGCCACTCTAGTATATGAAATGCTAGGGAGGCCATATAGGTAAGGGGAAAAAAGAGACTGTTACCGGATACTCAACACATGGCTTACTCTCTCATCTAACAACGACTTGGCCGTTGTTCTAGCCTAATAATAACGGCAATGTCTACAACTTAATACCAATAATGGTTGGCCAACAACGTCCTTGGCGCATTTAACACAAAATCGCTTACTTTTAACTGTCTCCTAAGAAAACTGTGAGTAGCTCTGTGATTTTTTAGCAGCTCGTGGAAGTCTTTCTTGTATAAGACTTGAACCTCACAGAATGTAGCACAGCGCACAACCACTTTGCATGTACAGTGCAAGAGAAGTGCCGCCTCGCACAAGATAGTACCACCGGAGAAGGAGATGACAGGGGACTCGTCGTCTTTCACAGAGAGGGAGCTGTGCACAACACAACGTTCATGACCTAAACATTGCGAGTAGTTAAGAAGATTTAGATATTAGATTTTTACCTATATATTCGATTGCAAATTTTTAAATCTTCTGGAAATTAATTTGTTGAATATTTGGAATCGAATATTTGAGAGTTCTCTTGCCTTAATGATTTGGTCAGTTAGGATGCATGCTCATAACGTAATTTATTGTTACACAAAAATATTATTTGGTTAATTGGCGAAAACAGTTGTTACAATGATCTACTGGAATCCAAAATGATAAGTCTAAAGAGTACAGACCATGAGTATATACTCAAAGTTCGGGCAATTATTACTGTCTGGAATAATAAGTCTCAACACGTTTTGATGTTTTTTTGGAAAATTTACATAATTAATGCATTGCACATTTCAAGCCAACTGATCATATCATTGCAATCGTAATATCTTATTTGTGAGGCCTACAGAAATAAATCAAGGGATCGTACACAAACGTATTTACCCTTACCCCTTAATTATGCACTTTACCTTATTATTTATGTACATACACTCTTGAGTTGTAAGTTTATACATACTTGTGTGAGTAACAAAACTCAACATCTTCTGAATAATATGCTGCATAGCTAATGCTAATGCAACCAACGTATGTGTAATCAAGATGTTTGAATCCACCTGACCATTGATTTACTTATGTTTCCGGGTGTATCTATGTTTATTTCATCATTACCTGATCCTATGGGTAAATGAGTTTATTCATCGGTTTAAAATTGTTTTTTATCGAAAATATTGTACTTCGTGGAAAAGTCTTAGAAGAAAAGAAGAATTTAAATATTTGGGAAGTATATTGACAAACGATGCAAAAGTGGGTAGGGAATAGGGATCACTTAGAGTGCAAAAAGCTACTTTAGAATGAGTAGTCCCCACGATATGTAAAATTTTGCTGTACAAGGCATATTTTGTACCTAAACTAACGTATGGGGCAGTAACATTGGCAGTGGGAACAAAAGAAGAGACAGCTGGAAGCAGCAGAAATTAATTTCTTAAGAAGTTTCAACGGAGTTACCAAGATGGACAAGATACGAAGTTATGTAATCAGAAAATAACTGGGATTGGATAGATTGAGGTTTAAGCTAGGCAGAGAACGTCTAGATGGTTTGGACATATGAAAAGGATGGCCAGGGAGAGGATTCCAAGACGAGAATTTGAAGCGGCAGAGGAGGGGGAAAGGAGGGGGCCAAGAGAGAAATGAGAAAGACGTTGGAATACGGATGAAGTGTGTGAGAATGTGGCAAGAGTAAAGCTGTGGTAGGACAGAAGAGAGTGGAGTAAATTGGTGGCGAGGAAGGAGCTAAATGATGAGGAAGAAACACTGAGTCTGGCATGCTTAGTACCTACAGTTTGAGTTATGGTTATTATTAATATTATCATTATTATCGAATCATCTTCTTACCTGAATAACTCCACTGACAAGGTACACCATTCGTGTTTTAGGTTCATTTTTCTTAAAAATAATGTTGCCTGGCAAGAAGAATTTCGCTTTCATCTTAAGCGCCAAGTAACTCAAAAACGACTCGTCCATTGTTTTCAAGAAGTGCGACTGCAATAAATTCGCATACCTGTTAGAATTTACGGTACATAGTCTACAAATGAACATTCTCACAAGAGGACACACACATTCGATGGTTTATAACTAACATAGTAATATGATTGGAGAAGGGTTGACAGGTTGGGAAAGCAGAGAGAACATAAATCCCAGCCTGAAGGGCTGGGGGCGACAAAACTTTTCACCTGCTGATGTTACCTTTGTGTTCAGCTGCAGTTGTCATCAGCAGGTGAAAAGTTTTGTCTCCCCCAGCCCTTCCCTTACCAGCCTTACCTTTGTGTTTAGCTGCAGTTGTCATCAGCAGGTGAAAAGTTTTGTCGCCCCCAGCCCTTCCCTTACCAGCCTTACCTTTGTGTTTAGCTGCAGTTGTCATCAGCAGGTGAAAAGTTTTGTCGCCCCCAGCCCTTCCCTTACCAGCCTTACCTTTGTGTTTAGCTGCAGTTGTCATCAGCAGGTGAAAAGTTTTGTCGCCCCCAGCCCTTCAGGCTGGGATTTATGTTCTCTCTGCTTTCCCAACCTGTCAACCCTTCTCCAATCTAAGTAGCCGATAGGCAATTTTCACCCTAGAACTAACATAATAATATGTTGATATATTGAATTACCGTCATAGTCACAGCAATAAGACGCAAAAAAAGTACTTTTTTTAATTTTCTGTCTAAACTAACATAGTAACACCGTCATAGTCGCCTACTATAAAACCAAGTTTAAACTACCAAGGCATTTCTGACTGGATGTTTTTTACTTAGGTGGTGTTCTTCGGTCGTTAATAGGAAAGCAGAAAGCAAGGGATCAAGCCCTTCTAAAACAGCCCTCGGAGAGTCCCTTCACAGTTGTACAAGATCTATAATCACCTGAAGAGGGGTATGCATCCAAACCTGGTCATGATGTATTATAGAATTTTCAAACTATTGTGGGTGTAACCTAAAGCCTAGCCTGTATGCTATAGCCTAGTTGAACTAACTTAACGTCACAAGCAGGCAGGCGAGGAGCCTTGAACGTCTAGCTGTGAGTTGTTTGCCTCATTGCAGGGGCGCAGCGAGGGGGATCAGGGTGTCCGATCCCCCCCAGAAATCAGAAGAAGGGTTAAATGATACTATATAACACTATGTACTATGTGGCATACATAATAGCCCCTTTTAGGCCCTATACATGCCAAGGCTTTGTAAACTGACAGCATGTGGATCTTCACAATTTTATGAATTATTGACAAAAGCACTCTTAAAAACTAGTAAAATGTCACTTCGTATTTACAATGTTAAAAATCACAAACTTTCTGGGGCTATGTGCCCCAGACCCGCACTAGCTGAGAGCATCCCCCCCCTCAAACTCCCCACTGATACAACATGTCCCTAAATGAGAGTTTCGTGGGCAGTTCTACAAATGTGTTAATATAAAATCATCCCCTCCCCCCCCCCCGAATCAATATCCTGGCTACGCCCCTGCCTCATTGTGTTACATTATATCCGCCTAGCAGCCTTCTTTGCTGGGATGTATATCGCTACAACGAACTGTCAACGTATAGGGATTTCCTGTATAGTAACTTACTCGTTTAAATACATCTCCAAATACATCAAGATTGAGATCACGGTGTAGAATGCTGGGGAGATTTTCGTAATTCAGATTTTTTTGATTAACACCACGCATTTTCTTCCAAAGAATTTCGTAAAACATGATGACGTCGATGTAGGTTTTCTTGCTCACCTTCAGTACCATCTAGGAACAAAACATTAGCTCACTGTGAATTAATCATTTTTCATAATCAACAAACAAGCTCGTTTTTTTCATGTAACAGGACGCCATGAGGACAATTTGCCGGTGTTTATTTTTAGGAGTAGGACAATTTGCCAAGCTAGTTTTGACAATGAATTATTTGTTTTGTTTGTTTGTAGAAAGCAAAATAAATGTGTGGGGACTATCTCACTATCGTCTATTATATGGCGTTGTTTGGCAATAAGGCAGCCTGCACATCTTGTGCAAAATTAAATTTTGAGAATCGGTTTTCTGAATATAGTTTTTAAACACCTTTAGCTTCCACCTAAGTACAATGACAAAATGGATTTCTATAATAAGATTTGGTGCATGACCACGAATTATTTTCTCAAACGGTACAAATACGAGTTTTTTCGAGTTTTGTATCATCTGACCAAAAAAATCGTACACCAACATTGTTATTTCAAAAACCTGTTTTTCCTTATAGCTAAAGCTGTCCCGTCCAAAAATTGTTTTTGCTGTTTTATTAAAGGTACTCTTTTTGTACATAATTTATTTGCTATGATTTCTTTTTCTTTTAATCGTAATTTGTTGGCATTAATTAATTTTTCATGGTCGTTTTGGCTATTTTATATTTATCTGTATTGATAAAATAATGTTTAATTTCAAAGAGACTAAGCCAGCCCTGTCGCCGCTGGCGTCATCAACGAGCAAACAATGACCATGGAGTTATAAATAGTCCTGTCGCAATGACCAACTGGAGGCCGGCATTTTTAAAAAAGGACACGCCGACCGAACTCGTTGGACACGATTCCACCCGCGGGCGATGCCAGAATCTACATGGCTAATTCGCAACAACCTCAAGATTGTTTTGTGTTTTGTTGCTAGGACGGCCCCAAAGTCACACTAAATCTTCTGCCAGAAGCGGGATTCGAACCCGGGAAATTCTTACGGGTGAATACTTTTGTTAAATGTGTTTACTGACCAGTTTCGACTTGATTAGCTCTAGTCGTCGGGAGAACGAGAACATCTCGTGCATGTCTTCGGTGAGCGCGGATATGATGTGTCCCATGATGAACCCGAACGTGATGAGGAACGACACGAGGCAGACGATGAGGAAGACCAGCTGCACCGTCTGCACCGGCTGGAACTCCGCAAACCTGCGGGAGCCACCTGCATCTTTTGGGTTTTAGCAAACTTATTTACCGGGAATTCGACAGATTTATACATTCTTCAAATTATTTAGTAGAGTTTTAATGAAACCTGCTCAAGCAACGTTATGGCTGCATCCCCCCTATATCCGTATAATTGAATACATATGTTAGTATTTAGAGTTTTTTTAATTTTAACTCAAAGTAAAAACCCTTTTTTTATTTTTTAACTTGAAGCACAAACTTTTTCTTTTTGGGGACTTTTGGGGAAATTTTCAGTTTTGGGTATTAATTTACAATAGATTTAAAATGTTTTACTTTTTTATTACATTAGTCGTGAGTCAGGGGGACCGAGTGAGTGGTGAGTGAGTGGTGCGTGAGTGAAGGGGAGTGAGTGAAGTGAGTGAGTGGGGGTGAGTATTTTATGGGGGGGAAGAGTGTGTGAGTGATGAGCGGGGGTGAGTGATGTGTAAATTTTTTTGAGTGTGTATGAAAGTGTGAGGTGGTTTTGCGTAGGGTTTAAAATTTGGGTTTTTTGCGAGATTTTGATCCATTTATGAGCGAGCTCCATGGACCTTTAAATCTCTGCGGTTTGGCCCGGGAGTTCGATCGCGGGTGCGGGACCGAGACATAACCAGAGCGTTTTAAACGTGAACTGAAAACTCTGGGAGATACTGAGGGAAAGGGGAAACCCGGTCTAAAGCTTTTTTCCCTATGTCAAGGGTACCACAGCCATAGTAGAATCCCAAAGTAAAAAAATCGAAACCCCTTTTCTCCCCTGACAGAAAAAAACGCCCTTTTTGAGAAGTGCTAAGGACTCTGTTTACTGGAAAAAAGGGGTTTTTTGAGGTTCCCCGTGGGGGACTGGATCAAACGAAAAGGGCCCAAAAAGGCAGACGCATAGCAGTGGGATAAAAGAAACTCTAATGCTGTGAAAAACAGGTACAAGAAAAAGCCCTGGCTCAACTGCTAAAGCTTTCCGCATTGATAGATTTTGACAAAACAAAACTATTTGTCCCGTACAACGCTCAAGCCACGTATTTTTCCGGAATCTGGGAAATTTAGAAAGGCCCCGGAAAAACTGAACAAAAGAGATGTAGCCGAGCCCCCCTTGTTTGGAAACCTGATCAGCCTCAAATTTAGTCCGTAGACCTATTTAGCCAAATCCCCCAAAGGGGGTGCAAATTTTAGATTTCCCTAATTCTAAGCAAATAACATTTCAAAAGCAACCCAAACAGGCCCTATGCAAGAAGCCGGGTAAAAAAAGGGTTTACACAGTAGCTGTGCTATTTTGTTTCTCAATTGCATTCAAAAAGCACTTGCAAAGGAAAAGTGGTCCCACGTAAACTAAAAACTTACAAATAGCTCATCCATCAACGCGGCGGGACTTAAGCGTTTTCCTAGTTTGTTAAAATACAATAATTTTATCAAAGTCGATTTAATTTATATGGTATTAATATTATCAATTAACAATATAATTAAAAATATCTAGTGGTCCAAAGACTTGTTTTTTGTAAACGATGTAGGTGATCATTGTTAAGTAACAATAGTTACTTGTTGAATACATTCTTGTAAAAGGCTTATATTAGAACCTTATTACACATTGGCAGTTGGCAATACATGGCGCATAGCTTTTCGCTTTGCCAGGAAGCATCCGACTATATGAAACTTTGCCAAATTGTAAATAAAACATGAATACCCCCACAGTCATAGATTTTAAAATGTTGTCTTTATCAGCCAGAAAAAAAACAATTGTGGACTTTTTTAAACAAAATCGAAAATAGTGGAAACCAATTTATTTATTTTTTAAATATTTTAAACGTTTTTTTTTTTTAGTGTTACCGTAAAAGCCCTTCATAACCGTTAATTTCAAACACCTGTGATGTCAGTCAGCCAAGAGAACAGCAATTTGCCTAAAACGCATTTTGTATAATATTCTCTTAACAAAGAACCGGCACCTCCACCAAATTGCACATATTCGAGAATTATTGGATGAGCGTAGCGAGCGAAGCGAAGATTCATTCTACTACACTGAAGAAAAAAAATCTGGAATGTTTTTTTTGTTTTTTTTCCTTTCTGTATTTTTGTGTGTCTACACGATTCCGGCTAAACCGATACTCCAATTGCGATGAAATTTTTTGGAGGCCTTCGAAGTTTCTAAACTTAGAACTGCCACGTTTTTTTAGCGCAATCGAAAAATTATTCCTCATGAAAATCGTAATTTTACGCTTTTTTCGAATTTTAACAAATTTCTTCGACTTGTAACACCTACATGCTTTATCCGATTGTGATGATTTTTTCAATGAACCTTCATTTTATGAATTAATATATTCGTGTGAAGTTTGAGCGCAATCAAAAAATTATTTCTCATGAAAATCGCATGAATCATGAAATACGATTTTTTTATTTTAAATTTCTTCGACTTAACACCTACATGCTTTATCCGATTGTAATGATTTTTTTACAGAACCTTAATTTTATTAATTTATATACATCTGTGTGAAATTTGAGCGCAATCAAAAAATTATTTCTTGTGATAATCGCAATTTTACGATTTTTTTTTCGATTTTATAAATTTCTTTGACTTATAACACCTACATGCTTTATTTGATTGTAATGATTTTTTTACAGAACCTTAATTTTATGAACTAACATATTCGTGTGAAATTTTAGCGTAATCGTAAAATTATTTCTCATAGCTCATCCAACAACGCGCCTGAAAAAGCGTTTGCAAAGCTTCCTAGTTATAGGTAAAGTTGTATGCCTAAAAAGGAGCTTGGAGTTTTTAAATGAGCTTAAGAATGATTTACTAAAATTACTAAACTAAACTAAAATATCTATTGGATTCACTATGAGACTAAAAAATGGCTCTACTATTTAATTAAATTAATTTAAATAGCCTAATTTAATTACAATTTTAAATCCAATTCGCAGTGTTGTGTTACCATATTTCTAAGGATGTGCATTGTGCTAACAAAATTCCAAGTATTTGCAAAAACAATGCTTTTATCAGCCTAATTAATAATTTACTTTCACATTTTCATGAAGGGCCAATCTATTCATGAGTATAATTTAATTTGAAAGAGCCTTTAAGTATATAATATATTATATATATATATATATATATTTAATTTCAGATTTTCGCGGACATATGTAAACATATTGTTTTAACTGGGCTTTTTGCCGCGAATAATTTATTAAAGAAGAGGGCACTGACTTACCCCTCCTCTCCTGACGTTTCGGGAAAGTCGCATCTCCCATGCCTGGAGCTCCAGGCAACACATCGTGGAGTGAAGGCCTCTGAGGATGGAGTTGCGACTTTCCCGAAACGTCAGGAGAGGAGGGGTAAGTCAGTGCCCTCTTCTTTATAAATTATTCGCGGCAAAAAGCCCCAGTAAAAAACAATATGTTTATATATATATGATGTTTAAACTTGGCTTTATAGTAGGCGACTATGACTATGACTATGATATATATATATATATATATATATTAGAATCACAATTGTAAACTTGTCGGGTTATTTCGCCACGTCGATTTGGGACTTACCCATGTCAACGTTTCTGGACCGCTCTGGGTCCTGTCATCGGGACGACTCAGACAGGACAGGACCCAGAGCGGTCCAGAAACGTGACCATGGGTAAGTCAAATCGACGTGGCGAAATAACCCGACAAGTTTACAATTGTGATTCTAATACTTCGGGCCACGAAAGCCTTAAAAAACTTAATATATATATAAAATATATATATATAACATTTTTGAGATTGGAGAAGGGTTGACAGGTTGGGAAAGCATAGAGAACATAAACCCCAGCCTGAAGGGCTGGGGGCGACAAAACTTTTCACCTGCTGATGACAACTGTAGCTAATTTAAAGTTGTTACCTTAATCCACGACGCGTTTCGTCCTTCTGGGACTCTTCAGGCGGATGGTGGTCACTAAAAATCAGCTAGCTACATGCAAACCAAAACTCACAACACATAACCAAAACCTGTGGTAGGCCACCCCAAGAAGTAAATTCTGCAAGCATGTTGTCATCATCAGCAAGGTTACTTCACACACCATTCATACTGGGGCACACAGTCAGCACAGACAGTAAGGGGGCGTTCCTCCCAACTCTGGTGCTCGGGAGACAAGAAATCCATGACTTACCCTGGATTCGAACCAGGACCCTTGGCAACAAGAGAAAAGCTGCCCCTCCTGGGCAAGGGTGCCTCTTCATTCATACTAAGAGAAAAGGTTAGAGATAGGAAGGGTGGAAAGTCACAACACAGCACAACCAGTGAGGGGGCTTCCCTCCTAGACTCTGGTGCTTGGCGACAAAAGAACCATGTCTTACCCTGGATTTGAACCAAGACCCGTGTCAACGAGAGAGGCTCGCCCTACTAATTGTGACTGGGATTCGAAAACAAAAGGAAACAAGACTACAAATTGCAAGCTCTTGGCTATAGCACAGGTACACGGTGCTATATTAGCTCTTGGCTGCAGGTGAAGAGGTTGAAGGAAAAGACGAGTAGGGTCTAACAGGTTCATCACCTGCTAGGCCCCCCCAGCAGGACAGGAGTCACACTTGTAATGAACAAGGAAACACGGACCCACCAGAGGGTGTAGAGTAGGCTCGCACATCTCAACCCATAGGTGAAGAAAGATGGAAAGTGATAGGTGTCAAAAGACTTGGTTGTTCAATTAGTTTGGAAAAGGCCAAATGGCTAGTTTAGTTTAGATTGGAGAAGGGTTGACAGGTTGGGAAAGCATAGAGAACATAAAGCCCAGCCTGAAGGGCTGGGGGCGACAAAACTTTTCACCTGCTGATGACAACTGTAGCTAATTTAAAGTTGTTACCTTAATCCACGACGCGTTTCGTCCTTTTGGGACTCTTCAGGCGGATGGTGGTCACTAAAAATCAGCTAGCTACATGCAACCAAAACTCACAACACATAACCAAACCTCTGTAGGGCCACGCAAGAAGTAAATTCTGCAAGCATGTTGTCATCATCAGCAAGGTTACTTCACACACCATTCATACTGGGGCACACAGTCAGCACAGACAGTAAGGGGGCTTCCCTCCCAACTCTGGTGCTCGGGAGACAAGAAATCCATGACTTACCCTGGATTCGAACCAGGACCCTTGGCAACAAGAGAAAAGCTGCCCCGCCTGCTGTTGCTGGCAAGGGTTGCCTCTTCATTCATACTAAGAGAAAAGGTTAGAGATAGGAAGGGTGGAAAGTCACACACAGCACAACCAGTGAGGGGGCTTCCCTCCTAGACTCTGGTGCTTGGGCGAAAAAGAACCATGCTTACCCTGGATTTGAACATATATATATATGGATTGTTGTAGGTTTTCGCGGCCCGTCATAGGATAAAAACAAGGATCTTGGGTAAAACCGCGTCGAAAATAAGATCAACCAGGGCAGAACCTGGGCGTCCACCGACGTTTTGTCTGTAGAGTCACAGTCAACCTTGAAAATGTCTGACGTAGTACAGACGAAACGTCGGTGGACGCCCAGGTTCTGCCCTGGTTCATCTTATTTTCGACGCGGTTTTACCCAAGATCCTTGTTTTTATCATATATAATATATATATATATATATATATATATATATATATATATATATATATATATATTAGAATCACAATTGTAAACTTGTCGGGTTATTTCGCCACGTCGATTTGACTTACCCATGTCAACGTTTCTGGACCGCTCTGGGTCCCGTCATCAGGACGTCCTGATGACGGGACCAGAGCGGTCCAGAAACGTTGACATGGGTAAGTCAAATCGACGTGGCGAAATAACCCGACAAGTTTACAATTGTGATTCTAATACTTCGGGCCACGAAAGCCTTAAAAACTTAATCATATATATAGATATATAAAATATATATATATAATATATTATAATATATATATATAAAATATATATATATATATTTTATAATATAATATATAAACTGGCGCTACGTGATAGCCATGTGGTGCCGATAATACCCCCAGTTGCCACGGAAAATGTAGTTCCTCCAGCTAGAGTGGATAGGAGAAGAAAGAAGCCACCTGAAGCTCCACCTACCAAACGCCTGTTAAGGTCATCGAAAAGATTTTAAATGTAATGCTGAGCAGTTGCAGTGACTTTGTTTTGTCTTTATATTATTTGTTATTGTCTTGTTGTTTACTCAATGTTTTTTTAATTTGTATGTCGTTACCTTGAGAATGAGCAGGGAGAACTGTTCGAAACGTTGGTAATTAAAACTTATTTATCTCGGAAACTCGAAAGAATTCATTATGTCATATATATATATATTATATATATATATAATATATATCATTTTAGCACACACTTCTACATAATTTATTAGTATATTAGCAATATTCAACTTGACATACCTCATTATCGCAGTTATAGATGAAAAAAATAGCACTTGATGCATGGGCTACCAGAAAATATACGTTATCAATTCGAACACTCGCATCAACACATTATTATAACCAACATTGTTTCGGACTTCGGCTGCAAAAAATAAATAGTTTTAATTAAGCTATAATATCAGGGCCTACTGTAGGCCATATTTAGGCTAAGTAGGCTTGTCTTAAATTGTTTCGGGCCTTACACTGACGAGTACCTACAAAACAGACCAAAATTTAGACAGTTTTAAATTGGTGGCCGCATAGCTCAGTTGGTAAGAGCATAGCCCGGACAGCTAAGGTCCCGGATTCGATCCCCGGTGTAGTCACTTTTGTAATTTCTGTCTAAAGTACTAAAATATGTATATAATATGAAGGTGTGTCAACCGTTAGCTCATCTCTGTAGCCCAAGGGATGGAGGGAGGAAAACCCTGTTCAGACCCAGACTCAAATAGAGGATGGCAATAAGTTTCTCATGCCGTTCGTCTTTGTCATCGTTCTTGTGGTCGTTGTTGTCGTTGCCTGGATGCGTCGGTGGGGGAGGGTTCCCTTGACGAAGAATTCCAAAGCTCGCCGGTGATTCCGATGAGTTGAAAGTAACATCTTGCCTATGATCTAGTTTTTATTTGGTTCGCAGATACGGGGGGGGGGGGGTCAATTTATTTATTTAACGTATCTAGGCCTATACTCTGCAGGAAGAAATTAAATTCTTTCAATTCATTGGATGAAAAAGAAGCTGAATCCAATAGTAGGCATATACATATTATTCCTCTTCTTTTTCTAAAATATGTATTTATTTTGATTTAATTCGATTTGGCACGTCAACCGTAAGCGTAAGGTAATGTGGCGCTATATCGCAAGCCTGCGGAGCTATAACCTATAGGGTACTCGTAGTGAACTTTTGTAACTATTTGTTTAGACTACTGCTGTTGCTAACTACGTACTGATCGCCTCATTCAACTGTGGAGGCAGAGCTAAACAACACAGCGCCAGAGCTATAATTAAGCTGAGAGAAGTAAATTTAGAGCCTTCGATAAGAACGCAAATGTTGCTTGAGCACATTCGCACCCAATCTTTTGTTTGGTATTAACTATTTCCATTCGTAAATATGCCTGGTGGCGAGTTCACATCAGCTTTACCCGGTATGACTAACTAACCAGGATATCAGGGCGTTGAAGATGTCCTGGGGCTGTATCAGAGGACGACATTTACACTGAGATTTTCCAAATCTAAGTCTCGCACACTGTCGCGGTATTTTGCGCATAGGCTACAGGTCATGACAGCTATTCGTATTAAAAGTTTGTAACATTTTATTTTCTGATAGCATGTAGACCCCGACATATGCTGTAGTTTTTTTTCCCAATGGCAAAAACTAACGATGTAGCAATCGTTGCATAAAATGTAAGCTATTATGCAATCATATGAGTATTTATCTTTTCCTTTCATTGAGCGAGCGAAGCGAGCGTCTCCACTTGACTCTTATGGCTCGAATGTCTGTTTTTTTTTTTTTTTCTGTAACTGCTTCGATACAGGTCGCACCGTTTCTCTGATCGACCTGAAATTTTGCACACATGTACATACCACTAGGCGGGTTGCTGTATAGTTTTGTGGCAAAATCGTTTAAAAAGTTATAAAGTTACATTAAAGTTAACCTAAAGTTTTTTTTAAACTAAAACGGCGACAAAAATCTGAGGTGGCCAAATCATTTAGAATGTCCGTCGTCACGAATATGTTATTTTTTTTGATCGATTAAGTAGTTGTAGAATGGAAATTAATTATAACAAAGTCCCGTTACCATGGCAACGGAAAGTCACACAGCTTTTTGGCTCATGATAGTGGTCAAACGGAGGCTCGGATCGAGGTTGAAATTGACCATCCGCAAGTTCGTTCCCGATTGAATGCCATTAGTTTTGTGGCAAAATCGTTCAAAAAGTTATAAAATTATTAAAGTTAACCTAAAGTTTTTTTTTAACTAAACGGCGACAAAATCTGAGGTACCAAATCTTTTAGAATGTCCGTCCGGCCCACGAATATGTTATTTTTTTTTTTGATCCGATAAGTAGTGTAGATAAGAAATTACATTTTACAAAAGTAACGTTACCATGGCAACAAAAAGTCTGCACAAGAATTCTGGTCACTATGTACTCCCAAACCTAGAAGAAATCAAGAGTAAAATAGTTTTCTCAAAGAAATGATGTCAAGGTCCCTCTAGATGGCGGTGGATTTTATCCATTCTCTCCTATTTTACAAATTTTCAACTTAATCGGTCAAAACCTTAAAGACTTATTGGTATGTAACATTATGGGAATGTCGTACTCGGGTCGTGTTGCACGTACCCCGGGGCTCGCTCAACAACGCGTCCAACTGACGTTTCCTAGTAACAGTAATAGGTGGAGGGCTGGATGCAATGTAGGATGTGGAGGTTAATATTTGTTTGCCGATGACTTGATGGCATGACCGAGTAGAGGAGGTACACCGTAGGTACTCCATGAGATGTACGGACTTGTGGAATAGGAACATCGAAGAAGCAGAGAAAATAGACGAGATAAGAGTGAGGTTTTAACTAGGTGCCAGGGGAAGGGGACGCAGGGAATTGTCAAGCACAGATCAGCATTGTAGAGAAACCCTGAAAGACGTGGATAGTTTTAGCTATAAAAGTGAAGTAATGGCAAGTAGAAAGATTAAAAAGGAGATTAATTACAGAATACAAACGGCCAGTACACTGGTAGCAGTGTGTGAAAGGCCTGGTGTAGAAAAGGGAGATACTATTCAGTGTAAGAATGATACTAAACCTTTTTCCCCAATTTCATTAATCGGGAAACACTCCCCTAGGTGTAATAGATTTTATGAAATCAATCCAAAAATTTAAAAAAAAAAAATCAGCGGGGTATCGAACCCCGGTCTCCCGATTACCGGTCGAGTGCTACCCCTAAGCTGCCGGGACGGTTAACTTCATAACATCTGGATTGTTGGTGAATTGTAGATCTGATACCCTGCTGGGATGGATTTTTTAATTTCTGGATTGATTTTTTGGATTTGAAACCTGGACAGTGGAAGAATAGTGGGCAAGACGAGAAGGGACAGAAAAGGCCTAAGAAATACTGACATTAGAGAAATGCTTTGTGTAGAGAAATTAAGTGACAGGATGGGAAGGATACGATTGAGAATGAGATGGTATGGACATATATGAAACGAATGGGGGAAGATAGGATGTCCAAGAAATTGTATGAAAGAAGAATTGCAGAAGGAAGTAGAAGACGCGGGGTAGTAATGGGTATATGCAAATTGGCTCTTCCTTAAGGAAGAGATGGAAGGACACCATAGCAGGAAACTTGGAGGCATGATGAGAGAGCTGGGAAGATGTAGAAGAGATACGATTGTGGATTGTGGGAGGGTAGAAAGAAGTGGGAAATGTTTGTTGCTAGACCCAAGTGATCCTGTCAGAAGCAGGGAACGGCGATGAATAATGATGATGAATAGTAATAGGCCTATAGCCTAAGAATGACGAAAAGGGCTAGGCTTACATCGGATAACCAACCATAAAAATAATTACTTAGAAAATAGGCCTACAGTAATAACCCTAACACGAAATAAAAATACTTACCAAAAAATATAAAAATCCGATATATTCGGATTAGAGCGTGTGAAGCTAAAATATAAAAAATCTTCAATCTATGATGCATTTCGGTGCCAGATGACAGCACCCAGTATGTAAATTCAATTGGGAGTAATGCAATAGCATCGCATACAAGTTGGATAATTGGTCGTGGTAAGTTCACATCCACTTTGTATATATTCTTCCAATTTCTATAAACGATCGCTAAGATAGTATCAATCAGATACATAATCTCCATTGAAATTAACACGAATTTTCCACTGTCAGTATAAATT
This sequence comes from Sweltsa coloradensis, assembly GCA_024449915.1. Taxonomy (NCBI): domain Eukaryota; kingdom Metazoa; phylum Arthropoda; class Insecta; order Plecoptera; family Chloroperlidae; genus Sweltsa; species Sweltsa coloradensis. The sequence continues at coordinate 136,282 of JAMZAV010000610.1, forward strand.
ACCATGTCTTCTTCATGATTCGTGAAATGGTAACTGTAAACGAGTCTGAAGTAATGAACTAGTATAGTTGTTATCAAGACATAACGCCACAGTGGGTTGAATTGCACGAATAATTATTGGCTTCCAGCCCAAACCTTCATAATAATCTGCAAATACTTCCTCGTCGTCATCTTCTTGCATGTCAGAATTGCCACTATTGGAAGAGGAAGTTGAAATCCTCCGTTCCGGTCCAACAGATGGTTGGTAGGTTGATTCATCACTGAAGCTGGCAGCATCCCATTCAGTTTGTAAGGGTTTGGTCGGGACAGAAGTATCCGATTCTTCACCGTGCATTGTCAGACAGATCTTAGGTTTGTGGAAGTCTTGAACGTAGATGTAGGTTAATGTGAATGTATCTTAGGTCATACTGAAACAAAATGCTTCTAGCGATTAACTACAGTCGTGCTCACCACACTTGAAAAATAAGCTCAATCAGTCCTGAGAATAATAATTGATCTAAAAGCACAAGAAACACAACATAAACGTGTAGTCGGATGTCAGTAAAATAAAAACATGAAAACCACCGTCTGGTGGATGTAAATCGGTATAATCTATTCTTACCGCACACCCTTACTAAGGTATTTGGCATGATCAAGGTTACATAGAATGGCACCATCGAAACTCCAAGGTCCGCGAAACTCCGCTGGGGTTTATTTACACATACTAGGAAGCTTCGCAAACGCTTTTTCAGGCGCGTTGTTGGATGAGCGTAATTTTTTAAACACGAAAAAAGTGTAAAATTGCAATTTTCATGAGAAATAATTTTTCAATTCAAATTTCACACGAATATATCAATTCATAAAATTAAGGTTCTGTGAAAAAATTATTACAATTGGATAAAGCATGATTGTAGGTGTTATAAGTCGTTGAAATTTGAAAAATTAAAAAAATCGTAAAATTGCGATTTTCATGAAGAATAACTTTTTCAATTTCGCTAAAATTTCACACGAATATATTAATTTATAAAATTAAGGTTCTGTTAAAAAAATCATTACAATCGGATAAATAAAGCAGCCCCTCAGCGTCGTCTCTGTCTCAAACTTTGACCATTTTTAATAGTTCGCGTATTTTGACTTTTTACGCACAAGAACTATGGAAAAATATTGAGTACTTCTAGGTCGAAAAACTTATTTTTTATCTTTCATCATCAAAAATTCCATTTGTATGGTGGATCTCTTGGTATAACCCTAATAATTTTAATTTCCTGCCCGGAAAATTCTTAATTCATTAGTATTTTTGGAGATATGGTTTTCATAGCTGTAAGTACCCCCCACCCCTCTCATCACATCAGGTGAATGTAGTTTCCACTAGTCGCGCAGAGCAAATCAAAGATAAGGAGCAAACCAGTCGTCAGCTGTGGAGGCAGTGATGTCATAATACCGAGGCGAGGTCACCGAAGCCGTCTCGAGTGATCCAGTTCGCCAGCTCGAGTCTTCTGATACAGTCAGGTAAACCGACCCACTTGCCCACCTTGTATTGTAATGCATTCTATTCACTTCACTTCATTAGTACATCATTCTATTGTATGTATATTTACTATTCTAGTTTCAACTTGATTTTATTTATCATTTTCCTATTAATTCCATATTTAGCTAAAGCACTTGCCCCACAGCATAGTTAAATTCACAATAGCAATGACTTGGCTTGTCACTGAGCTCAAGTGCCCTTTATATTGAGAAAGGCATTTCAAAAGTGCTTGAATTATTAGGGCTATCAATGGAATAAGTTTTTATTTTAATAGTTAACTGTTCTTTATTGAAATGCGAAGTGATAAATTGAAATTAGAGACGTTTAGACCAATTTCCAATCAAGTGTTGCGTCTATGTTGTAGTCGAGGCCACTCGTGCATGGTTTGGTCAAATGGGGCATATCATAACGATCTATACGTCCAATAAGCATAATATATCGTCTTTATTAGGTAATATTTACAACCTGCAAAACTCGTATATTCTTACTTGTTAAAATCATAGTGAATTTGTCGTTTAAGGTCGTGTCAAGGTCGAATGTTAACCTTGGCCATTGCGAGCTTGCACGTTCTCGTTGTCTTGTGGTTTGCACATACCGTCGTGGAATTTATTTTACAATTAAATTAAACATTATAGAACAGGCGATGATCAAGTTTGAAATTTAATTGTCGAAATCGAGATTTGTCTATTGGCTATGCATTTTGATCCAATTTATAGTGCGCGAATATCTAGTGAACCATTTGCTTGTTTTAACTTCATTTTTCACTTCAGGGCGTGAAGGCTTGTTCAGCATTGCCGCCTTGATAGTATTTAGTATTAACACGCGCTTTGAATCGCATTGGCGACATCATTCACTGATCGTCTCGAATTGAATGAATACAACTTTGTATTAGACCTATTTATTGACTTTATGTAAATCCACGAGATTTTGAACGCAATCTTGTCAAATATAATTTTATCTCGTAGCTTACGAAAGCTCAAACCAGTCGCACTTGCATGTCACAACGAAGGTTTACTATCGGATTAATCTTGTGCCTACGTTGAAGTCGATATTTTTACTTTGAACCGACACTCCTAGTTTCCATAGTATCATTGAAACATAGTACATGAATGAGTATGAGCCATTTATTATTTCGGTTTAAAGAAATTCAACAATTTCAGTTCATAGCTTACCATGAAATAATAATAAAATACTGTATTTCTCTGAAGACGGGGTTCGATAGTATAGGGCCACTCAGATTTGAGGTTAGGTTGTGAGTGGTTGTGAGATTCGCGGATGGTTCAGCACACGGTCCAATGAACAATATTGGACCGTGGTTCAGCATAACGATAGATAGATAGATAGATAGATAACTTTATTCATCTTGACAGGCACATTGTACATGTTTGACTCCCGGAGGAGAAGGTGAATAGCCTAAGGTAACTTACAGATAAGTATATGTAATCCTAGTACTACAGAGTAATCATGTACATTAAGTAAATAAAGAAAATTATGAAAATAAAATAAATTAATACATTGTAATAATTGTAACATTGTGGACTGTGAAATCTACACTCAATGGTGGTAAGAATAATAATTTATATGATGTATCTACGTTCCCGCCTTTTCGTTAGAGGGCGCTACGCAAGTTGTTGTTGTTGTTGTTGTTACTTTTATTGTATTTTCTAGTGATTAAATTAAATTCATAAAAGAAAACGAATAATGTATGTAAATTTATAAGAGTGCAACAAAAAAAATTAAATTAAGTTATCCTACCCACAGTTTGTTTCCTCTACTTTTTACATTTGAAATACATCCTTGCTGCAAAAGCCAACTGCCAACAGAACCAAGGTCTGCTGGATCTCCGCCTAGCGGAGGATCGCCTAGTGGCCACACGAGCGAGTTAGACGAGCCTCCGCCAGGTGGCGGAGATCTAGAGGACCTTGAACAGAACAGAGCCAACGCTGCCAAGCCAACGATACGATCAATTTATTGTTTGTGTGGAACGTCTTCGTCAAGAGTCTTCGTAGGACAAACAAAGTTCTTTCGCTGTTTTAATCGTAGATATCCAGAAAGAGGGTGATTTGCTGTATCAGGTAATACGTCTAAGTCTAGTCCTAGCTCTACTCTCGGTATTATTTCTAAAATTGTAGGCCTATAATAGTATCCTTGCCTATTGCCATCTTTTGTAGGGTCTTTGAGGGAATCGTGTTTGGAGGAAGCGCAAATTAGGACTGGGGGAGGGCCCGAAGGCTCTTTAAACGCCAAGGGCATTTATATCCCTCCAAATTCATGCCAAGGGCCTATGATACTAGGGTCTCCTAGGACCTAGCCCTATAGGCCCTACTAGCCCTAGGCAGGGCACTTATTTGTGCCTCGAGTCCTTAACGCGTCACGCAGTAGGCTAGGGGGCTAAGCCTAGGCCTACCCTACCTAGCATATAAATAGAATAAATAAATAAATTTTATTTAGAGTCTACCCACTCAGTTATATAACTGATTTTCAGTGGGAGACTTTAAATCAAAGCGACCAAGCCAACCCTGCAGGCCCTAGGCGTAGGGGCTAAGTGTGGGCTAAGTCTAGCCCTAGGCTAGCCTACCCTTGTCAATTATTACCAATTCCTTATTGGCTGTGTCTCCTACCAACCCCCCCTGGCAGCAGTGAGGCCCACTGCGTAGCACTGCTGCCAACCCCCCTACTAGCGAACGTAGTGTGAGAAGGTTGCAACTTCAGTTTAATTGGTAACCCCCCCCCCCCCCCCCCTTGCAGCGTGTTGTCTAGTCCGTCCCCTGCTGCCAACCCCCCCTGCCTACCTCGTTTAGGCCTGTAGCGAGAATGGTATTCGTCCGACTGGCAAGTAGTAGGGCCCACTGTTTAGTTTTAGGTAAGGTATTAATACGAGGAATTGGAATTTGACGACCTGGCCACCCTCCCTGGCAGAGAAATGATACTGTGTACTGCTGCCAACCCCCCCTGCATACCTCGTTTAGGCCCTGTTTAGGCCTGTAGCGGGAATGGTATTCGTCCGACTGGCAAGTAGTAGGGCCCACTGTTTAGTTCAGGTCCGTATTAATACGAGGAATTGGAATTTGACAACCTGGCCAGTGGCCACCCTCCCTGGCAGAGAAATGATACCGTGTACTGCTGCCAATCCCCCTGCCTACCTCGTTTAGGCCCTGTTTAGGCCTGTAGGCCTATCGAGAATAATATTCGTCCGACTGGCAAGTAGTAGGGCCCACTGTTTAGTTTAGGTCTGTATTAATAGAGGAATTGGAATTTGACGACCTGGCTACCCCCCCTGGCAGAGAAATGATACCGTGTACTGCTGCCAACCCCCCCTGCCTAACTCGTTTCGTTTAGGCCTGTAGCGGGAGTAGGGCTGTCAATAAACTCATATATTAACCCATGAAGAGGGTTAGGTACCCTACCATATGTCCCGCTTTCAGCACAGTCCCAATATTCAATTTCAAATCTCGCATCCTGTCAATACACCAAGCGGGTTTCAATTCCGCAAGCATAAACCGTAGTTAGGCCTACCGGTACGGTACCTAGCCTAGGCCTAGTTATGTCTGTTAGGCTTAAATGGGGTAGGCCTACATATAGGCCTGATTGTTTTTTTTTCCCAGGCAAAGTCAATCTAATTCTAGTCATTTATTATTTTAGAATGCAGATCTTCGTCAAGACACTGACCGGTAAGACCATCACCCTGGAAGTTGAGGCATCCGACACCATCGAGAATGTTAAGGCCAAGATTCAAGATAAGGAAGGTATCCCCCCAGACCAGCAACGACTTATCTTTGCTGGCAAGCAGCTGGAAGACGGAAGAACCCTCTCCGATTACAACATCCAGAAGGAGTCAACCCTTCACTTGGTCCTGCGTCTTCGCGGTGGAATGCAGATCTTCGTCAAGACACTGACCGGTAAGACCATCACCCTGGAAGTTGAGGCATCGGAAAACCATCGAGAATGTAAGGCCAAGATTCAAGATAAGGAAGGTATCCCCCAGACCAGCAACGACTTATCTTTGCTGGCAAGCCAGCTGGAAAAACGGAAGAACCCCTCTCCGATTACAACATCCAGAAGAGTCACCCTTCACTTGGTCCTGCGTCTTCGCGGTGGAATGCAGATCTTCGTCAAGACACTGACCGGTAGACCATCACCCGGAAGTTGAGGATCCGACACCATCGAGAATTGTTAAGGCCAAGATTCAAGAAAAGGGAAAGGTATCCCCCCAGACCAGAAACCCGACTTATCTTTGCCGGCAAGCAGCTGGAAGACGGAAGAACCCTCTCCGATTACAACATCCAGAAGGAGTCAACCCTTCACTTGGTCCTGCGTCTTCGCGGTGGAATGCAGATCTTCGTCAAGACACTGACCGGTAAGACCATCACCCTGGAAGTTGAGGCATCCGACACCATCGAGAATGTTAAGGCCAAGATTCAAGATAAGGAAGGTATCCCCCCAGACCAGCAACGACTTATCTTTGCCGGCAAGCAGCTGGAAGACGGAAGAACCCTCTGCGATTACACATCCAAAGAGTAAACCCTTCACTTGGTCCTGCGTCTTCGCGGTGGAATGCAGATCTTCGTCAAGACACTGACCGGTAAGACCATCACCCTGGAAGTTGAGGCATCCGACACCATCGAGAATGTTAAGGCCAAGATTCAAGATAAGGAAGGTATCCCCCCAGACCAGCAACGACTTATCTTTGCCGGCAAGCAGCTGGAAGACGGAAGAACCCTCTCCGATTACAACATCCAGAAGGAGTCAACCCTTCACTTGGTCCTGCGTCTTCGCGGTGGAATGCAGATCTTCGTCAAGACACTGACCGGTAAGACCATCACCCTGGAAGTTGAGGCATCCGACACCATCGAGAATGTTAAGGCCAAGATTCAAGATAAGGAAGGTATCCCCCCAGACCAGCAACGACTTATCTTTGCTGGCAAGCAGCTGGAAGACGGAAGAACCCTCTCCGATTACAACATCCAGAAGGAGTCAACCCTTCACTTGGTCCTGCGTCTTCGCGGTGGAATGCAGATCTTCGTCAAGACACTGACCGGTAAGACCATCACCCTGGAAGTTGAGGCATCCGACACCATCGAGAATGTTAAGGCCAAGATTCAAGATAAGGAAGGTATCCCCCAAGACCACAACGACTTATTTTTTGCCGGCAAGCAGCTGGAAACGGAAAAACCCCTCTCCGATTACAACATCCAAGGAGTCAACCCTTCACTTGGTCCTGGGGTCTTCGCGGTGGAATGCAGATCTTCGTCAAGACACTACCGGTAAGACCATCACCCTGGAAGTTGAGGCATCCGACACCATCGAGAATGTTAAGGCCAAGATTCAAGATAAGGAAGGTATCCCCCCAGACCAGCAACGACTTATCTTTGCTGGCAAGCAGCTGGAAGACGGAAGAACCCTCTCCGATTACAACATCCAGAAGGAGTCAACCCTTCACTTGGTCCTGCGTCTTCGCGGTGGAATGCAGATCTTCGTCAAGACACTGACCGGTAAGACCATCACCCTGGAAGTTGAGGCATCCGACACCATCGAGAATGTTAAGGCCAAGATTCAAGATAAGGAAGGTATCCCCCCAGACCAGCAACGACTTATCTTTGCTGGCAAGCAGCTGGAAGACGGAAGAACCCTCTCCGATTACAACATCCAGAAGGAGTCAACCCTTCACTTGGTCCTGCGTCTTCGTGGTGGCTTGTAATTGTTTTGTCTATATGTCTGCGTAACATCTTTTGTTCTGGCCACATTTTTCTTCTTTGGCCTTGAACAGTAGCTAATTAAACTTGATATAAATATTTTTAGATCACTAATGGTAGACGTGGTAATAATTATCTTAAAATTGCAGATTTCATCATTTATTGATAAATTTGTTTTGTCCTGACAATGCATAATATGACGACACCATTTGGCTTAATAGTGACTGTGGTTTCTACCATAATGAAACAAGACAGTTCTAAGTTATTAGTACTGATTTTCACTTTTTATTTGAAATTAAATGTTCTATTCCTTAGCCATGTAGGTATGTTAACTGTAAAGCCAAAAATAAAATTCTCTGTATTCCACTGTATCTATAGTCCCTTCAGTTATTAGGTGGTCACTATGCAAATTCCTTTTCTATGCTCTCATATTCCATTTCCCACAAAAATAAAGGCTAAATAGCCTACTAGTACCTACTTCGATAGCTTGGCAGAGGCATAGCCACATTCATCTATCAACGTTGCATAACAACGGGAAATTAGGGGTACTTAATTATTTTTATTTATTATTTATAAATTATTATACATCTTGATCATTCATCAGACTGAGGGCCAGGGAGCTTTCTTTGCCCCCAGTCCAATCTGTAGGAAAGGAAATTGAGTCGATAATTAAGGTTAGCAGCGACTGAGTTACAACGCAAGTTGAACGGGTCTTCGTTGTGACAATGTATGTCTTATCTGTTTGTGTGCTAGATGTCATACGGACGAACGGTCAAAAAGATTAAGCTGAAATTTTAAACCGACATCCGTGTCCAGTTAACCGAGAACTGCTAACTAAATAAGCAAAATCCATTACAATTTAAACCTACAAGAAATAACTAGGAAAGAAAAACACCAAAGCCGTTAGAGGAGTGAGCGAGTCTTGTGTGTTGAAACTTGAGTACCCGGGAACATTCCATTTCCTCCCCCTCCCAAGGCTGGATCCAGCATGGTTCTTTCCTCCCTAGACTATTACCTATAGGCTAGAGTGGTGCATTATAGTCTTACCCTTATACCAACTAAACTCATAACCATATTATTTATAGGCCTACCTTATCAACTTGAATGCAAATGTTCCCGGGTATTCGACACATGACTCTCTCACTTGTCTAAAAACGCATATTTAGCATGTAAATTCTCTTTCTCCCATGATGCACATGCGCAGTTAATTCTGAAAATGGGCTATTGCAAACGAAGAAAGCGGTAGGAAGTCCTAGGAATCAAAACATTTTTCTAAAGTTATTTTTAGGAATAGTAAAGTTAAGTTAGATTTGAAATTAATGTTGAATTCATCAGCAATAATAACTAAATAAGCAAAATCCATTACAATTTAAACCTACATGAAATAACTAGGAAAGGAAAACACCAAAGCCGTTAGAGGAGTGAGTCTTATGTGTTGAAATTTGAGTACCCGGGAACATTCCATTTCCTCCCCCTCCCAAGGCTGGATCCAGCATGGTTCTTTCCTCCCTAGACTATTACCTACAGGCTAGAGTGGTGCATTATAGCCTTACCCTTATACCAACTAAACTCATAACCATATTATTTATAGGCCTACCTTATTAACTTAAATGCAAATGTTCCCGGGTATTCGACACATGACTCTCTCACTTGTCTAAAAACGCATATTTAGCATGTAAATTCTCTTTCTCCCATGATGCACATGCGCAGTTAATTCTGAAAATGGGCTATTGCAAACGAAGAAAGCGGTAGGAAGTCCTAGGAATCAAAACATTTTTCTAAAGTAACAGAAGTATTTTTAGGAATAGTAAAGTTAGATTTGAAATTAATGTTGAATTCATCAGCAATAATAGCTGGGACATTAATTAAATTGTCATTTTTGAAATAAGTGAATAGAAAATTTGTTTTTGCTATGAATATTTTGCCATTGATCATTTAAGAGTTGTGACTAGATCGCAGCTTCCACACATAATCCTTGTGAGCTTTCCTGATCTTGATGCGCACCGGACTGTACGTATTGTATTGCAGGGTTGATAAAAAAAACCTTTTTTCATTTTGACCGGAACACTGGTCAAAAGTTGTTTAAACCAGTTAAAAGTAAAAGTGCCTAAAATGAATAAGTGTATTATGTCTTAAAAAAGAATGCAAAATTACCATATAACCTCTAGTCCTTCAAAATTTGCTAATGCACTTTACATGTCTTAGTCTTTACCCATTTTAAAGTCGATCGATGATAACTGCGCATGTAATAGATATCCTTCAGATTCCAGGTACTGCAAGATGAGATTGAGCTTGTGAGTATAGCAAAAAACTTTTTGGGCCTAACGGTACTAGTTTTATCTATTGCGTTTTTTAAATGCGCTGGAATTCCCTATCTTATGCATTGTAGCTGACAAAAAACTACTTTCAATCGCATATCGTTGCGTAACATCGTGACCTGTTTTAATGAATATTAACAAAATTTTCGTGCAAAATGTAGATAATTTTCACGACTAACATTATTTGCTTTTGAAAATGTGGTCAAAAGGGGTTCGTTTTCGAGATATTTGAGATGTTTGGTCCAACTTCAACTCGACGGCCGAGCGATTACAAGAATTACGGCAAAAGCGCCCTGACGTCGCACGCTGTAGTCGGCTGTCGATGACTAGAGACAGGGGTGGGTGTGGCCTACGCCTTCAATGCCTATTCTGCTCACGGCTCAGCATTCATATCAATATTTAGTTATCTGCTGCTCTAATTTGTAAACCAAATAGATTAGGCGGTAGACTAGTAGACAAGGATGTGAACGTACTTGTTGTTCATTTATTTATATTTATATTTTATTTGTTTATATTATTTATTTATTCCATTTCATCTAAAAATCTACGAGCGTGCACGGGAGATTGCAAGACATGCTTGGGGCCTTGGTACATTTGCTAAATTAGGCCTAGATGAGACCACTTTCAAATCCACCTGTTCTTACCAAGAGATTACCAACATAGGCTGTGGCAAATATCCATAAAATATAAAAAGAAAAGAAAAGAGTAACTTCCACGAAAAGATTACAAAAATTAAATCTATCACGGATAAAGATATAAACTAGGAAAACGCTCAGTTGGACGCGTTGTTGAGCGAGAGATTCCCATAAGGCCCACCACACAGTGTAGGCCTAACTGGATATTGACATTGTACACTATAAACTATTCCAACATCTTTGCATTGTACTAATTCACGTCATGTCTTCTTAAGTGTATCTTTGTATCTTCACTGCCTCCAGTGGCGGTTCTACCGGTGTGCACAGTGTTGCATGTGCACACCTAAACACAAAAAAATGAAAAATATGCGCTCTGTATTGGGTTGTTAGCACGTTCTCTCCTTCCTGCAGTGATTGAGTGAGTCTGTGACGACGAGTGGTGGTGATGACTGATGACTGATGAGGTATATAGGGGTGTGGCGGTGTGGAGTCTGACACTTGCCCAGTCTTCAGTCTAGCATCTACTCCCCTACCCACACTCTTCTTCCTGCGGCGCTTTACTTTGTACACGCCGGACATGATGTTACACGTGAGAAGCTTCCTCGGGTCAAGTGGAGTTGATACATCTCAAACAAAAAACGAGGGGATTTTAGGCATATTCTGGCGGTGGCTTCCCCTCCCCCCAGGATTTGTGGACCCCCCTCTACCGAATAATACAAATTACAAATCCTGAGAATACCATTATCATGGGAGTATCATTAGTACTTTTGTTATGTAAAAAGTAAACTAACTCACTATTAAATCGATAATATTTGTTACTGAACAATAAGTACTCGCCTTTTGTATTTCAACATCTTACATAATTAAATTAGATCACGAAGCCACGCAATCTCATTGTAATTCTGTAAACGTTGACAAGGCGTTTTGATTGCTCTCATTGCAAATTTTGTGCGCATTGTAGAAACTATGCAATTTTGTCTCTCAATATTATTGTTCAATCTAAAATTTGTTTGCAAGAAAGAAAAATAAATTGTTGAAAAAATATGGGTAACAGTGTGATTCTTATTAAATATAAATACTTATACTATAAGATGATAGAGAGGTGATATAATAATATATTATACTACTAATATACTACTACTATACTATACTAATAATACTAATACTATACTACTACTAATATTATTCGTTCTGCATTTTGAAGTTTAATTAATTAATTAATGAATTTAATTTATTTCACTAAGTAATCAATTGTTTATTTGTTTTGTTTTTTTGGTGTTGTCAAGGCTAACGCCGCTTTATCTTCTAGATACGTAGCGCGTTTAGACATTTATTAGGGCTCACCGCCTGGGTAATCCATTGGTTCCTTGATAATTCCTATCAAAATCCTAGCAAAGGCAGTGAGCCCAAGGTCTTGGTAACCCAAGGTCCCCTGTATCTACTCCTAGCGGAGGTCTTACGAAGCCGTAAAGTAAGGTCATCCAGACGCGAAATTAGAAGCCATCTTGGATCACAAACCACCTTGTTTCGCCCTGGCGCCCCATTTCGCGTTGTATTTGGTGTTGTGTTTTTTTTTTATTTTTTGGCTATTCTCTCATTCAAATGACGGGTTTAGCACCAAATTGTTGGGAAAGCTCCAGGGAAGGTTTTAGACTTTTTAGATTTCCTTTTCCCGAGAAAAAAGAGCTAAATGGGTCAAAAATTGCACGTAGGGGGACAGCATTGACACCAGATTGAGTGAGGTTGTAGCAAAACCTAGCGAATTGCAATTAATTTTTTTGTTCTTTTTTTTAGACGGGTATGGCTTTTTGGCCCCGAAGATTTTAGATTTTTAAACATTTTTAATTAGGCCTAGGGGGCTTTCCCTTTTGGGCAGGCTAGAGAGAGGCCTAGCCCTGGGCCCACTTTGGCAGGCTGGGGGTACCCTAGGCTTCAAATATGGCAGCCGCCTTGGGCTTGGCCTATATTTATTGCATGGCAAATTCATAATGAGTACTTTCAAACCAAGGGATAGGGCCTGGGCCCCAAACCCCTGGGTTTTGTGTGACCCTTCTCCATGGGGCCTGCCCTAGGCTAACCCTGGCCTGGGCCCTTGGAAAGTGTTTACACAAAGACCGGTCAAAAAGGGGTTTTAGGTGGGCCTACAAACAAAAAAACCCCCCAATTAAACATAGGGCTGCTGGGCTCAGCAGTTTAGTTGGGCCCCTCCCTCTGAGGCTAACAGTACCGGGTACCTAGCACGGGCCCTTCAAAGGTTAATAATTGATGTAGGCTAGGCCAAAAAAACAAACTCCGTAGCTCCGGCTAAATTAGCACCCCTTTAAATCATCTTGTTGTTTTTGTTGTCTCTCACTCCTGCATTGGGTCAAGGCCCGGTGGCATTTTCTAGGCGGTAGTATTTGGGGCGTAGATCTGGGGGCCTAACCCCCTAGCCTCCCTGTGAAAATCAATTCTGTAGGTCTAGGGCCTCCCTAGTCAATTATCAAGCCTACTGAAAAAATAGGACACGACAAAATTGTCCCTTGGGAAACTTTACCCCGTTCCCTTTTAGCTAGGTTTAAAAAATAGCAGTCGAAAAAATTTACCGTCCAGGCCTAGCCCTATTTTACGCTAAAATTGATCATGTAAATTTTTTCCGAGCTAACTGTTGAGCCGCGGGGTATTTTTTTTTGGGCAATTTTAAGTATGTGGTTTTTTTTTTTTTTTTTTTTTGGGGGGGATTTTAACCCCTCCCCTAACGAACCCGGATCCAAAGGCCTAGGGTTCTCTATCCCTATGATTAATTTGGTTTTTGTGCCGAATAGCACTGGGCGTTTTGGGTAAATTAGTTTGAACCAAACAGCCCAAATTAAAGTATGTAGGCCTGGGCCTATCTATCCCTAAAAATATAAGCCCCGACTTTGCCAAAATACCGCAATACTCTAACCTACCCCCTCTACACTTTGCTTTTATAAATAATTAAATAAAAAAATTGTTTTTAGAGCCCCCACTCAGTTATAACTGTTTTTCAGTGGGAAAAGCCCTTTTCCATATGTAAAGCACGGGAGTCGTTGGGGAAAAGTTTAGGCAAAAATCGTATTTTTCCCATAATTGACCTAGGCCTGGGGTACGGCTACGGAAACCTTTGGGCTATTTTGTAGCCATGGTTTTGGGACATTTAGTAATTTTTTTTAAGATTTAGATACATTTTCCTTCTTTCCACAGGAACAAACAACGCCACTCCAGTCCCACCCGTGAAAGACAACACCTCCAGTGCAAAAAAAAACCCACCTTCAGTGTAGAAAACCACCACCATTGCAAGAAAAACCAGCCCCCTGTGCAGGAAAAACCAGTTTCCAGTGCAACAACCTGCCCCCGTGTAGAAAACCAGCCACCCGTGTAGAAAACCAGCCCCCAGTTAGACACCACCCACCAGTGTAGACAACCAGCCCCCAGTGCAAGAAAACCAGCCTCCAGTGTAGACAACCAGCCATCTAGTGCAAGAAAACCAGCCACCGGTGCAGAAACCACCCTCAGTGCAAAAACCCGTCACCATAGCCGCCACCACTTGTGCAAAAAAAAAGCCATCTGTGCATCCCAAACCACCTTCATTAAAACATTTTTGCCCCCCAGTGACAACAACCAGCCTCACTGTAGGACAACCGTCTCCAGTGCAGACAACCAGCCCCCTTCAATACAACCCCTTTCATTGTGGGACAAGGGGCCACCATGAACATAAAAGATCGAAGAAAAAGATTTTTACTACCTGTGGGTTTTCGGAACAAAAAAATTTTTTATTTTTTTGCTGGGGTCATCAAATTTTTTAGGGTCACTATACTGCTACTGTAACTGCAACTGGGTTTTTTCCAAAGCAAGGTTCCCTCAAAATTCTCAGCCTTTTGGAATATCGGTTGCCCCTTTTCCGGTTTGCGGTTTGAGAGTTATAGGCCCTACGCGGGCAGGTGGCCTACATTCGGTGCATTTCCGGGAAAAAAATTTTGAACATAATATTCCCGGGGGGAAGTTTCTTCTTTACTCGGTCATTGCCAATTAGAAAAACTTTTTGAGACAATTCTCCAAAAATTTTTTTCAGGTGGGCCTGGGCCTGGCTATTACCTTCGTGCATTTCCCTAAAATTGTGGACTAATTTTCCCTTTGAGGAGTATTCTATTTTTACCCGTGTCGTGTCCCAAATGAGAAAAACTTTTTTATTTATATTTTATCATCTCTTTAAAAGTGATAAAGTTTGGGGCTTAGTAGGCCTCTCTTTAAAAGGATTCTCTTTTAAAAAAAATTATGTAATTTGCAGCATTTTTAATTTTTAAAAAGTTATGATTTAGGTCAATATAATATAACATTAAATATAAAACCAAGCTATAAAAACTTTCTTGTTCTCATGTCTATTGATTTTTGGCCAAAAAATCAGTTTGTAAAAAACCATGTCAACATTTTATATCAAAAATTTTGTTTTGTTTTTGCCTCCGGGCCTTGTTTGGGACTTTTTTAAAATTTAAACAATTTTTTACTGTTTTAACTAGATTTGCCTTCTATAAAGAAGACCCATGTTTGGTCCCACACCTAATTAGTTTACGGTAGGGGTACTGGGCCACCTATGTTTTTTATTGTGGGAAATTTAAAATTTAATTTAAATGGACCTTTTTACTTTTATAAAAAATCATGATTTTTTTATTTTGAATTACCCTCATAGATTATTATTCCCAACCCATTATTATCTATGATTCACCCTTCCTTAGAAATTCCCTTGAAATTTGTATTTTTTTATTTCCATTGACGGGTACAAAGTTGACATAATATGGATTTTGTAAAAACTTTAGCCGAAGCAAAAGCATTTATAAGGGTTCAAAGGTACAGATAATAATAGAGGACCCCACAAGATAAATATTAATTTAAAAAGCACTGAGTTTTGCATGACATTTTATTGTATTTTATTTTGAAAGTGGCCCCATTGTACATATGTCTTTTGGGGGTAGGCCTATTTACATGTCAAAACCTAAAAATATATCCTCGATCCCCTAGGTCTTTTCCCTTGACTTGTCCCCCCTGCTTTACATGCACTGTTAAAACCCCAACTAGATGTTTTCTTGTTTTCCCCCCCCCTTTGAAAATCTTTAATGATAACCCTACCTAAAAGTTTTGGACTAAAATCATTTGAAAAAGGATGCAAAACCCAAATTATTATTGGGTTTTGTTTTTACTTAACCCTGGGCCCTGGCAGTGTGTTTCTTTTTTGGAAAAAAATTCATATTTTATTAAAAAAGGGCCCATTCCCCCATGCATCTCCGTTTTTAAAAAACATTGCAAAATCATTAAAGTACGGTAAGTTTAAAGTTACAAATTTGGGCCTTCCAAAAGATTGGGGCTGGGAAACGTTGGGGGCCTCCTTTTTCCCCTGATCTGATACAAAAAATATAGCCCTTTTTTTTTTTTCTTAGAAAAATTTCATTATAATATGGGCCTAATTTATCATGCAATAACTTTGAAGTAAAAAGTTGGCCATTCCAGTGATTTGGATTTGCCTTTGGAAACGTTGGGCCCCCCTTGTTCCCTGGTCTGAAAAAAATAAAAATATAGCCAATTAGTTTCTGTAATCAAGGCAATGTAGATTTAATTGGCCCTTAATCTTATCATTAAAGTAGGCCTACAATTTTGAATTTACAAAAAAAGGGCCTTTCCCAGAGATTGGGAGGTGTTTTTGTTTTGGAAACATTCCCTTTATTGTTCCCTGATACAAAAAAAATACAGTATAGCCATTTTTTTATGTAGAAAAAGGCTAGTAGCATTCATTAAGCCTAAACAAGGTCTTATGGGGCCGAAGGCAAAATATTCCAGCATTAAATTCTTTTTAATTTTTTTTAAATTATTTTCTGATTATTTTGTTCAAAAATTAAGCCTATTTCGCGACGTTTAATGCTTATACTGATACAAAAATTTAATGCTGTTTAATGCGCTTAAAATTTGAGTATCTTCCCGTGGCAATGCATTCGCGGCCGGGGCCAATTTTTAAATTTCCCCGGGCGAATTTACCCACGTTGTGATCCTCAGGCGGCCCCTATGGAAGTGTATCGGACGACTTGTTGTTTTTGTTTTTCTTGTTGCTTCTAGCGGTGGTGAAAACCCCTTTCCCCGCGGGTTGATTTACTGTTTCTGGGATTTATATTTTTCTTCCCTTTTTTGGCGACAAAATTTTAAAATTTCTTTGGGAGTTGAGGTTAAATTGGAGAGGATATCAGTTTCTGTAAGAGGATTTGGATTTTTTGGTAGGGCTGAATAGAGCGTCGCGCCATCGTCGTAATGGGGGACTACTAGAGGAGATGCATTATGGTCTCGGGATCGTCGCAGGGGGGGGCATTCAGGGGGGAATTTTTGGTTGAATTTATTTTGATATGCGTTTAAGTGGCAATGGCCTTTTTCGAGTCTGTTTATGGTTAAATTTCTCTTCGGGTAAGTTTTAAATCTTGGGAAACCGGGGTTTTTTCCCTTTTTTGTCTTTTATTTTGGGGATAATGCCTTCCTTTCGTCTTATTTTTTTTCTGCGTTGATTCATTTCCACATATTAATATCTTTTTGAGCTTATTTATTAATTCTTGCGGGTCTAAATTTAGTTGTTATCGGGAGTTGTTTGATGTGCAGCTTGCTTTGCCAGGGCGTCTACTGTTTCGTTTCCGTTACCCCTGTGGGCCCGGGGGCCATTCGATGTTTAATTTGGCCTGTTTTGGAAAATGAGAGAGAAGGGTGGCCGCTATAAAGGAGAAATATCCAGTTTTCCCATCAAAAGGGCTGTTTGATAAGGATTGGATACTCCCCTTTTTGAGTCTGAGAGAATAGTTGAATCTTTAAAAACATGAATAGAAATATATGTAGGGCTTTTTATGGCTATTTTTTTTTGCAGTTGTAATTTATAGTTCACTTGTTAGTTTTTTATTTGAAGCCGGTTTTGTTTTTTGTAATCGTAGAAGGCAGCGCCCAAATCCTATTACTCCTTTTTTGTTTTTTTTGGAACCGTCGGTAAAAATAATATGCTTCCGGGGGGCTTTCTTTGATGAAAATGGTTTTAAAGGGGCTTTTGGTTGTGATTGAGTGGGACTATCGATCTGTTTTTGGCCGTATAAAAGGGAATAGGTATTTTTTTTAGAGAGGATATGTGTAAGCGTTTGGAAGGCCAGGGGAAGCTGCTTATTAGATGCAACGTCTCTAAGGTAATTAGTCGCAGTCACTAGGACTGGGGGAAATTCCCCCCGGGGTCCTTCTTCCCCTTTTTATATTTAAATTTTGTTCTGTAATTTTCCCGGGGTGGTGATAAGTTTATTGTTTTTTTATTGTGATTGTCTTGCCATGAAATAGATAGCTGTTTGTAGGCACTGGCGAAATTTGGGAACATTGCTGCCTCTGTCATGATTTAATGGTTTGGGGGTGAGTTGAGAGCCCTATGATATACGGTTCTTGTCTGAAAGCTCTCTCTATGGACCTAGGTGGTGGGGGGGGGTCCCATACCCAAGGGCCGTACTCTATTTTGCCAAAAATTGCTTCTTAGAATGGTTAGCTAATTTTGGGGCAGCGCCCCAGCTTACTCCCGTATCATCTAAGGAGGTTTTTTTTTCTTTCTCTTATACCTTGGTGTACAGGTTCTTGGGGTGGCCTCCTGTAAATTTATTATCGAGGTGTAAGCCGAGGAATTGTGGTTGATTTGAAAGGAAACTTTTGTTTTTTTTAAATTTTATTGATATTTTTTCCATATTATATCTTCTTCTTTTGAAAAACATTAATGCCTCTTTTCCTTTGTGATAGCTCTAGTCTGTCCAGTTCGTTTTTAATATTCAAACTTTGTTGTAGTTGTTTGTGCTATTTTTAAATTAACTGCTATTGTGTACGGACTATGTCGTCTGCAAACATGAGTATTATTGTATGTTTGGGAAATTTTTTTTCTAATTCCCGGGGTATAAAGGGACAAGAGGGTGCTTAAACCGCCCCCTTTGGGGGAGGCCCTTGTAAGTTTTTCGAGGTTTTGAAAAGCTGTGAGAGCGGATTTTAAAACGGCGTTTTTTAGATATTTGCTATCCTCTCCTATTTACGGATACCCCAGCTTGATTTTTTGATCCCGTATCAAAGATCATTTACTGAATCTAGGCTTTTTCGAGTCTAAGAAAACCGTTAACATGACTTGTTTGCTGTTTTGCGCTACTTTAAACGTCGGGTTTTAATTCTGGCTATGCTATCCATGGACTTCTACCCCTTTCCTGAAACCATATTTATTTTTTTGGAGCTTGTTGTGATATTCTAACCATCTTTTTTAGTCTGCTTTTAATGATCTTTTTCCATTACTTGCCTATGACGGACGTTAAGGCAATTGGTCTGTAAAGCTACTTTGGTTCTGTCCTTGCCTGGTTTTAGGATTTGGGGACTTTTCTGAAGTGCGCCCGTCGTCGGGGATAATTCATTTCCCATAGATTGTTTAAAATTTTTTTGCAGGTGCTCTTCCGCGTTCGGGGCATGTTCAGAATCATGATTTGGGGTTATGCCGTCCGGTCCCGGGGGGGGACTTGGGTCGAAGTTTCTTTTTATTTATCTGCTCCTTGCTGTAAGCTTTTTTCTAGGTCCCTGGGGGTGGATGTCGTCGTCGCTGTCCTCTATGCCGTACTTACGTCCTGTACATTTTGGGACGAATCGGGGCAATTAACTTGGCGAATCCTCCCTGAATCGTTCGCGTCCCCGGGCTGGGGGGCGCCGTCATCTCCTCCCCTTTTACCAGCCCACCCTCCTCCATACAACGGAGGGTGTTTTCCGGGTTTTTCGGCTGCAGTAGTGTGCAGCTTTTTTTTTTGCTCTCTCTCAGGTGAATTTCGCTTTGGGGTACCCCCTTTTTTTAAATTGATGTAATTTGCCTGGATGGGTCTTTTTGTACGATTTCCCGATGTTTTGCGCTCGCCGACTTTGGGGCAGTGGAGTTCACCATGGTACTGGTTGTTTCTGGGAAAATTATGTTTCGCTCGTCTCATCTTTGGGGTTCTTTTGGGTGTTTTCGTAGGGGGGTTGTAGTGGTTATCGAGTCATATTGTTGGGGTGTCAAACTGGGCACTTTGTTGTTATATTTTTGCCAACAAGATTCTTACTTCTTTGGGGTTTTTTGGAGCTTGGGGTATTCGTAGGTGCGGTGATGTTGGTGAATAATGATGGGAATGGTCCCCCGTGGAGGTCGGTAGCACTCTCCAATTAGTAAGGGAGCCGATGGCAGGGGACCAGGGTGAGTCAGGGGTTTCGGGGGGAAACGGGGTCTAGGGATGAAGGTGGGGCGAGATTGTTGTTTGGTAGAGCCCTATTTTTGGGTATGTCCGCAATTATGGTTTCCCTTTCCGGATGCAGTCTGTTGGGGTCCCACGCTGGGGGGGTGGGCGTTATATCTCCGCAATAAAGGGTTTTAGGAATTTATTAGCATCTGGTCCCTGAGTTTTTTAAATTTGGTGAAATTTGGTTTTTTTAACGGAGAAAATGTTGATTCTTGATTAGTTTAAAAAGAGATTTTAGCACCTATGTTTAAAGGGCCCCTCCCGCTTGTATGTATACGGCGTGAAGGGTGTTTTGGTGATTAGTAGCCCTACCCCCCCGTATCCATCTTCTCTGTCTTCTCTTACTAGCCGTAAATTTTATACATAGTTTATCGGAAAATTTTAGCCAGGTTTCCTGTAGGGCTACCACAATGGTTTGAAAAATGTTAATTTTCCATTTTAAATCTGTGGGGTTTTCTGTGGGGTGCGTGGATATTCCATTTGGTTAACTAAAATTTCCCTGTTTTATAAAACTGATACCGGGTATCATTAAAAATTAAATTTTGCTTTTGGAAAATGATATTGTATGCGTTGTCAAACTTAGATCCTGTGAGTTGAATGATAAATTTTGCAGAGCAATTTTTTATTAAATGTACGGTAGTTTTGGCTTTAATGTTTTCTTTAGAGTTTGTCTTTATTTTTTGTTGTTGTAGTCTGTTTGTAATTTTTGGGGTTTGTTTCTTTATTAAATTTGATTTGAGCTGAGCTACTTTTGTCCTCCTCGCTGGTTGTGTTTTTGTTAACTTGGGTATTTCCCGGGGGATTTGTTGGCTGCTCATTGCGATTATCTCTGCCAAGATGCAGCTGTCTTGGGGGGGGGGGGAAAATCTAACTCGTGTAAATGTGGTTGGTTTTTGTTTCGTGTTTTGGGGTTTGGTTGTATTATATATTGGGGAAGTTGGTGTCATTTTTTACGGGGGGCTTTTTCGGCGTTTTGATTTTGTCTCTACCCCGATATATAATTTCATAGTCATTAAATTCGAAATTTCCCTTCTTTGATTATAAAACCCGGACAGCTTTCGGATATGGATGGGGGCGACCCACTGCATTTATGCATCGGGCTCGAAACCCCACATAATGAGTCATTTGGTTCACCTTTACCGCAATTGACACACTTTTATCTCTGTCACATCTGACTGAGTGTGACCTAAAGGAAACATTTTGTCACTGTACACCTTTGGAATGTCGGGTTGACCTGAGGTTACTGAATGTAACTGGATGTCCACGGGGCCCCAACCCCCCGAAAAGTGATTAGAATTGTACCGTAGGTTTAAATTTTTAATGGGCCTTTTGTTTTTATAATTTTTTTAGTGAACTTCTGATGTGTAAAATTTTGGACTCGATTTTGCGTATTTAAGATATCTTCATCTGGGATGCCGGGGGCTACCCCTTTTACTATCCCCCCGGACGTATAAAGTCCTAGAGGGCGTAACGTTAGGGAGACGGCTCCGATTTGTTTTATTTGTAGGGGGTTTATTTTTTACTTCTAGTTGGGGTTTTTTTTCTCATACTCGTTCTTCAGTTTTTTGGGTTTATGGCCTTGTTTTGGAAAATTGGATGTTAAATATTTCCCAAATGTCAGGGGGGGGGCAGAGATGATGTGTTTTGGGGTTTTTGTTATTAAACGTAGGATTTCTGAGGTTTTTTTTTTCAAAATTTGTTTTTTTTGAATGCTTGAATGGATCGGTGTTTTGTGGGGGTGGTTTTTTTTTTTTGTGGGGAAGATTGGTACAATTGGATTTTTGGGGGCCCTGGTGGAGGATTTTTTTCTGGGATTTTGGGTTCGGTTTTGGCTTTGGGATTGGGTTTGGGTTACGAAACGGATTGGGGGGAGGATTTTGTGGGTTCCCCGGGGTTTTCTTTTGGTTTCTTCCTGTTCATCGTCGCTACGTCGCTATTATTTTCCTCTCTTCTGGATGTTTTCCTTGTTGGTTTCCATGGTTGGCGGGCCGGGGCCCTGATGATTCCCCGTCTCCATTTTTTTCCCTCCCCCGGCACTTTTAAAATTTTTGAAACGTCCAAAACACCCCCTCAAGCCAAAAGATAAATTAAATTAAAGACTGAGTTTGGTTACATTTTATTTTATTTTTTTTTTGTAAAGTGGACCCATTGCAGATTCGTTTGGGGGAGGGGCCCATTTAAAGTCAAAACCTAAAAATATATCCTCGATCACCAGGGATCTTCCCTTTACTTGTCCCCCCTGCTTTACATGCACTGTTTTCACCCAACTAGTATGTTTTCATTGTTTTTTCCCCCCCCCCTTTGAAAATCATTAAAGATAAGCCTACTAAAATTTTGGACTAAAACAGTTGACAAAAGGTGCAAAATCTCAAATTTTTATTGGGATTTGTTTTTTACTAAACCTGGGGCCTGGCAGTGTGCTTCTGTTTTGGATAAATATCATATTTATTATTAATAAATGGCCATTCTCCCAGATCTCCGTTAAATAACATTGCAAAATCATTGAAGTACGAAAGTTTAAATTTTAAAAAATTTGGCCTTTCCAGAAGGGGGGCTGGGAAACGTTGAGGCCTCCCCTTGTTCCCATCTGATACAAATAAAATATAGCCCATTATTTTTTCTGTAGTAAATTTATTAAAAATGGGCCAAATAATCAGCAAGAAAATTTTGAAGTTACAAAGTTGGCCATTCCAGATGTTTGGGGTTTGGCCTTGGAAACGTTGGGCCTACCCCATTTTTTCCCTGTCTGAAAAAATAAAATATAGCCAATTATGTTTCTGTAATACAAGGAAATGTACATTTAATTAGGCCTTTAAACTTATCATTCAAGTAGGGCCCACAAGTTTGAAGTTACAAAATAAGGGCCTTCCCGATGATTGGGATTGGGTGATTTTTTCTTGGAAACATTACCTTATTGTTTCCCCGATCAAATAAAAAACAGTTACCATTATTTTATGTAGCAAAAGGCTATGTGCATTTTATTAAGCCTAAACAAGGGCATATAGGCCCCCAAGGCAAATATATCCAGCTTATAAATCATTTTTAAATTTTATTTTTAAATTTTTTTCTGCATATTTTTGTTCAGATAATTAAGCCTATTTACGCGACGCTTAATGCTTATATGATACAATAATTTAATGCTGTTTTAAGCGCTTCAAATTGAGTATCTTCCCCCGTGGACAGCTTCGGGGGCCCGCCCCAAGTTAAATTCGCCGCGAATTTCCCCACTTTTTGTGACCATCAGGCGGCCCCCCATAGTGGAAGTGTATCGGACGACCTTACTTGGCCATCCCTTGGCGCGGCAGCGAAGCTAGGGGAAAAATCCGTGGACCTTTTTGGGAAAACCTTTGGAAACCCAAGTCGTAAAAAATTTCCCCTTTTATCGTCGGAAATTTCACTCAGGCCCCAAACAAAGACAATGGAATATAAAATTTTGCAGATAAGAAAAAAGGTATTTTTCGTTACAAGGATGTTATAATATTTTATTTTTTTTATATTAGATATTACTTTATTACGTAGCTCCTCCCCTCAACAAACTATTGGAATATTTTAAATTGCTTGGCTGAATTTGACTACATCCAGTTACACACTTTTTGGACGGTGAGAACGCTACTTTTCTAGGCGGTGAGCCCCCCGAAATGTTTAACACACGAACATCCAAATGCGCTTCTCTATTAACGAGTTAATAAGACCCAGGTTCTCAGTCAAGGCGTAATCTGTTGGCGGCTCAATTTTTGTACTTACCAAAAGCATCTTTGCCTTTGTATTTCCAAATTTTTTTATGGTACAAAAAACACATTAAGACGCGTTTTAGGCCAAACCAAAATACTAATTAAAAAAAAAATCGCCTTTTGGCGGCTGGGGCTTTGCCCCCACTCCAGCATACCCCTCCCCCTCGTCGCGACTAAATTTTCCACCGGGGCCACCTAATTACAGGGCCTAGAACCCCCCACTGACTGCCCCCTTCATTTTTAACATCATTTTTCGAATTATGATTACCCAAAAATCTTTAAGGTCTTGACCCCTTTAGCTGAAAATTTGGAAAATAGGAGAGAATGTTGTACTTATTGACCCTGCAAAATTTCATAACGATCGGAACATTTTTTTTTTTTAAATTTAATTTAATTTTATATTTTTTATAACCAACGATCGGATTTTGTTCAAAAACTATACAGCAACCCGCCTAGGTGGTATGTACATGTGTAAAAATTTTCAGGTCGATCAGAGAAACGGTGCGACCTGTATCGAAGCAGTAACAGAAAAAAAAAAAAAAAAAAAACAGACATTCGAGCCATAAGAGTCAAGTGGAGACGCTCGCTCAATAATTATTATTTCCGGAAAAACAAAAGGAAAAAAAAACGCACAGGCCAGGTCTCGAACCGGGTAGGTACCTCTTGCATGCTACGCGAACACGCTGCGCTCATGCCACTCGAGTCCACGGCTTTGGAGCGGCTCAGATGAATACTCCTGCAGACAGACGCGGGGCGTTTGAGGGACGCTAAGAAAAAACGAGCGTAAAAGCTCATTGTTTGCAATGCGGGCGCTGTTTACACTTGCAAATCAATCAGCCAATGTTTCTTTGTCGTAACACAGCCATATTCTGCAGATGTACGCAACTACTATTTATTTGTATATAATATAAGTTCGAGGTTCGAGGTAGCTTGCTACAATCCTTTGGGACATTCAGTAATGCCATCATAACAAACCAGTGCTATGTTGCCAAGTCAACATGTGGTTATTTGCTACAAGAAAGGTAGAATTAAAATCTTAATTTGTGGTTTTGACTATCTTAATGTCGATGAAATACATATATATAGAGAATTTATGTTCGTTTTGCATTTCTTCACCATTTCTTACTCAAGTGCTACAAATATTTATACATCGATTATTGTATATTTAGTTTTATGATTGTGCCTAGCATGATATACTACTGTAGTCAAAATACAACACACGCATTTAGAACAGAACAATATTATTATTTACTCTGTATAAAATACATAAATTGATGAAGTTGCGTTGAATACCGTTTTAAATAATACTAGATGATGATAATATAGATAAAAATATTATTTTAAGGTGTTTTAAGTTTATTTAATGTTAAAGAAATTGTTGTTTTGATAGGGTAGTTCACTTCATCGATCGACTTTAAATGAAACTACCAGTACAAAAGTTTCGCTTAGGCTTTTTAGTTTTTAATTGATTGATTGGATATTGCTTAACGTCTTATATTAATGTACTTTGGCTATTCGAGACGATGAGTGGTGATAGATGAGGATGAAGTATGAACAGAAGGGAGGAGGGGAAACCCAGTACGGCACGTAGTAGAAAAGTACCAAGGGGACCAACGCTTAACGTCCCATCCGAAAGGGCGGTGTAACCTTGACAGTCATATAGGTTCCTCCACTAACCTGGACTGCCAAGCAGACGTCGAGGAGAACAAAGCCGTTACACTAGCTCTCGAACCCTTGATCTGCTCTAACCAGCGGTATACAGAGTTTCAGAGCAGAGCGGTCACCCACTCTACCCCTGCCCCTGACCACGCCCGAAGGCTGCTTAACTTCGGTATTCGAGTGGGAACCGGTTAAACGACCTCGACTAAACAGCTGGCTTTTAGTTTTTAATAGCCAAGAAAGATTTTAAATGAAATGCGATTGATTGTAAAATATTTATTGCTAATTTTTGATTTCATTGCAAGCAACAAGAACAAATTAAATTTGTTTTTCAATTTACAATCTTTATTTAGCGCAGTTACTTTTTTATAATTTATGTACGTACATGACATTTTGTTCATTGTATAGCCTAGGCCTACTGAGTACTGATTCTAAATTCAAAAAACGTTTCCTTAAACTATTAAGATTTTCTGTTTCTATATTTATATCGGTAGGTTGTTGTACTCTCTGACACTCTTATAGAATAAGACACTAGTGTTGCAGTGTTCTTGATGAATATTGGTTTCCGCACAATCTCTCGTACTGTAGTTGTGATTTCAATTCTGTTTAATATTGTACTATGAAGTTATATTTGAGTTGTTTTATTGTGGGTCCTATACGAGAGTTTCAGAAGGGCTTTGGGCAGCGCAGTACCTACTTATTTTTGGCTGTGGTGGGCAGATAATGCAATTTTAACATGGCTGACCATAGGCGGGTAGGAAGAAATCACGTATTTTTCATCGCCTACAACGATTTAAAAAAATGTATGACACAAAATGTCAATAATCGGACAGCTAATGTTCTTCCAGTAACATTGAAATACTTTTCGTCAACCAGGAAACGGTAGGTCTACTTCTAAAGCGTCGTAAGTGGCCAGCTGACATAGCTCTTGGACCTGCTTTTACAAAGCCCCACCTTTTAATTTTTTTGAAAAAAATTGGCTTCAATTCCATTGTTTCCTTGCTAAAACATTAATAACGGATACTAGATAAACTAAAATACATATTTGATTGATTTGAACTGCTAAATGTAATGTTTGAGGAATCTTCAATGAAATTCACCCTCATGTGTTCGTATAGCGCCAACATAATTTTTGCCCACCAGTCGGTGTGACGTCATCCGAAACTCTCCAAGGGCCGCACCCCACTTTTTGAACTTATCATTTATTATGGACACCCTACATGCAGCCTAGATTTGCAAATAAATACATACTACTAATAAAAATTAAAAATACAGTTTAAAGTTAAAACAGTTCTAAAACTCTCATAATTGGGCAGGGTAAATGTTTGTCCAATGTCCACATATCATTTTCCCCCCTTAATGTGGTTCACAGCCCTGACAACATTCACTCACATGCACCGTAAATATTGAGTTCGCTTGTAGGAAAATTAACCAACTAGACCTACAGGGATTTCCAATTTTCTTGAATCATATTATTAATATTCATTGTTTGTTTAGGGTGGAGTGATAACTTAGAGGGGTACTAAAAATAATACTTCAATAACTACAGTATGTATTTGCAAAACTTTTTATTTAAAAAATTCCACTAGCATAAACATTTAAAATAGTTTTTTTTTTGCTTTTTAGTTCAATCAGAGCCCAATTTGCAATTTCAGATCAGTATAGGACAAATATTTACGGGCTTATATAATGTTTTGCACTTGAATCAATAAATTGTTATGTCCTGATCAAATAGGCCTATGTGCCCACGATAGAAAAATAAAGACAGTTAAACACCTAATTGGGTAGAATTAAACAATTTAAAATAAATGAGGTAAGCATTATGCCATTAAATATGCAAATTTGTTTACAATGTACCCAGTTAAATCTGTGTTTTAAAAAATTGTGGAACTCTTGCTTCCCTTAAATGAATACAGTCTTTACTTGAGAAAAGGCCGCGCCCTCATTTTGACCATTTTAATTTTAAACAGCAGGATATAAATAGTAAATACTATTGTTATTGACAATGGCATTATCACATAATGGCAGCACCCCACTTTTTAAGCTTGATAATTTTAAATATACCCGAGTCCTATACTAACATAAAAATACAGTACTATAACATTTCTGTAAATAGGTAGTTTTGAAATTTAGTTATTTGGCTGCACATTATGATACCATACCTGTTATTCCATGCTAAGGGTACGATCAAACCCATTTTTATTAGTCTAGATGTACTAAACAATTTATTTTCAAATGAAATACTTTTTGTGTGGTTCAAGACACTTTTTAGTTTTTACCTTTACTTCCTCCCCATCACACCGAAGGTTTTGAAGAGACTCATCCGCATTATCTATATTAAATATTATATCAGTACACGTAAAACACAATGGTATACTTGAATTTCCTACATTATGAGAATTGTGCAATCTTACTCTTCCTGTAATCTGCATAAAATATGTTTGTATAAAAATAAGGCAAATCACAGCCCAATGTTATATAGGTAGGGTATACAAAAAAATACAATACAATACTAACAATACATACATTACATTATAAAAACAAATTGACCTCTAAAAAAAATTGTTCAAGTACAACCGAGTTTTAAAATTGTTTTCACTAATAACATAATATTGTACGTATAATGAACTACTTTACTGCCACTTGTTGGCAAAGGAAGACACCAGTTGAACTTCAAACGAAGTCCGAGAATAACATTACATCACATATTAAAGATCACCTTGAGATCATCTAAAGTCAATTTGTTAGCCTCGGATTTATGCGCACCAGTCAAGATGCCTGTGGCAATTTCCAGCTTTTTACCTTGGATGTTCTTAATCTTCTGTTCAATTGTGTCTTCACATACGAACCTGCAACAAAATCCAGTTTAAATGATATGCTTATAATGGCAGAAACATTAACAACATTATTCAATGTAGTACTGTGTATGTCACTCATGATCAAAGTGATAATTTTGATTCAAGTGCCAATCAATTGGCACAAAAAGTAGGGATGTGCGAATCCTGATTTTTGAGTTCGGTTCGGTTCCGGTTCCGGATAGTAAAATTATTCGATTTTCGGTTCGGTTTCGGTTCGGATAGTTTAGGCTTGAAATATATGTAAAATAAGTGGTATATAGGGCCTAGCTTGACTTTTTTTTCCCATATCAAAATAATTTGAATAATGAATGAAGCATTGGCCTAGGCCTAGGCCCTAATTTAAGAATTTGAGTTTGTTCCAAGGTTCGAGGTAGGGCCTAGCCTAGGCTCCTCAGAGGCCCTAATAAAAAACCAAGGATCTTTGTTACGTTGATCAAATTTTAATAGCCTACAACAAATTTTCGAAGCCAATGCAGATTGATAAAGCCTAGGCCCAAGTGCAGTCAATAGCAGTTGCTGTAGGCTAGGCCTAGGGCCTAGGCCCTAAACTAGGCTCTGAGGCTAGCCCTAGACCTAGGGATAGCAAAGAGCATTCATCATTTTGTAATATTTTACCGCTCTATGTCACTTTCCATCGTAAATTGAGTAATAACTTGTAACTAGGAATCATAATAATAATACATAGGCCCTAGGACTATGTGCTGTTCACGGCAGAAGTAGGGTTAAACCAGTCATAACGATATGTAGTTTACGTCGTATTTCGATTGCGCTGCACCTGCAAATAATACTACCACGCATATTAGGCATACTAATTGCCTCGAATAATACCGAAAGTGAGAAACTAAAGGCTCCTTGCCCAATTATATTACAAAATAGCCTAGCGTAACTTCAGTCGTTGGCAGTGTGGACAGCAACATAAAACCAGAATAAATAAAACATCGCCTCAGTCTCAAGGTCGTATGACGTGTTTAATATCGAAAGTCGAACAGTGGTCGTCAAACTCCAAAAAAAACGATCAACGTAGCGGTGTCGACTCAAGCAAAGCCTCCTAGAGCTCTGCGCAGTCTCTGATGCGCACACCACGAGCGTGATAGCGCAGTCTACAGCACGCTCCGTGCCAGTAGTCGAGGTTTGCGCGCGCAATTCAAACTATCCGAAACCGAACCGAAGTCGGTTCCAATTTTTCGCGCATCGGTTCGGATACGAATTATCCGAAACCGAACCGAAATTTCGGTTATCCGCACACCCCTAACAAAAAGAGTGATGAAGATGCACAGCAATCCTTGCCAATGCATTTAACTCAAAGTTCCAAGAAAAGTTTGCTCCATTAACAACAAACTGTAAGAACTTATTTGTAGGAAATCCATCAGTTCAAAAACCTCTTACAAAAACCTCTTTCTCTGTTAACGAGGCAAGTAGGCTACTTCTCAACACTCGTCCTGGTGCGGCTAGTGGTCCTGATGGAATCCCTACTACAATTCTTCACCAGTGTGCTTCTTCACTTGCTCCATCCCTCGCTGCATTGTTTAACGCGTCAAACGAGTCCAGAGTTGTTCCTAACGATTGAAAAGTAGCTAACGTTGTGCCTGTCTACAAATCGAAGAATAGGTCAGATGTATCTAACTGCAGGCCTGTATCACTTACCAGAACCGCTATTCTCGAGTTTTATCACTCACTTTTCACAGCATGAAATGGGCTTGTCATGCGAGTTCACTCACTAACGGACGATTGCTATTCTCATCTCTCAATTTTGCATGTTTCGTGAGTGTACTCACTCACTCACAGTCACGTTTGAAAACCCATGTAAGATGAGTGAGAAACGGTCTAGGTGGCTCTTTCACAAATGAATTTGGCCATAATGCAGAGACTTAACTGAAGGCCAGAGTAGGGTACAATTCATAAGATAATACAGAAGTCCCTTTGGTTTGAATCTATCATTGTGCTTACCAATTGTTACCAAATCCCGTATTTCCCAAACACATTCGATCTCGGTCTGGATAAGGTTGTAGGCTAATTGGTATGAATTAAGAGCTAGACTCACCGGAGAGTCACTATTGTGAATAAGTCCATCAAGTGCGCCCCTCTGGCTAAGTATGCACGTCACATTAAGGGAGTGAATAACTAATGACATTTGCATTGATAAACACTGCTATTCCTTGGTACATGAATTTGGTATATTATTGTTTTGTTGCCTGGTTCATAAAAAATTCACCCATATTTCTATTTCTTCTAGTACTCTACTATACTCTGCACTATCATCTAGTATTATCATCCTCATTTAAGTTAGTATTGTATTTTTAACTAGATTAAAAAGCAGGTTTAGCATTTTGTGTCATGGAGCTTTTAGCTCTTTCTAACCTGCTAAATAATGGCTTAGTAATAGTTGCATTGTGGCGGAGCCATCTTTTGCCGCCCTAAATTTCAAAACTAGAACAACAAGTCTAGGCCTAACCTAGCCTTGTAGGCATATAACTGCATATCATTTCTTAAGGGTTCAGGTCTCAAATTAATATAATTTCACCAATAGGCCTAATAATGAACGTGATTAATTAGAAAAATTAGAAACTTTGGAGACGTCCTAGCATCGAGGCACATAATAAATTTAAGAATTTAAAGTTGTTCTGAATCGGCGTAACAGATTATGGCGTTGATCCGCGGGTGTTCGCACTGTCCATACCACCGATATTGCTATATTTAATATTAAAAATATTGATCTTTGGTTGGTTATCGGCTCGCTCACTCTTTGATTGTGTCAGGGCCTACAGGTTTGGCTTAGTCGCTTTGGTTTACTGTCCCCCACTGAAAACCAGTTACTATATGTAGACTCTAAAATACAAATTTTATTTATTAATTTATTATTATTATTAATTTTTATTATTTATTATAATATTAATTTTGTATCTTTTATGTTTCTATGTTCTACATTTTATGTGCTTGTTTATTCTCAGAATTTGTTGTGTAGAGGCTGGCAGACACCTAGTGCTTGGGGCATACTGTCCTTTTCTGCCAACCTTCCTACTAATCCTAATACTAGTGGAAAATAAAATTAACTAGGAAGCTTCGCAAACGCTTTTTCAGGCGCGTTGTTGAATGAGCGTATGTTTTTTTAAACAAAAAAAGAGTAACATTGCGATTTTCATGAGAAATTATTTTTCGATTGCGCTCAAATTTTACACAAATATATAAATTCATAAAATTGAGGTTCTGTGAAAATATCATTACAATCGGATAAAGCACGTAGATGTTATAAGTCGAAGAATGTTTTAAACATAAAAAAATCGTAAAATTGCAATTTTCACAAGAAATAATTTTTTGATTGCGCTCAAATTTCACAGGAATATATTTATTCATAAAATTAAGGTTTTGAAAAAAAATCATAACAATCGGATAAAGCATGTAGGTGTTATAAGTCGAAGAAATTTTAAAAAAATCAGAAAAATCGAAAAATTGCGATTTTAATGAGAAATAATTTTTCGATTGCGCTAAAAAACGTGGCAGTTCTAAGTTCAGAGATTTCGAAGGCCTCCATAAAATTTCATCACAATTGGAGTATCGGTTTAGCCGAAATTGTGTGGACAAAAATACAAAAAAAGGGGGAAAAAAACATTCCGGATTTTTTTCTCCAGTGTAGTGAAATGGAATGTGTTGTGTTGTGCATGTAGCTAGCTGATTTTTAGTGGCCACCATCCGCCTGATGAGTCCCAGAAGGACGAACTCGTTAGGTAAACACTTAATTAGTGCAGTTTTCATCACAGGTGAAAGTTTGTCGCCCAGCCCTTCAGCTGGTTTATCTCTAGCTTTCCCAACCTGTCAACCTTCTCCAATCTATACTAAACTAGCCGATTGGCCTTTTCCTATTTGTAACAATAAATAAATAAGGTAGATTAGAAGATAGAAGCAAGCACATTCCATACAGCATATTTTGATGATCTTACCATGGATTTACAACGCCAGTTAAGTCCATGATCTTACTAAGAAAGGTAATATGCTTACTTGTAGATATGCACTGGTTTCGTTTGACCCATACGATAAATGCGGTCACAGGCCTGGGCTTCGAGTTGTGGGTTCCAGTGTAGATCACACAGTAACAGGTGATTGCCTCCTACCAGGTTCAAGCCAACTCCCCCTGCCGTCAATGACAGCAGCAACACCTGCAGATAGAAAAACTGTCATGTAACCTTTTAAGTGCTACGCCTGCATATAAAAGTACTATAAAGCTATCTGTAAGTATAAAGTATGCGTTCCAACTCTCCCACTGTCTGTTTTTTATTTTTAGAATTATGGTTTTTCAATCATGTTTCATAATTTTGGAAACTATCCCCCGCCTGAGAGAGAATTATGGTTTTTTAAACATGGTAAATAATTTTGGGAACTATCCCCCCCTATCTGAGTTTTTTTTTGGGGGGGGGGGGGGGGGGGTTTAGGGTTGTTACAATCATGGGACAGAAAATAATGGTTTTCCAAATGTTTCATGATTTTGGGAACTATAGCCTACCCCTTTTTCTGTGAGTTTTTGGGATGGGGGTTGTTATTTTTAAGGGGTGGAGGGGTTTGAGGGGGTTGTTTTGGGGTTGATCTACAATTGTATCAGAGAGAATTATGTTTTTTCAAGCATGGTACATAATTTTGGGAACTATCCTACCCCAGCTTGCGTTTTTTGTGAGGGGGGTTGTTATGGGGTTGTTTTATAATCATGGGAGAAAAAATAATGGTTTTCCAAAAAGTAACATGATTTTGGGAACAATACCCCTTCACCAGTGCTTTTTTTTGGGGGGGGGGGGGTAGTTTTTTTGTGTGTGTGGGTTGGGTTGGTCTAAAATTGTATAAGGGAGAATTAAGGTAATTTTGGGAACTATCCCACCCTTTCTGATTGTTTTTCCTGAAAGTGCTTTTTGTGGGAAATAAACTCAGCACAGGGGTATTAAATTAACACTCAAAAACATACTTAGCACTTAAAAAGGTTAAAGGGATTTGCCCTTTTACCATATATGCATATACCCAACCTGCATCATGTATCCTTCATGTTATAAATATACGGGCTTGCCAAAATATTGGCTCAATTAAAATGAAACTAACTAAACATGAAACTGCAAATAGAAATACACAGAAAAAGAAATTTCACACTACTACCATGAAATGTATTAACACAAACCTCAACATAAATGATAATTACATAATTATTTACAGTATTATCAACTCTATATAAAGACCGTAATTATTCTAGGAAAATGAGACCAGACCCAGCTCAAATTATAGAAAAACTCAGATGATCGCGTTTATGTGCTCTTGTTGCGTAGAATGATATGGGAAAATAAAATGTGAGGTTTGCGTGTCGAGATACCGGCTGCTGTTCTATGTGACGTAATGCAGTTTCGAATGCTGCAGCTTCTTTAGGTTGATTTATGACTAGGATTGACGCCTCTACGTTGCCGTCCAGATCATCTTCCTCCTTGATATGATATGATATGATATTTATTGGTATTGTCATAGATATTTACATAATTCATGTAGATAATTAGACCCAATTAAAACAAGATACATATTACTATATGCATTTTTAAGTAACATAAAAATAGCACTTGCAAGTCAGTTTAAATACATAATGGTTTGTCACCCATATTACATGCTTTCTACATAATGAATATTTACAATGTGCAAATGCTGTAGTAAGAATAAAATGTTAGTACAGAGTATACATAAAAAAAATCTGGCAATAGGCCTATTGCTTCTAGGCGTACTTAGCTACAGGTTGTCCTCTAGATATTCCCTTATCGAGTAGTAGGCTTTATCTTTTAAGAATTTTTCTACTTTATATTTAAAATTTGACTTGTAATGGTTGTTGTATTTTTTATCTCTTTGGGAAGTTTATTAAAAAGTTTAATTTTCATATAGTTGGAATTGTATTGGGCTAATGTAGTATTATGATGTTGTGTATGGACGTCATTATGTTGTCTTGTATGGTGTGAGTGGTATGTGTGATTTTTGTCCAGTGAATGAAAGTTTTTTTTTTACAAATAATACTGATCTAAGAATTAATATACAGTATAGTATAAGGTAAGAATTTTTAGATTTTTAAATAAAGGTTGTGTGTGAGTTCTTGGATGCGCCTTTACTAGGGGGGGGGCGAACCTAGGTTTTTGACTTTCGAGCCGAACTCGAACTTTTGAACCAAAAATTTTTGAACTTCGAACTCGAGCCGAACTTTTGAAAATCCATTATTATTCTGTAACAAATAAGACATTTATAAAATTTAAAAAAAAAGTTATAAAAAATCTTAAATTTAAATATAAAAGCTCAAAATAAAGGCTCCATTTCGTCATAAAAAATTCAATTAATTCAAACTATTTTTTCAAATTTTGCGTACCGGTATTTTCAAATTTCCCGCCGTTAAATTTCAATAATGTTGGTACTTCGTAGATCAAGAAGCAAAACTTCTAGTTTGTGTTTGTTATGTTGCCGACCCTGCACGACGAGTGTGAATTGTGACGATCGAGCCAATCACAGATGCGCACCGCCTTCTAACAGATAGCTTCGTCGTGACGTCATGGCGTGACAAAACGAGAACTTTTCAAGGCGCTGGAACTTGGAAAATCAGCTGTTAGAAATATCCAGTATGGCGATTGCTGCTTTGTTGTTTTATTACGCGAACGATGTATAAAATCAGTTTTTGGCGTGTTTTTGGCGTAATTTCAAGACGAAGTTCGTTTAAAGTTCGAAGTTTTGATAAAAACCGAACTCGAGCTTAAAAAGTCGAGCCCGAGCCGAGCCAAACTTCAAAAAAAGCTCGGCTCGGGCTCGAGTTTTCGAACGTTCGCCCACCCCTAGCCTTTACAATGTTTCTGATTGCACGTTTTTGTATTTTAAATACCTTGTCATGTTGTGTGGAATGTCCCCAAATTTATGTTCCATATCTTAATAGGCTTTCAAAGAGTGCATAATAAACTACTTTAGATGTACTCATATTTGTTGAATTTCTTATCAATCTAATTGAGTAGCACGCTGAGTTTAGTTTTCCTATTAGAACAGTTATATGTTTGTTCCATGTTATGTTTTCATCTAGAAAAATTCCTAAAAATTCAACTTCCGGTACCCTTGAAATGGTATGGGTAACACTTCCGTTTACTTGAATCGTTAGTTCTTGGATTGGTTCAAAATGTCTTGATCTTTGTGTGGAATGAAAGTGGATTAGTTTAACTTATTACTTAGAAACCAATTTATAGTTGTCGCTGCCTTTTCTATTGCTTTTGGTATTAAATCTTCTATCAAGAGTGCATCGATTAAAGAGGAAGCATCATCTGCAAAAAGTTCAATTTCATCTATACAAAAGGGTAGATCATTTATGAAAATAATGAAGAATAGTGGACCAACAATGGACCCTTGAGATACACCACATGTATTATTCAGTCTCTGAGATATGGTTTTGATCTCATTTCCTTTTATATCATGTGTTACTAATTCTACATATTGATATCTATTGCTTAAGTACGATTTTATTAGATCTAATGCTACCCCCCTTATACCATAATAATGCAGTTTTTCTAAGAGAATTTCATGATCAATGCAGTCGAAAGCTTTTGATAAGTTATTATAACATATTCCAATGACATGCTCGCACACTATCTCGTCGTCTGTAAACTCTTGAGCAGCCTGTCACGTCGCAAGGCCATTCCCCCACTCCTCGACATCCTTTTCACTCAGCTTAGTGCAACCGGCTATCTAATGAAACGGGCGCAGGAATACAAACGTTCTGGTAACTGCACTTTCATCTAGCCTTAATGTGTGTCAAGTCGCTCTCTCACTTAAAAGTTTGTACTCGACTTCTGACCATATTTTAGGCCACGACTTTATTCTTCACTCTTTCTACGATAACTCACTTCTATAAAGCACACGCTAAATACTTTTATTTTGTAACTGATACTTGGACAACTAGACCGGACCAGTTAGTCCCTGTAGGTGCAGGGGCTGTCGAGTGTTGGGCTCGATTTATCTATCTCACACATGCTTTCTCTCGACTAATGTTCACCACTACAACCCCCACTCATAGCTATTTGAAGGACACATAAAACAAAAGCACACCTGAATATATATTCAGGCGCGCTCTTGAATAATACAGATTATTGGATAATTGGAGCTTGTATAATAGAGGTCTTACTGTATTAAGAAATAAGTACTAGTGTAATTTTTTCTTATTTGATAATTTTATGAGTAGGCCTACATATCAGTCAAGAGACATATTTTGATATTGTGTAATTTATTTTGCACAATGAAACTTCAATTTGCTTTATTTGGCTATATCTTTGTTTTTGCATAATATTTTTGTCATTGAAATACAATTCAAATGTATTAAACAAATTTAGTACAAAATGTAACACTAACTTTCAAAAATTTGTATTGACAAACTACCCACCCAGTCATATAACTGATTTGATTTCAGCCGGGGAATTTGATTTAAATCCAACCCTGTCAGTGCTGGCGCCATAACAAGCAAAGATGGCTAACCAGAGACTAGAAAATAGAAAACACCGATTCAACTTGTTATGCACGGATCCACCCACGTGCGACATCATAAGAGAAGAAGAGCTACAAATAAGAACTACTGTACACAATTTATAGGAGTAATGGTCGCATCCCTATTTTGACCATTTATCAAAATAATCAAATACTATTATCAAATGGTGCACATAATGACCGCACCATACTTTTTGTACTTGATCAATATCAAGCCCTATTTCCAACTAAGTCGGGAAGGGGTTGGGAGGTTCCCACCACATTCTTGGCTCCCCGAGCTTATCGAAGCCGGCTAGCCATGCATGACGCTTCTCCCACATCATCTTTTTCTTCCTCTACATCATCTACTTCACTTTCTTCCTCTTCATTATCTTCTTCTTGAGGGACCTCTACCAGTTTTTGCCATTTTTTGTTCTTCCCAACATCTTACCTGGTTAACCCTTTCCCAAGCTGCATTTCTCCTTTTCAAATACATTGCTATAACTTTTCCCATCTCAGTCAGGGCCTCCCTATTTTTTTATGTTTGTTTCCTGCGTCTTGTTCATACTGCATCTTCGGAATCCTGTCCTTCTGCATCCTCTTCATGTGTCCAAACCACCTCAGCCTTTCATTCCCTAGCTTAAAGTTTAAACTCTCTACTCCTAGTTCTTTCCTTATCTTTGTGCTCCTCATATTATCAATCTTTGCAACTCCCATTACACTCTTTAAAAATTTCATTTTAGCAGCTTGAATTTGTCTGTCTTCTTTACCCCTAACTGACCATGTCACTGCACCATATGTAAGTATAGGTACAAAATAGGCCTATGCTTAGTATATGTATTATAAGTTTGCATTGCCTTGGCACCTCTTTTTTTTCAAAGCAGTTTCCTCACTAACTGGAAGAAACTCACTCTGATACCAGTACGCCTTGCAATCTCCGCGTCTATTTTATCATCAGCGGAGATTATGCTACTCAGGTATTTAAACATCTGTGTCTCTGCTAATTATTCTCCTCTAAGTAGTAGCCTACATCCTTGTCCTATTTAAATTTAAATATTTAAAAAAAATATACCTGCAGCTTATAAACACTGTCTTCTCTTCTTCTCTTATGCCGACATTGACATATCTATGCCATCATGTGTCTTGACAACCAGTAAATATAGGACTCCTGTTCCATCCTGTCCATATACCCCTTGGCATTTCTTCATAGTGTCCTTCAGTGTTGCACATCTAAATAGATGTTGTCTGTCCTGTGTTCCATTACCACAAATCTTATGCTGCTTTCAATCACACCTATTCTATGTAGTAGGTGCTTTGCTAGCAGTCATTGCCAGTATCTAGTCTGAACTGTGCTGTTGTAGTTCTTCTCCTATAATGGTTTGTCTTCTTATCATTTCTTCTTTTCCTTGTAATAACCAGCTCCTTCCATGATTTCTTTACTTCCGAGTTGGTGGCTCATTTCAGATGTGCCTTAGCTGATAGTGATCTGTATGAAATGTTGTTTATAAATTGCTTGGTTTTTCTTCCCCTTTTAGCAAGGAAATCAGCTTTCTCGTTTCCGTTTATGCCGCAGTGCGCCGGTATCCACTGTAGTGTTAGTGTTACCACCAGCGTTCATCAACCTCAGGATTTTGATCTTGCAGTTTTATAGCCTGGATAGATGCTCTTGAGTCTGTTAGTATCACCACCTTCCTGTCTCTAAAGTGTTCAATTTCCTCCAATGCTGTGCTTATTGCTCTCATCTCCCCATCATATTTGCTCCCATTTGATCCTGCTGGAAATGTTTCCTCTAACACTCTACTGTATATTCCTGCTCCTGCATTCCCCTCTCATGGTGTTGCTGATCCATCCGTGTATATATGTAGCCACTCCTTTTCTGGGTATTCTTTGTGAATAAAGTTCAGTGCAAGACTTCATGCTCCTCTTGATAGTGTTCTTTTATTTCTCTAGTATTCCTTCAATACTAGTTAGTTTGGATGACATATGAATAGGCTTTCCTATTTCTTGCCTGTTTTTAGTTATCACTTCCCTCATTAATTTTCTCACTACGTTTCTAGCTTTGGTTATATGTTTTTTGTGTTCCCAATACTCTACATTATGCGAACCAGGTTTTGGTACAGGCTTCCAGCTGCTTCATTTCTCCTTGCTGCCAGTGGTGGAACTTCCGCTACTGCTTCCATTGCGGAAATAGATGTGATTTTCACTCGTCCTGTTATGATCCTCAAAGCTTTATTTTGGATAAAGTGTGAAGTGTTGATCAACAGGGCATTTCCAAATTTCAACACTGAACTAGGGATGACATGACAGAATCGATTCTGGTCTGCATTGATTTCCAAATTGGAGGAATCGATTTCTCACAAGACAGTTTAAATGTTCGTGCGACATGTTTTGGGGGGTGGCAGAGCGATGAACCTTGTGTCTACTGTCCCTCCTTCTCCAGCCAGATGCCGATCGTACACAAAGGCAGTACGGTCAAACAGGCAACAACGCGAAATACATCGTTTCGTGACATACGGCGGGCGAGACACGCCTTCACGGCTGTCCGTGGAAATATTGCCGCAAATCACGGGTTCCGCGGAAAATGACCATCAAATTAACTGTGCATACAATAAAGAATTTTTTTCTTGGGAATCAATTCTTGGGTCACTATGATCAATTCCAATTTTTTGGGAATTGACGTCATCCCTACACTGGACGTATGTATGTTTTGTATGTCGTGGATAGTGTATTGACATTAACTCTCCAAGTTACCCCTGATACTCTATTCAGTAAGCTTAGTCTTTTATTACTTAATTGGCAAATTCTGTCGATATGGCTAGACAGTCATTTTCTTTCTCGATTTGGTTCGTCGGGGAACACTCCCGTAGGTGGAATTGTTATTATTTACTACAATCCAGAAATTAAAAAAGTCCGCCCCAACCGGGATTCGAACCTAGTCTAGTGGTCTAGTGGTTAAGACGTCCACCTGGAATGTGGGAGACCCGTGGTTTGAATTTCGGTTGGGGCGGACTTTTTTAATTTCTGAATTGTAGTAAATAATAGTCATTTTCTTATCCGTCATCACGCCAAGAAAGATTGGGTGTTCTTTGTTTGCTCACTCCTTCATATTTTAGGTTAAACCGGGTCATTGTTCTTTCTGTTGTACCATAATTGTAAACTATCTTCGTTTCGTTCACTATCATCCAATTTGCCCTGCAAAGGAGTAAAAGTAAAGCTGTGATTACCACAGCTCATACAAATAAAGGTATTCGGTCTGGTCCATTCTTCTTTGCTTGCAATGCCTTGTTCATTTCTAACTCCATTTCCTGTAAGTTTCTGTCACTATATAATGTAATACTGTAGTTAAGTTAAATATAAATATTAAATACACTAGTAATTGCCAATGAAAATGTAGTGACCACATCATACAAAAATTAGTGGTAGGGCCTAGAAAATGAGCTGAGCAAGTCAGGCCAAAATTTTGTCTAATCCATCGGAAATTTCAAATTTGTTCACTGATATCGACACTAAAAAAACAGAATACATATCGGAAATTTCAAATTTGTTCACTGATATCGACACTAAAAAAACAGAATGCTCAATAGATGGGAGAATCATAATTTTACTCAGATTTCACAATAGATAGCTATAATGTAGGGGATTGTAGGCAATAGACAGATTACTGGCGCCATCTATTTTGCACGCAGAGCATTACGGGAGAAGAACGGGAACCTAGATGTTCTTGCTACGGTTTTTGACTTGATTAGGCCCAACTTAAGTGATAGTGCTGCATACTACTACTTCATATTCATAAATTTCACATTTCAAGAAAAATGTCCGGAAATGTTATATCCTTGTGTATATTTTATACAGTACACATCACTGACCTGTGGCCCTGCGTTGACCTTATTGAAATCATCCACAATCTTTGGACGATCCTTGACTGGCACTGCACCAGTCAGCAATGAGCATTTAATATGCATAGCCTGTGGAAGAGAAACACACGCATGTGAATAGATGGTATGTGTAAACGTGTACATGTTTACCGATTAACCCCTATGGTCACCAAAACATTATTTGTCATTCATTTTTTTTCTTTTCATTATCGTTTTAGATTTTTTTTTAGTATTATCCCTTTTTATTTTGTAAACGTGTCTTGAGCTAAGCCCTTCTTTTAGATCTAAATTATAATTTTGTAGAAATAGCATTCGTTGTAATGACTTTTGACTATATAAATAATATTTATTTGATAATGACAGCACCATTTGATAGTCGATAATGAAAATAGATGTGCATCCCTAGTTTTAATATTATTTATATAACCATGAAATAATTTCTATTATTCTACATAGGCAGGGCCTACCTTGTATATTGATCTACATGAGACAATACGATTATCATAGAATGTCTGAATATAAAACGCCAGGAATGACATTTTAACCGGATCTAAACAACAAAAACAAAACAGAGCTCTTGGGGGAAAAGACTAGCACTAAAATGCTCCTGTGGGAAAAAAGTACAACTGACTGGTCAATAATCAAAACCTGTTGTGCGTGGACAGGCAGGGAACGGGGAGCCAGAAGCCAGTGGGTCTAACAATCATAATATCTTGTTGGGAATTCACAGGGATTATGAATTATGATTTATGAACAGCTCTATTCATATTTCATACTTGTCTGTCTGGTATTCAAATGAAAATGTAAATGAGCAGTATTGAAAGAAAGGATAGAAAGGATGACAAGTACATTACAAAATTAGATTTACGGAGCGAGCTAAGCAAATAATCGGATATAAGTATATAAATTGTACTTCAGCAACTAATCATATAACTTAGATTTTTCGGCTTCCACCACACAAAAGTCTAAATTGATTAAGACCTAGTATGGAGTTATAAAAGCCGTGAAGTGAGTGAAGTGAAACCAATCTCTAAACCTTAGCCAGAATTAGACGGTTCAATGTTTGGTTCAAGATTCATTGAATTCAAAATCAAAATTTGCAAAGATAATAAAATACAACAATACCTCCTTCACATTGATTATATTATTTTGTCCTTGAATTCAAGGAATCTTGAACAAAACATTGAACCGTCTTAATTCAAACTTAGACCGGCCCCATTGAAAATTGCTATTTTACAAAAAATGTATTACTATTTATCAGAAATAACTTGTTATTTCTCACTTCCAATTCCCTTGTGTTGAGTGCAATTGATGAAACATTTTTCAGTGTTTCTTATGAAAAGCATAAATTATTTTGTTTGTTTGTGTGCTTGTTATTTTTAGACTAGTAGATGGTGGCTACATATACTATTCACACGGAAACACACAAAATGTCGAAACGTTTCGGTCTACTGTACACTCGACCGTTAGAGAAAAAGTGGCTAAATTTGAAAACTATTATTGGATGAGCGAAGCGAGCGAAGCGAAGATTCCATTTCACTACACTGGAGAAAAAAATCCGGAATGTTTTTTTTTTTTTTTTTTTTTTTTTTTTTTTTATTTTTGTGTGTTTGTTAACACGATTCCGGCTAAACCGATACTCGATTGCGATGAAATTTTATGGAGGCCTTCGAAATCGTTGAACTTAGAACTGCCACGTTTTTGAGTGCAATCGGGAATTTTTTTCTTATAAAAAACGCAATTTTACGATTTTTTCGATTTTTTTAAAAATTTCTTCGACTTATAACACCTACACGCTTTATCCGATTGTAATGATTTTTTCACAGAACCTTAATTTTATGAATTAAGATATTCGTGTAAAATTTGAGCGTAATCGAAAAATTATTTCTCATGAAAATCGAAATTTTACGGGTTTTTTCTTTTTTAAAACAATTCTTTGACTTATAACACCTACATGCTTTATCCGATTGTAATGATTTTTTTACAGAACCTTAATTTCATGAACTTATATATTCGTGTTAAATTTGAGCGCAATCGAATAATTATTTCTTATGAAAATTGCAATTTTACGATTTTTTATTTTTTTTAAATTACGATTTATTAAAAAAATTAAGTTAATTTTTTATTTTATTTAATTTAATTAAAAAAAATCTTCGACTAAGTAATAATTTTTTCACAGAACAACAGAAAATCTGCGTAACACATGGCAGCTCAATGCACCAATTACGCTCATCCAACAACGCGGCGGGACTTAAGCGTTTTCCTAGTTTATTATACATATTTACAAAGCACTGTTGGGGTGTGGTTGTTGGGGTGTGAGGGTGGATAACCAAATTAATTGTTAGTACCATTCTTGCATGTTTGGTGCTACAAAAATCAAAATGATATTTTACTAATAAACTTGAAGCAATTTACCAAACTCATTAATTCAATCATCTTTCAACACAACTAAAGTTACGTGTACTAATCATTCAAACTACTTTCATCATAAATAATTACTGATGTAGCCTACACCCAGCATCAGAAGTAAATTAAGGGGTATCGTATCTACAATACCAAGCGCTTGATTTACTTCTGACACCGGGTGTACATACACTTAAGAACAATTTGGCAGGTCAAACTCAAAACAATATAGATTTTTAAGATTCCCAGAA
Organism: Sweltsa coloradensis; assembly: GCA_024449915.1. Lineage (NCBI taxonomy): Eukaryota > Metazoa > Arthropoda > Insecta > Plecoptera > Chloroperlidae > Sweltsa > Sweltsa coloradensis. The sequence goes on from JAMZAV010000610.1 coordinate 178,979, forward strand.
AATGTCACAAGAATTAGAGTTGTTGTTTGTTCGATAAAGGGCAAAAAAAGCGAGATGTGTTCTAAGGGTTGGTCAAATTGATTATAAAAAATGAAACATAGTGAAAACTTTAAAAAAAATGTTTGTTTGTTCACTCTCTTTTGGGCAAACAGTGGATCCGATCTCGATGAAATTTTGAAAGGACCTTCAAAATCTCTGAACATAGAGTTGGAATTTTTTTGGTACAATTAACCCGTTATTTGTTCATGCTGTATATACGTCCATGCTAAATAACATCTGTACTGTGCATGCCGTAAATATACGTGCCGCAACACTTTCCACTTCGTGTGTCTGTGAATGCTGTATATATGTATATATATACGTGTATTATCGCCAGCAGCAGAGGTCTTTATTCTAGTGATTTTTGTTCTGTTATGTTGGTGGTAGTTGATCAATTTTCTGCTACCCTAAGGGGAATAGGAAGGAGCCTGTTGCTTCATCTGTGGGTTCTGGGGTTCTAGAACATGTTGGTTATTTTAGATTCAAATAGAGTTTGGTGGGTGAACTGAATGATTTCATTAATTACAGTCATGATACACAAGACATTATTGAGATACTTGCAAAAATGGAAAAAGTAATGATAGTTTCAATACAAATATAAAGAAGGGTATTTTACCTTAAAATTAATACATATGGGAAGAACAACTTCTGAAAATAAATTCCACAGTTAAGGGGTTAAAAAAATATTTCTTATCAATATTGTACTTTTATGATATTTGTCTATTCTTGGTATGACTTTTCCGTGACTTTTGACTCTCCACCGGGCGAACACCTACCCCAATCCAAATTAAACTTTACAGGAACGTTCAAAATCACTGAACTCTGATACATGTAACAATTTTGGGTACAATTGAAGAATTATTTCTCATAAAAATGGTACTTTTAGGGCAAGGAAAAACTGATATCACTTGCGGGCCTCGCACCTTTCCGCAGCTGGCTCAAAGAGGTGAGTCGGGAGCTTGCAGTGGGTCGTCCCCAAATTGTTGGAGACAGACATGGTATTTAACATGAAATCTTAATAAAATAATAGAAAGATTTCAACTAAAAAAGCTCATCCATGAACGTGTCTGGAAAAGTGTTTGTGAAGCAGCCTAGTGCATAAACATAAAATAATTACCATTTTTAACTACCAACATGTTAGGATGATTCCACCAAAAAACTCAGAATTTTATCAAATGCTGAAGTAACCAGTGCTGGACCACTTGACATGGACTGACCCAGGACTCTTTGTATTATATAAAGCCTGTGTTCACCTAATTGATAGTCATACTTTAACTCACCTTGAGGTGGCCCCACATAAGTACAAGCATGGAAGGCCACTGTGAAACGACAACGGCCTTGTCTTGTGTTCCCTTTATGTTCTTCTCTAAACAAGCAAACACAGCTTGCATCTGTTAACACAAACAAAACATCAAGAACACACACACACACACACCACACACTGTGACATCAGTCACAATGTCATTCTGCTCTAACCAAGCAAACTCAATTTTTTAGCCTAGGCCCTATGCTTATGCCCAATGTCATAGGTCCCATCTCGGCATAGGCTTTTAAACAAAATAACTTGTTTTAAAGACTAGGCTTACTAGCCTAAAGGACAAGTAGACTTTGAAGAATAAACTTTCTTTATTTCAAAATAGACTCCATTTGTACTTGAATTGAACTCTAAACTTTAACATTTCACTGAATTGGACTAAAATTAAAATTCTCTGTTTACACAGCTCTAGTAGTAGTAGAATCGATTAGGAGGCCTATCGATTCGAACAATCCACTTTAATTCGACATCTCTAGTTTTAAAGACATTCTACTCCCTTATTTCAAAACCAGACATCCAATCATTAAATAAAATCACTCAGTAGTAGAAAATCCAGTAGCTAACATATTCTGTACCTTAGAGCTAGCTCGTTCCGTGTTGAATACCGGATTGCTGAGTTTCAAGACATCCTCGTCGTTCAAAGCTTCCTCGGGGTCAAAGTCAGGTCCTTGTTTTTCACTTAGCGACATTTTATTAATCTGTGACATCAGATCCACGTCTAGTCCATCTTTATCCTCGATTCCATCTTGCTCTACTGATTCCTCATCCAGCATCTGTAAAACATGAAAGTACATACATAGAATCTTCTGATCTTGGCAAGAGTCGAATTCAAATCTACAAATTAATTGATGCTATGCATTCTATAGGCCTACTCAAATATTAGTAGTATTGTATTAGTACTACGAACACCCAATGTGACAGATAGCTTGCATCTTTTTTTCGGACGACGCAGAAAGAGGAGAGAGGTTCCGCTACAGGTAAAAGTAGCATGCAACATGTAGCGTGCTACTTGTAGCTCGCTTCTCCCCAAGACTGCCTATTTGCTTGTTGTGAAACATATAGTGATGTGGGTCGGTAGCGTACCGCAAATTTACCGAGCATCTCGGTAAAATGGTAAAATTTTAAAAATTTCCATCATTATATTCTAAAGACTAATAAGAACCTACACAACAAGAATCAGTGGAAATAAGTCAAAAAAAATTAAATTAAATTTTGAATTTTTCATCGTTAAATTCTTAACACTAATAAGAACCTACACAACAAGAATGCATGGAAATAACTTAATAAGTCAATTAACACTTACATACTCCAGTCTATTTCATAAGCTGAGTAGGCTAAATCATTCATTCGAATCTAATTAATATTTTATTTTTATTTTATTTTATTTATTTATTTAAACATACAAAGATAATGAAATAAAAACATTATTGTTTAGTTTGTACTTTGTATGGAACAGTAAATAAATAAAGGGTGAATATATGCTCTTTTAATTGATATACACCTTCCTCATCACAAAACCTATTAAATTATGTCTATGCCAATATGCTTAATATGGCCAAAATCAAAATTTTACGGATTTTACTGTTTTTCAGTAAATTTACCAGTAAATTACCAGAGTTTTAAATTTACGGTAAATCCACTTCACTAGAAACATCTAGATGAGTCTCTTTAAGACGGTTTTATTTCTGTGGGCAATTATTATAGAATGCTAAAATTTTATTGTGAAAGGGTAGGGGGAGGGTTAGTAATTTATATTGCTGAGAATGACATAAAGAGATAGGGTGCCAACAGCTTACCTTAAATGGAGTAGGCGCGCCGCGAAAGATAACAGAAACACAAATACACAAATAAACTACATTATCAGGCCTACCTTTTATGACCTGTTTCACAGTCTGTGTAATAAGGTAGTAAGCTGTAACCAGCTGTTATGGTGGGTGGGACAGACCTTATTACACAGGCTGTGAAACAGGCCTACCTTTCATGACCTGTTTCAAAGCCTGTGTAATAAGGTCTATCCCACCTACCATAACAGCTGGTGAACTTAGAAGATGGGAACTGGCCTACCAGTGGATCTGCAAATCCTGCCAAAAACCGAATTTAAACCTACGATGATTCTCCTCCCTCTTCTCCCCCCCCCCCCTGTCGCCCAATCCACACTCATTCACTCACCCCTCACCCCTAGCCAACAGCTAGCCTAGTTTTAGTTTCAACTCAGTCTCTCTCTCTCTACACTCAACACTCACTGAGGAAGGTCACGTTGACCGAAAACGTTTTGATAATGTAGTTTATTTGTTTATTTGTGTACGTATTTGTGTTTATGTTATCTTTCGCGGCGCGCCTACTCCATTTAAGGTAAGCTGTTGGCACCCTATCTCTTTATGTCTAGGTCTGTTTTAGGCTTCCTAATGTAAAGCCATTAGCCAATAATTTTTACAGGAGTTTATAAAGCTCCACACGTTAAGGTAGAAGAATTTTCAGTTTGTTTTGATAGTTAAGTAAATAATTTATAATTGGAAGTTAACAACTTTGGTTTTTCTAGGTTATTTCAATATTGATTTGAGTAAGAAGACATTACCAGTAAATCTAACAAGTTTCTCACTAGATCACATGGATTAGTACAATTGATAGTCTGTTAGGCTAGTAGGGTTAATAATAGGTCAGCTACTTTAATTGATCATGTTTATGTAAATTGCAAAGAAAATATTATTCAGTCAGGTCTTATAAGCGTAGGCTTAAGTGATCATGAATTAACTTATTGTATATGTATTTATTGTGTGTGTGATTTATATGTACTTTCATGAGAAATTATTTTTCGATCGATACCGATAGGCCGCCCTCGCGTAATGGCCGCACCCCTGTTTTTTAACTTCAAAATTTTAAATATACCTGCGGCCTATAGGCACCGTGCGTTGATACTACTAGCGCTCGTAGCGGGATTCTAACATTAAATTGATGAAGCTGGCCACAGCTGACGTAAAAGCTATGGTAAATGCTTGCATTTTGCTCATGTTTATGTCAGACAAGAGTGTTATTATTTGCCTCCATATGACGTGAAAGTCGATGTCAGTACATTAAATTGTTTTATCTATATCAGTGTCACTATAAAATTGCCGCAATCGCAGTCTGAAAGGCCGACTAGCCCTAATCGTTCAATAAAATGTAAGCCTCGCCGGCCTAGCCTGGTCTAGGCCTACGCCTAGGCCTAGGCCTAGGCCTACCTAGACTGGGGCCTACAGTTCAAGGGGAACTGTCATGTCCTGCGATTGTGATACCGAATGTAGTGTTAGCATGTAGAATAATTTTGAAATGATGTGATAAGCCTAGCGTAGGTTACAAACTTTGATTGTGTTTTTTTATGGGCTAGGACAAGGCCTTGGCTCATCAGACTAAAGCAAACAAACCTAGGGCTAGGCCTAGCCCTCGGGGGTAGCTGGGCTTGGCCCTAGGCCTACTTCAGGGTTTTTATTGTGAATGAATTGTGTAAGATTATTGTTTCAACGTTTTGCACAAGGTGCCCAGCCTCTAAGGTAGCGAATAAAGTTGTAGGCCCCTAGCATTGACAAAACCACTAGGCCTAGGCCAAGGGAAGACCTAGATCAACCAAGTAGGCCTACCCTAGGTGGTAAAAACCTATGGCTTAGGCCCTAGGGCTGCATGAGGGACTTAATTTCGAGCAGAAAGTCAAAATTACTTCTACAGGCTAACAGAAGCCTACAGTCCGTAGGCCTATCACCATCGCAGGGCATGACATGACTTGACAGTTCCCCTTGAACTGTAGGCCCCAGTATGCCCCAGTCTAGCTAGGCCGCGGCCAGGCTTACATTTTATTGAACGATTAGTCAGTCTTTCAGACTGCGATTGCATCAATTTTATAGTGACACTGACATATAAAACAATTTAATTAATATACTTCCATCGACTTTCACGTCATATGGAGGCAAGTTGACAGATGTCTGCCTCACAACTCCCGCAGTTTTAAGCTGTTTATTTCGCCCGACTTAATTTCCGTCACGTCTAACACATGACCTGCTTTGGCCAGTTCCAATCATTTTTAAAAACATTTAGGTGCATTGAAGAACGCAAGCACACTTTTAAATCCGTATTTTTATGATTATATCGGGACGCTATCGGACACTGCATATTATGGTAAAGGCCATGTAAAGGCCTAGTAGGAACAGTTGTTATTCATCAATATGGTTCGGGCAGCTGCCGCTTGTGCGCGCTGCCTGTAAATTCACTAGCGCCATCAGTGGCTATTCACCCTGCCTATATGCGCGTAAATACGGTATGTCCCATTCCTCATGTTTGACTTTCATCCTTATCTTTATTATCCTATCTCCTTCTTCCTGTACTTCTTATTCTTCTTCCTTCCATTTTGGGCTTACTATAATCCCCACTCCATTCCTCCTTGCTTCTTTATTTCCACTCCACCATAATCTGTACCCACCATTGAGTTCTATCTTTCCTACATCCTTCCACTTTACTTCGCTCAATCCCAGAATGTCGATACCTCTTTCCGTCATAACATCCACCACCTCATTCACCTTACCAGAGAGGGTGATGACATTGATCGTCCCTACTCTGATCATCTCTTTCTTCTTCTTCTTCTTCTTCTTTTTCTTCTTCTTCTCTCTTCTTCTTCTTCTTCTTCTTCTTCTTCTTCTTCTTCTTCTCTTCTTCTTCTTCTCTTCTTCTTCTTCTTCTTCTTTCTTCTTCTTCTTCTTCTTCTTCTTTTCTTCCAGTAGCCCATTTCTCACTGTTCCCCTAGTCGCCTGGGAACAGCGTGTCGCTTCCTGCAGGGAACGCCCTAGCCTCATTCCATAAATATTTCGTTGAAAATCCATTGATTTGTTTTTGGCAGATTATTTACGAGACACTGGTCAGCCAACACCCCTAACATATCCCCCAGCAGTAGCCCAACCTTGCTGGGGCTATGGACGCAGCCGTTGGCCATTATTGGCTCTTCCGCCTCCTCCCTTTATCTTCCTCCTGCTGTGAGGAAGACACTCTAAGTATGCCATTCCTATGTGTAGCACTTAGGCTGTGCCCTATCCTAGGTAAACTTTACACCTCATGTCATATCAAATCCAAAAATACAAATTAAAAATATAAAAAATGGCCACCACATACAATTTTGTACTTTCAATCTCTGTAGTTTCTCCAGCATTATTCCCCTCTTGATTCTTCATTATTATGTCCTTTCTTTCCAATACCTACATTCTTTGACCTTTCTTTCTAGTTTCCAACTTCATTGTCTTTATTTCAAGTAAGTACAACTTCTTTGTTGACATGAGCTGTCAATATTGTAGTTTGTTTCTTTTGTTTAATATAGAAAATAATTTGAAATGTCAAAACTGAGAATTTAAAAAATCAATACTAAAATAGAATAAAAACTTTGAATAACGAAACCTCAGGTACCCTTCAGTATCTTACACACGTTACCCAGAAAAATCACGTTCAATTTTGTTTATAAACTATAAAATCACAATTTTTAAGCTGGCCTTCCTTAAAGTGTGTCAAGATGATCTCACTGCCAACATATTTCACACCAATATATTAATTCATAAAATTAAGGTTCGATGAAAAATCATTACAATCGGATAAAGCATGTAGGTGTTATCAAGTCGAAGAATGTTTTAAATTTTTTTTTAAAAAATCGTAAAATTGCGATTTTTACAAGAAGTTATTGTTTCGATTGCGCTCAAATTTCACACGAATATATTAATTCATAAAATTAAGGTTCTGTGAAAAAATCATTACAATCGGATAAAGCATGTAGGTCAGGGTTACAGTTTTTACGGATTTTATCCGTTTTAACGGATTTTGAGGGTGCAAAACGGATCAACGGATATTATAGTCAATTACGAATTGTAATCTTATTTCCAAGTATTTCGTAAATTAAATCTGTGCGGGCAATTGCATTGAAAGTATTGAGCGGTGAGTATGCAGGCAGTACACAGTAAGAAATTACTGGTAGGAACTCCCATGGCCGGGCAAACCGCACAAGACGTGCCAGTCATGATGACCCAAGTAGCAATAAGCACAGTTCCCATATAAGCAACGGCAATTATCGCTCGCTAAAATAATGTTATAATCACGGCTGGCGCGTAGCCAATACGTGAGAGTCACTAGTTCCGGCCACGATTTCGAAAATTCCCGTTAGAACGGGATTTTTGACGTTTTTATTATATTATATTGGGCTGTCGAATATTCGAGTACGAGCGGTTCACGCATTAAAATTCGATTTCATTATTTTGACGATCGAACGCCGGAAACAATTTACATTTCCGACTCAATTCTGTTTTCCGTTAATGCAGCATACGCGGCAAAGTTCGTGATACACGATAGTCGAACTCCTTCTGACGTGAAACTCGTTATGATTGGCCGGCTGAACTTTGCGAGATCCAATTGGAGCTAGTCATACGTCACATGCGAGCGTTGATTGGCTGTTTTTGTGAAATAATTCACGGCTACCGTGTATCACCACTTTTGTGTCCGAGATGTATGTTGACAACAAAAATGGCCACGATTCACGAGGCGAGAGCAGAGCAACCAGATGATTCGTAAAAATTTGCGGCGGACTAGGCTAGGCTTAGGCGTAATTTCTTCTCTAAAGCATAGGCCTAGCATAAAATACAATTTTGAAATATTCATGAGATGGAACACTTGTCACAATGCAGGTAAACATTCAAACAACACTGCGTGACAGTACCATTGACAACAGGTAGGGTAGGGCCTAGTAGGCCTAGGCCTAGCACAGTACAATTGCTAGTAGGCCTAGGCCTAGCCTAGCCTAGTTGCCAGGATTTCTTCTGGTCAAGATTAGGCCTAGTATATTTTACCGATCTTAGGCCCTAGCTAGGCTTACAAACTCACATTGCCATACCAAAATGCACCCAGCAAACCAAGGTTAGTTGTAGGCCTAGCTAGGCCCTAGGTCTCCATAACCAAAAATATTTAACCCAGAAGGTAGGCCTAGGCCTAGGCTTTAAAACTGAAGAATTTGTTTGATAGGCCTAGGCCTAGTAGAAAGTCTGAAAAAAAGAATACATTTTCTCAATTTGGAAATAAACTCGATTTAAATATAAATAAAATAAATATCTATAAAATAAAATAAAAAAATAATTAGGCCCAACATCATTATAAATTAATTTTTAAATGAACTCGAATTGAACTCGAATTGAACTCAAAAAACCGAACATTTGACTGAACTTGAACTCGTACTCGACTCGAATTGAAATCTCCCGTTCGCACAGCCCTAATTATAATGTCATATTCAAAAGTTATTTTTTTTATTTCTCATGGGGAACCCATTTACTATACTGAGAAAACCCTCGTAAAAAACTTCAGTCCTGATTTCCCACCAGTTTCATAACTTAAAATCAATTTAGTTTATATTGAACTTAATTTCTATCATAATTAGGGCTTTCTCTGATACAACATTGAAATATTCTGGTTCAATTTATTTATTTTGTATATGATGTACTTACTCGCATTGTTCTACTTTGTAAGTCTACCACCACAAACCATCAACGGCTCAACTAAACCAACCAAGATCAACTCAGCAAACTCTGTATTCTAGCACTGTTTGAAGATGAGTTTTATCAAAGAGATCTGATTTGTGTATTTGTGTAAGGTATACGGCGATACGGTCAACGTTAAGCATAATGAGCCACTCTAGCCTATGACAAGCTAGGGAGGAAAGGCCCATGGTGGATCTAGCCATGTGTAGGGGAAGGTAATGAAATGATACCGGGTACTAAACACATGACTCGCTCACTTGCCGAACAACGACTTTGGTGTTTTCCTACTAGTTGACTTCAGCCAAAAATGCTGGTAGTACTTCTTAAGCAGGATTTTTGTTTAAGACTATACCAAACATAATCGCGCTAGTTAGACTTTGACGGATTCGTGTTACCCAAATCCGAGAGGGTCTGGACCCAAATCCATATTTTACTACATGGTGTCATCCCTATGAACAACATACCGAGTGTAGGGATAGGATCCACAGCTTAACTTCAAGGTAAAATGGAAGCTGACGAATTTTATAGTATGTGAAAGTAACATGAAATAATACAAAAAACAAAAAGAACAAACCTTCTTGATCAGTCCTGGATGGCAACAGATTTGTCGTAGTCTCAACAGCAGAACAAGTATGTGGAATGACTTGACATCCGAGATTTGATGATCATCTTTGGATTGACCTAGCTTTGTTTTGCACCAAGGTTTTCTTCGGTTTGCTAAAAGCAAAATCAAACATGCATCAATCACATGGGGAGGGTTCCGTAAAGGGTTCCAGGTTTAAGTGGAATTTCAAAATATTTAGCATGTTTATGCAGTGCTTAAATAGAAAAACCTCCAGTAAACCCCCTAAATTTCTGATGAAATGTTGATATACCCTTACCCTCACAATAAAATTACAGTGCAAAGGCCCAGCACTGGCACAAAGATCTAATTGATTAGCAGTGGTAGTATAAATGATCTATGGATCAAAATTTAAGTTCAATGAACTAGCAAATGTTAAAAGTGGTTGCATCAGCTTGCAGGCAGGCAGGCACAATCTATTAAAAGCTAACAGCCAGTGACGAGCGGAATCGGAAGCATGTGACCCCGTAACTGTTTCAGTACTAGACCTAATATAATATGTTGTTATCTGACATGACAGTTTGGGCATAAAGCTGTATATTTATTTTATGTGCAATCTCAAGTTGATGTGTGGAGTGTGGTGGCAGGAGAATATGGACTGGTGTTTGGAAGTGTCAAGAGTGAAACAATGCTGTTGACACGAGATAAAGCGAAGAATGTCAGGATTCTACTGGGACAGATTTTAAAGCAAGTGGAGAATTTTAAGTATGTGGGGAGTATAGTAGCATGCGATGGATGGATTCAACCTGAGATAGGAAGAAATGCAGCAAGCTGTTGGGTTATTCCAATCTATCTGAGACCTCATATGGAACAGAGAAGTACCAAAAAAGTGCAAGGTTACCATCTACCAGACCTACTTTGTTCCAATAAGAGACTTGGAAAATGACAACAGTGGATGCGAGCCTTGTGCAGGCTGTAGATATGAAGTTTTTGAGAAAGCATTGTAGGTAAGACTAGATGAGACCGAATACGGAATGAGGATATCCGAGATCAAGTAGGCGTTAGGAATTTAATGGAGCGAATTGGAGAGAGAAGATTAAAGTGGTTCGGACATGTCAAAAGGATCAAAAGAGGGAGATTACCGAGAAGGATGATGGAATTGGAAATTCCAGGTAGGAGACTAAGGGGCAGACCACAACAACAATGGCAGAATAGTGTGAGAAAAGATGTGGAACAGCAAGGAGAAGACTGGAATGTGGTGGCAGGACAGAAGAAGATGAAGAGGCCTGTCTTCAATGCCGACCCAATGCAGAGTTGGATGTGGCAATAGATAATGATGATGAGATGAGCATATTGTGAGAATCCAAGCATATCCAGTCGGCTTTGGCACCGAAACAAAAACCTGGAACCGCACACCCCTATGTCATTATCGAACCGTCATCATTGATATTACCGAGGCGATAAAATTTAAGCCTTTTCCAACAAAGATGAAATATCAAATGTGGTAAATGAAATCCAAAACAATACAATCTCATGCCATTTGCTGCCTCGTCCTGACTGTGTTGTCTATGGTTTTGCCTCCCGCTATCGTTTAAGTTTGCTCCCAAACATAAATATTGAGCAAGACACCTTGTGACCTAGCTCTGTCTGCCCAAGCAGGAAATACGAATTACATGTTTTGGGCCATTTTCAACCAATTATATTGACATTTTGATTATGGATTATCGAGATTTTATCCAATATTGATAATCAATCGATAATATCGATTATCGTGTGCATCCCTAATTTATATACAGCTTAGGTATATCCTGACCTTGATTCTGACCCAGAACCCGCAATTTATTAAATTTGTGAAATGTATACAAAAATCTCTGGACTTGGAAGACATTTAACATTTTTTTCAGGTAGACCTAGGCCATACCCTAACAACAGGGTTGCCGTTTTTACGGATTTTATCCGTTTTAACGGATTTTGAGGGTGCAAAACGGATACACGGATTTTTAGTCCAATTTACGGATTTAAAAAAAAAAAAAAAAAAAAAAAAATTTTTTTTTTTTTACGTTTTACGCCGTTTTTAACTAGGGCTGGTCAAAAAATCTATATTTCAATGCGATATTGATAAGTGGGAATATTTTCGATGTATAAATATCAAAATTTACACCAAAAATGCAAAATTTCGGAATTTTGGTGGAGGTGCCGGGTAGGTAGTCTAAATTAAATTAACCTGGCTGGTGCATATGGTGGAGGTGCCGGGTCATAAAACGCGGTTGTGAGATCGTAAAAATATGCATTTATGGTGATACCTTATCATTCTATCAACCCTATTTGGCCTCGAATCATTTTTTTTCCCGATTGATTCGGGGACTACAGGTTGGCTTGGTCGCTTTGATTTACTGTCCCCCACTGAAAATCAGTTATATAACTGAGTGGGTAGACTCTTTATACATTTTTTAAAAATTTATTTATTGAAAATAGGCCTACCTACTCTATAAAAAAATTATATATTCAATTTTTTTACAACAATTACATTATGATATATTGATATCGTATCGAAATTGGTACATTTAGGCATTTTAAGGATTTTTAAGGATTTGGGTGTTTTATTTAAGGATTTCTAAGGATTTTTGATCTGCTCAAACAGGATTTTTATTTTTTCTTGGTGGCAACCCTGCCCTAACACTTTTGAAAAAGGTTCGGTTCGGGGTTCGAGAACCTTTTTACTGCAGATTCTAGGCATTCAATAAATTAAAAGACGTGATGGAGGTCAAGTGTTATAGAGTTAAGCTAAAAATTATTATACTGTATTGACATGGTTTGAGCACAGACAAATCCAACTGTTTTGCAAACCCATTTGGTAGAAGCTGCAAAAGAATGGGGGGAAAATCTTGTAGGAGAAAAGACACCCAATTTTGGGGTCACCAATTGTCAATTCTGGCTGGCAAGTATAGCCCGAGTCTGGACCAAATTTAGGGCTAACAGAGCATCCCTTATAATAAGCCAAATGTGTTGGAATGTGAGAAGACAAACAAGAAGAGAAATAACCAACCAACTAAAGTGCAGTTTGCAGACATAAGTTAGTGTATCAAAGCAAATACTAGTACGATAACTTACTGTTGCGGAAATTAAGAGGTGTGTAGTCCCGACCGTTCAGAAGTGCGTCCTTCTCGGCCTTCTGATGCAAGAACTCGGCCATCAATGCTCTGAAATGTGCACAAACAAACAATAATAACTAGTGATGTGTGTCGGTAAATTTGCCATTTACCGGTCAGAGAATTTACCGTAAATTTACCGAGCATGTCGGTAAAATGGTAACATTTAAAAAAATTCCATGTCGGTAAAATGGTAACATTTAAAAAAATTCCATCATTATATTCTAAAGAGCAATAAGAACCTACAAAACAAGAATGCAGTGGAAATAAGTCGATTTAAAAAATTCATAAAATTTTAGAATTTTCCATCATTATATTCTCAAGACTAATAAGAACCTATACAACAAGAATTCAGTGGAAATAAGTCAATTAACACTTGAAGAAATTCAATCAATAAATCTGAAAAGAGCCTTTCTGTAGCTAGACATACTCCAGTCTATTTTATTAGCTGAGTAGGCTAAATCATTTATTCAAATCTAATTAATATTTTGTATTTTATTTATTTATTTATTTACCCATACAAAGATAGTTAAATTAATACATTATTGTTTAGTTTGGACTTTGTATGGAACAGTAAATAAATATAAGGGTGAATATTGATTGATTATTATTATTTTATTGGATGTATTTCATACAATTATTATTATTATTATTATTATTATTATTATTATTATTATTATTATTATTATTATTATTATTATTATTATTAATATTAGGTTTTTAAGCATAAGCCCACTTTAAGGACATAGTTATTAAATCATAGCAGTTGTCGAAAAAGTTTGCCCCGACTGGGGTTTGAACCCAGAACCTCCGGCTTAACGAGCCATAGCTTTACCAATTAAGCTACCGGGACCACAGAACAAACCTTTACAAAACTGCTATTTGTTGTGACTGTTGGATTTATGTCATGAAAGTCAACAGTCACAACAAATAGCAGTTTTGTAAAGGTTTGTTCTGTGGTCCCGGTAGCTTAATTGGTAAAGCTATGGCACGTTAAGCCGGAGGTTCTGGGTTTAAACCCCAGTCGGGGCAAACTTTTTCGACAACTGCTATGATTTAAATTATTATTATTATTATTATTATTATTATTATTATTATATATAAAATTTATATTATAAATAAAAGTGTTGGTCATTACACGTATGTAAAAGTCAAACCATAAACACACAGTTTAGAGTACAAACAGGTATAATGGTTACACTGAAAGATGGAGAAGCTTACAGACATCTTGGAGTGCCAACTGGATACAACGTAAAACAGACACCTATTGCTGAAATACAACAGATGCGAGAAGATATGCACAAAATAGACTGTTCTTTGTTAGCGCCATGGCAAAAGCTAGATACGGTCCGAACGTTTCTTTTGTCTAGATTGGAATTCATTATGAGAGGTGGATCTATGAAAAAATCACTTTTCCGACATTTTGACTTGGAAATAGTCTCTGGCCAAGAAATGGATGAATCTTCCTCAAAGAGCTAGTCCAGAAGTTGTTTACATGGCCATGCATGAAGGAGGAGCAGGTGTCATGCCACTAGGTGATTCTAGTGATGTACCTACTTGCTGTAACTCATCCGTACAGACTGTTGACTTGCAGAGATGCATTTTGCCGAGAAATCGCGTGGGCGTCTATGAGAAGTGTTGTTAAAAAGAAGATAGGCCGAGCTCTTAATAATGATGAATGTTGCCAATAACTTAGTGGCAATATGGAAGGAGTTTATTCGCAACATGAAGGAGCAATCACTTCAATCTGGACACAGGCAAGATCTGCATCACGACGACTTCGTAATCGGATTGGCTTTTTATGGACATACGATGTTGCCCGACAAGAGCTATGTATCAAAGTTTCTCGGCCACAAAAGATGCCTGACATTGCGGTAGTACCACCAGACTCACGCGGATTATTGGCCAAGACATTGAGAACAGCAGTGCGTGATTCTTAGAGGGAGAAGTTGTTGCATAAGAAAAGCCAGGGTAAAGTATTTTAACTTACAACGAAGTGTTATGCAAGCAACCATTTTGTCGCTACAGGAAAACACACCCGTTTTTGTGATTGGCATTTTATAAATAGAGCAAGATTGAATGTCATGCCTCTAAATGGAAGTCGATTCTGGGGTGAGGGATCTAAGTCATGCCGATTGTGTAACTATCCGCAAGAGACTCTGCCACATGTCATAAACCATTGTATGCGCCATTCCAGAGCATTGCAAAAATGCCACAATGATCTACAGAATTTTACAGAGTTTATGAGGAAGACACTCCTTGCGAGTATGACTACGAGGAATGCAAATTTTTGAAGCCCGGTAGCTTCATGTGCCAATCTGACGAAGATTTTTTTCTCAGACCAACAAACGAAGGTTTGCCAGAGAGCTTCGCACAAGTCCTATCTACTGGATAACCCAGAAATTCGCCACAAATTCTCTCAGACAACATCCAGGCTCTCCTGCTGTGATCCCACTCTCCGTCAAGTTCTAAAATCACGACAATTTGACGGAGTGCAAGATCCCTGTGAAGATACAGTTTCAGGACAAGAAACCTGACCATCTTAGTTCGATGACTATATCAAACTATGTCCAGAGCCTCAAGCTGATCTTCTAATCATGATTATTATAATTGTGTTTCCTCGTGTATTTGTCTTATTATGTCTTATGTATTATTATTATTATTATTATTATTATTATTATTATTATTATTATTATTATTATTATTATTATTATTTATTACTAGGAAAACGCTTAAGTCCCGCCACGTTGTTGGATGAGCGTAATTGGTGCATTGAGCTGCCATATGTTACGCGGATTTTCTGTTGTTCTGTGAAAAATCATTACTTAGGCGAATATTTTTTTAATTAAATTAAATTAAATTGAAAATTAACTTAATTTTTTTAATTCATCGTAATTTTTTAAAAGAAAAAAATCGTAAAATTGCAATTTTCATAAGAAATAATTATTTGATTGCGCTCAAATTTAACACGAATATATTAATTCATGAAATTAAGGTTCTGTGAAAAAATCATTACAATAGGACAAAGCATGTAGGTGTTATAAGTCGAAGAAATTTTTTAAAAATCAAAAAAAATCGTAAAATTGCCTTTTTTATAAGAAAAAATTTCCCGATTGCGCTAAAAAACGTGGCAGTTCTAAGTTCAGAGATTTCGAAGGCCTCCATAAAATTTCAGCGCAATCGGAGTATCGGTTTAGCCGGAATCGTGTTAACAGACACACAAAAATACAAAAAGAAAAAAAAAACATTACGGATTTTTTTCTCCAGTGTAGTGAAATGGAATCTTCGCTTCGCTCGCTACGCTCATCCAATTATTATTATTATTATTTTTATTTTATATTATATATTAGTTATTAGACATATTAGTTTGATGACTATATCAAACTATGTCCAGAACCTCAAGCTGATCTTCTAATCATGATTATTGTAATTACTAGGAAAACGCTTAAGTCCCGCCGCGTTGTTGGATGAGCGTAATTGGTGCATTGAGCTGCCATGTGTTATGAGGATTTTCTGTTGTTCTGTGACAAAATTATTACAAAGTCGAATATTTTTTTTAAATTAAATTAAATTAAATAAAAAATTTACTTTATTTTTTAATTTTTTTTATGAATCGTAATTTTAAAAAAGGAAAAAATCGTAAAATTGCGATTTTCATAAGAAATAATTATTCGATTGCGCTCAAATTTTACAAGAATATATTAATTCATAAAATTAAGGTTCTGTGAAAAATTCATTACAATAGGATAAAGCATGTAGGTGTTATAAGTCAAAGACTTGTTTAAAAAAAGAAAAAACATGTAAAATTTCGATTTTCATGAGAAATAATTTTTCGATTGCGCTCAAATTTCATACGAATATCTTAATTCATAAAATAAAGGTTTTGTGAAAAAATCATTAAAATCTAATTAAGCATGTAGGAGTTATAAGTCGAAGAAATATTTTAAAAATTGAAAAAATTCGTAAAATGGCGATTTTCATGAGAAATAATTTTCCGATTGCGCTCAAAAACGTGGCAGTTCTAAGTTCAGAGATTTCGAAGGTCTCCACAAAATTTCATCGCAATCGGAGTATCGGTTTAGCCGGAATCGTGTTAACAAACAGACAAAAATACAGAAAGAAAGAAAGAAAGAAAAAAAAAAAAAAAAAACATTCCGGATTTTTTTCTCCAGTGTAGTGAAATGGAATCTTCGCTTCGCTCGCTACGCTCGCTACGCTCATCCAATTAAATTAAATAAAATAAAAAATTAACTTAATTTTTTTAATAAATCGTAATTTTAAAAAAAAAAAAAATCGTAAAATTGCAATTTTCATAAGAAATAATTATTCGATTGCGCTCAAATTTAACACGAGTATATAAATTGATGAAATTAAGGTTCTGTGAAAAAATCATTACAATAGGATAAAGCATGTAGGTGTTAT
Source organism: Sweltsa coloradensis (assembly GCA_024449915.1). Lineage (NCBI taxonomy): Eukaryota > Metazoa > Arthropoda > Insecta > Plecoptera > Chloroperlidae > Sweltsa > Sweltsa coloradensis. The sequence continues at coordinate 195,989 of JAMZAV010000610.1, forward strand.
AAGTCAAAGAATTGTTTTAAAAAAGAAAAATCCCGTAAAATTTCGATTTTCATGAGAAAATAATTTTTCGATTACGCTCAAATTTCACACGAATATCTTAATTCATAAAATTAAGGTTCTGTTAAAAAATCATTACAATCGGATAAAGCGTGTAGGTGTTATAAGTCGAAGAAATTAAAAAAAAAAAAAAAAATCGTAAAATTGCGTTTTTTATAAGAAAAAATTTCCCGATTGCGCTCAAAAACGTGGCAGTTCTAAGTTCAGAGATTTCGAAGACCTCCATAAAACTTCAATCGCAATCGCAGTTTCGGTTTAGCCGGAATCGTGTTAACAAACACACAAAAAACAAAAAAAAAAAAAAAAAAAGAAAGAAAAAAAAAAAAACATTTCGGATTTTTTTCTCCAGTGTAGTGAAATGGAATCTTCGCTTCGCTCGCTACGCTCATCCAATGATTGTTTTTAATTGTTTTTAATCGTGTATTTGTCTCTGAAAAAATATTTTAAATAAAATTGAATTATTATTATTATTATTGTTTTATTAAATGTATTTCACACAAACTCGGTCAAAACCGGAGCTAACATGTTACACGGACTTGCGTCAAGTACTTCCATGTGTACCTACCTACATACATTATTACTTTGTCTTAACTCTAAAATAAGTCATTTATAATATTGTTTTCTTTCTGCTGTGTACGGTCATGGCCGATTTCTTGTCGCCATTCTAGCATTTGATCTTCGGACTTTGGTAAACCACCAAAACCACGTCAGAAAGGAAGCTGCTGTCTCGGAATCTCGAAGTATTTACGTAAATCAAAATTTATAAGTTTTACTGTTCTCTGTATTTCATGATAATTGTCTGTACATCTGTATATGCATCTTGCAAAATGTAGATACTATAACAATAAATAAACCATTTATATGAGATGTTGTAGGCTTTCACGACCCGTAGATGTCTTCTGTGTGATCCCTGGGCTGTTTCGTCGTGTCGATGATGAGGCACTGCTCGACGTTTCGCCACCCATGTTGGTGGCTTCTTCAAGAATGATGAGATGGATGATGAAGCAGGCTGTATATATACCTCCTGCTGGTAGATGAATCCACAGGTGGGGGACAGGGCCCTAACCAATGGGAACGCTCCTTGTCTCTCATTGGCTAGGCTCGAGTCCTACTCCGTCTTGTCAATAACTAACCCTATGGCTAGGCCAACATGTTTTTTTTTTTTTTTTTTTTTTTTTTTTTTTTTTTTTTTTCCCGTTTGCACGGTTATCAAGGCTTCTTTCTAGTTCTTAGGCGTCCAGTCCACTCAGATAGTATCTCTTGATTTCTTGTAGTAACTGTTTCCATTTGTGATGTTGCTATTGCAGTTGCTGTGTTTACAATTGTTGTTGTTGTTGTTGTTAAACATGGTGATTCATCTGGTATATTATTATTGATTGCCACCTCTGTGTCTATCCTTTCTTCATCCTCAGTGCTACTTTCTATACACCCCACCCACTTCAACACTGGGTCCCATGCACGGCTCAGTGGAAAACTGCTATCTCTATTGAAGTTATTCTTGTGTTTACGAATTTCAATCGCTTCCCGGAACAAACGATTCCAACCAGTTATCTGCTTGACTAGGACCTTTGTTTTATCAAACTGTATCTGGTGGTCATTTCCTAAGGCATGGTCTGCTACTGCCGAGAGTCGTTGATGCCGTTTTACATCGAGATCCCCTCTATCATCTGGTATAGCCTTCGCCGCGTAACCCAGTCGCACATGGCTCTCGTGTTCTTTGATCCTAGTAGAAATCTTGCGACCTGTCTCACCTATATAGACCTCTCCACAGTCACACGTAATTCTATATATACCACATGAATCTAAAGGGTCGGATCCTTTAACCGATCTTATGAGAGAGTTTATCTTCTTATCAGTATTAAAATAGGTCTTATTAGGTCTAATAATATACCAGATGAATCACCATGTTTAACAACAACAACAACAACAATTGTAAACACAGCAACTGCAATAGCAACATCACAAATGGAAACAGTTACTACAAGAAATCAAGAGATACTATCTGAGTGGACTGGACGCCTAAGAACTAGAAAGAAGCCTTGATAACCGTGCAAACGGGAAAAAAAAAAAAAAAAAAAAAAAAAAAGCATGTTGGCCTAGCCATAGGGTTAGTTATTGACAAGACGGAGTAGGACTCGAGCCTAGCCAATGAGAGACAAGGAGCGTTCCCATTGGTTAGGGCCCTGTCCCCCACCTGTGGATTCATCTACCAGCAGGAGGTATATATACAGCCTGCTTCATCATCCATCTCATCATTCTTGAAGAAGCCACCAACATGGGTGGCGAAACGTCGAGCAGTGCCTCATCATCGACACGACGAAACAGCCCAGGGATCACACAGAATAAACCATTTATAATTTAATTATTATCATTTCTTACTTTAGAAATTTATGAACTATTCTACATGTGGGTATTACTGCCTTTTGAATCTCGATGTAAACATTGGGTTGAAGATGTAGTTATTTAATGCTGTCATATAGCTTTTCGGTATTATGCCGTTGGCCGATATAAGTCATATAATGAATGGGATTGCATTTACATTTTTCTGTTTTCACATCTTCTTGATCTCATTATTGCAAGTTCACAAAACTTGTAAATTTTTTTCCCATGTAGTCTCGAAGCAAGTGAGTTTCGAAATTCTTCTCGTCAATTATTATTATATCCGGTCTGTTGTGATGTATAGTTTGGTCTGTTAAAACTGTACGGTAGTAATATAATTTGAAATCTTTTCTATCTAGTACTTTCTCCGGTTTGTATTTGTAGTAAGGTGTGTTTGTGTCATTTATTTATGAGGTTTACTTAATTATTGTAGATTTACATTTTCGTTTGCTAGATTGAGGGGAGTTATGATTTGTCAGTTAGCACCACAGCCCTATGTAGTGTAGATTGGTTACTCTCAAGGTCTACTTGATCTCCGCTCTAGCGGAGGTTCGTCGAACTCACAAGGTAGGTCGTCGCAGTCCGTTCTCATAAAGTTTTTAATGGAGCGGCCACGTTGTCTCCCGGCTAGAGCAAGTTCGGCGATTTCGGAAATCTAAACATTCTAGTGCCATTTCTAGAAAGTCTAGAACAATTAACAGCCGCACACCCCATCATGGTTTATTAGTAAAAACTAGTAACGTAATTTGTAGTAGGCCATGTTTAACATTAACTGTCAAAACGCTGCATTTTGGGCTCCAGAATGGCTTCCTTGCGATGATCTACCTTGTGAGTTTGACGAACCTCCGCTAGAGCGGAGATCAAGTAGACCTTCGTTACTCTTTGTATAATAATCATCATAACTCAGTTCCAACTATGTTGGGTTGAGTAGTGGTTTTCCACCATTATCTAGGGCATAAAACTGTAGATACTAAGCTTGCCAGACTCAGTGTTTCTACCTCATCAGTAGAGATGTGCACAAATATTTTTTTAAAGGTTTGAAAATTCGTGCATTAAAAATAAAAATTCACGATTTTTCGTTATTTACGAAAAACCAATTTGATAATACACAGTTTTAAATCATTAGTATCACAAATTCCAGGACAATTAATGATTAATTTAAAAGAAAAACAAGCACATGAGACTGAGAATCAGTTTTAATTTTAAGCTCAATTTCAGTCTTCAGTTTTCAAAGTTTATGACAGTTTTTACCAGGATTATTTCGACTACCCGGCACCTCCAACAAAATTACGAAATTATGCATTTTTTGTGTAATGTGAATATTTTGATATGAAGTATTTTGAGCTTACTCGCGTACAAACGATTATTACGATATCACAATCGCTTTTTATGACCCGGCAAGCTAGGATTAATTTAATTTCGACCACCTACCTGGCACCGCCACCAAAACTTAAAAAAACTTTGAAATTTCGTGACCTAATTCGCGTTTACGCCGTTTAAAGACATAATTGCTAATTTCGCCACTAGTTCGCGGTACCAACTAAAATATCGCGAAAATTGGTGAATTGGAAATTGATACCATTTAATTACAATTCAGGTGATTCATGTGCAAACTGAATTTGAAGGGATTATTGAAACTTTAAAAAAATCGCAAATTTCGTTCTCACCATTTTTCATCAGTCATCATCTAACTCCTTCCTCTCCACCAATTTACTCCACTCTCTTCTGTCCTCCCAAAGCTTGACTCTTGCCACATGCTCCCACACTACATCCTATTTTCCAACGTCTTCTTGAATTAATCTTTCCCATTTCTCTCTTGGCCTTCCTACTCTTCTTTTCCCCTCCTCTGCCGCTTCAAATTCTCGTCTTGGAATCCTCTCTCTGCCTATCCTTTTCATATGTCCAAACCAACTTAGACGTTCTCTTCCTAGCTTAAACCTCAAATCTCTCCAGTCCTAGTTCTTTTCTGATTACATCATTTCTTATCTTGTCCATCTTTTCCCTTGACACTTCTTAAAAACTTCATTGCTGCTGCTTCCAGCTGACTCTCTTCTTTTGTTCCCACTGCCCATGTTACTGCTCCATACGTTAGTATAGGTACAAAATATGCCTTGTACAGCAAAATTTTACATTTTTGTGGGAACAACTCATTCCAGAGTACAGCTTTCTCATCAATTGGTAAAACCCTTCTGCTTTTTGCACTTAAAATGTCTAGTTATTTTTTTATATAATATAAGTTGTGCAGATCAACTAGGCCCCGCGGGCCACCTTGTTCTCTTGGAAGTGTCAATCTGTCTATTGCTGATTTAGGATGATGCATTCTGTGTTTGGTTAGTGTAGTAAGAGTTAATATTTCCATTGCATGGATGTCCGTCTGTGTCCATTTAATGATTCAGAATGAATATGTCAGTACTGATAGCATAAAATGTATTTATTGCTGTGTTCTTGCTTTTACTGTAAAGTTGCATCTTGAGGATAGATTTTAGTAGTTTCTTGTAGGTATGTATCTATCAATTTGCATTTCATTACTTTATGTTCAATTCTGGCAGCTTGTGAGAATCCTAAATATGTATTTGAATACTTTGTTATTGTCAGAGGCAGGTATTTGGGGTGAAAATAAAAGTCAATTTTCGTTTTAATAATAATCAAAAGCAGTGATTGACGGTGAAATAATTAAACGAGGGAGCGGAGCGACCGAGTGTCTCCATTCAACTCGAACGGTTCTCATTCTGTGATTCTGTCCGTCTGTCTGTACGTCGAAAATCAGCCGAACCGCTGAACAGATTGGGCTGAAATTTTAAACGGACATCCGGTACGAAATTATTGAGAACTGCTAACAAAATCAACTAGATCCATTGCGATTTAATCCTACAATAAATAAAAATGTGATTTTTAAAATATCGATAGCATTTGTTTAGTAGCAGCTATCGGGACCACATCTACGTGGCTTGCATGGCCTATTGGTAAGCATTTAGCCTACCACACGGAGGGTTGAGATTCGATACCCGTTAGCTCGAACTTTTTTTAAATTTTTACACCCACATATTATTTTTGAGGGGTGTTAAATGGGAAATAAAACTTAGGTGATTTTGTTTTATCTTGGAAATTTGTTAATGTTTCACGCTAATACGTTTTGAACACGATTCGCATTTCAAATGTTCAATTTAAATATCTAGGGAAACGCCAAAGTCGTTGTTAAACGAGTGAGTGAGCCATGTGTTGAGTACCCGGTATCATTCCTCATACTGGGCTAGATCCTTAGGTATAGGGGAGGAAAGGGGATGTTCCCGGGTACTCAACACTTGGCTCACTCACTCACTCGTTTAACAACGACTTTGGCGTTTCCCTAGTTAAATATTTAGTTGAAAGCTCTATATCTCTCTCTGCCCATAATATTTTTTACTAGGGAAACGCCAAAGTCGTTGTTAAACGAGTGAGTGAGCCAAGTGTTGAGTACCCGGGAACACCCCCTTTCCTCCCTATACCTAAGGCTGGGATCTAGCTTAGTATGAGGAATGATACCGGGTACTCAACACATGGCTCACTCACTCGTTTAACAACGACTTTGGTGTTTCCCTTGTTATTTAAATTGAACATTTAAAATGCGAATCATTTTCAAAACGTATCAGCGTGAAACATTAACAAATTTCCAGATAAAAAAATCACCGTATTTTTATTTCCCATTTTAAAACCCCTCAAAAATTATATGTATGTGTAAAAATATAAAAAAGTTCGAGCGAACGGGTATCGAACCCCAACCCTCCGTGCGGTAGGCTAAATGCTTACCAATAGGCCATGCAAGCCACGAAGTTATCGTCTCGCGAGCAGCTACTAAACAAATGCATATCGATATTTAAAAAATCACATTTTTATTTATTTTGGGATATAATCGCAATGGATCTTGCTTAATTTGTTAGCAGTTCTCAGTAAACTCGATCCGGATGTCTGTTTAAAATTTCAGCCCAATCTGTTCAGCGGTTCGGCTGATTTTTGACGTACAGACAGACAGAATCACAGATTGAGAGCCGTTTGAGTTGAATGGAGAACACTCGATCGCTCCGCTCCCTCGTTTAAAAATTTGTGGTGTGGGAATTTAATGAATAATTTGAAAATTATTTGAATCTTTGGTTTTGTTTTGACCAAAAGCGGTGAATTGGTGTTGAAAATGGTTTATAATTTACGGTTTTCAACGGTGAAAATTCGTTTTGACCATAAATACCTGCCTCTGGTTATTGTCCATAACACCAATCCTATTTCCATCATTTAGATTGAACTTGTCTGCTTGCATAACCTTACCCTTTTCGATGTGTAGCGTCTTACATTTGTCTACTCCAAACTTCATGCAGATATCTTGACTAAATTCTAATGTTGTATTGAACTGTTTAGTTGAGCAAAATTTGATGCTTATCTTTAGGTAATCCATGTAGAATAGGTGAGAGATTGTGTGACATACCATATTATTGTCCTTAATTTTAAATCCATATGTACATTCATTAAGTATATGTGACAGTGGGTTTAGTGACAGAAAAAAACATAATGCGCTGAATGAGTCACGTTGGAAAATGCCACGTTTAAATTGGATTGGATCTGTTGATATTTGCTGGTTTTTCATAAATTTAGTTTTAGTGTTGTTCTCCATGTCTTTATTACTGTCTTCAAAAATATTACAATCACTGCGTTGATTTTATATACCATAATTTGTAAAATCTGAATAAGCCATGTGTGTGGTGTTGAATCATTTGCTTTCTTGTAGTCAATGTCAATGTAGTAACATGAATATTCCTTTTCTTATTGTGTGCCTGATTCATTACAGTAGTCGATAATGAGTTGTTCTTTACATCCCTGTGAGTTCTTACAGCATCCTTTTTGCTTCTCGGCCACCATATTGTTTTCTTCCCAATGATTATATAATTTATTTGTTATGCATGAAGTTAATATTTTATAGGCCTATACACAGTATATACAGTAAAACCTCTATTATCCGAGGTGGATGAGACCGGGTGCAGCTTGAATTATCGAAAAACTCGGATGATCGCGATTTGTTGTTTATTTGCTCTCATAGCATAACCTGATATGGTAAAATGATATATACCATTAAAAGAACATAAATAAACAGCCTCTCAGTGATGACATCGGCTGCAGACTACATTGCTTATAAATGAATGTGTGGTCTCGTAATCTGATCTCATAACATAAACGACTGCTTTGCTGATAGAATGAATGGGTCTCATTATCTTATCTCATAATGTGAACAAAACAACTTGGCGAGTCTTGGCCCGAAGCCAATTGACTGACTAGGCGATACATAGTTCGTGGCTTGGGAGGAGGATGGGGGGGGGGGGTGGTGACAGTTATCTCCGCATCTGTCATTGACTGGATGTCCCGATGCAATGTTTATTTCTTCATAATCATAGCCAGCCTCGATCATTTTGTCTTCAAGGCCATATTTTGTCTCTTTCTCTCTCTCCCTCCCTCTCTTCTCTCTCTCGTCCGCCAACTTTGAGCAAGGTCGCGGCGGCGGCAAGCACTCACAAAGACACTGGCTTAACTTTCTCTGGCACCCTACCCTCGACCCCCACCCCCACTTACAATTCACGCGCTGGGCAAATCTTACGTGACACGTCATTGTAGTAAACAGCATACTGCATGACATTCAGATGTAAAGAACATAACATTTCGGCCTTATTAAAAAAAGGAAGTGCGCCTGAAACCAGCTCGGATAACACGGAATCTCGGTTAATCGGAGCTGGGATGAACAAGGTCTTACTGTAGTTGGTAGACATATAATTGGTCGATATTTACTTGGGTTCTTCGTGTCATTATCTTTCGGTTTGAGAAAGGTTATTCTCCATACATTCATCACAAAATATTATATATTATATAACAAACGTACGGATGGATGCAAATAGCGGACCATGATCCATTTTGGGATATTTGCACACATCCTAAAAATAACATGAAATACAACAATAATAATATATATTTATCAAAAGAGAAGAAACAGACATACATATTTAAAACGTATAAAAACACATTCTCTTGACTGCTCTCTCGAACCTACGGAGATGAAGTTCCTGTACTTCAGAAGGTAGTACATTCCAGAGCGCTGACTACTTGTAATACTACACAGATTTCTGGAATGCACTTGTTCGAGCAATTGGCGGTCTTAAGGTGAACCCCTTATTTCACCTTCTAGAAGCACTTCGAAGATCGGTTCTGTACCCTAAGATTATTATATTCCCCATGCCATGATTTAAGTAGGCCTACTAGTATTATTACAAAGTTTTTAAACATAAGCATGCTTTGAGGACAAAGTTATTCAATTGTCTTTAAAAAATTAGTGTCATAAAAATCTGCCCCGACTGGGGATCGAACCCAGAACCTTTCTTTCCACGTACAATGCTCTAACAACTGAGCTATCGGAGCCACAAGGCAAATCTCGACTAAATTGCTATTTGTTGTGATTGTTGAGTTCCATGATCACACCCACCACTGCTGGACCAAACTTCCACTAAATAATTTCATATTGACTTTCACAGCCCAAAATGATTTCATTAAATTGCACATTGGCCATGTAAGTTATTTTATTCAGAAAATTTTTTACTTATGATTCACAATTCACATGGTACTAAATATTTAACAGTTATAATGTCCACTAGCTTACAACCAAACTTACCGTGAGAATATGAGAACCTTTTCGTACACAGCAAACTCTTCAGTATCCAGTTTCACGTCAATATCCTCTACATTCTTGACAGGAAGACAATCAAAACTCTTCTCTTCCTGCAACTGTTCTTTTGTTCTCCGTAGCATGATACAGGCCATGACAGTGTTGAGGCGAGTCATTCCCCCTTCTCTCTTGTTGTCCACCCACTTCTTCCACATCTGCATCAGATATACATGTTGAAAATCACTCTCGGAAGAGACATTAAAGTAACAAGTTTTAATTTAAAGCCCACGGGAAAGTGCATTTAATGTTCATGACAAAATGAGCAAAACAACTAAAAAGATTGTCCATTAAAAACTTAGCGCACAATATTGTTCATAAAAGTAGCAATAATGTTAGTACTACACATGAACTAAAAAAATTGTAAAAATTTCAATTGGACTTCTCAGACGACTACGACTAATTAACTGCCGGTTTTTGTAAATTTTGGAAAACGTATTTTGGTGAATAGTCTTAAATCAACTCAAGATCAAATCTTCTATTTTTGAAATTGTACTTTGCATGATAATTTTCAATGGGAAATGTGCACTCAGTCCAAATATTGACGTGTGCGTAAGAAATGGATAAAAAATTACATAATTTAAAGAAGATATTTTAAATTGTATTGAGACACAAAGTTTGTGGTGTTTTATTTCCCTCGCAAACAGCATTTGACGTCAAGATCTGGGTCTAGAGCACGCTAGAGCATTGTTGACCAATGCGCAAAGCTGTTTAATGTCTTAAGGCCTGTTCGCTGGACCTGCTCGACTTTGCTCTAAGATCACTTTAGAGCCTGGTTGAATTAGGCCACCCCCACGCTCGAGGAAGTTAGATCACAGTACTCTTGTGTTTTGAGACGAACGCTTTTTGAGGCGAAAACCTACTCTAATTTGCTCTAAAAAATAAAAATCAATATAAAAATAAAATTTCGTTCACAATTGTTGACAAATTATTATTCACGCTTCCAGCAAACGAGGAAGCCATTTTATTTAAATAACACGCGTAATTCGTTATTAAATCGAACTTGCTCTAACTTGCTCCAACTCGCTCCTCCTAAAAAGCCAGAGCTGAAAAATCATGATCTTTCTGCTCTAGATCAAGTTGCTCGAGTCCAAAAAACGCAATTCGAGAAAGTGATCTCGTGAAACGAACGGCTATTTCGTTATCCGAGCAGCTCCGAGTTGTCAGAGCAGGTCCAGCGAACAGACCTTTTGAATCATTGAATAAACTACCGCCTTCTAGATTACAAAGTTAATATCACTGTGAACGCACTTGGAGATATGGAATCGAATTTTGGGAATATCGATCATATCGACAAGGTATTCATCACGCAAAAACGAGCAATCAGGGCATTATGTACCCTTAAGCCGACGGAGCATTGCAAACCCTACTTTATACACTAAACATTCTTACAGTTACATGCCTTTACATTCTCAAGTCAATTTAGTCATAAGAAAAAACATCCACACTCTCACAGTCAACAGTGGCATACACACCCACAACACAAGGAACAAAAATAACCTCCATCTTAACCAATATCGTACAAACCTAGGTCAAAAAACTCTGATTATTTGAATAAAACTCTATTTAATGAACTCCCCCAATCAATAAAAAACATAACAGAACACATCAAATTCAAAAATGAACTAACTAAATTCCTAATACAAAAGGCATACTACAGCATAAAAGACTTTATGACAGACAGAACTACCTAATAATTGCTATATTTATTAATAGGAGGAGGGACCATATAATAGGCTGTAGGCCTATACCATTTTGTAAAATACCTATATTATATTATATTAATACTTATGTAACAAACTAGTCTATGTTTAGCAAAAATGGACTACACGGTGAAAAACTGTTATAAACTTTAACTGTACTTTGTATTGTTATTTGTTGTCCAAATAAATAAATAAATAAAAAATAAATAAATAAAAATAAACATCCCTTATTGACCATTCGCAAAAATAGCTAATAGCGACGTAATGGCTTGTTTTTCCCGCCATTATTATTGGTGCAACTTTTAGCTTACTTTTATAAATATGAAAATCTTATCTAAATAAAATAACAAACCCTATTGTTACAATCTAACAAATACACATGTACACCCTCGACCAGAAGTAAATCAAGGACTGGGTAGATATAGTAAATACAACCAGACTCCTTGATTTACCGTATTGGACTGAATATAGCACGATCTCGAATACAACACGACCCCAATTTTTCGGAATCATTTCAAGAAAAAAGAAAAAATCAAAGAAAATTAAAATGAAAAAGTAATTTTTTTTATTTACAATACAATACAATGAATGAATATAGCCTAAAGATTCACTCTTTCAACAAAACATTTTGAACAATGTTTGGGCCTAGTCCCATGTTTTTGACAGTGCAGGGCCAAGCACAAGCTTACATAGGCCAACCACAGTTCTCACCAGTCTGATTTACGGATGACATCGATTCCTAAGAAAAATCTTTTTAATTGTACGTGCAGTTATTTTGGTGGTCATTTTCTGCGGAACCCGTGATACGCGACGATATTCATTCCCGCGGTCTTTTTCCGCGGAGCCTGTGATGTCACCCGCCCGCCTCACATCACGGAACAATGTATTTTGCAACGTTGCGTCGTCATCTGTTGACCGTACCGCCTGCCATTGTGTTTGATTGGTGTCTGGCAGCGAGAGAGAATGACCTAAGATACTGGAAGGATAGTGGACAAGCCTAGTTCGGCTGGCGTCGTGTGGGTGGGCGGGGCGATGCGTTGCAGCCGATGCCCGGGAGTTATATTGTGGGTGGCCTACATTCTGAAGCTATTTCAAATGCAAGAGCACGGGAATAACGCAAGTGCTGTTTTTTAGATTGTCTTTTCGGGAAAAAACATTGCGCTATTTTTGGTCCGATACGGTACTTAAATGCCCGATGGTGTACATATTATGTATTCTATAGGCCTACTTTATTATTATTGGAAGACTACAAATGCAAAATTTAACATAGGTAACTGCAAATAGGGAGGAAGCAGAACCCAAAATTAGACAATGCAAACTACATATTATGCGCCTTATGTAAGTACTTGTGGATCGTGGTCTTGTGGTTAGCGTATCTGCTTCAATGCAGAAGGTCCAGGTTGATTCCGCTAAAGTCAGAAGTTTTTTAACTTCTGATTGACTTTAGTCCATCAGTTCTGTCTTAGGAGTTTGTAACGGTGACTTTGGAGCCGTCCTAGCAACGAACACATATAAATTTCAGAGTGTTCTGAATCGGCCGTTGTTGATTCTGGCGTTGATTCGCGGGTTCGCACTGTCATACCAATATTGCTATATTTCCTATTAAAAAATATCGTCTTTGGTTGGTTATCGCTCATCGTCGATTACGTCGGGGCCTGCAGGGTTGGCTTGGTCGATTGATTTAAGTCCCACTGAAAATCAGTTATATAACGAGTGGTAGACTCTAAATAAAAATTTATTATTTTATTATTTAAAGCTAAAATGGACTACATGGTGAAAACTGTTACTATTAACTGCAACTATCGTTAGTTGATGTCCAAAATAAAATTGGAAATTGAAATTAAAATTCCAGCTTCAGACAGGACATGACTTGCTTAGAAAGCACCTCCATAGATTTGGAGTTTTTCAATCCAGTGTCTGTCGAATGTATGGCCCACATTTGGCTTGCTACGGATGGTATAATCATGGACTTAGAATAGTAACTGGCGTTACTGGACCTGCAACATTATGGGTAGAGGTCCGTGAAAGCGGTTTTATTTTGTAGTTAATTTCGTTTTTCAAATTGAAAATTTCGGTGTTATTGGTTTAAAGCTGTATTTCAGTGGTTTTATCTATATTTACCAATTTATATGCGTAAATAATAACATAATTAAAGTATGTCAAGGTAATTCTGTTCTTAGCATTGTACATACCGGTAACTCATCAAAAGGAGCGCATCGAAGAAACTTGAGAAGAGCAAAGAGATCCAACTCTTTGTTGTGTATGGGAGTACCAGTCAACGCCCACCGGCAGTGACCCTTCAGTTCAGCCACAGCAATTGACGTCTGGCTCTTGTGGTTACGAACGATATGGGCCTCATCAAGAATAATGCGCTGCCATTTGACTTGATGTAGTGGACCCTGCATACAGTAAACATTTTATTTCACGGTTGATATTATATTGTTACAAGGAATGACATCGGGTACCCAGATAACCCAAATCTGAGCATTTAACAGAATCTATACTACGGATTCAAATCATTTTCAAGCAGCCTAGCGGGCCTACATTAGTTTTAAATTAAACAACATCAACAGACTAAAACTCTGCAAATGTATTTGGGTGACGAAGTCGTAGTTCCAGAAAGTATCTAAAGGTTCAAATGTTGTGACTTTCAACTTGAACTGTTGGGTAATTTTTATGGCCAAGTGTTTTTCATTGATATAAATGTGGATGGGGAGCAAGTTTTTTTTTGTCCTGCACTGCCATTGCTGGTTAGGGTTCCCAACCGTCCCGGTTTCTCCGGGAAAGACCAGGAATGAAAGACGTGGTTCCGGTTGAAATAAAATTGATTCCGGGATGGTCAATGTCCCGGAATTTGAATAGAGCGCCCAACCGCCCTCTGTGGCTGCTTTTACCGCGAGGCGCGATTTGAGGCTGGTTTTATTAGCTCGTAACCGGCCGCATGGCTCAGGCTCAGGCAGGATGGACTCTCTTCTGATGGCGCGATTAAGTTTGATGGTGATGCGGCAACAGTTGACAAGAAATGGGTGGTTATTTTCAAGAGGGGGCAGAACTTGTTTTATTTTGCCTGTCAATCCCCGTTTACAATGCATATTGTGCTGCAGGTTAACTAACTTAATAATTTAACTTAATAATTACAACATGATTTGCAGTCAGTTTTATGACTTTGCAAAAAAATGCCCAGAGATGGTCAAAGCTGTGAAAGGTCAACACAAATATAGATTTAAACGCAAAGATTGAGAAAAAATGCATGATGTTATAAGATGCTATCAATCATTATTATTTTCATTATTATGTAATCACAAATTCTTATTTAATTATTAATAAATCGAAAAGTTTATAATATAGTCCTATTGCTTTTTGTGTTTTCCCTTTGCTAGTTTGATAGTTGCTCCTTAGCACATCCACTTGCAGACTCGTTGATTGTTAGATATTTAAGTGCAAAAAAGCACTCTCAGGAAATAAGATGTTCAAAAAAAATTCGCCTTCGAAAAGGCCTCCGGCGGCCCTTCGGGCGCATTCACGACGCATAGTGCCTTTTTAAGCATACTTCGGTCCCGGAATTGTACTTTCCACAGTTGGGAACCCTATTGCTGGTGCTCCAGAGCCCCAATCAGAGAGTAGAAGCAGGTTCTACTTGGAGGTGGGGAAGGAAATCGGAAATTGTGTAGCAACGGAGCATCGGCTCGGCCACTACGGCTGGAACCACAGAAGCAGGCAGTTGAGCCTGACTAATAGTGCAACTTCGCGTCTTTTCCTCAAGTATGGGAAGTATCCCAAGAGGTGGATGTATATCCAGGCGTTATACCTCCTAGTGGGGGCGGCACCACTGCCGAGTCTTAAATAATGTTTTAAGTTGAATTCCGTGATTGCATCGCGACAGCCAGATATCGGGCTAGCTACATGGCCAGGTAACAGTAGCCATGCGCGTGTAAAATACAACGACCTCGCACTAATATGGTATATTCTCTCTCAACACCATACGGGAGTGGCATGCAAATGCATATAAAGTTTTATTAAACCGCCTTTCGGGGCAATTTTGCGTGGTTTCAAGCGTTGGTAATGACCAGCCACGTGGGTCAACCAAGGTCGTGCAAGCATCATCAATCATCACCAATCTATGCAAGTAAGCCTGTATAATTCCAATTGTTGTAATCCCTCCACTATCGTACGAGAAGCAGAGAACTTCGAGGTTCTACACGGGGGCCTAACGGGCCATAGCAGAGGATGGTCAGGTATTTGGTCCGCCACTGGAATGTGACCCCAATACCGCTGCAGGAGCGGGCGCCAGTCGATCGTCTGTGTATCGGAGAGTCCAACATGGCCACACCTCTCCCCCGGCCACCCTTGTGCAACGCAGTCTAAGAAGGCATCGCCCTCCCCCCAACCCTCATCAAGATACGACGCGAGTATAGGGAACAACTAATTTATGTATTATAATAAGCTCATTATTGTAATCAATGTTAAATTTTAATCAGGTTTTTATACATGTTTAATGGTAACTTGCATAGTTGTGTGGTGGTTAGAAGCACTCCTAGCTAAGCTCCCTTACCTAAAACAACGTTGCCAACACGTTGTGCGCCAAATGTGATGGTTAGAAGCACTACGCTCCCTTTTTATACAATGGCGTCGAAAATAAATTTCAAACAAAGCTTCAAATGACACAAATACACAAAACCAAGGCACCTACCAAGGTTCACGGTCAAGGGGTGGGTCTTCCCCTGCTTCTCTGTCTCTGTACTGCTCCGACTAAACTCTCTCTTTCTCTGTTGGGTCCTCCTTACAATTATAGTAAAGGGTCATTCCGTGTCAAATCAACCAAACCGAGGGCCAAAAAAAACTTCACCGACACAGATTTTCATGATTTTTTTTATTTTAGTTAATACCCCCAAAAATACCATAAATCCAAAATTTTAGGTCTCTACCTTAAATACTTTTTGAGTTACAGCCGGTCAAATATTGCCCGTAAACTCAAATTTGGGTTCGCGCGCTTTAGCGATAAATGCAGTAGCTCTGAAACTATTTGTCCTAGAAAGCTCTTCCATATGTCATTTGAAAGCTGTTGCAAAAATCTATCCATAATAACTACTTTCAACATTGTTTTGGGCAATTCATATGCTATTGTGCTACAGTGTATTTTTTGACCTTGAATATTTCCAAAAAGGTATCTTTGAAAAAAAAGAAAAAAAATTGGCTTGATCTTTGATGTAAGTTCTATGTGTGTGCCAAATTCCAAGATGGGGGTGCAATGGGTTTAGATTCTGTAGCTAAATGAATACTGGAAAATGTTCAAAATTCAGTTTATCCCAACATTAAATTTTCTTTTAACTTTGCTCAATAGTAGGGGGTGTACTCTATTATCTGTGGTAGGGGCCTACTGATCAACCCAGTTACATAAATTTAAAGTACCAACATAGGTTGCATAGATATGTTTATAAAGGTTATGCCTACCCCATTTCAATAAATTATGGTTTCCAACTTGTGAGCTTAATGTCTGCTTGAGATGTTTCACTCTTGCTCAGTGAATACACTCGTCCTGTCATAGTTGTCGGGTCAATTATTGTTAGTATGTAACCTAGGGCCCCTGTTAGGATATCTTGTATCTACGGGTATGAGGACAATGATGAAGGCCCATGTGGATGAAGAAAGCTTAATGTCACCTATTTCTTATTGTCGTCAGTTGAAATAACACACGACGTCACGAAACCACGTAGTACTTCAAAATTGACACAGACTCTTCTCTCTAACGTGTGTTGAATAGGAAAATATTTTTGTGGCTACAGTAGTGTTTGAAATTGGTATCAAGACATGTAATTTCTGAGTGCCAGAGATCGTGCTATAGCAGCCCGGCCGAAAACCGTTCTTTGAGGAGATGTTCATGGGTGTCATGGTTCTCATTGGTACAATAGAATAAAGACACATTTGTTAAGGTTGGAATTGCCCATTCGTACACTGCCTTACTGCCTTGGAGTCATTATTTGGTCTTGGTATGCTCTCTGCAGACTTGTCCGTGCTGCCAGCGCTCAAATCATCACAAGCACCTTTCCCGTGGGAAGTGGCCGAAAAGTGCCACTCTGCAGCAATACCATGAAAATCCTCTTTGTGTAGACAAAGATATACAAAGTTCTTTTGGTTTTTATATTGGGCTGCAGAGCCATCAGAAAAGTAAAATATTTTCTTTACTGCCCCAGGGAACTTGTTTCTTAAACTTCAATTAACTTAGTTTGAAAAAGGTGAACGCCAACGGCCACAGTATCATGGCAAAGACATTCTGAAAATTATTACAAAACTTAGGCCTAGGCCTACATATTTTGTCTCACCATTCTCATTGTAGTAGGTATGCCACAAAAGGATTAATTGTGGCTTGGGCATTGTCTCAATAGTATCCTTGGGCTGCAATCTTGCAAAACAAATGAGTAATTTTCCGCAGTCACAAATCACTAAAAATTCCCCATCTTCCAGCTGCCTTTTTTGTGTGTTTGAAATTCTGATGCTGCCTAACAATGAAAGAGTGTCGATTCAAATTAATCAACTGATCACAAAAACATCAACAAATTCATCAGCTGATTTAGTTAATGTTTTAAGATTGCAGCGATCTACCGACACCCGCTGTTTGTATGTAATATTTTCAATCATTTCCCGGTCCATGATATCTAGCAAATTCTTCTTCAAAGGTGTTGCACCAGGGCAGTGAGGACAGTCCGATAAATAACACTTAGGCACATGTAGATCGCTCATCATAGTTGCTAAGCAGTCTAGGTAGGATTTTATGACAATATGGCTGACTCACTTGATTTTACATGACACTATTGCCACCTATTGGCAATAAATTGAAACACAATTTCGTATTTGAATTCTAAGATGTAAAAACAAATGTTAAAATTAAAGTTTGCCGGAAAAAAAAAGGCATTTTTAACATTTTCCAGTATTCATTTAGCTACAGAACCTAAACCCATTGCACCCCCATCTTGAAATTTGGCACATACATAGAACTTACATCAAATATCAAGCCAATTTATTTTTTATTTTTTCAAAGATACCTTTTTGGAAATATTCAAGGTCAAAACATACGCTGTAGCACAATAGCATATGAATTGCTCAAAACAATGTTTAAAGTAGTTATAATGGATAGATTTTTGCAACAGCTTTCAAATGACATATGGAAGAGCTTTCTAGGACAAATAGTTTCAGAGCTACTGCATTTATCGCTAAAGCGCGCGAACCCAAATTTGAGTTTACGGGCAATATTTGACCGGCTGTAACTCAAAAAGTATTTAAGGTAGAGACCTAAAATTTTGGATTTATGGTATTTTTGGGGGTATTAACTAAAATAAAAAAAATCATGAAAATCTGAGTCGGTGAAGTTTTTTCATCGGTTGATTTGACATGGAATGACCCTAATATGACTTAATAATAGGTATGATTCTACAAAATTAGGTCAATTGAACTTAGCTGCTGAAAGTCAAGTACTATGTCCACTAAATAAACGTGGTGTGGATTACTGTCTTGACTTGATATACTTGTGAAATGAAAGTTAATTAAAATGACAATTATGACAAGAATTTTGGTAGGTGAGGCCTAAACAGAAATGACTTATTATACGTTATTAATATCCAGTTACCGACCAAGTGACTGTTGATACTGGGTTACTTCTACCCTCAGTTCAGATCAGAAAAAATGCTTAGTGATAAGCTTTGGGTAAAATTAGGCAGCCAGGCACAGGCTTCGGTAAGATCCATAAACAAATATATAGATAAGCACACTTTCAAAACAAATCAATAGGAGGCTGGAAAGAAAAGGAGAGTTAATCTGCAACCAAGGAGTCACCAGCTTCGTCAACAGCGTGCCTATATTGTTATCAACAATCAAAATACACTTAAAAAAGGTGATTACCTGCCTACCGTGGTACCACACTACACATATTACATTTATTTTATATTTCTCATTGCCCCGCAAATCTCCCTTTTATAATACGGCATTAATACAATTTAGATTAAATAACCCTTATGGCCAATAAAATGAGTACTCATTCCTCAGTGGTGTCAAACAGCATCTCCCAATGCCACTCCCTGACGGGCAGTCCTGACGGTGATGACGATGACGTGGTGTCCAGATCCGACCAATGGATAGCCTTGAACGTACGATGATCGCGTGATGCGCGCGCAGCCGCCTGACTCTCTCTGAGTGCGGGAGTCTCCGATGATGCGCGATTATAAATGTTCAAGGTTTAAATATGCATTCGCAGAAACTGTTCATAATTGAATATGCAATAACATCACTGATTTGCACTCTCTTTATCAAAGTTCCGTCTCAAAATCACGTAGCCTATACTAGCTTCTCCCTGTGAGCGCTCTCACACTGTTCCCGCGTGGCTGGTTCTCACTGCACTAGTACAGCCGGGTACTCCTGCAACGGATGCACAAAACTACCTGTTGATTCGCGTTTTGATATTACGCCGGTATCTTTCCTGTTTTTGTCGCAATAATCAAAGTTATTCGTTTGATAACTGAATTCAAACCAATAGCCAATAATCACTCTCAGTCTCAAACCTTGCACTGTTATAAATGGCGATTGCGTCAGCCTTCTTCACGTAGCAACTAATCGCGGTAGCTCGCGCCTGTACTTTTATAAACACTCGCTTTTCGGATAAAACACAGAATTTACCTCTGGGCTTCTGCCCTCTATAGAACACACAAACTGGGCTACTTGCCCTCTTAATCAACGATTCAACTGGGCCTCGGCCCTCTGTACTGGGCTATCGCCCTCTGTTAATACACACACCGGCAGCAACCGTGCCCAGCCACGACTTCCTCAAGAGTGACGCCGAAAGCGCGCGTCCCCTGGCTCTCGTCCTCCAGTTCCGTACGCTCGCTTACAACTCGATTACACCCACGCCACTCAAAACTGATGTCCAAACAAAGGAAAGTTCACCTTTGAGGTCTACCTTGATTGTAAGTGAGCTAATAACAATAATAGCGTCCATTTCAAATTATCCCAAAATTTAGTTGACGTGGGAAACTGCTTGACCAATCGCTGACCCGGATTCATTTTATGACCTTATATGGAAGTGCAAACGGTTAAGTCTGTGCGGGAAGCCCCGAATACCCCCTCCACCAGTCCAACACACTACAGAAATTATGACAATAAGATCAGTCTGATTTCACATGAAATCAGATGATGTTTGATATTATAGTAAATTTAATTCTGCATCTTTTGAGATGTGTCTGACACTTGTAAGTGGAAAACTATGGCTGTATTAATTAATTAATTAGATTTCTCAATGGTAAAACATGTGAAACGAACTTGCTATTAAGATTGTATGGCCTAATCCCGGCTTTCATACCTGACAAAAATGGTGAAAACAAAGCTATTATTGGAAATATTGATCGAAAAAATTAACAAGGCAATTAGTGGTAATTAAGTAGTAATTAGTGAGGGTGGAGTAGGGCCTAACCTCTACAGTTGGATCCAACGTAACTTCAAACCAGTATGTCACTATTTAGTATTTTCCAAGTGTTAAAATTATAATGAAACTCATTTTATTTTTTAATTCATCTTATTACTGAATATGTATGCGCATCCTTTACCTATGAATTCTCCTCCTACAAAATCAAATATTCAGAGCCTTCCGCTGATTTTCAATACTTAGGTAACTTTAGTAACTAGGTTCAGCAGAACGAGTGGGACCTTCGAGCGGCTACTGGACGTCTGCAGCTCTCTGGGTGTGGCGCAGCACAGCGCTAGCGCACTGGGTAAAGGTACCTCTTCGAATCCCGTGAGGGTGGAAGTTGTATTGTGTTGCATCCCCCACTGTCACTGTACATGTTTGTATTTAATTGTTTTGCTAGGGCGGACATTTTCTCACTTATTAGTCTCGTATGCAGAGTTAGTTTAGAGAGCATTAGTTACCTGGACGGACCACCAGTGAGGCACGATTCGTACTCAGAACCGAGATCAAAAATAATACGTTTGCGTGTAAGTGGTAGGTCTCGAGGGGCATTTCGTTGCAATTGACACCCAGCAGTGGGGCCTTAAGTCATCAGCAAGGGCCAATTTTGCTACAAAACCTTTGGTTGCAAAAATGTGAAGGGGTCAAACTTATAGGAAATTAAACGCTTTTTCCTATCCCTAGATATTTCTTAAATACTTCTCGATCAAAAGATATAAGAGTTTTAAAAATAGCCCAATGCTATTCTTCTTGACATTCTCTAAGAATGCACCGAAATGGCTTCCCGCATTTAAACACTTGTGGTTCCCTATGTGGATATTTCTTGTTGGCTTTACTTCAGGAACAAAATATATGTTTCATACTACAGATGTTGTGAGATATGTAACTTTTTTCATAGAATAAATAGAATTCAACATTTTTCAATATTTTTTGCACTGTCCATACCACCGATTGCTAAATTTTCTATTAAAAATATCGATCTCATTGGTTGGCTATCGGCTACCGCTCACTCGTCGATTAAGTCGGGGCCTACAGGGTTGGTTGGCTTGGTCGCTTTGGTTTAATGTCCCCCACTGAAAATCGATCAATTTTTTTAAATTTATTTATATATATATATCTTGACCCCTTTTCCAACATTAAATCGGGTTGGGGGGAGCAGTATCACACTACTCCGTTTCTTGGGCTAACATCTTCGTTGTCGGCTAGCCAGGCCTGACACAATCATGTCCTCAGCTTCTTCTTCGCTCGCCTCCTCCACTACCAGAGGTCTGTTTAAAAGCTCCCTCCATCTCTCCCGGTTTTCCCACAGTCTTCCTGCTTCCACTTCGTTCCATGCCATTCCTCTCTTCTCAACACTGTCTTTAATCTTATATATAATTTATTTATATTATATATATATATATTTATATATTTATTTATATTTTATTTATTATTTAATTATATTTATATATATATATATATTATATATATATTATATTATAACTCACATACACAAGAACTACCCGGAAAAGGATTGGCTACACATTTACACGGATGGATCGGCTACCCCAGGTGAGGGACAAGCTGGGGCAGGCATATATTGCAGAGAGTTTGAGGAATCTCACCCTGCAGGGGAAAATGGTAGCTGCTTTGACGGAGAATTGACTGCTATTCTTAAAGCCCTGTACAAAGTTAAAGACTGCCGCAGTGATAAAATTGTAATTTTAACAGACTCAAAAGCAGCAATACAAGCCATAGTCAACAAGGAAGTGGCAGATTCTGCGGTAAGGCAGTGCAAATTACAAATCCTAAGACTGCACAATGCAAACAAGATAATTAAGCTACAATGGATACCATCACACTGCAATGTATATGGCAATGATAAAGCGGACTTCTTAGCTAAGAAAGGGAGCAAAATGCTACAACAGAGCAAACCGATAACTTACAGCTCAGTTAAAGCCCATGTAAATGCTGCAGTTTCTAAGAAAATTAGACAAGAATGGGTCAAAAAGGGACAAGACAAACCATGGCAGGTGTACACCACGCAGCCAAGTAAACCCAAAAGAATATATGATAGACGAACAGAAACGGCACAGTTCAGGTTGAAGACTCAACATGACCTTCTAGGGAAGCATCTGCACCGAATAGGCGTGTTTGAAACCAGTACCTGCAGATTATGCGGAAATGGTGAACATGACAGACGACATCTATATACCTGTGCCAGTCTGGCAAATGAGCGTGACGCAATGCCCAACGGCATGAAGAAGGAGGAAAGGGAGGCTCGTCTCTATTGGTTGACTAGATCAAGCATGATGGCATCATAGGCCAAATGTGGGCATATGAGAAGAAGAAGAAGAAGAAGAAGAAGATATTAGTATTTTTAACTGATCAAAAAATAACACTACGTAGTGTACCTATAATTCTTTACACTATCGATAGTTTAAGGATTTTGTTAGCGAGCATGTCGATAGGTTGCACTGTGGGCTCCGTCATACTGCAGCATTGTCTGTGCCTTGTCGAACAATACAATGTCACTGGCAGCTAGAAGCTTTGATGCACGTCAACATAAGCAAAGCAAGGCAGGCCGTGTGCAAGCACATGCACGCAATACCCCCACCTCTCCCTTTCCTGGAGACTGGCTGAAGCCAAGGTCAGAACGGGATGAAGACAGGTGGAGTTATTTGCACTCGCTTGTTGTTACTTAACTTTCAACAGTTTTAACAAAATAAATTAATGGCCAATGCAAGTTGCACCATTTGGTTGACATATCAATTGTTAAGGCCACTTATGAAATGGGATGCACATTTTTGAACTACAGAAAATTGCCGCTTATTATGGAAAACACCGTCTCACTAACTGTTGTGACTGATGGCGCTCGGCTAGTGGCAGGGGGAACAAAAATAAATTACAGCAAAGAGCAAACCATTAAAAATGATTTAACTACGACATCCTATTACTTCTGTTTAGATTGCTAACATAATATTTTACTCGATTTAGTATTCAGTAATTTTTAAAATTGCACGCATATAAGAAAAAACATTTTAAAAAATGGAAGCTTGAAAAGCAGTGTGGCTTTATAAGGGCAAACAGCTTACAAGGGTGGAAATACAGTGTGATTAACAACAGTTTTGACTTACCTTTCGAGCATGTTCATTCATTACAATAGCGTAAGTTGTGACAACCATATCGTTTCGAGCAAGACGATAGGACCTTTTCTCTCGATTAGTCCCGTGGTGTAACTCGACATTAAGCACACCTTTCTTGACACGACGCTTCACTTCACCTTCCCATTGGCTCAAAAGACTTGCAGGGCACACAACTAGTGTCCCACCATTAGCTATAGAAAACATACAAATTACAGTACAGGTTAGGGTGCCCAGATTTGCAAACCAAAAAAGCAAGATGATCAGTTTTCGGGGCAGGTAGGGTCTGGGGCCCTTTTTACCGAAGGTGAATAAAAATTTCACTATTCTACAGTTATTTCATCATGTTTTAACTGAAAAATGGCAACTCAAGAGAATACCATTTTGTTTATGAAGGATATACATTAAGTTAAGTTTTAAAGGTGTGAATATTTTATATTGTCCGGTAAAGTATCATTTACATGTAAGTCTAGTCACTAGTGTCTACACTACTCTACAAACTGTTCAATGTTCTATTAGTATTATTTATTTATGGACATGGATGGGGATGGCCCGTAATCATCATGTCTGCAACCCTCCACTATCGACTGCCAGCAGTGGGCGTAATCGAGTTATCTGTATTACGCTCATTAGTTTTACGTTTTTGATAATTATCTAATCCGTGGATAAGGTCAAGTCACACACCTCGTGTGCAAGGGAGAAACAAGCGAGTCACTTTGCAATGGTTTAGCTAGCGACATTCAGTTGTCAGAATACATGATGAAATTCATTTTCTTAATAAACATGCATGCTCATCCTATAATTTCTCCCACTGTAGTCAATATTATGAAAGCCTTCAGCTCACAAACAGGAATCTCTGGGCAACAGAGAAATTAGCATAAGTACGTGCGGAGCCTCCAAGCAGACACCAGCAGTTTGCGGCTCCCTGGAAGCGGAGTGACACAGCGCTAGTGCGCCTGGTAAGAGTACACCTTCTCTCCCCGTGTGGGAGGAATCTGTACCTGGTTGTGTACCCTACTGCTATCACCCTTGTTTGCACATGCTTGTTTTTGCTAGGTCGGATATTTTCTCACATAATTGTCTTGATGCAGAGCTAGTTAGAGAGTTTATTTTACTTTGGTGCCCTGAACGTCAGGCAGTTAGTCAGACTTGCCGTGGTCTAGGGTGCTTAATAGTACGGGTAGGCTCAATTGACGAGTCAACGTGGGGCTTTGTTTAGAGAGGCCGTTAAGGTTCAGTACAATTTGTACTTTTGCTGGGCAAGCACAGGGGGTTTGGGGGGCTCTGCCCCCCAACAATAGCACCACAGGCTAAGATTTTGAAAATCAGGTTTTTAGAATGCGTTTGGTGAGTTTTAAAAAAAAAGTTGTGGGTTGAATACTGTGTGCAGTTTTTAGCTCCCATTTTTTGTCCTTTAGTCAAAGGCATCAGATTCCCAACATTGCTCTATATCATTTATATCAATGATATAGGAAATTTTGTCACTTACTGTATAGTGGTGATGTATGCCAATGATATCCTTGTGTATATCATCTCTGACAAACTAAACGAAGCAATATAAATGTTGAATTATGATCTGCCAATCATCATGACATTTTTTAAAGTTAATAAATTGAAATGTCACCCAGATAAAACAAATTGCATACTGATCACTAGCTCAGCTGTAATGAGAGACCCAACTACTGAAAGATAATACTGTACCAGCAAAGTAAACATTGAAGGAAAAAAAATTGTTTTTCAAGACCATTTCAAATACTTAGGAGTCATGGTAGACTATTTACTTAATTTCAAAGAACATATCAGTTACATCTCCAAGAAACTTGCTACAAAAATTAAGTTTATGTGAAGAAATTGTTGGGAATTGTCAAAGTGGGTGCGTCGACTAGTTTATAACACCATTGTAGCTCCATACTTCCACTATTGTCCTACCAATCTTATGGACATAAATAAAAGTGGCCTTGATATTCTCCAAAAACTTCAAAGCAGAGGTATGAGGGCAACTCATCAATGTCACAGACTAACACACAGAATGGACATGCTCGAGCAACTTCAGTGGCTTAGTGTTGAACAATTAATCAACTACAAAGTGTTATGTTTCATTCGTGAAGTGATGTGCAACCAGGAATACTCATACTTCTCAGAATTCTACAAACACATAATGATATGCATGATCATCATACTAGATCTGCTCAAGATTTCTACATGCCTAATCAAAATAAGTGATGTGGGCAAAAATCCATGTTTGTAAATGGATTTAAAAAATTCAACAAGTTACCTAAAGATCTATTTATTTATTTTATTTATTCATTAGACAAATACATGGTATCAGTATAACACAATTCTCTGTAAAGAGGGATAGTGCAATGAATAATTTTAATTGTAATAACTAATAACATTAATATCTAGGATAAATGTACAAAAAAGAGAAATTCAGTCTAGAACAAAAGTAAATAACATAAAAATGTAGTTGAGTGTTAAGACAAAGAATATGGAGAAAGAAAAAACAAAAACAAACTGTTAATACACAAATTGTAGACTATCAGAAAATAGAGATGCATAGCCTAGATTTAAGACAAGTTGACAAAACATTATACTAACAAGCATATTAACATACCCAAGGCATAGTGCGTGGTGTTGTCATAATAAAGACTATATTAGTTTAGTTTAGTCGGTCATGCTCATTTACAAATTCATCAATAGAATAAAAGCACTTGTCAAGCAGAAATGATTTTACTCTAGCCTTAAAAATTATGTGCCTGCTTGTATTTATGAGTTTGATGTCTGATGGTAATTTGTTATAGAGGGCTGAGCATAGAGCCAATGGTCCTTTGGTAAACTTGGATGTGTTGAAAGAGTCGATGTGAATGTTGTTTTGCGAGCGTGTGCCATGGTGACGAATTTGTGAATTGCGGGGAAACCATTCAGGATTATTGTGAACAAAGAGTACACAGATTTGAATAAGGATACATGAAAGAGTCAGTATTTTTTAGATTTCTAAATAATTCTTTACAGGATTTTCTCCTATTGGCCCCGACCATGATTCTGATGGCCTGCTTTTGAAGGCAAAAGACGTGGATTGCCTGCGATGAGGCGCCCCAGAACATTAGTCCGTATGATATGCGAGTGGATGTGAGCGTAATATACCACTAGCAGAGTTTGCGAATTTACAATTTGTTTCAACTTTCTAAGCATGAAGCAACGACTTCTCAATTTAGACGATACTTTTTCAATCTGGGGAGACCAATCCAGAGTTTCTGTGATAGCCAGACCTAAGAATTGAACTGACTCGGAGCGAGCAATGCTTTTTGAGTTTAGGCGTATTAGAGGGCTTGAGTTTACGGGAGAGTGTGGAGAATGAAAGTTTAAGACAAATGATTTGGAGGTTTGAAGAGCTAAAAGATTTGTGTTACAGTAGTTGGGCATGTTATCTACCTCTTTGTTGGCCATTTTGACAAGATTTTAAAAAATTTGAACTCAAAATCATAAAAAAATTACTTGGCCATTGACTTTTTAGAGTTCTCGTACCAAATTCAATGGCAAAGTAATTTTTTATGATTTAAATTTAAAAATTTTACTTTTTTTACCACGAAAATGGTTGGCTTGGCGCTCGTCAACAGGCGAAATGATCTTACTTCTTTTCAATGCGAAACTAGGGAGAAAGAATGAAATGTTTGGCTCAACTTCTATATCTCACAGCATTCACAGCCAAAGACTTTGGAAGGAGAGCTTGGCTGCCGTTTTTTTTTTTTACAAATTTTTGTATTTGGGGGGGATATCACATCTTTTTGTTGTTTGTTTCATATCAAGGTGTGAAATACGTGTAAAGGTGGATACAGTGCCTTTAAAACAGATTGTCTAGAAACAAAAGCTACCATCTTTTGTTTTTGTTTACAATCTGTAGTTGGTAATATACAATGTTTTTATTATTTTGATTACTTCTAGGTGGCAGTGCATAGTGGTCAGAAACCTCGTGCAACTTTCCATTGCCATGGTAACGTTACTTTTGTTAAAATGTCATTTCCATCTACACTACTTATCAGATCAAAATAAAATTAACATATTCGTGACCGGACGGACATTCTAAATGATTTGGTCACCTCAGATTTTGTCGCCGTTTAGTTTGAAAAAAAAACTTTCGATAAACTTTAATGTAACTTTTTAACTTTTTGAACAATATGCCACAAAACTAATGGCATTCAATCCAGATGGAAACTTGCGGAGAGTCCAAATTTCAACTTGATCCGAGCCTCCATTCGAACGTTATGGCGAGACATACGAAAAAAAAAAAAAAAAACAGTGACTATTTTTTCCGGCAGAGTCAAATAGAAACGCTCGCTTTGTTTGCTTAACTAAGAACACAAAAATCAAATTCATGATTTTATTTTTCAGCAATAAAGTTAATCCTGTAGTTGGGTCAGAAGATGAACCTGAAAGCAAGTATGAAGAAGGTGATTGATTGATTGGGTATTGCTTAACGTCTCATATTTATGCACTTTGGCTAATCGCGACGAAGGGAGGGACGTAAGGGGTGATGCGGGGGGACAAGGGGTGGACAGGCCTGTGCTGGTCAGAACTAGAGAACCTGAATCTTATTAGCTATGTTAACAGAGAAGCGCGTTTGGATGTTCATGTGTTAAAAATTTCTGGTACTCACCGCCCTAGAAATGTAGCGTTCTCACCGTCCAAAAGTATGTATTTGGATGTAGTCAAATCCATGTCAAGCAATTTAATATATTCTAATAGTATTCCTGAGGCTTGAGCCTATGCCTAATAATGAATAATATCTAATATAAATATGTATACATATTATAACATCCATTGTCAACGAATAATACCTTACTTATCTGCAAATTTGTATATTCAACATTGTACTTTGTTTGGTGCATGGGTTGATTACAGACGCTAAACCGGGGAAACTTCTTTATCGACTCTGGTTGCCATGGACCAAGACCTGGGGTTACTGCCTTTGTAGGATTCTGATAGGAACTTCAGGAAGCCAATTATTCTCGCAGGCAGTGAGCCTTTGATAAATGTCCCTAAACGCGTTACGTATCTTAATAAAGCGACGTTAGTCAGAACTAGCCACAAGCGTATGGGGAGGGCAGGGGTTCCCCCACGTTGTGGTCATCTCCGTCTGTGTCATCATCTGTCCGTGTTGTCATTGTCGTCGTCGTTGGGGAGGTAGTCAAAGGGAAGGGGAAAGTTCCCCGACAATGACCCAGAGCTCGCCATTAGTTTCAGGGAGAAGAACTCCCCTAATCACGGGCCAAACCACGAGAAGGTTGCGAGTTGGAATTTGATGGCCCATGAAGAAGGTAGGACCGAGTCTGGGGAAGAGTCCCTCGAGAGTTCCATAGTACCTATGCGTCACAAAAAGAAGAATCAAATTATTTCTTCTGAATCTGAAGAGTCAAATGACAAAGAACACTCTCCATAAAATTGAAGCAGCAAACTAAAAAATTTTTACCTACACGAAACAATTTGATAGATTCAGATTCATAAAATGTTTGGTTTTAAAAAACCCCAGCCGTAAACCCAGAAGGACACCCTGAAAGATGTGAAAAACCTGACTCAAATAAAGGGTTTTTTAAGACCCAGGGGACCAACAAAAAATAAATCACTAGAGAAAAAGGAGTTTGTTGACGTACTTCTGAACTTTTTTAGTCCTAAGAAGATCAACACAATGTCCTGTAAAGATTGAGTAAGATAATTGAAGTTTTTTATACGTGTCCAAAGAGAAATTTTGGCATAGTACTTTTTAACAAAAAAAAAAAACAGAATGAAGAAAAACCAATGTACTCACGCTTTTTGTTTTTGTTTTGAAACTCGCAGTTTTCTTTAGCATCTCATCAGGGTCCGAATCTGAGCACTGCCAGACTATTTTCCTCAGCCTTTTAAACCACAAAGGATATCTAGTTTGCCCTTGCCTAAACCCATGTATCAGCTGAAACAAATAAAGGCATAGGACTGTAAATTATTTCGATTTTGCACACTAGTAATTAGCCTTATCCGCTCTGCTTGTTAAATTTAGTTTTAAAGTATTTTATATTTAAAGACCAAAGCCTAAAGTTGGCTTTGGGAAGCCCAAAAACCCCAAAAAGTTGGCTTGGAGAAGATAAGAAAACATAAAGTTTTACTATGTATTGTGTACATATTTAAAACGGCCAATGAGCCTACCAAGTATTCCCCCGGGAAGGGGGTTTCGCTCTCCCGCCACGCACCAAGCAGAGGGTTCTGGTGTGGCATGATTTTTACATCTGAGCGGAGCTCCGCGGGTCATTAGTTTGGGTGGTAACATCGGGACGTGTCTTAAGTGAGATATGGGGGGTTTTAAAAACCCAAAGTTGTAGCTTTTCTCCAAAAAAATTCTCCAGGGCTGAAAACAACGATCTTTTTTAAATAATCTTATCTTCTAAATTAACTCAGCCGCAATTTTTGGTGCAGTGGAGACTGGAGAGGGAAGTGGAAGGCCCCAAAACCAAAAAAAAACTTTTGAGTGTGTAACTGATAGGGTACAATGAAAAAAATTTTGCAACAATTAATTTTGAAGATTTTGAACATAGTGGCCCCCCTACTGTACAATGTATTTGAAAAGCCTTGGGGGGCCCGGCTGTCTTTTACGCATTTTCAAATTTCTCAGACAATTTTATTTGCATCTACGTATTGTGATTGTATATAATTTTTGTTTTAAATTTTTACTAGGGAAACGCCTAAGCTTTGATAGACAGTGATGACCCATTTTTTAAATCCCCGTATCATCCCCATATGGGCTAACCCAGCCTTAGGTATAGGGGAGGAAAGGGTATTTTCCCGGGTATCTACACAGGCTCCTCCTCGCCATCAAGATTTTTGACTTTTCCCCTAGTCTATTTGGCTAAGGGCCTTATATTGGAATGGGGGACCGGGGTTCAATCCCCTGGTCGGAAAAATTTTTTGTATTTTAGGGTTTTGTATTTTAATTAAAAATTTTTTAAACATTTTTGAAATGCATATACGCATTTTAGCCCCACATTAACTCTGACAATACTAGGGAAAAACAAGCCAGTACAAAATACATGTAAAATTGCAAGGTTTACTCAACTCCCAGGGGAATTGGGGGGTACCTTGAGGTGCAAGAGGAACCCTTTGGTCACTGCATAACTGCTTGACAAAAAATATTTCTCTTTGCCCCATTGCAACCAAAGTAACATCAAGAGGCATGTTTTTTTTCAAAAGCAAAACCATTGCTTTAAAAAGAATTCCTACTATGTTAACCCTTTTTTTCAATTTATTTGTAGAGGTTTAAATCGAAACGGATTGTGTTTCATTTTTTTTAGCAGTTCTCAGTCACCTGGTCACGGATGTCTTTTAAAAAAATTTCAGCTAAAATCTTTTTGGCCATTCGGCGTTTTGGGGGACCAAACAGACAGACATCAAATAATAGCCCAAAGGGCCCGTCGGTCTTTATAACTGTTTCGCTGCGCCCCCACTGTTAATGGCGCATCTATCATAGCACTTTTCTTTATTTTTAAAACAAAAAACAAAAATAAATTAAATTTTTTCTAAAATTTAAAGATGAAAAATTTATGGCAGGATCGAATCACCCCGGCTTCCTCTAAAGAAAAAAAATGTATGCCTTACATAATGTAACTAATAATATTTCATTGGAGATGGAAAACTTTTTAAGAAGGCTTAAGGCTCATTCATAACCAACTTAGGCTCTAACTTAGCAGTAACTTACCTCTAACTTTAGGTTGCTGTTCATGATAGATTTTTAGGCCGCTAACTTAACAGCCACGGGCCTCCTAGATTTTTGCTCTGGCAGATGCTTTCAGCCATACCGTGCCTCTAACTTTGGGTGGCTGTGCATGATAGATTTTTAAAAAACCAATCAAACAAGATTTGCGTTTTTACTTTTATGGGCCCAATTTTGACAAAAAAACATTCAGCATTCGTAAGTAGGCCTAGCCTAGCTCTACTTAGGTAGCTTATAGAATTGACTGACTATAGACGTACAGTTATTAAACAATAATTGATGGTAAAAATAATAAACTATTTTTTTAAGACAGCGTGAAGTAAGCCTTACATAACCTCACATGGCCTAGCCCTAGCGGGGGCTAGGCCTAGCCCGCAAAAAAAGTTAATAATACTGACGGTCTTTGACATTTCTCCCCCAATCGATACCCAAAATGTTTTCTTTTTATTTTATCTTGTATAAAGCAAAGTTTTTAATATGCGGGGCCTTTTCATGATTCGTTCAATACTTTTCATCATTCCTTGGGGATCCTTTTTGCTGTTTGTTTATTTTTTAAATGGGATATGCCCCGGAAAATTGTCGGCTCGAGTCTCCCCTGTTTGGGTTTTAAAAGCTTAATGTTAAGTTAGCTGCTAAGAAAAACCCTTGGAGTTTGAAACATTGGGTTGTGATAAAATGTAAGTTAAAGGCTAAGTTTGGTCATGAACAGAGTGTTGTTTTCCATAAGACAAACCTTTAATTTCATTTCTTTTCATTTCATTCTTTTTTCAAGATTTGTACTAGTAAAAATATACCCTCTCCTGAGAGAGAGGGAGTGAATAACTAGCACAGAAATTAAATTAGAATAAAAATAGTAATACAATAAAATTTTTAAAGAGAACAATTAAAAGAATGATAAGATAAACAACATACTTTATGTGATGGAAAAGAAGGAAGAGGGACACAAAATGTTTATTTTAAATTTAAATTTTTTTGCAAAAAGGAAATTTCCTCAAAGGGAAAAAAAAAGGGTTATGAATGGAAAATTTTTAAATTTTTAATTTCAATGATGTTGGAGTATGTTTTTGAGGATTGGGGAAATTTATTGTAAATTTTACACAGAGGTAGTTTGGACTGTTTTTAAATAGTGAATGGTTAAAAAGAAGGAATGAATATGTTAGAGGAGTAGGGGTTTTTTATGAGAGGGTTTATTGCATTTTTTAAAAAAACATTCAGGATGAGGTGTGCAAAGTGGAAGCTGAAAAAATTTAAATTTGGATGTAAGAGTCAATATATGAAGATTAGTAAAAATGTGTCACATGAAGTCCCCTGATATACCGGCGATTATTCTCACCCCCCTTTTTTTGTATTATGAATTTTCGTTTACTGACTTGAGATCCCCAAAAAATAGACTGCATATGAGATAATTGACGAATGTATGAAAAATTTACCATGAGAAGTGAAGGGCTCACAAGAAGTTTTAGCCTTCGAAGATGAAAAAACCCACTTAGCAGACGCGGTCCAATGTCTGGAATGGGAAGCCGTCAAGGGACTCACCACAGTAACCCCTAAATTTTTTTGCAGTAGGTTGCCTTGCTAATTCTTACCATCCAGACGAATAAGGGGCTTGGGGTTTTGCGATGCATTAGTATGAAAATTTAAGAAAATTGTTTTTTCTTTTGGATAGCCAGTTCTAACTTACGTATGATAAATTTTTGGGATACTTAAAAATTTGCGCTGAGTTAGCAACATTGAATTTACATTTGGGGGCTATGAGGGGGGAGTTGATGTCATCACATAAAAGGGTGGGGAAAGTTTTTACAAATGCCCCTGGAAATTTTTCCTTTAAGAAGTTTGGGAAGACTTTAATAATTTTAAAAAAAATGGGGGCCCAAAGCGTAGCCCTTGGGGGACACCACTAGTTTTTGGGAGTGGGTCAGATTTTGAAGGAATTGTGATTTCGATGACATTATTTTACCGTTTTTTGCGGTTAGTGAAAATGACGTTACCCAAACTGTGTGCGGGGCCGAAATCCAAAGGAATGTAGTTTTTTTGAGGGAATTCCTGATCGTTTGTATAAAAAGCTTTGCTCATATAAAAAAAACCCCAAATGGCTTGATCTCCTCTGTCTAAAGCAGATTTTAAAGCGATGGATATGAAAAAAATAGCTTGTCGAGATTTCCCAAAGGGAAAAGCCATGCTGACTGTCATCTAAAATTGGGAATTTATTGAGATAGGGGGTAAGTCGATTGTACATACGGTTCAAAAAATTTTTGAAAACGAGGAGAGAACGAGGATGGGCGATAGTTATCTAAAATATCCTTTTTTCCTTTTTTGTGAAAGGGACGATGTTGTTGCTTCAAAATTGTGGGGAAAGTCCCAGTTTCGAACGAATTTTTTAAAAATGTTGGATGGGCAATGCAATGATTTTAAATTTGATTTCACTAGGATGACTAGGTATCCCTCATGTCCGCACAGTATTGGGATACTTTTTTCATTAGTTTGCAAATTTCTGTAGGATTTGTTGGATATAAAAAAAATGTTTTGTTTGGTCTCAATTATCAGACACAATGGGATTTTTTAAAAGGGGTATAGCATAATTTTTTTAAAGAACACGTTGAATCTATTAGCAACTCAAAAGGTTATCGATCCTTTTTCCCCATAAACCGCAATTGCCATGTTTATAGGTAAATAGATGATGGTCTCTGATCTGATTATTTTTCCAGGATCCCCTGATTTATTTGGGGAAGAAAAAAATAATGCTATCTTTAAAATTTTTCTTTTGGCATTTTAATATTTCTAGAGTGAAGTTTTTTTAAAACGTTTGTAATTGCCTTATGAATAAGGTCAAGTGGTTTTCTTTTCATATGAAGTAGGTTCCTGAGGTGGGCAGATGCTGAGGAATCTCAGTTTTTCCCATTTCTTTGTTTTAACTGGTTTAATAGATACATCTGTTAAGGGAAAAGGGCTTTTTTAAAGAGATACACATATTGTGAATGAAATGCATCAAAACACCATTGACTATATATATTTTGGACAGCAACCCAGAGTATCTTGGGAGTTAAAGGGAATTTTAAGTTTTTTTTTCATTAAATTTTCGTTTTGAGCCCAAAGTTTGGGGACCACTCCGTTTTTGAAGATTCGAATTTAAGGAAGAGGTAAAAAAGGGTTGATAAAACGAGTCTACTAGAAATTTTTCCCCTTGAAGGTGTCCAAATTGAACTGGTGAATTTTTGTCTTAAGAGTAGAGGTGTAGGGTTGAAAGTGTTGGAGTGAATACTAGCTATTAGACCAAAGGATTTTAGAATCTTGGAAAAAGAACAGTTTTATTTGAGGTTTTAAGAAGATCAAATATTGAAGTCACCGCAGACCACAACTCTGCATTTGGATGAATTTTGGTAACTGGGATAAGAGTTCTTCTAGTTTGGGTCAAAAAATTGTGAGATGCTAGTAGGGGTGGTCTATAAACTGAGAGGATGATCACTTCTTATTAACTCCTCTCCACAAGATTCCAGTACACTCAAAAACTTTTCAATGCAAATTTTCATGAAAAGCCCGGAAAAGGATAGTATGAAGCCATGATTTTGCAAATTTGCAACCCCGCCAAATGGAGAGGTTCTACGTAAAGTGGAAGTACATACTGGGGAATTGAAAGTTTTATGGCTCCCAGGCAGACAACCGTGTTTCCCAAATAAGAATAGTCTGGCGACTGAATATCAAGGAACACTTCTACTTCATCAACTTTATTTTTTTTAGACGAAAGTTAAGGGAATTAGTAGGGAGTGCCTTTTTGATTTAAGCTGGTATTGATTAGGTCGTTTTTGTTTGATCAGTCTTTGTGAATTTAGGATTTTTAGATAGAATGTGTTTGGGCTACGGAGGGAGTTATGGTGGGCTTGAGACCCTTTTTTTTAATTGAAAATTTGAGGAAGGGGATATTTTATTTTTTTTTTAGATAATCGGGGCGGATGGTTCTAGTGGTGGCATTTTCTTTTTTGTTTTACGGGGAAATCAAAAAAGGGTTTAATTGTTGTTTTTGGGTCGCCCGAGGTTGTTACATCCGGCGGGTGATGTGTTTTTACCAGTCTTTAGGCTGAACTGCATTTTCGGGTAATATTAGGCTGGGAGGCTGGTCTAAACCCGCACAGGGTCCTTGGCAACCAGGGCTGAGTGTCTAAAATGAAGCATCTTTAGAGGGGGATGGAAGTTTAAGACAGATGATTCTGATACCTGGTCCATATCTTTATTAGAGCCCGGGGGGTCATAGCAAATAGGACGGATCAATGGAGACTTGGCCTGCGCGTTTGGATTGGCTGAGACATGATGGTAGTCACACGGGATTGGGTAGAGACGATGTTGCGATAGGCCAGGTGGCGACTTTCTAGGCTTACAGAAGGTCCTTGGTACCATCATGATTACCGGAGAGATTGGCTTTGCAGGGGGATGTGAGCTACATCGTTTATGGGGGGTTTTTCAGGGTTTATTTTTAGGTGCTGGATTTTGGGGGGGAAGGGCCGCCATGTAAACTGTGGTGCAAATTTCCTCAATCATGTTGTGGATTTTGGATTGCCCGAGTTGTTTGGTTGTAATCCGTCAATGGAGAAATCGGCGCAGTTAACCACATGGTGATTGGACGTATCTGCTCCAAATTCTCGGATGCCCCTTTGATAGCCTCGTTGGGGTTGTCAATAATTTGATTTTTTTACGCTTCTATAGAATAAGCAATGTATCGATAAATTTGGGTTTGGAACGATTTTTGCTTGATGTATTAAACTGGTACACCCGATCCAAATTTGTTTTGGGCTCCATCTTATGAAACAATTCATACCACAGTGAAGAATCACTGTCGCAACTTTTTGGGTCGGGGACACGGTTGTAGATGGATTTTGAAGTTTGGGGAAATTTAACACCTGCAGAATTTCTTGTGTGTAGTTCTATTGGGTTTTTTCTTGAGGAATTTGCAACCAGCAAACATGGGAAACACTTATCACTATGTTTTTTGGACTTCTTTAATGAGTTGATGAATGTTGGCTTTGGGCCATTTGGCCTAAGCACTTTTGCTTGAGATGGTTTAAAATAAGGATGGGTATCGATGTGTTTTTGGGATTTGGGGGAAGTCCCAAAAAGGGGGTTTAAAGGGTGGTCAGGGTTTGGATTCCTCAAAAGTCATTGGCACCAGGTAGGTCGATGGCCTTGGATGTTTCATGATTTTTGTTAATGGGGGGGTCATTTTGGGGGGAGACTTTTTCCAGGGCAGTTTGGCACCTGGATATGGCATGGGACTGGGGTAGGATCATCTTGGGAAATTTCTATTGCTGGATGACTCGTATTGTGAAGCTCCGCCGCTGGAATGGACTCTTCTTTTGGGCAAGGGGGGTCATGGGGGGATAGACCCCTTTTGGGGGGGATGTAACAAAGGCCCTGGCGGGGGGGGGCCAAATAAGGTTTCCAACTTATGATTTTAGGGTTGTGTGTGTTCGGGCATACTCAATAGGCCTGGAGGTGACTGCCTTAATTTTAAGGTTTGGCCGTAGTGATACCCTCAGTGTTAGTGCCCAGGCTGGCCTCTGAAACGGAGGTTGAAAAACTGTTGGGGGAAAGGCTACCCCGGGCCGTAGTTTGTGGTGCGCGACATGGTAGTGGGTTACTGGTAGAAAAACCCAAAAAAAAAAAAAAAAGAAAAAAAAAAAAAAAAAAAAAAAAAAAACAAAAAAAAAAAAAAAAAAAAAAACAAAAAAACCCCAAAAAAAAAAAAAAAAAAAAATTAAAACCCCCCCCCCCAAAACAAAAAAAAAAAAAAAAAAACCCAAAAAAAAAAAAAAAAAAAAAAAAAAAAGTGGGGTTTTAGGGTTCAAGTTTGTTGTTCTGTAGTGGGGGTGGAGGGGAATTGGGGAAACTAGGTTGGTTGGTGTTAAGTTTCAAAACATTTTAAAAGGGGACTTGTTGCCGCTTCTGGGGTGGCCCCCCCTTCAAAAAAGTGAAAGGAAATCCCAATTCGTTGCTGAAGTTGCAAGGGGGTTAAGACTTCTATTCCTGTTTTTTTTTTTAAACACCCTATGCTACACCCAATTTTAGCGGTTGGATTTGCGCATAGCTTGGGGGAATTTTTTTTGGCAAATCAAGAGATCGTAAATGTCTTTAGAATTGCGCGGATCTTTTGCTGGGTGTTAAAATGGGAATGATCGGGCCATGGCTTTGGGGTTTGGATCAATGGGGTTTTATGATGGGTTTGGGTTAGGGTGGTTTCGTATTGGCAGATTCAAGGTTTTAGTTCCTGGCTGCACCTCAAACAGGAGCATGATGACAGCACTTGGGAGTGGGACAGCAATTTCGTATTACATTTTTTGATTTTTCATCGGTTCTTGTTATTGACTGCTGGTGCAGGCTGGTGGGCCCTTTCGGCTTTGTTGATGGTTGGGCCTGTATTTTTGGAGCATGGCCTTGACATGTTCTTGTATTTGGGCTTGGGGTAATGGGCAGGCCTAGGGGTTGTCTGGGCCCTGGGGATGGTGGCCTTATATTGGAGCAAGGCTTAAATTTTTTGATTTGACTTGTCCGTAGGGGGCTAAGCCCAGGGGGAATTTTTCCGGGCCCTGTGTTGATGTTGGCCGTTGGTTGGGAGTTTTGCCCAGAATTTCTTGTTTTGACTGTGGCGTAAGGGCTAGGCTAGGCCTTCCTGTGGGCCCTGTGTTGATGGTTGGCCTTTATTATTGGAGCAGTAGGGCCCGATTTTTTTGATTTGATGTGGGCCAGTCAGGTGGGGTAAGCCTAGGCCAGTTGTCGTGGGCCTGTGTTGATGATTGGCCTGTTTTTGTTGGGGCAGTTAGCCTAGTTTTTTCTTGTTTTGACTGTGGCGTCAGATGGGCTAGGCATAGGCCCGTTACCTGTGGCCCTGTGTTGATGGTTGGGTTTATTTTTTGGGCAGTAGGCCCAGACTTTTGTATTTGACGTGGCCGTCAGTGGGCTACTAGGCCCGTTGCCCGTGGGCCCCGTGTTGTTGGTTTGGGCCTGTAGTTTTTTGTTTGGACGTGGGGCCGGGTCATGGGAGGTTTTGGTTTTTGGGGCCCTGTGTGGCTCGCGTTTTTATAGAGTGGGGCTCCCCTATTGAGGCGCTGGGGTAAGAATTTGGGGTTTTGGTGCTGAGGTGGTTTCAGGCCTAAATGGGGGGGTGGGCCCCGTACCCCGTAGTTGGTGAGTTTGGCTAGGGCCTAGGGGCGGCCTAAGATTGGCTTGCTGATTTTGTTTGGCCAAAAATGGGGGGTTGGGGGCAAATCTGTTCCCCTATCCGTTTCACTCACAAATAGTTTCTAACGTTTTTTTCCCCGTTTCGTTTTTACAATCCCGTACACAAATGTTTTTGTTTTGGCCTGTATCTTTAACGGATTGTGTGATGCAGGCGTAGAAACCAAAACTGGTGCGGCGAGGTCCCTTTTTCCAAAGAACGGTTTAAACGGCAAAGGGAATGGGACGAATTTTTAAAATCCCCTTTCCCCAGCAAAACCTAGCATTCTGCACCCATTTCAGTAATTAAATGATTTGTTACAAGAATACATAAATTTACACTTAAAATGACCGCATAATATTAGAATAGTCTACAAATAAAATGGGCACTGATTCGCAAGAAAAAAAAA
This sequence comes from Sweltsa coloradensis, assembly GCA_024449915.1. Classification (NCBI taxonomy): domain Eukaryota; kingdom Metazoa; phylum Arthropoda; class Insecta; order Plecoptera; family Chloroperlidae; genus Sweltsa; species Sweltsa coloradensis. The sequence goes on from JAMZAV010000610.1 coordinate 234,770, forward strand.
CTTCAAAAAAATTTATAAATACACCGATTTTGTAAACTACTAACCCAATTATACTAACTAATTTTGAAGTACTAAAATTGGTTTTGAATGGGCCCTTAACTGTTCGAGGGTCAAGTTTGCATAAATCAGTAATATGTAGTTTGAAGTTTCTCTTCAGTCTTGTTTTCTACTAATGTCACAGGTCTTGCATTATTTTATTTCATTTCATTTTATTGTCTTGTTTTGTATACCTAATACTACATATAAAGTTTCAAGTTGACAAGATAAAAAAAGTTTTTAAAAAAAAATTAATTATGCTACTTAAAAAGGGAAAAGAATAAAAAGTTTCAGTGGGGGAAAGACAGAAAGGGCGACGCTTACCCTTTAAAAACGTTAGGTAGGGGCGAAGGGGCACAAAAAAATGAGTAGAAAAGTTTCTGATACTTTCGACCCAAAAAGGGGTCTTTATCATCGCTGTAGTAGAGATACAAAAGTAGTTCTAAAGCTGCATGGTAGTAAAATGAATGCCTGTCGGGGGGGGTACAGGTGGAAATAGGGCTAGGGGGCAGAGCAGGGCGCGCTGCTCATGGGGGGCGAACTACAAAAGTGATCGGTGCCACAAAATTTTAACTATCCCCCCCCTACTTTTGTGGGCAACCCAAGGGGGTTGGGGGCGTGCCCCCCGTTTGCCCCCCAGGGAATTTTTTCAATTTTGATGACCTAGAAGGATTTGGTGCTTCTAGCAGCAAATTTTATGATTTTAGAGTTTTTGATAGCCTCCTTTTATGTAATGAAATTTTAATGAAATGGCTGAATTTTTTTCTGTTGAACTCATAAAACCAACGGTTTATCATTCTTTTTAGTCTTCCACAGTTTAGCCCCGCAGGGAATTTTTTCAATTTTGGTCATCCTAGAATGGATTTGGTGCGTTTTACCAGCAATTAATATGATTTTATAGATGTTGATAGCCTATTTTTATGTAATTAAATTTTAATGAAATCGCTGAAAATATTATGTTTTCTTTTTGAACTCATAAAGCCAACGGTTTGTAATTCTTTTTTGTCTTCCCCAGATTAGCCCCGCAGGGAATTTTTTAATTTTGGTGATCATAGAATGGATTTGGTGCTTTTACCGGCAATTAATATGATTTATTAGACGAGTGAGCAAAGCGAATGAGGATTACTATTCAAGATAAACGGCGCTTATTCTGTGACTCTGTGCGTGTGGGTGCTATAGTGTGTACTATAAAAATCAGCCGAATCGCTGAACAGATTGCGCTTATGTTTTAATTGTTGAACTCATAAAGCCAACGTTGTTATTCCTCTTCGCCTCCTCGTAGCGGCATAGCCAGAATTTGTGAAAAAATACACATGAAAGTAATCAATGAAGAATTTAGTACCTACAAGAAGAATCCGGGGGCCTTCCCATTTGAAAAAAATGTATGTCCTAGATCGTTAGATAATCTGTGCATTTTGGAAATCAATTTGGTTATTTTGATCGTTATCTCCGTTTATTGGCAGAGCCATTATTTGGGATTAAGGAAAACTACTGAAACGCATAATAATGAAAACTAGGGGCTCCGTGGGCTTGCCCCCGGGAAAATGATTATTTAAGTTAATTTGGTACAAATCTGTGAGTTTTGAAGGAACACTTTGTTAGCAATATTCGAAGAGAAAAGATACGATTTTATTCTTTTACGGACAAACTTGCTGTTCGATTTCATTGAAATCAATGCTCTTTTATCTAGAAATTGTACTGGAAATAATTCAATTCAAATAGGTCCAAGAATGTTCTTCTTATTGCATTCACGACGTCGATAATCCTGCATCTAAGACGGTAATTTAAAAATTAAAACAGAAAACTCGAAAATGTTCTAGACTTCCTCCATGCCACCAGCTGTTATTTAATTTATAAATTCCTCAAATCAATCTATTCAATCAAATGAAAGTAGTTATAGTATAACAAACGTGTCTATTCATTTAGCATAATTGTTGGATTGCTTGCTACCTGTTATTAGTTGAGTTGAGAACTACTGGATGAATATCCATCATGCATGTTGTCTGCACTTTTACTAAAAATCATTTTCATGACAAACTTTTACAACACAGTCTAGTAAAACTCTAATGTAAGTAAAGAGCTGTAGCCATACAATTCAGTAGGTGTGATTATAACAATTAAAATAGTTATATAAATTATATAAAATATTATGTTTCATTAAAAAGTAATGGATAGGTTGGTCCCTGGGGGACCACCCACCCACCCCTTTTGGTATCGGTGCCTGGGCTCCGATTTGGTATGTTCGCCACGCCACTGCGCCTGCTACCTGTTGTTCAGGTTAGGAGGCTCGCGAGATCTGGTGATGTGTTGGTGAGATAGCTCCCAGTTTCTAAGCTCCAACTGCCTGCAGTCATCGGGAAGCGCCTTGATGATTCTCGTTGTGAAACAGTCTTTGAAAGGGAGGCTGTGTTCAACAGCATGCTGGGCCACAGGTTTGTCTGGATCCATCTGTTTGACACTTTGACGGTGGCCTGTCATACGGGTTCTCAGTTCATTAGTGGTAAGGCCTACATACTCTGCCGGACACTGCGTGCACTTGAGCTGGTAGACTACGTTGGAGGTGAGACAGCTGTTGTGGTGATGGATGGGGTAGGTGACCCCTGTGGCTTCAGCAGTGAATGTCTTGGTAGGTGGATGCATAGGGCAGGTTTTGCACCTAGGGCGGTTGCAGGGGTAAGATCCTATTGGAGGAGCTCTCTGCGGGCGAGTTGGAGGCCTAGTGGGGTCCCGTTTGATAAGCGAATCTCCTATGTTAGGTGGTCGTCGCTATTAAACACGTCTTTTCAAAAGACTAAGACTTGAATTAGGATGTATAGAAAATACTAAAACTAATTTACATCAATTACAAAATACACTTTTACAACAATACAATAATACACAATAAAAATGTAAACTATATATATTATCTATTGAAGAAGAAGAAATTGATGTTTTAGTTATTGCAATCCTAGTAGGAGCATTAATTGTTATGTTTAATTTAAACATATTAGCTAATTCTTTAAGAGTTCTCGTATTCTTATCATTTTTAGTACATCAATATTAAGGTCCCCACATAGTACAATATCTTTTTCCTTCAAGCAGTCCATCTCTAAGAGTTCATGTAATTTATTAAAAAAGGTGTCAATATTCCCATTTGGAGATCTATAGTGTAATAATTATTGTGATGTAAGAATCATGTTTTGATTGTGATGCAAACGAGACGGGACGACTCGTTTTTCAACTTTTTTCATTCGAAAAAGGTTTATTTAAACAGGGATCTAGGGATTTCCTAGCGTAAGTGAGTTACATTTGGCTGCTCTCCAACCCCCTGACGTGCATTCCCATCCCATGCATTGCATCCCATGTGTGGCTCGTTGGTCTTGTGTGTGGCTCGTTGGTCTTGTTGTGTGGCTCGTTGGTCTTGTGGTTAGCGTATCTGCTTCCAATGCAGAAGGTCCAGGGTTCGATTCCCGCTAAAGTCAGAAGTTTTTTAACTTCTGATTTGGGCTTAAGTCCATCAGTTCTTGTCTTAGGAGTTTGTAAACGGTGACTTTGGAGCCGTCCTAGCAACGAAGCACATAATAAATTTCAGAGTTTGTTCCTGAATCGGCCTTGTTGATTTCTGGCGTTGATTCGCGGGTGTTCGCACTGTCCATACCACTGATTGCTATATTTCCTATTAAAAAAAATATTGATCTTTGGTTGGTTATCGCTCACTCGTCGATTGCGTCGGGGCCTGCAGGGTTGGCTTGGTCGCTTTGATTTAAAGTCCTCCACTGAAAATCAGTTATATAACTGAGTGGGTAGACTAAATAAAATTTATTTTATTTATTTTTAAAAGGTAGGATATCTAGTAAAACATCAAATTTCTAGCATCCATCTTTAACAATTTTTTTTAATTTTAAAGGTGCAGTCATGTGTTCAATAGCACACCACTTTATAAAACAGCATAGGCCTATATAAGAGGGCCACCCCCTATATATTTACTAGGAAAATGCTAAAGTCCCGTAGCGTTGTTGAGCGAGCACCGGTACGTGCAACACGACCCGAGTACGACATTCCCATAATGTTATATACCAATAAGTCTTTAAGGTCTTGACCGATTTAGCTGAAAATTTGTAAAATAGGAGAGAATGTTGTACTTATTGACCCTGCAAAATTTCATAACGATCGGAACATTTTTATTTTATTTTTTTATAACCAACAATCGGATTTTGTTCAAAAACTATACAGTAACCCGCACAGGTGGAACGTACATGTGTGCAAAATTTCAGGTCGATCAGAGAAACGGTGCGACCTGTACCGAAGCAGTAACAGAAAAAAAAGAAGAAAAAAAAAAAACAGACATTCGAGCCATAAGAGTCAAGTGGAGACGCTCGCTCAATTAAATAAAGTGAGGAGGGTGGGTAATTTCATTTAACATGAAAAATCGGTTAAATAATACAAAATGTCGAGGCGGCACTGCCATAAGAGGTCACTTATGCTAAAAACCAGCCCTGGGATGAAATCTTTATTAGGTCTACTACCATTAAATATCTAACTAGGAAACTTCGCAAACGCTTTTTTTAGTCGCGTTGATGGATGAGCTTTTTTAAGTTTTTTTGCATGAGAAATCTTTACTTTTGCAAGTGCTTTGTTTTGCTGCCTACGCATTGTAGGTGATTGTTGTCAAGTTTCTATTGTTTCTTGTTGTTATTATTTACCGTAAAAAACTTATATTAAAAGCTTTATTTCTATGGATTCTGGCTAACTTTTTCAACTTTTTCTTTCAAAAGGTACTACATCACCATAACCTTAATGTCCATGTATAATATGAACGTTGTAGCCCCACCCGTTTGGTCAGAATTGGCCCAAATATGGCACGAAAATATCGCACAAAAAATCAAAAAACTTATATTAAATAAAAGCTTTATTTCCATGAATTCTCGCTAACTTTTTTAACTTTTTCTTTCAAAAGGTACTATATCACCATAACCTTAATGTCCATGTATAATGTGAACGTTGTAGCCCCACCCGTTTGGTCAGAATCGGCCCAAATGTCACGAAAATATCGCACTAAAAATCGAAAAAAATCGTAAAAGTACGATATTCATGAGAAATATTTCTTCGATTGTACCAAAAAACGTAGCAAGTCTAAGTTTAGAGATTTCGAAGGTCCCCTCCAATTTTAATTAAGATCGGATATGCCGTTTGCCTGGTAGAGAGTTAACAAACAGACAGAAAAACAAACAAAAAAAAAAAAAAAAAACACCCGAGCTAATCTTTTGGGGGGTCAGTGAAATTGAAGTCTTCGCTTCGTCATCCAATAATACATAATTTTTATAACTTATTATTACATATTTTAAATAATCACATCATTTGTATAATTTTTATTACACCATTACAATACATAATTAATATCACATCATTATAACAGGAAAAAAGTAAAAACAGTTTAAAACCATCTTTAAACAATGAAATAAGTTGTGAAACGAATCATTCCGTCCCATTTCCATCACGAAGAATCTCAGGAATAGCCCTCCTGGTACATGAACATGACTTGAGTACCAACATACCTTTAACTCCAAAGCCGTGCTGCACGTCGTTTGTTTTCCGAATCTCTTTCCATAATGGAGGCTGTGGTTTCCTTTGTGCCAATTCCCCTGGTTGTAGCGTATGAAAATCTGCAACAAGGAACTATCTCCTGACTTTTTGTACCTAATGTAATCTTTATTGACCAAAATGAGCTTAAAGGGGCTAATATCCCAAAAAATATTTTTTATCACATAATCTAGGCCTATAGCATAACACAACACTAAAATGACCATTTAAAAAATTATATCTTGTAACTGTGATTTTACACAAATTTCTCAATTTTTTTTGATCCACAAATTTGCAAAAATTGGCGTTTTGGGAAATTTCTTAAATCAGCTTTAGCCTGCTTACTTTTTAATCCACATGGATACGATAGCATCGTACTAATCTAAAATGGCCCGTTATAATATCGTGTCTTGAAACTGTGCACAAATAAACTTTCAAACACGCAAAATATCCATTCAAAAATCACACTCCTTCTTGGTAATCAGCATAATTTTAACCGAACCACTTGCCCAAATTAAAAAAACAAATATAGAGGATTTACAGAAAAGGCTGTAGAGTATGTCAATAATGGCAAATATTTTTTCAATTAAAATCCTCCAAGGTTACTGGGCATAAATATCGTCCCATGTTATCTCTTTATGGGAGATTTTTGCCAATGGGACCTAGCTCGAAAAATACCAAGTTTGACAAAAAAAATCGGGTCATGGTGGACCCAATAATTTTTGTTAATTTCTAAATTAATAACTTGTAGCCTGAATGAAATATTTTTTTAGTTTAGCGGGTGAATACCCCTTAAAGCTCTTTACAATGGCATATTACTACAGTAAGTATGTTAGGTAGTTAAAATTTATTTACATATCATGTTTGTTCCTAAACATAAGCAAAACAAGTATATAGTATACAGACAGCAAGGGATGGGCAAAAGCGTGTATCTTACTGACACGTGTACACGCTGGCTGTATGTTCGTGTAGGCCTACACATGTACTATGTATATTTTAAGATATCTGAAAAAAAGTTGTAAATGTTTATTTATTACTGTATATTTTTATTGCATTCTGAACAGTAAACATGGTGACGCGTTCAGAATTCACATCTTTTCAATGTACATAATTATATCAAGGTTGTACGGGACAAAATGCCAAATGGCATGGATCGGCCATCCCTACAGACAGCTCAAAGGTTCGGACTAAATGTCCCAAAATCTGACACAAGTCTATCCTGATTCATCTCAATTGGTGGCCAATTCTAATGCAGTTAAAATCATCAAACTCTACATAGGCCAGTAGAGATGTAAAGAATAATGTACTTCTATTTTTTTATTGAGAAATTAAGATTGTATTAGTTAAAAACTATTTACCCTCTCACAAATTCCTTCTTCAAATCAGATGAATCCTCATCTGCAGTTTTTGTACCTCTTCAGGTAGGAATTTAGGATTACGGGAGCCAGTATATCCTAGAACAGAAATTATCATGATGTTTACGTAAAGCTATTTCAATACTGAAATGAGAATCACTCCGTGAAATAATATAGAGCAAGTGAGGATTCGGTAGCATTTTATTGTAATTCCAATATACAAATTACAAAAGGTGATATTCATTTGTTTACATGTAGGGATGGGAGCTCCTCCCTACAAAATGTTCTTCCATATTACCTGCTACATACATATTTCACTACTGTATTACTAATTTACTACATATACTATAAGAAAAAAAAGAGAAGAGAAGAAACAACTAACATTAGGCCTGCATTAAAAACTAGACTAGGACTGTGACTACTAATATTTAACAAAGCATTCAAAAAATATGTTTGATAGGTTATGATAATGCCAATAAGAATGAAGAATTATTGATGAGGGGTCATATATAGCCTGCTAATGTAGTGGAAATTTACAGTACATTTTTATGATTTCAGATATTCATCGATAGAGTAGTAGGCTTTATCTGTGAGGTGCAAATTGAGCATGTGGCGGAATTTATTAGTGGTAGTCAGTTGAATATAAGGGAGCATAGGTAGTGTGGGCTTTTGGAATAGAGTGAGAGTTTATGGAGGTCTAAAAATAGATTGTGTTGCCTTCTAGTGGCATGGTGGTGGATGGAGGAGTTTGTGGTGAATATATTAGAAATTGAAAGGAACATTACAAAATGAAACATATAATTAAGCATATAAGCCTAAAGAAGAAAAGCAAGAGTGATGATATTGTTTAATAATCTTATGTTGGTTGTACTGGTTGCCTTGCGTGTGGGTGAATGTGCTGCACTCTATATGTCATGTATTTGGTTACCGAGGTAACGGGAATTGTTGACGAATAAAAATGGCTTTTTGAATCAAGTCTGTTGTGTGAATTTATCCCAATTATTTACAGTTTATTCATCTAAATATTCTTAGGTTTTACTTAAAAACATCAAGAAAGACTGCGTGTATTAATAGGTTATGGGCCCAGAACAGTGAATTACTTTTAAACAGTGAACATACTAGTGTGTGCACGATTGCGAAGGCCGGATTGAGTAGGTCTTGAGAAGCGTGATCGTCACATAAAGCTTTTGTTTGTAGTTGCAAGCTTAAGCTAGTTTGGTTTATTTAAAGTGTTTACCTTGATCGAACTTTCTTGGAAGGGTGAGCCTAGCTGTAGAAGAATATTTTATTTGACAGTGTGTAAAGGTAAGAGTGGCGTGTGTGTAGCTCTTAACCATAGGAGAATCGGACGGAGAGTGCAGATTCACGTGGATTGATTTCGTGAAGTAGGCAAGGCATAGCCTAGTAGCCTATTTAAATATCAAAAATGGCTTCTGGAGGAAACTTTAGCATGGACCACAGCTTCACCATTCCCAAGCTGACAATGCGTAATTACAATGCTTGGATGGTGAGGGTAAAGTCAGAAATGTTGCTGAGAGAATGCTGGGAGGCCATAACAGAGTATGAAGACGTGAAAAATGTGCCACTATCTCAAATGGAGGTAAGGAGGAGATCGAAGAACAATTTAACAGCACTGTCACTGATACTAAGGTCAGTCAGTGACGAGTTAATTTGTGATATCATGGACTTCGAAATTGCTAAGGAAGCATGGCAAACACTCGATAGACTATGCAATGACAATTCTCTTTATGGTTCAATGCTGAAACTTCGTGAACTAACTCATCTAAACAAAACAGATGAGATGAGTGTCACTGATTATTGCAGCAAAATAGTGAACTTGAATAGAGTTTTAAAGAAGAATGACATAGCATTTAGTGACAAGCAACTATCAGGGATATGTTTGACAGGACTTTCACCCAGATATGAAATCCTCATCAAGACTCTCACGTCTCAATCAACAGAACTTACGATGGCAGGTGTAAAGAAACTGTTACTTGAAGATGAAGATGAGAGAAAGCGAAGTGATGAAGGAAGCAGCACACATCAAGCACTGAAGGCTTCTCTTCTAGGCAAGGGCAAACTCAACAAACTATGAGATACGTGAGTAGGCCTAGATCTGATGATGTTCAGGAGTTCAGAAATGATGTGGGAAGAAAGCCCAAGACCAAAAAGGGGAGACAGTACAAGTTTTGGTGTTATGCATGTGGCGGGGAGGGACATTTTGCTGCCAAATGTCCCAAGCGTAAAGAACTGGGAGAGAAAAAGGCAGAAGCAAAGAAAGCTAATGCAACAGTAGTAACCCGGGAGCATGTATCTTTGTGTGCTAAAAGAAATGTGCCAAACAATGGAGGAGTTTGGTTACTCGACTGCGGTGCTTCTGACTACATGACTCATCGGAGAGACCTCATCCAAGACTTTGAAGAAATGCAGGGAGAAGTTGAAGTGGGAGATGGAGCTCCGCTTAAGATTACGGGAAAAGGGAGAGTTACTCTACAAATGTCAGATGAATGTGGAGGTAAGGACATAGAATTCAAGGAAGTTTTGCTAGTGCCTGAACTCTAAGACAACTTGATTTCCCAGGGACAGATTGAAGAGAAGGGTCTCAAAATTTCAGCGTTCCAAGGGGTGTCAAAAATTCTACTGGAAGAGAGGATGGTGTTCCAAGCGCACAGGGTGTCAAGACTTTACTATGTCACTACTTTAGGTGGAGTCACAATTAAAGACATACAAGATGAGTACATCACCAGAAAAATGAAGGCATCAAGAGTGTCGCTCTCTACCTGGCACAGCAGGCTAGGTCATCCGAACGAGAAAGCATTAATGAAGCTAGATGTCATTCAGGAGCTTACAGAGAAGGATAGCAAGAGAGAAGACTGTTTGCCATGCATTGAAGGAAAGATGAGACGCGACAAATTCCCAGTGGGCGAGGGAGAGAAGGCAGAAGAAGTACTAGACCGCATTCACTCTGATTTGATGGGTCCCATCACACCCATGTCGGAGGGGCACAGAAAGTATATTGTCACGTTCATCGATGAGGCGTCCAGATATGTATCGGCAGTTGCCATAACTAGGAAGAGTGATGTCCTATCGGAATTTAAGAAGTACAAGGAGAGATCAGAAGTAGTACATGGGAGGAAGATTAAAGAACTTCAGACTGATCAAGGTGGGGAATACACAGGAGAAGACTTTCGGAAATATTTGGAGGAAAGTGGAATACTGCATAGGAAGTCCGTTCCCTACACACCACAGCAAAATGGTCTGGCTGAACGAACTAACCTCACTCTCGGCAACGTGATGAGGTGTATGATCATCGAAGCTGGGGTGCCTGCTTCTTTCTGGGCGGAGGCGCTCAAGACAGCCTGCTATGTACGCAACAGATGCCCTTCAACGCCACTTGACTTCCGCACACCATTGGGGGTGTGGTCGGATAGAGATCTACTGAGAAGTGATGTGGAACACATCAGGATATTTGTCTGTCAAGCTTGGGCGTGGATACCGACTGTTCAACGGAGTGGGAAGCTTGGACCCAGAGCACAGGAGTGTGTGCTATTTGGTTACGACGAAGGAATCAAGGGATACCGTTTGTGGGACATCAAGGGAAAGAAGATAATCAGTAGCAGAGATGTAAAGTTCCAGGAACACGTATTTCCCTTCAAGTCTGCGAATCACCCAAACCCACAACTAATGAGAGATGTCGAGGTGTTGTTTCCAATGGGGGAGGTGCTAGATCCAGGAGAGGTGCCAGTTCCAGGAGTGGTACCAGTCCAAGGAGAGGTGCCAGATCAAGGAGAGGTGCCAGTTCAAGAAGAGTTTCCAGACCACGGAGGAGGTCCAATCCAAGAGGAAGATCCAAATGCAGAAGAGGAAATAGTCCAAGAAGGGGATCCAGGCGAGGTAATGGAACCAATCCTGGGAGAGCTACCATTGAGACGATCCGAGAGAGGGAGGGTTCCCAAAACGTGTGCAAGTTGTAACATGTCCAGGTGCGAAGTAAAGGAGGCCATGGACATCGGAACACCGGAGACCGCTGAGGAGGCGCTGAATGGACCCCAGGCAGTGGAGTGGAGAGACGCCATGTTGGATGAGCTAAGTAACATGGGGGCCCAGTCCACCTGGGAAATTGTAAGGAGGCCTAGGGATTCAAATGTAATAGGGAGTAAGTGGGTGTTTTCCCTAAAGAAAATGTATGGAAAAATTGTTAGATTTAAGGCTAGGCTAGTAGCGCTGGGCTTTAGACAGTGGTATGTTATGTTGATTGAAAAATTATATATTTTCATTTCGAGGAGAGGTATTAGAAATTGAAAGGAACATTACAAAATGAAACATATAATTAAGCATATAAGCCTAAAGAAGAAAAGCAAGAGTGATGGATGATGTTGTTTAATAATCTTATGTTGGTTGTACTGGTTGCCTTGCTTGTGGGTGAATGTGCTGCACTCTATATGTCATGTATTTGGTTACCGAGGTAACGGGAATTGTTGACGAATAAAAATGGCTTTGTGAATTTATCCCAATTATTTACAGTTTATTCATCTAAATATTCTTAGGTTTTACTTAAGAACATCAAGAAAGACTGCGTGTATTAATAGAATACGCTGGGAAATTTCAAAACAAAGAGAATTGCTTCATTAATGAGTATCGATGGTAGGGTTAGTATTTGCAGGGATCTGAATAGATCACGGCAAGGGGTCCACGGAGGGACCCCTGCAATACATCGAATCGCTCTCTTTTGCAGTCTGAAAAGACACGGTGACTGAGAAGAGGCCCCCCAAAATAGAGTACAATACGATATATGAGAGTAGAAATGTGCATAATATACTGATTTGAGTATTTGGGGACTAATAATGTGCTTCAATCGGCGTAACATGAAGCAACTTCGTTGCAGTTTAGGCCAAATTTTATTTATGTGAGTGGACCATTCAAGAATATTGGCTAGTGTTAATCAGTGGTTAAAGTGGGGCGGTATGAGCCGGTATGCATACCGTTACTAAACTTACCGACGGTATGCCATACCGGGACTAATTTATGATAGATTTTATGCACAATGTTGAATTATGTTGAATAATATAAAATTAGTAAAATAAAGGCATACGATCCCAAATAATACCCCAATATTGCCAAACAAAAACAAACATAAACCCCTCTTCAAAGTGATTTAAAAGAGTTTCTGACAATCACACCTTAAAAAAAATTCCCTGCGGGGCAAAACTGGGGGGCAGCGCCCCCAAGACCCTCCGGCAGTCCCACTTCAATACTTTCTTCAGCATAAGTGCATACCGTTACTATTCCGAATCCACTTTAACCACTGGTGTTAATCCAAGAAATTCAGTAAGACGGGTTTGTTTTAAACTTTTCCCTTCTAGCTTAACTAGTGGACTGAGGGTTGGCTGGTTTTGGTAAGTATGAAGGTTTAGGAGTGAGCATTTCTGCTGGTTCAGTTTAAACTTTAACCTGGTTGACATTGGACCAGTGTGAAATTTTGCACGTTTGCTCATTAGCAGTTGCCGATAGGGAAACTATATCTTTTATGTTGCTTGCTATGAGATGACTATCAGCAAAAAGTGTTACGGTGCCCGTGTTGAGGATTTCGGGCAATTCGTTTACATTATAATAGATAGCAGGTGGGACCAAGTATAGACCCTTGGGGCACTCCTTTGGTCAAATATCCTAATTCAGAGTGGTTATTACAGAGGGTACCATTCCGGTCAGTTGTTTTAATTTCGACAGCTTGTTGTCTTTCCGAGAGAAATGACATCAACCATTTGAGTGCCACTCCTCTTATTCAGGCAGCTTCAAGTTTGGTTGCCAGCGGTTTGACATATGGTGTCGAACGCCTTAGGCCTACTAAAGTCATAGAACAGTCCAACTGACTCCATTCCTTGGTCGATGTTCGAGTATAATGTTGTTAAAAAATTAATGATGGCTAGGTTTGTTGATTTGCCTGCTTGGATACTATATTGACATGCGCTTAGGATATTGTGTTGGGTCAAGAATTTGGTAAGTCGCGTTTGCATTATCGATTCAAAAATTTTGGAAAAGGGAGATAAGAGAGATATGGGCCTGTAGTTAGAGACATCAGATTTGCTTCCTTTTTTGAATATTAAATGTAACGGTTCAAACTGTTGCCACCCTCTGGTTCAAAGGCCTATTCTGATAATTTTATTCTAGTTTAAACTCAGTTAATGTATGTATGTATGTTTTATTTGTTGGCTCATTTAGCCATTCATTACATTCAATTTACATTAGTATTGAGCATTTTCAAAATTGTTCACATTAAAGTGACTCCAGTGAGTGTACCAACGGACTCAAGAGTATAATATTATTATTCACCTACAACTTATAAAATAGGTCCAACTTGGTATTTTTATGTCAGATAATTTACAACTGTAGTTTATTTTACTACACTCAAAGTATTTATTTATTTTTTATTGTTACATTTTAGGAAAACATATTTATTTGCATCTCTTATTGGTACAGTCGCTAACTGACTAGTTCAGTATTTGCCAACCTCAGAAATCGAAACGTCTGATCAAATAACACGTAAATCACTAAAGTAGGCTAATGGGCCTATGGACAGAGTAATATTGTGTTCGTTAAACATTAAACGTACAATATGATTGTCTCTCATGTAATTTGTAACAATAAATATACAATATGTAATAGTTGGAAACTTCTTCTTGAGAGCTTGGCCAACCTGGTATTTGGCTTGGCAACACGGCACCAGCAGCCTTCTGCCTCTGCTTATGATCGAGTGGATAGAAACGCGCCGAGAGAATCTGCCACCTCGAAAGTGTTTCATACCAAAATAAACTGTAGTTGCGTATATATGCTATTTACAGACGTAAATTACATTCAATAAATATTGGCAGAAGGCTTTAAAAGTATTAAAAGTGTCCTAATTGACATCACAAAACTTTTACGCTCGTTTTGAGTCGGCGTGCACATCTGCTGGGTTGACGGAAGCGCACGGATCGCTCTGGACCGCCCGAGCTCTGTGGTCGCTAATGGCCCAACGGCTAGCGTGCTCGTTTTCTATGCGGAAGGTCGCCGGTTCGAGTCCCGACTAGGAAAACTTTTTTAATTTTTTTGGCTCATTCCATCTTTATTGTTCATGATTTTTATAACTTTTCAATTGAAAATTACTCAAATACAAGGACATTTTCCCCTCAACATTTGCTATTTACGTCAGTAAGCCTACACCTCTCAAAATGGAGTTTATGTCATGTTTATGTATGCATTTATGTGAGTTGTTTATGCATACTTTTTATTTGATTTTTTACATCTATCACATTCTTAAAACAATCATTTCGCATACAGACTGTAGAATGTAAATTATTGTCCATAAATTATCAGGCCTACTCTAACAATGTTACACAACACGTGTTCGTAGTTAGGCCTTCTGACGCGGTATCTAATATGGCTAAAACTGATTTTATATGTATTTCTTACTGGGCCTAAATTTTTTACCAGGCCCTAAAACCAAACGGGCTCGGTGAGTGTGGTGAAATTTGCCGTGGACGGCCGCACAAAATCGTCTTTGGGCCTACGACAGAGATTCTATGAATCTCAGGTTCCTTTTCCTAATCAACTGTTATCTATTCAGCTGTTACATTGCATTCTGCATGACTGTGCTTCAATTACTATTTTAAGTTGGTAGTTAATGTAGGGCCTACATTCACAACAAAAAGCCAATTATGTTAATGGGTGGCTAGTCAATGAATCATAACACCACAGGGATTTTTACTTTTTAAAATCAATTTTAACTGAAAAGGATGGATAATATTCCGCCCGTCGAGTATTATTTAGTATTTCTAGGCCTAGGCCAACTTTCGATTTATATATCCGAATCTGAAAGATATATCCAGCAGCATAACGTAAACACATCCGAACCCCGTGCTGTCATAGAGGGAAAGGCAGCCAAACCCACTTTTTAAATTTGGCTCCCCCCCCCCCCCCACGAGTTCACTGCCATTGGTCAATCGCGCGCGGCTTCGAAGTGACGTCACGCAGCGTTGCCAAACCTTCACTGACGCTCCTGGTTATCACAATTATAGCTTGACTTTGGACGTAAAAATATCAAAATCCAGTATGGTAACATGTATTTTACAAATACTTTTCTTTTTCAGTGTTTAATTACCTGCAAATTGATACATAATTTAGTCATATTTCACTTGCGGTTCGTGTACTGTAGTACCTTTTTGGTCGGAAAGTGTAGAGTTTTGCAGGCTTGCAATGTTAAAGGATAGGGATTTACTTGATTTTTATTTCGAAAAATCTCCGAAAGTAAGCTGGTAACCCCCATTTTGCTTGTTGTATTATTAAAAAGCACACTATTAAGAGTATATATTATGAATTTCAGCCAAATTTCACTACAAGCATGTTTCAATGGATCGACTTTAAGTTACAATTTCACACAGTATTTCTACTACAACTAAAAACTATTGATTAAAGTATTTTATCTTATTCAAGTTCTCTGCTGTTTATCCAGTTTGTACATTTGGATTTGAACATACCCAGACTTTTTGAAACGAGTGAGCGTAGCGAACGTAGTGATTTCCATTCGACTTAAACGGCCCTTATTGTTTTTCTGCGTGCGTGCGTGTGTGTGTGTGTGTGTACGTTGAAAATCAGCCGAATCGCTGAACAGATTGCGCTGAAATTTTAAACAGACATCCGGTACGAGTTTATTGAGAACTGCTAACAAAATCAGCAAGATTCATTGCGATTTAAACCTACGAGAAATGATAAACTGAAAAATAGACTTCCAATGTTTTGAAATTATTTTAACGACAATGTTTTAGATTTTGAAAATATTTTTTTGTTTGTTTTTCGCCTGGCCGTGAAATGCCGTGCCCATGCAAGGTCTGTCGAATGTTGGACGTCAAGGTACCCCCAAATTCCGCTCGTAGATTGAGTAAACCTTGCAATATTTTCACGTATTTCGTACTGGCTTTGTTTACCATAGTAGGCCCTATTGCCACAGATGATGGACTACACATGCGTTATATGCATTTCAAAACATGTTTAATTATTTTTGAAATACAATCTAGAAATTACAAAATCTTTCCCGACCAGGGATTGAACCCACGTCTCCCACATTTCGGCTACAAGGGCGCTTTAGCCAACTAGACTAGGGAAACGCCAAAGTCGTAGTTAGACGAGTGAGCGAGTCATGTGGTGAGTACCCGGGAACATTTTGCATTTTTTAGGCCAAAATGCTCCACTGTAGCCTATGATAGGCTAGGGAGGCCTAAGGTAAGGGAAGAAAAGAAATGTTACCGGGTACTAAAACACATGGCTCACTCACTCGTCTTACAACGACTTTGGCGTTTCCCTAGTTATTTCCTTTATTACATGTGGCAACTTGTCAAATTCCTTGAGCCCAGATATAAATATTGAATTTTGCCATTGTTTACTACTACATGCATTTCTGAAAGAGTTACCTTCCACCGCTCCTCTTGTATTAATATTATGTACTCCTCTTATGTCTGTAATCTTTTCAACAAGATAATTAGGCATCATATTATTTCTAATCTTAAATATAAATACTAATACTAAGTATAGCAAATTATTTTCAACACTTAACCATTTCAATGTACTCAGCATCTGTACTATTGGGGTTCTTTTTCCGCACCCAATTATACACCTCATGTAATGAATGTATGTAATGTAATGTAATGACCTAGTATTATAGTGTTGTCATTTCCCTCAGACTATGGAGTTTGTATAAGAGGAAGCACTTGGTTTTACCTTCAGTAACTAGGACCTAGGACTTGGAAGCCTATAAAATAGCTTCACTACAGTGTATCTCAATTATAGGGTTATGTTTACATAATCACTGTTGCCTTACGCCTTTTTTTGACAAGAAGTTGAGACAATAACTACATGATTTCATATTCAGCATTTAATTTCTTACCCATTTAGTCTCTTGTTCATTCTATGTTTAATTATCAGGAAATTAATAATAATAATCAAACACCCAGTTCCAACATAAGTCAGGGCGGGGGGTGACGTATCACCAATTTCTCGGGCTGTGGACTTTCAGTGTTTGTTAGCCAGGCTCAACACCTCCTCATCTACTTCGATGTCTTCTATGACAGGCATTTCTACCAGTTCTCTCCATTTCTTTCTATCCTCCCAGAGTCTTTCTTCATTAATTCTTTCCCATGATTTCCCTCTTTCTTCAACGTTCCATTTTATTTGGTCCCTCCATCTATCTCTTGGGCGTCCAACCTTTCTTACTCCCCCCCATGTGCGTTCAAATTCTCTTCTTGGTATTCTATCTTGTTTCATTCTTCGTACGTGCCCTGCCCATACCATCGAAGTCTTTCTTTTCCTATTTTATTTCGTAAACTTTCAACTCCTAGTTTGTTTCTTATTGTTTTGCTCCGTACCTTGTCTATTTTTGTTAAGGCTACAGAACTTCTTAAAAATTTCATCTCTGCTGCTTGTAATCTGCTGTCTTCCTTTCCTCCTATTGTCCATGTCACGGATGCATATGATACTATTGGGAGGAAATACATTTTGCACAATAACATCTTGCACCTGGATGATATTTCTTCTTTCCAAAATAGTTTACGTACACTTTGGTAAAATTTGTCTGCTAATATAATTCTCCTTGATATTTCAGCATCTAGTTTTGCGTCTTTTGTTAGTATACTTCCGAGGTATTTAAATGCTTCTGCAATGGCCAGCTCTTCTCCCCGTAGTATTATCTTATTTTGATTTTGTCTACTTTTCTTCGTTACTATTAATGTTTCACTCTTTTCAATGCTTATTTTCATGTTAAACTTCAGTGTTTCCTCATTCCATCTATCTACGCTCTTCTGGACTTCTTCAATGGAATCTCCCCATTTCACTATATCATCTGCAAATATCATCGGTTTAGACGTTTCACTTTCTGTGGGTTCAACTTTACGCAGTATGTTATCCATAACAATGGTAAATAATGTAGGTGACATCACACTACCTTGCCGTAGCCCACTGTTTATTTCAAATCAAGTAGTTCTACCAAATGGTGTTTGAACTTAGCTCTCTGTTGTGACATATGTGCTTTGAATTCTTGTTATTAGACTCTGTTCTACTTCTGCAGCTTTTAAGCACTCCCAAGCTTTTGCTCTTGGGACACTGTCATATGCTTTTTCTAAATCCAAGAAGACCATGAACATTTCTTCTCGTTTTCCCACTTTTTTTCCATTATTTGTCTGAGCGCAAATATGAGATCAATGGTTGAGCGGCCAGCTCTAAACCCATATTGTTCCTCTCTCAAACTTGGCTCTACTTGTTGTCGTAGTCTTCGATCTAGTATTTTCTCGTATATCTTTGCACACTGGCTCATCAGAGTTATCCCTCTATAATTTTTACACTTCTTCCTGTCCCCTTTCTTAAATGTCGGGACTATAATTCCTTTCCCCCAGTCATCTCGTACCTTTTTTCTTTCCATGCTGCACTGATAACTCTCCACATTCAATATATGCCTGCATTCCCTGCAGCCTTGAAGCCTTGATCATCTCTACAACTATTTCATCCTCTCCCGAAGCTTTACCATTTTTCATGGCTTTTACTGCTTCAACTACTTCCCGTCTTGATATTTCATTACTTTAATTACTTAGCTAAATATTATTCTCGTATTCATAATGCGAGAATCGATAGTTGAGCTGACGGCCATGATGTTCTGAGGCAGGCATCGTAAAAGACGGAAGTGTCATAATATGACGCAGAGGGCTGTGTACGAGTGTCAGACGGACATTGGGCAATCAGTCAAGCGACGCTAATTCAAGGCCGTCTATTGGTCTAGATGCGGTAGTTCCGCATTCCTCGGGTGTGAGAAAAACATTGCCAAGGCGTATCGTGGAGTGGGTGGACGTAGGAATAGTTTGGTCCTGGAAGGGACATTTTAGGTCTTTTTGGTTTGAGTTTGTGGTCAAATTGGGTAATAATACGAAAGATATTAGTGTTGCAGGAAGTTTGCTAAGTAATCAGGTTGATATTGAATCATTTGATTCATAAAATTAGTAAAACTTAAGTCAGTGTCGGGCGATAATAAAAGCCGAAGATAGTGAAACATCGAACCCTTTCTCGGGAATAGAAAGAGTAGGCGTACAGAATACGTAGGAGACGGATTTCGAAGATCGGATTGGAAGTGAACAGTTATAGATTGGATATTGATCTAATATCCCATCAAGAATATAAAGAAGGAAAACATCTGTGTTATAAATAACATTAATCAAAGGTACGTTGAACACGGTTCTATTGTAAGCGTGGGCAAACTAGAGAAGAGTTGTGGGGACGAGTTTGAGAAGACCAAACGTAGCCAACCAAGATTGTATCTAGGCCTGATATTTGAAGGATCAGAATTGAAATCGATTTATTTATTTATTTGGACAACAAATAACAATACAAAGTACAGTTAAAGTTTATAACAGTTTTCACTGTGTAGTCCATTTTTGCTAAACATAGACTAGTTGTTACATACAACATCTAATAGTCAATCCGTCACCACAACCCGCTCTAAACCTCTGCCAATAGTCTGCGGGGTTCCCCAGGGATCAATTTTGGGACCATTAGCCTATATCCTTTATGTCAACGACCAGTCCGCCTACTTAAAAGAGGGCACTCTCACCCAATATGCTGATGACTCCAGCCAACTGCTGACACTACCCAAACCTCCAACCCATTCAGGACCTTCCCCCCTTAATAAACAATCAAGTTACGTTAATGTCGTCATACTGCCTCGGCAAACAACTCACCATCTCACGCTCTAAAACTGTTTATCTATACTTTCACACACCTTATAAGATCCCTACTGCCAGTCCCCTTGTTCGTCTTGACTCTGATACTATCCCCCGCGCTCACACAGCCAAAGTCCTAGGCCTTGCACTAACTGATAATCTAGACTGGTCCATCCATGTAAACCACGTTGCCAGCAAAATATTATCTGGCTGCTACTCAATCAGAAAGCTCAAACAAATAGTTCACCCCCACATCCTATTGCTAGTTTACTTTGCACACATTCACTCTCACTTATCATATGGCCTGCTATTTTGGGGAGCTTCCCCCCATGCGAACAGAATAATTCATTCTCCAAAAGAGAGCGGTTCGTATCATAGCTGGTGTCTCCAGAAGACACTCATGTAGAGAACTTTTCAAGGAACTTGGTATTCTTACTCTAGCATGTACCCTTATCCAATCAGCCGCATTATTCGTTCACACCAACCGTAACCTCTTCCATCTAAATGCTTCTGTGCACTCCCATAACACTAGAGCCAACCTTCACATACACAGGCCCTCCCACAATCTGCGCCTCTTTGCACAAGGCCCTGAATATCTATCTTCCACCCTCTACATATAGCTCCCTGACCACATCAAACCTCTCCCACCCTGTCTTCCTTTAAACATAAGTTGAAATCATATCTTACAGCAAACAGCTTTTACTCCATCAATGACTACCTCTCCATGTAAATATTTGCAGTTAATTCATTTTTTCATTATAATATTTACAAATTATCTAGAGTATAACCACAAACAAGCACTGTAATTTAAAATTTTCAAATGTTCCCTTAGCCGAAATGATGTAACAAACTTCTATATATTATAATATGTGCTTACACGCTTCCTTGGATTGTGCAGGTATATAAGACACATTCTGCTGTACATCCTCCAATTGCTGTTTTCTGTGCCATCAGCAATTCTCATCACAATATCACATCAATATTGCTTTATATCCAACTTTTCTTTATTCTATATGAATTCTTAATCTAGTAGGGCATTCTATTATTTTGCATCTACTTTACTTTAACATAAACACTAATCAATCAATCATCACATACATATATATATCTATATATATATCAATTATATATTATAGACACATTCTACTGTACATCATTGCTGTTTTCTGTGCCATTAGCAATTCTTATCACAATATCATATCAATTATTGCTTTATATCCAATTTTTCTTTATTCTATATGAATTCTTAATCTAGTAGGGCATATTTTGCATCTACTCTACTTTACCATAAACACTAATCAATCAATCAATCATCATATATATATACTAGACACATTCTCCTGTACATCATTGCTGTTTTCTGTGCCATCAGCAATTATTATCACAATATCACATCAAAAATTGCTTTATATCCAACTTTTCTTTATTATATATGAGTTCTTAATCTATAGTAGCGCATGCTATTGTTTTGCATCTACTTTACTTTAACATAAACACTGTGTTTATCATTATTAATCAATTAATGAATCATCATATATATATATATATATTTTTTTTTTTTTTTTTTTGTTTATTTGGATTAAGGACGCGTCAACCGTTAGGTCATAATGCACCACTCTAGCCTAAGGGGGGGGGGGGGGGGAGGAGGGACCCATGTTGGTCAGAACCAGCCCCGGGTAAGGGGACGAGGAAGGGGGGTTTCTCACGTCGCGGTCGTCATCGTCTTTGTCATCGTTCGTTGTGTCATTGTCATCGTCGCCGGGGGGTCGTCAAGGGAAGGGGGCAAGGTCCCCGACGACGATTGCCAGAGCTCGCCTCTAGTTTCGGGGAGTAAGATCCGCTCTTTCTAGCTGATGTTTGCGAGGTGGACTTTTTCTCTTGAATCGCCTTTTACGATTAGCAGAGCCATGCTCTGGGCCAATTCTACCCCGGACCCAGACGGGGAATATATATATATCAATATTATCAATCATCATACATATCAATATCAATATCCATATCAATTATCATGCTTTATATTCAACTATTCTTTCTTTTAACACTGTGTATATCATTATAATTACTATCACTTTTATTATTAATTATTAATTATAGACTATTCACTTTCTCTGCAAAGAGTTATACTTGTACACTGTACTAGTCTAAGTGAATAAAAATATCTATCTATCTATCTATCTAAGTATTAATATAATATAATATAGGTATTTTACAAAATAGTATAGGCCTATAGCCTATTATATGGTACCTCCTACTAATAATAAAATATAGCAATTATTAGGTAGTTCTGTCTGTCATAAAGTCTTTTATGCTGTAGTATGCCTTTTGTATTAGGAATTTAGTTAGTTCATTTTTGAATTTGATGTGTTCTGTTATGTTTTTTATTGATTGGGGGAGTTTATTGAATAGAGTTTTATTCAAATTTCAAATTTATTTCAAATTTATTCAAAGAGTTTTTTTGACCTAGGTTTGTACGATATTGGTTAAGATGGAGGTTATTTTTGTTCCTTGTGTTGTGGGTGTGTATGCCACTGTTGACTGTGAGAGTGTGGATGTTTTTTCTTATGACTAAAATTGACTTGAGAATGTAAAGGCATGTAACTGTAAGAATGTTTAGTGTAATAAAGTAGGGTTTGCAATGCTCCGTCGGCTTAAGGGTACATAATGCCCTGATTGCTCGTTTTTGCGTGATGAATACCTTGTCGATATGAGTAGATATTCCCCAAAATTCGATTCCATATCTCAAGTGCGATTCAAATAGAGAAAAGTAACATATTTTAGCAGTTGATATGTTGCTTATTTGTTTGATGCTCTTAATTGCAAAACAAGCTGAGCTGAGTTTTGGTATTAGGGTGTTGATGTGGGCATGCCAATCTGTGAATGGATCTAGACATCGAATGATAAGAGAAATACGGACTAAATAACTGAAGATAAGACTTTTGTCCAGTGAAATAATAGGGACGCCATTCTTTTATGAAATTTTACGCCTTCGTAAATCAACACCAAGCCTTCGGGTGTGTTCCGAACTTTCACGAAGACGACTCGCGACAAATAAGCTTCGCTGTACGTGTGTGAAGGCCAGCGTAGGCCTAGCGTGAGACATTGTTTTTCATTGTTGTCAGAACTTGTGGGCTAGTATCGGGAAAAACAAACACAGATGCGAACAATTGATAACAAAAGCCGATCAAACAAATTGATCCTCGAAGAAGACGCTTTACATAATAATATCAAGTCTAGACTATCCATCAAGGTTACGCAGCACAAGACTACCGGACGAAGTGTGAATGGAATGAATTGGAATACTACAGACGCTACGCTTCAAAGGACTTGAACCGGGGATCGAACGCTACGTTGTGGATAGGACCATGATTGCAAGTCCAACCACGCTTCAAACGAGACCAAAGTCGATGAGTACCAGCTCTGAAAGCTGTATTATTATTATTTGTCATTGTAAATTATAGTTAATATTGATGTCTAAAAGAGTAAATCTAGGGCAATACTGCCACACATAATAGGAACTCAGCGAAACCGATCGGTAGGTAGGCAATTTAACTATAAGTCCTTGTTGTACCTATAATATGTTTCTTTTCCCAGTATAATTGGTGATACGAATCAGTTCTTTTATTGATCCAGACTAGATAAATCTTTTTCAGATGTTGTTGTAGAGAAACTGCCTTTACTGTCTACGAAAAGAGTAACATTCAAACAAAAGATTTGAATATTGCGCCAAAATAAACTTAATATTTTCAAAAAATAACTCAATTTTATTTAATCTCGGGGTATCGCTTTTAATGATGAGAAAACTCATTTGAATTGCCACGGCCTTAGCTCCAGTCGGAGAACACAGAGAGGAGATATAAAAGTTGAGATCATGTAATCAGATGAATAATTACTTTAACCTCGATAAACAATTTAAAATGGGTGGAAACAAGGTCCTGAAAAGTACACAAGTAAAGCATTAAAACTTATTATCAAGCGTCTTGGTATGACTTACTGAGATCAATTAACCTTGACTCAATTAGAGATTCTGTAATAATACAGAAGGCTAGTGGACTAGAAGAGTACACATGCATATTACCAGTTATCAGTGTAGCAATTTTAATGGTAGGAAAAAAAGGTACAATTAATTACTAAAATGTCAACAAACAAAAGTTCACCTTCATTATGAGTATAAAATTATGAAAAACATAGGGCAACATACAGGTTATGCATAATTACTGGTTCCCAACTACCGATCGGTTTTTCCCTAGCATACTTTGGATAAAATCCACCTTTCAAATACATAAAATGATCTATTATCTAGATTAGGGGGCCAAAACAGTGTGGCTATTATTCTAGTACTCATCGTGACGTTGTCTTGAGGTTAGACGCCGGTATAGAAGTCTTGCTGTGTTACCACGAGTCCTGAGTTCGATCGAAGTAGAAGATCGCTGGCCGCGATCTATTTGGATGAGCTCGAGTGCTTCCGTAATTCGGTAAATTCCCGAACCATTTGCGCGCGCAGTACGGCTTGGTAGTAGCTATGCCCTTGGCCCGATGCCTCCCGAAGCATTTCGTACGTGTGACGCATTGTTTCTATTTGCCGGACTCGATCAACCATTGCATTGACCTTGCTAAGAGAGTCACTTCAAAAATGATGATTGATGTAACTGGAAATGACCTAATAGTCCGTTCCTTGCGACCGATTTACGAGCGCGTGAAGTTCTCGACGATATTTATTTAGTTGGCTGCCTACGTGCCAGATGTCCAAACCACCTACTTATTACAACATGGCCGCCACTTCCGGTATTGTGCAGAACAGAAATCCATGCGTGATAAAAATCAAACTGTCTCTATTTATGTCTCTGGATATCGATTTGCAAATTGAACGTCTAACTGGCGTGCGTTCTATAGTTTGGTTTATGATTATCGTACAACTCCGGATGCGTGAGAGTTGAGTACATAGCAACCACTACAGATGGCGTCGGCTCGCCACAATTACTCACTGTTACTGGTGGTAGTTTCTGAAGGTCAAACACTCCCGATATTGGCACTCAGTTATGTTTGCGAGTTCACTTGACTATCAGTTTGCACGATCAATGGATTGTTCATGATATTGTACATAAACAATACGATGTGTGTATATGAAATGATACTCCTCGCTTTCATGAGGACCAAATATTCACCACTCCCGACCATGCTCGCCACGAGGTACGCCATTGCCAATCCTAGCCACGTTATAATCTTGCCATGGAAAGTTTATCGAGAGTTATTAATTACATCGGCACTTGTTAATTAATGTCTAACGTTGATCCGTTGATACGGTATTATTGGTATTTAACACATTTAATAAATACACTCGCGATTCGGCACTAAAATGTCCTAAAGTTTCGGACCACTTTTATACACGTTCACACTCTTGATCCATGGCCGACGGAAGGGCCCAAGCCACCTTCCTCCTTCACGGAAGTCCATATTACCCAACCACCCCTTCGTTTCCGGTTGCTCTGGGGTTCTCATCACCCACTACAAGCTTATGCAAATGAACACAGTGCTGCTATCTTACCATTGTCCTTAGAACTAACCTCACAATGTTCTTCCCATCATGCCTAGCACCGTATTGTAGGATACCAATGACTCCCATAACCTTCAATGTTTCTGACACACAGAGGTGATTATGCCTGCCCATTAATTGATTAATAGTTTAAGTATAAGGATTACAATTAAGTTTATGATAATAATAAAATATGGAACACCAATGGTTAGATTTCTAGGATGTCAAACCTTGCTTCTGTCAGATATAAAACTGTGAGTATTTAATCACTCTACCTTTGACTTTGACAGATGATTTAGTTAGGCTACGATTTGTTATTTACAGCCTGAAACCTCAATCATAGTTCTAGATGACCTCTAACTCCTCACGTTCATTATTATTGGTGAAATTATATTAATTTGAGGTCTGAAACCTTGAGAAATGATATGCAGTTATATGCCTACAAGGCTAGGTGAGGCCTAGACTTGTTGTTCTAAGTTTGAAATTTAGAGCGGCAAAAGATGGCTCCGCCACATTGTGTTGATCCTACAAGAAGACTTTTGTCACTCTCTTTCATAATCAATTTAAATAATTATCAAATCCTCTTCCAGGTCTAAATATAATTAAATTTCATTATTATCTTGCTGTCAGGTAACCATAATTACAGTTTTGTGTTGGTGTTCCCATTCGGAATATATCATTGGTTGTATGTTTAACCCTGAGACGTGGACCGAGAATTCTCACAAGATAACCGAGAGCCAGTGTGACTGCAAGTTAGGAGAAGGTAAAGCGTTGTATTATTATTAAGTTTTGTTGGTAAACAATTATAGGCAGGCCCAATTTGGAATCTGCCAGGTGGATGTTTTTCAAGTGGCAGTCGTGTTTGGTACATTGACAATCCATCTTGGTGGCTTTCGAGTAGTTGCCAATGCTAAGAGTTTGCTTTGGTATTGACAACCTAACTTGTTAGTTTCTGAAGAATTACCAAAGCTCGAAGGTCTCTTTTGCTATAGTAGTAGGTAATCAAATGTTTGGAAGCCATCATATGGTGTGCGGGTGCCTAAACAGTGCTTCACTTTTGACAGAAAATGCCAAACATTGGGAATTCAGATGGTTCCCACTTGTAAGTTTTGCCAATGTAACATAATACTGCTGCTGCACTCAGTAGATAACAAAAGAGATTTATTGTTAGCAATCGGACCAACCGACCAAGAATTAAAAAGATTTGTGCAGCCATAAACTGTCATATTTAACAGTAATTTTGGCACACAAAGTAGGATAGTATGTAGGCCTACCTTTTGTAATGCAGCATGAGTGCATGACCTTCATGACTAGATCATTTGACACAATTTTAAGCAATTATTGAACAAAGTGAAAAGAACAGATTTTCACCATGACGACTCGAGTTCTGTTCTCCAGAGTCTTGCCACAAACACTTTTACTCTTTCTCTGTAAGCATATTTTACACCTTTCATATTCCTCTGTTGCAAGGTGGCAAAATGTACACTTTTCCATCTCTATCCTGAGTAGATGGAGAGGTGTAGTTTTCAAACCAACCAGCAGCAGCAGATCATTAAAAAATTATTAATTGGTTTGCACCTCATCCACACATATCTTTAACATTTTTGTAAATTCACCTATGTATAACATGCATGTAAAAGTATTCATCTAGATGAGAAATGAACCCTTAATACAGACATGTATTCGTTATCTACAAATGATGTAGTGTGATTATGCGCTAGGTAAATCTTAAGACGAGACCAGGTATCGACCACGTAGTAATAAGCCAGAACGATTTTGCACTTGGAAGTTATCAAAACGGTGAGCATTATTTACCCTAACAACAAAATAGGTTTACCATGGCGGTAAATAATCTGAAGAATGTACTGTCTAGTGTCTACTACAGTACCTATTTCAATTTACCGACTTGCACCTCAACATTAAATACATATATCGTACGTAGCATAGGGGTTAAAATCAAATAAGGGGACATTGTACCAACCAGATACCTCTTCTAATCGATTCAACTGTTGAGTGATGGGGACGCAAGATTACACTAGGTCTGTTCGCTGGCCATACTAAACCTACTCGGAGTAACTCAGATCACGAAATAGCAATTCAGTGCATAAGATCTTTTTTCTCAAAATCTGTTTCTTTGGAATCGATTGGCCAGCAAACAGACTTCTGATAAACAGACTACCACTACCAGCCTATGGTAAATGCTTACATTATTTTTTTGGAGGTCTTTCTCTTTTGCAATGATGTTTCCCTTCAGCAGTTGGAGTTCAGCCATGGAAACCATATAAGCATAGTCATTTGCCGCCTCTGTAGGTTTTAATGGAAGTGCTCGTTCTGTCATGCCCTTGCTGGTTATTTTGTTCTACAAAATAAATAATTATGTCATTAATACACACAGGCCTATTATTAGCTATATTTGGACATTGTTTGTGGCCATAATGCTCACCAACTTGAAAAGCTTGGCAAAATAGAATTTGCATGAACTTTTACGTTTCAATTCATCATCATCATCATTATTCATTAATCATTATCCATCGCCGTTTTCCGCTACTGGCAGGGTCAGCTTTGGTTTCCATTTAGCAACCAAATTTTTCCACTTATTTCTATCCTCCCACATCTTCCCAACTATCTCAAAGTCTCCTGCTATGGTATCCTTCCATAACTTCCATAGCCTATACCCAGTCTTCTTCTTCCTTCTTCAATCCGTCTTTCACATTTTCTTGGGCATCCTATCTTCCCCAATTCGTTACATAAGTCCATACCATCTCAACATGACAAATGCATGTACCGTACTAGTACGTTTCAATTAATAGTTGCAAATTCTATTTTGCCAAGCTTTTCAGGGATGTAGTTACGGGGCAGTTTAAGTTTATGAATTAAGAATGCGCACATGTAGAAGGGTACATAACATAACATTTATTGACAGGTTGGGTAAAAGTAGAAAACATAAAGCCCAGCCTGAAGGACTGGGGGCAACAAAACTTTTCACTGCTGATGGCAACTGCAGCTAATTTAAAGTGACAAAACTTTTTGCTGCTGATAACAACTGCAGCTAATTTAAAGTTGCAGGTGTCATCAGCAGTGAAACATTTTGTTGCCCCCAGCACTTCAGGCTGGGCTTTATGGTATCTTTTATTTCCCAATGTCAACCCTTCTCCTACACTTGTTAGCATTTTTACGAAGACTACGATGCCACAAGACTGCAAGAACACCTAGTCCAATGTAAACTTGAAGCTGTCCAGTGTCAGTCTTGCAATTACAGCCTTCTGGATGGTAAATGATAGTCATATTTTGTTCTCTGTCTTTCCGTGATCGTCGATTGACTGGCAAACGACTTTTCTGTAGATGACATTTAAAAAAAAAATGTACTTCTATTAGGCCAAAGAGGGCCAAACATGCCCCACATTGGCCTCCCTGCCCTTTGGGCAGGTAAGTATCAATAAATATACATATCAAGAATTACCACTATAACCTTACTTTACACTATGCATAGAATACATTAAATTAAAACATTAAAACCTGTAGGTAGATATGCAGGCATAGGCCTACCTGAAGATAAGTTAATTTCACAAACATTAAAAACATCTCACCTGTGTGTCGAGCCAAGGACCTGTTCCATCAACGCTTGTGGGTTTAACAGCGCTTGGATTAACACCATGAACTGGTTGAATAGGTTTCCTAGGAGACTCCATCATCGTCAGATCAATTAGTTGGTCAGCGACATCATGGCTCGGACGAAGAGGGCGTGCATTAATAAACTCGGGCCCTTTCTTGGCGGGTTCAATATGTTTCGTAACTGGTTGCTGCCCTGATTCAGAAAATGCTTTTTCTTTACTATTAGAGTCCTCAGAGTCTGAAGATATCAAAGAAATGTGGGAATTGTCTTCAAGACAAACAATGGACTCAGGCATAGCTTTATCACTAGTACCTGGATGTTCAGAGTCTGATTCTTCAATTATCTGACTGCAATCTTCTACGGCCACATGGTGTTGATCTTCATTGGGACTGAACGAGTCATCAGAAGTACTGTCAATCAACACTCCTTGTTCTCTAGGCTGATTTATTATCTGTTGGTCCCCTGGGTTCTTAAAACCTTCATTCGAGTCACGTTTGTCACATCTTACAGGTGTGTGCCTTTCTGGTTTACGAGCTGGTGTTTTAACACAATCATCTTCTGATGAATCTGAATCTATCACAAGTTGTTTCCGTTTAGGGTAAATTTTGTGAGTTTGTTGATTCAATTTGACTGGAGAGTGTTCTTTGTCATTTGACTCTTCAGATTCAGAAGAAATAATTTGATTCTTCTTTTTGTGACGCATAGGTACTATGGGACTCTCGAGGGACTCTTCTCCAGGCTCGGTACTACCTTCTTCATACTTGCTTTCAGATTCATCTTCCGAACCAACTACAGGATTGACTTTATTGCTGAAAAATAAAATCATGAATTTGATTTTGTGTTCTTAGTTTATAAAATTGTAGTCGTCAGGCCTTGTCCTTTAGGAATGGGGCAGAAGCGAATTCAAAACGAAAACGCTTGGCACCCATCAGATATCACGTTTAAATGTTTATTTTGTTACGGAGGGCTGGGGGAGGGGAAGCAAAAATATATTTTAGATTCACTGAAGGGAGTGGAATTGGAGGAAAGATTATAATCCGATGCGTATCTAGAAAGAATTGTGTCTACCTAACGAAGCAGAGATAGGTAATGAAGTAAAGCGGAGTAAAGAGTGTTTTTTGGTTTATTAGGATTAAGGAGGCGTCAACCGTTAGGTCATAATGCACCATTCTAACCTAGGGGGGGAGGGAGGAGGGGCCCATGCTGGTCAGAACCAGCCACGGGTAAGGGGAGGAAAGGGGATTCTCACGTTGCGGTCGTCATTGTCTTCGTCATCGTTTGTGGTGTCATTGTCATAGTCGTCGAGGGGTCGTGAAGGGAGGGGGGCAAGGTCCCCGGCGACGATTGCCAAAGCTCGCCTCTAGATGAGGAGTAATATATTCCCCTCTTATACTAGCTGATGTTCGCGAGGTGGACTTTTTCTCTTGAATCGCCTTTTACGATTAGCAGAGCCATGCTCTGGGCCAATTCTACCCCGGACCCAGACGGGGGTAGTGTGGCTCGTTGGTCTTGTGGTTAGTGTATCTGCTTCCAATGCAGAAGATCCAGGGTTCGATTCCCGCCAAAGGCAGAAGTTTTTTAACTTCTGATTTGGATTTAAGTCCATCAGTTCTTGTCTTAGGAGTTTTCAAACGGTGACTTTGGAGCCGTCCTAGCAACGAGGCACATAGTAAATTCAAATTTGTTCTGAATCGGCCTTGTTGATTCTGGCGTTGATCCGCGGGTGTTTGCATTTCCTATCAAAAATATCAATCTTTGGTTGGTTATCGCTCACTCGTTGATTGCATCGGGGCCTACATGGTTGGCTTGGTCTCTTTAATTTACTGTCCCCCACTGAAAATCAGTTATATAGGCCTAACTGAGTGGGTAGACTCTAAATACAATTTATTTATTTATTTAGAGGGGTTGGTAGAAAAGTTCTACCAAAAGATCAGAAAGCTGGTTAAGTTGAGCAATTCCCTATAGCTAGAGGTAGTGAAAACTGGTGATGGGCTAACAAAATTCACCCAAAATTTTAAATGTCCGTTTTATTGACTAAAATGTAATATTGTTGACGACAACATCATTTAGAGCCAAGGAAAAACACATTTTTGAAATGCAAAATTCACGAAATCTCATGTAGGCCTATGTGCAAAATTGCAAACAAAATTGTATGAAACTGGTCAAAACCCTAATTAACTCGTGAAATTGAACCTTTTAAGTACGTGTTTTAATCTTTGTGTGGCAAAATGCGGAAATCAGTTTAAAAAGTTTAAAGTTGGCGACAAAAATCAAAATTGCTTGTCTGACATGTGTTTATAGAAAAACTTTTGGTACACTCGATAAGTCGATCAAGATAGTTTCCGTTCCCGCCACATCGCCCGCCCACGACTCGAGAAGCAAAACAGGCAAAACTCCACGCTTTGGATTGGATATTGCTTAACGTCTCATATTTATGCACTTTGGCTAATCGAGACGATGAGTGGTGATGGATGAGGATGAAGTATGAACAGAAGGGAGGAGGGGAAACCCCGAACCGGCACGTAGCCTACTCCTTTCGAAAAGTACCAAGGGGACCTTGACAGTCATATAGGTTCCTCCACTAACCCGGACTGCCGAGCAGACGTCGATGAGAACGAAGCCGTTACACTAGCTTTAAAACCCTCCATCTGCTCTAACCAGCGGTATACGTGAGTTTCAGGGCAGAGTGGTCACCCACTCTACCCATGACCACGCCCGATTCTGCTTAACTTCCGTGTTCGAGTGGGAACCGGTTAAAGAGCTCGGCTAAACCGCTGGCTCAAAACTCCACGCAGTGAAGAAAAGAGTGAGAAGAGAGAATGAACAGCGCGCTCTTGAATCTAAGCAAGATGGAATAAAATTGACCGATGTTGACGACTGTCTTAAGTAGAGAGAGAGAGAGAGAGAAAGAGAGAAAGAGAGAGAGAGAGTTCCCACCATTAGTAATCCTTACTATAGATATTCTGTCATTTTCCTCATGCTTGAATTTGGTACTTTAAAACAGCCCTCGGACATCCCATCTCAGATTACCCTGATAGGTTGAATAACGCATATTAGCAACATACCAGTGCATTACCTTGGGTGGGATGTGCTGTCAACAGTATTATTAACCTACATACCTTCCATTTCCAGAGAGAAGTTGATTATGTGAAAAATTTAAAGCCTTGTAATTACTTAATTAAAGTTGACTGTACACCCATAAACCTTGTATTTGCGTTTAAAAGCAAAGTGGCTGACATCTGGCGGTCAAGTGGAGAACTGCTCCAAGGCAGATACCGGGCGGCTGCATGGCGGCATTCAATGTTAAACCAATGCAATATTGTAGCGTCACGGTCAACTCCAGAATGAATTTACTCGATCACGTTTATTATTTAGCAAGCAAGAAAGGTCATAAAATTAGTAATACACATTTGTGTGATGCGTAATTAAACATAAAGTCTGAATGTGTATATTATTCCGTGCAATACTGTGGGTTAGATGGCAGTTCCATTGCTATTCCTTGAGACACATTTTTCACAACTTTCATCAGTTTCATGGATACCACCAACCGATAAACGATAAACTAGGCCTATAACGGTAATTAATTTATTACAATGATGTGCTGTAGGCGGTTTAGGGCCAAAGCGGGATAAGAGCTATGTACCGACTTTGGGTTCAACATTCTAAACCCAAAGATACTGTGAACCATAGTATATATTATGCAAGTCTCATTAATTGATACCTACCCTAATTGGTATAGATATAATAATATGGAATTTTTGTAATTATTTTTTATTATAATAATATATGTCCATGATTATAGTTTTTAAATTTGTGCACTGCATTGAATGTAAACTATGCTATCTAGATTTTTTATATTCTTATATGCCAAGAGATTTGTACCAACTGCTGCCGTGAACAGCAAATAATTATGCGTAGACTTAATTAAAATGACACACAATGACACAATGTTTTAAGAGATTTCAATGGCGGGACGAAACACAAATTTAATAACAAATCGAGTTTGATTTATTTATTCGCGAGGAACCCGCAAAAAATTACTTTCGGGGGCGGGGGGGGGGGGGGGGGAGAATAAATTATTTGTGGTATAATATTATATTCCACACCATATAGGCCTAAGTAAAGGCCAATGATCATAAGAAATTTGCGGTATTGCCATTTGCCATCAAGTTAAAATTACTGAAAATACACGTCTCCAAATTACGAGATAAAATTCCTTATTTTGCTAGTTATTTTGCAGCTGAGGGTTACAAAATATAGTGATTGTCCTATTCCATCGTACCCGACTAGTGGAAAGGGGAAATACTTCTAGAATTGATGCTTACAATGAAATATTATGCTTTAAAAAGCATGAAAAACACACTTGCTCCCTATGCAGCCCGTGTTTTTATCTGCCTTCGGACGGCCATGTTGGCATACGACCGTGCTGCTCCCTGGTTAGGTTTTAACCGCGAATAACATTAGTTCAAAACTCCCAATGCCCCCCCCCCCCCCACACACACACACACACACATTTTTTTAGTAACGGTTTTGACCATTTTTACAAATGCAAAAAACACTAACAATTATTTAACAAAAGAAATTTGGGTTTCTATATCACCGTTTCTCATTACCTCTACCTCTAGTTTGTAATCAATAAAAAACAAAAACTAAGACTGTAGGTAAATCGTAAGTAATTTTCAACATCGATTTTTGAATATTTTTTTTGAGATGAATAAAGACTTAAAATCTTATTTTATCTTATCTTGGAGGGGAAGTCGATGTTTTTGTTACCTAATTTGTATGTAGACCTACTAAAATTCAAAATATATTAAAGGGGCTATTATTAGGGTAGGGCCTACGGTAAACCCTAAAAAAATATTTTTTACCACTAATCTGTGACAGTTTAAATGACAGTTTAAAAAATATATCTAGTCGGTTAATTGTGACTTTAAACGAATTTTTCAATTTTTTTAATTGTGAAATTTGCAAAAATTGGTGTTTTGGGAAATTTCTTAAATCGGCTTTAACTCGCTTCTTGTATGTTCCACATGGATACTAGAGCATCATACCAATCTAAAATGGCCCTTTATTACATCGTGCCTTGAAACTGTGCACAAATATACTCCAACACGCAAAAATATGCATTCCAAAATCACACCCCTTCGTGATAATCAGCATATTTTGACCAAGCCACTTGCCCAAATTACAAAACAAAATATAGAGGATTTACAGAAAAGGCTGTCGAATACGTTAATAATGGCCAGTATTTTTTTTAATCAAAATCCTCCAAGGTCACGGGGCATAAAGATCGTCCCCATGTTATTTCTTGGGGGAGATTTTTGGCGATGGGACGGACCTAGCTCGAAAAATACCCAGTTCGACATTTTTTTTCCGGGTCATGTTGGACCCAATAAATTTTCTGTTAATTTCTAAATTCATAACTAGTTAGCCTGAATGAATTATATTTTTAGAGTTTAGTGGGTGAATACCCCTTTAACAAGGTTTATGTTTAAAACTTTGCAATTCTCCACGCCTGCCAGACGAGCACGCCGCCCGTGCCACGCCATACTACCACGTCTGACAGACGGGCGTCAGGGGGTGTTGCTATGTCAAAAGTGGGTGGCATGTGGCTCAATGACATGGGAGGGAAATCAAATTTTAAATATATTGTTTTTTGGGATATTAAAAATATTGTGGGATTTTTTTTTTTCAGAAAACATTTGGGGGAAGTGATCCTGAGGAATATATGCCAGGAGGGTGGGTGGGGAATGTCAAGATCGTATGAGAACCGATCAAATTACCTAAAAGACCAAGAAAAATAGGTGTTTTTATTTTTGGAGAATTCCAACCAAAACATTTGGGGAGGAAGAGGGTGGGTGAAGGGGGATGGAGGGGGTGGGGGGAGGAATGACTTTGATAGGGGGTCGTAGGTTGCTAAATGTCAATTCAGATAAAATCCAAACAAATTACCTAAAAGGTAGACTTTTTGGAGGGAGGTGGAGGGAGTTGGGAAAAACGGGGGGGGGGGGGTAATTTAGCAAGGGGGTGTAATCTGTTAAGGATTGGTGATGTCATGGTTGGAAAGACTATGTCAAAAATACCAGTGGGAAAATGATTTTTAATTTTCATTTTTTTTTTTAAGAATGAAAATATGTGGGGGGGGGAGTTCCAAAAAGAGTGAATTTAGGAGGGGGGTGGGGTGGGTGGCGGTTTTGGTGCTTATGTTAATGTCAGATGAATGTGACAAAATTACCATTTTGGGAAATAAAATATTGAAATTGGGCCTAGTTTTTTAGAATTCTGAACAATTCACAAAATACTATGGGGAGGGGGGCAGCGAAAAAATTGGGTGGGCGCTAAAATGACAATGTGGGATAAGATCCGATAAATTTTATGGAAAGGGGAAAAACTTTTCTTTTGGTTTTCTTTTAAATAGTAATTTTATGGCGAAACAAGGTTTTTTTAATGGAAGGCTAAGGGATTAATAGTTATCACAATTTGAGGAAAGCATAGGCCTACTCTTCTGCTGTTCCTGTTGCACATAATCTTAAGAGAGCACTTTGCTCGCCAAAGTGTGAATGACCCAATACTTAGCAAGAGGACAGCTTTGGTTCTACTGTCAGCCTCCCTCTAGCGGTCAATGACCGTAGAGCAGACTGCCAGGGTCGGTAAATACGACGCTTTCACACATCGATAGGAGTGGCGGGACACAGGAGGAATATCTGGTTAAACTCGTCAGTTCTCAATCACTTCATGTTGTCACGGATGTGAATGTAGCCTATCGGCTACCAAAGTGTCTCGTATCGTTAATTAGGCCTATCATTTAATTGGCATCTAGTCAACATATTTAAAAAAATATTATTTTCATAAAAGATTGGTTATCATCAGGCTAGGGATAGTCAGTTTTACGAGGCCACATAATACGCCGTAAGCAGTGCAGGGCAAAGCAGGTGGCGGGCGGGGAGGCTAAAACCGCCAGAAAACTAACGCACTAGACGCACTTACACCTGCCGCTGCCCGTTGGCAACAAATCAATCTAAGGACTTTCGGCAACAGTATTGTCTGGCATTGCGGAGTTGAGCCTACATCAGGTAGAGATTGGAGAATATATCATTACAGCAAATACATAGCCTATTGTGTTGTGTCTTAGTTTCTATAAGATGGCAGAATTTATTTAATTTGGTCAAAATAATCAATGTCAATTAATTTCAAATTTGATGTTGATGTAAAAAATTATTGGCACCATAGTGATTTGACATTGATATGGTCTGGTGTAATTTGTAAACCTAGACCTATAGTGATGCGAGCCCCAATGTAATCTGTACGTACTTGGCAGTAGGGGGAGGGGGGCTAACATCCCCACTCAGTTGCATCTAGGCCTACCGGCCTACTAGTTTCACTTGAAGTATTATCAAAATTTGCAATACTGAAGGCCTACCTGTAATTTTTGTTACACAAGTTAATGTCATCATCATCATCACTAGAAGTCTCAGAAATTGATGAAATTCTTTGGGTAGCCAGAGACCTAGGCAAAGTCTTTTGTTCCGAGTTTTGACTTTTTCCAGTAAGTGACTGGCCCAGGACTTTTGTACAAGCTGAGAGTGACCTCCTTAAATCTGCCTTCTCAAAAGAAGCCTCAATAAATGATGCATCTTTACTAAAACTATCGTCACTCTCATCAGCCGATTCTTTATCAGTATCAGAATCGGACATGTCCCGCTGCTTACGATACTTCATAAAGGAACTGTGCATGTTGATCTGATCTGTGGAAAAGGATTACCATAATTAATAATATCTGACATGGTATCTTAAAGAGAAAAATTATTAATATTAAACAGAATATGAAACTACCAAAATATTTAGGCTAATACAATTCAGAAATTTAAAAAATCCATCCCGATCCGTTTTTTAACTATTTTTGTTTTGTTTTTTTAACCTTCTGAATTGTATTAGGCCTAAATATTAACAATTCCACCTACGGGAGTGTTTCCTGACCAACCAAATCGAGAAATGAAACTTCCAGGCAAAGCCAAGTTATAATCCTTGGTTTTTGGGATATCATATAAAAGAAAACTATTAAACAAGGGGTGCTGGCTAATTTTTTTTTTTTTTTTTTCAAACGATATACATTTTTATATCGATATCGAATTTTTTTCTTCATATCGATATCGTATCGAATTATCGATATTGTTGGGCAGCCCTAGTTCAAAAATCCCAGGCGCCAGGTCGCCTAGAATTTGGGCCCTGGCAACTAACTAAATGTAAAAAAAAAAAAAAAAAATTAAAATGACTAACAACAGAAATGCTAAGCAATCCAAATGAACATTACACAAAAACTTTAACAATTGAGATTTAACCCTGATGTGACCGTAGAACATGGCCTTTACCCTCCACCCCCGTACAACATGAATACCTACATGACATTGACAAATTGACATTATGTTTGCAAATGTTAAGAAATTACAAAATATGGTTGCTTTATGTAAACATGTTGTAGCCTAAGTAAGTCTTCATTGGAACATTCAACTTACTGGTCAATTGTATAATACCCTACCAGCAAGGGTTTAATTAAAAGAAGAAATTATCATTTTGATAAGGGATAGGGATAGCCATGGGGGAGGCTTATTGGTGGGATACAAAATTGAGCTAAAGGGCATAGCATGGAAGGAGAGTGCAAACGAGTTGATGGGAATCAAGATTCTGGAAAGGAATAAGGAAATGGAGATAATGGCAGCTTACAGGCCACCTGGGGATAATGATTACACAACTATAACAACATTTGGAGACAGGGTCAGAGGGGATAGTAAAATTATCATAGTAGGCCTCTAGGTAGGGTTACCATACGTCCGGTTAAAGCCGGACATGTCCTCTTTTTTTATGTCTGTCCGGGCGTCCGGGCGATGCAAAATGTCCGGTTATTTCACCCAATTCCATGCATGCGCACCCTTCCGCCCCCTCACTTACCATCCACTGACCGTAAATTGCCGAATACGAGCAGCCGATCATGTCCGAAACGTGTCCGAGCGTGTCACAACACACCAGGCTGTGCAGCAAGCAGTGTACTATCACGTGATTTAGTTACCATCTCCGTACGTTTCGTGCCTTGTGTCCACGTCGTACAGGGTTGCCAGGTATATGAGCGCTGATGTCGCCGCGGCAACTTTTGAAGTCGCCCAAATGTCGCCCAATCTGGCGCGGCGGCCCAAATGGGGGGGTCTGGGGGGGAACGCCCCAGAATTGCCCCGCAGGGCGTTTTTTTTTTCATGTTTTTTAAAAGGTGTAATTTTTTACTCTACGGAAATATTGAACAATTTAAGGGAGTATATTTATGGGTATATTTACTAGGCACAATAGATAAAAAAAAACTCTAAAATCAAAAGTAAAATATATTCTGTACTCACGTGCTGAAACGATAATCTTGTAAAATCGGAGCGAAACCATCAACAGTTCGACACAACTTCACGTACGCGCACGTGCGGTCAAAAAACAACTGAGCTTCTGTATACAAATAACAAAACGATTAAACGACAAAACGATACAGTTTAAAGATCAGCTATCTTCGACATTCCACGTCTTGTATCCTGCTGATGTGACATTTAACCAAACAAAACGCCGCGGGCCGGGCAAAATGTAGTCGGTTAATGAGTATTCTGTATGACTTACCTAATATTTAAATTACAAAATACTATTTAACAATGGAATAATTTCTGATAAACATCATTTAAGTGTTTAAAGCACGCTGTAGATTGAGGAATTTTTGGAAAGTTTGGATTTTCGTGAAGTAGCCCATTTCGGCGACAGGCGACTTCCGAAATATTTTGGTCGCTAAAAACATTGCTTGGTCGCCCAAACGGCGACAAATCGCCCAAACGGCGACAAATCGCCCAATGTGGCAACACTGACGTCGTACGGCGTACGTAAGAAAGTGTTTGTAGGCCTGGGCCACTTGTCTTAGGCCTAGTTTAGTCATAAAATGTAGTGTTCATTTAAAAAATAACCACACAATTTAAAAGGCGTCGGCACCACTGTCCTTCCTTGACTCTTGTTCAGATCGCTCTAAACGCTATCCTGACGGCAAAAATGTCCAAAAAAAATTTCGACTCCGGCGGCTGGGGCTCCGCCCCAGACCCCTTGTAGTCCGCGAATGTCTGTGAACGAAATGTCCTCTTTTTTGCTGAGACACTTATGGTAACCCTATTCTAGGGAATTTTAAATATGCCCAAGGTCAAGTGGGAAGGGGGAACACTGGGAGCAAAGTGCAGAAGATTGCCAATAAATAATAAACAAAGGATTTGAACAGATTGTTGAAGGGCATACTAGAGAAAATAAGAATGGAGGAAATTTTCTGGATGTGATTTTGGTAAGACCGTAGATTGTTGGTTAGAATGTGCTGTTGTCAACGGAATCAGTGATCATAAGGCAGTAATAGCAGTGATAGAAGGGGGCGTAAGAGCCAGGAGTGACATTGGGAAAAAGACATTGTGGAAGTACAAAAAGGTGTACAAGGACAGTATAAGGGAATTCCTTAAGGGAGAAATTTTGTGGGTGGAGAGACAGGTGTGGACGTGTAGAGGAAATGTGGTTTAAATTTGTAGATCTGTGCAAGGAGGCCAGGGAATACTGGGTACCAAATAGGGTTTTTAAACCAAATGATGACCCTCCTTATTATGATAGGCCTACTCATAAGTGCACTAAAAAAGAAAGGAAGGAAGTTATTTAATAAAAAAACAAGGGATAAAAATGACAGAGAGAACTTTAAAGAGATTGAGAGGAACCTAGTAAGAACTAAAAGGGAGAGGTGGGCAAATGGTCAACAGTAGGAGATACGACAACAACAACAATTAAGCCCAAGCTATACTGGTTATTCAATGCCCGAGCTTTGTACGTCGTAGGCTCGTAGCCAATGAATTTGAAATATGTTTCACAAGTCGTAGGGCTAGGGCCTAGCTGATGATAATTGGCAGTGGCAGACGGATGTGGCCATGTTTATTCTAAAGAAAAATACATGCTTGACTTGATTTTTTTACGCTGAGGCTATTCGACCGTAGATACGAGAAAATTACGTTTCTCAATTCGTCCGTAGCATGAACGAACATCGGAGGAAATCACCGAAGGTACTCGAACTGTGGGTACGGAAAAATTAGGCCTGCTAATTTAACCGTAGGAACGGGAAGTAAATTACGTTAATTCAATAATAACCACTCTGAAAATATACTAGGAAACGCTCAGTTGGACGCGTTGATAAGCGAGCACGTGCTATAGCTAGACCCACATTGCACATTTTTTTAAATTTTAAAATTTGCGACGTTCGCTGTCCACAGGGCAATGTTTCCAATATTATTTATTATTGCCAAGGTATTTGGGTAAACCCGTGTGTAAATCTTTACTTTAAAATCCACCGCCATCTAGAGGACCTTGACTCCTTGGGAAAACTATTTAAACTCTTTGTTGACAAATAATAGACTCCTTCCTCGAAAGTATTTTGATTACTTCTAGGTGGCAGTGCATTAGAAACTTGGCGCATCTTTTCGTTGCCATGGCAACGTTTCTTTTGTTATAATGTAATTTCCATCTACACTAGGTACTTATCGGATCAAAATAAAATTAACATATTCGTGACCGGACGGACATTCTAAATGATTTGGCCATCTCAGATTTTGTCGCCGGTTAGTTTGAAAAAAAAACTTTCGGTTAACTTTAATGTAACTTTTTAACTTTTTGAACGATTTTGCCACAAAACTAATGGCATTCAATCGAGAACGAAGCTTGCGGTTGGTCAAAATTTCAACTCGATCCGAGCCTCCGTTCGAACGTTATCGCAAGATATACAAACAAACAAAAAAAAAAAAAAAAAAAAAACAGTGACTAATTTTTCCGGCAGAGTCAAATGGAAACGCTCGCTTCGCTCGCTTAACTAATTATGTTATAATTAATAAAGATTGAACACAAACACTACCATTTCACTGTTGCCAGCGCGCCATGTTTATTATGACATTTACTTAGTAGGCCTAGGCCTACCAACCTTTTCAATAAAATACTCTACTTACCAAACCTTTAACGTTGCTATTTTAAATCTAACTCGTTTTTAACGGAAAGGATTTCGGGTGCGCTCTTATCGATTGTATAGGCCTCCGAAGTAGACTGTGGCGCAGCCCTAGCGGCAGAAGTGTGTCAACTGGGAAGGTGTCGCGTGCTGCGGGAAATGGCTGGTAAAGATGCGGATTTAAACGCGCGAGGCAACAAATTAATCGCTAGCTTTGTACAAGATAGTAGGTACAACTAGCAAGTAGATGTATTTGTTGTGTTGTTAGATGTGGTGACTGATACGTGAGCAAGCAAAACCCTAGCATTTATCAACTGACTGGAGTAAACTTTAATTTTAATAAAGGGCCTACTACATTAATACTAGAGGGATACCACTATTCTAATAGGCGTTTGATAAAAATACAGACATGCCCTGAGTTATAAATTTATAATCAATTTATAATTAAGCTACATTATTAAAGTGAATTACCTTGGATTTCAGCTAGGCCTACACGTAGGTGTAAAATCGCAAGTCATGATTCATGAACAATACATTAAAACCTTCATCGACAATAATTATTAGAGATCATGGCATGCAAAGCATTATTGGCATAACATATTAACATAATTTAGACTGGACAGTGGACATATATGTCCAGATAGGCCTACAAACATTACACATACCTACACATGGGTGGGGCGACTCTTATCCCCCCCCCCCCCCATTTTACTGACATAAGCAATAGTTATAAGTTAAACTTACGTTTTTTATGGGTTAAGAAAATTAGCCTTTTTGAGTGACACCAATAACAAAGCCGTGCTCATAAGTTCATAACCACCCTCCCCCATAATAACCCCCTTCCACCCTTCTGTTACGCCATAAGAAGTAATTTATGTTTATGAAGTGTGCACAAAAGACATTTTTTCAGCATTAGGCCTAACTTAGGTTAATTATGCACTAATGTTCACCCTTAAATTTGATTAATAAAATCACAAAATTTAGTGCATTATAAAGATAGTAGATACTATTAGCCTATATGCAAAACATTCACTGACAATGCACTAAATATGTTCAATATTGAAATGTATTACAACAGATTTGTGAGGGTTTCGTCAAGTAATTTGAGTGCATCTTTGAAAATACGTTTGCATTAATGAATGTTTGTGTTTACAAACAAACGATGCATTACACTATTGAAACGGTATGAAATTAACTATATGGGTTGACTCCTTCAAGATAGCACCCCTCTTGAAATAAGTTTACTCTTTTGTCCACAAACTTGCACAATGTACTGTACAAGCAATGTATTGTATATTGTACATTATTTCTTACTTGAAATTCGATAGGGGGATGGGGGCGGCAACTTGTCCTACCCCAATTTAACGTCATTCTTGAGAAAGGAATGTCCAAAGACCAGAGCAATTAATTTTAGTGAACTCATTACCTAGCATTCATCATATTGACAAAACAAAACTTTTCGTCAGGATTGCTGGTGACGGTTTTTGTTCCGACAACCTCCTGTATGAAGTCTCGAGTGTTGTATGTACATGTATGTATGTTTTATTTGTTGGC
The DNA here is from genome assembly GCA_024449915.1 of Sweltsa coloradensis. NCBI lineage: Eukaryota > Metazoa > Arthropoda > Insecta > Plecoptera > Chloroperlidae > Sweltsa > Sweltsa coloradensis. Next base: position 277,173 of record JAMZAV010000610.1, read on the forward strand.
TCATTTAGCCATTCATTACATTACATTTACATTAGTATTGAGCATTTTCAAAATTGTTCACATTAAGTTATAATTTCACACAGTATTTCTTCTACAACTAAAAACTATTATTACCTATGATTAAAGTGTTTTATCTTATTCAAGTTCTCTGCTGTTTATCCAGTTTGTACATTTGGATTTGAACATACCCAGACTTTTTATTTCCTTTATTACACGTGGCAACTTGTCAAATTCCTTGAGCCCAGATATAAATATTGAATTTTGCCATTGTTTACTACTACATGTATTTCTGAAAGAGTTACCTTCCACCGCTCCTCTTGTATTAATATTATGCACTCCTCTTATGTCTGTAATCTTTTCAACAAGATAGTTAGGCATCATATTATTTCTAATCTTAAATATAAATACTAATACTAAGTATAGCAAATTATTTTCAATACTTAACCATTTCAATGTACTCAGCATCTGTACTATTGGGGTTCTTTTTCCGCACCTAATTATACACCTCATAGCTTTATTTTGCAGTATCTGTAATCTCTGTTTATCATTTTTCCCCAGCTGATACAAGATAGTAGCACCATATTCAAATTGGGGTCTGATTATACTATTATATAGGCCTATCATGTTTCTGGTCCAGCTTGTCAATTTACCTCCAATTCTTCTCAAATACCCAATTCTCTTTCCAATTTTTTTAATTAGAAAGTTTGCATGTGCTTAAAATCTAGCTTGTCGTCAATTATTATGCCCAGATATTTTAATTCAGTTACCATTTCTATCACTTCATTTCCAACTTCTAGGTTAAGCACATATTCACTCTCCTTACCATTTCTTCCTCTTATTAGCATTCCTTTTGATTTACATACATTCCCTGCATCCCTGCATCCCGTACTTATTATTGAATTAAAATACTAAGTTATATAAAAAAGTACTGAATTTTTTTTTGTTATTTTGTGAATGTTAAAATATGGAACCAAATCTTGTGGTGTCATAATTGCGGTTGCCATTACTTTTATTTGATTATGCTGGCATGACATTTTAAGAACGTATCGTAAACAATAGTAAATAAAAATAAGAGGCAAAGTCGGGCTTACATAAAAATAAGTTATTGGCAGTCGAGGTCCATGATCTATGAAATAGTAATGAACCAAATCTCCTTCAAAAATCAGAATAGCCATCTGCAAATATTATTCATGCATCTAATTGTAGGCCTGCTCGAACATTTCTTTTCACACTGTGTCAGTCGTCTTATTTGTTCCTTTATATTTAGAATCGTGTAATTTTGTATGTGTTATTATTGATAAGGATCTATGCATTATTTATTCAATGATTTTAATATTATTTTATTGATTTTGGTCCTGGGTTAAAGAGCGTACCGTGCACTTGCCGCATTCTAGCAACCTTGGCGGGAAAGTACAACAAGTTAACAAATAATAAAGCTACTATTATTTTCGTACAAATCTACATTATTTTCCTTTATTTAAGTGTTAATGTTCGTATAGCAGCTCCCCTTTTCCAACAAACCACTAATAAAGTGCGCAAAGTAATATTTATGTGCATCAATGTAGCACGATCCTATGGTTTACACCAGCCATTTTCAAATCGTGTAGTAGTAGTAGTAGTAGTAGTAGTAGTAGTAGTAGTTCTCCTCTGCTGATGACTCATTGTCGGTGGCAGGTACTTCCTTCATATTCGGTGGCAGGTAATTCCTTCATTTTCCTCACTTCTCATTCCCTCATTTTCATTTCCATTTCCAATTCGCTATCAACTCCCTTTTCTCTTCTCCTTCTTCCCCTCATCCATTTCATCCATTTGCTTCACTGATCATCTTCCTTTACACTTCTCCTTCTATTCCACATTCGAGCAAGGCCTCTTCTTAATTACTTCCTCATGCCGTTTGATTCTCTCTCAATCAATAACACTCCCCTCAGTCAGTATTTACCTTTGGCAGCAGCTTAATAGATTTCTTGAACCCAGCCAACTTTTTGTCCCCCACTATCCCCTCAGAAAGGCCATTCCAATCCACCACTGTCCTTGCAAGGAAGGTGTTCTTTCCCACATCTGTGGCCCATATACCTCTCTCATACTTCCATGAGTGGTCCCTTCTAGCTATATAGCTAGCCTTCCTTAACTGCCCGTTCATCTCACCCCACCCCTCATGTGCCCTGGACACCCTATACATCTTACCCAATCTGTCCATTCTTCTCCTATCTTCAAGCGTCTCCCATCCAAGTTCCCTTACCATACCCTTAACACTGTCATATGTCCTTACTAGTTGTCCATTAATCATTTCCTCCTTCCCCCAATTATTTTTATTGAGCACCCTTCTCGCAGCTCTTTCTTGTACTGCCTCAATTTCTCTAGTTTCTCCCTTCCTGTATGGATCCCATATTGCCCCAGCATATTCAACAACCGGTCTAACTAGGGTTTTATAGGCATGTCCCTTTAGAGCCTTACTTGCACCTTTCAAAGTCCGCATAACAAAATTTAGGCACCTAAACCCTTTCTTGGATACTTCCTTTACTTGCTCCACCCAACTAAGCTTGCTCTGCAGCCATACTCCCAGGTATTTTATTCTCTCTACCCTCTCCAGTAATATCCCCATTAACGAGTAGCCTGTGCCCAAACCCACTTCCCCCCTCCTCCTCGTAAATCTAACCCATTTACATTTTCCCACATTGAGGCTCATTTTATTTTCATTCACCCATTCAACCTAGTATACTCAGGTCATGTAACAATTCATTTGAGACCCCCTGGTTCCTTACAATCCTATAGATTACACAATCGTCAGCGAACAGTCTAACCTTCGCTCCCATTCGGTCCCGCAATATCATTAATGAATATTGCCAACAACAATGGTCCCAATACGCTTCCCTGTGGCACCCCTGAGGTGACTTCCACTTCTTCCGATAACTCCTCTCCAAACCCTTACTCTCTGGCTCCTATCTTTTAGAAAGCCTTTAACCCATCTGTTTACCCACTGATCCTTAATAACTTCTTCAAGTTTTCCTAACAACCTATCATGTGGAACCTTATCAAACGCCTTCTCAAAATCGATGAACACTGCATCCACAGTCTCACCCTTGTCCAATGTTTCCCCTATGTCCCCAACAAGCCCTAGCAGTTGCGTCTCACACGAGTACCCTCTCCTGAACCCATGTTGGCTTTCCTTAAGCCATCCTTTCTCTTGATAACCTCCTTAATATAGTCTCCAACTATCCTTTCCATAATCTTGGATCCTACCGAGGTAAGTGATATTGGTCTATAGTTCCCTAGTTTCCCTTCTCCCCTCCCTTGTGCACGGGAATCACTATGGCCTCCTTCCAGGCAGTGGGGACCTCCCATCGTTCTAATGAATCCTGTATTATTAGGCACATGTACATGGAGGTTTCCTCATAGCCAACTGCAGGAAAAACAATAGTGAGTCCATCATTTCCAGGAGCCTTTCCCCTCTTAATTGAGGCAATTACCTTTGTTACCTTCTCTACATCAACTTTAATTCCCTTAATTCCCCTATCACCCCTATCATTCCTTCTTACCCCTTCTTTCTTCTGAAAGACTCCGCATAATAATTATTCAAAGCCTCAGCCTTTTCCTTGTTTCCCACTAACAAACTTACCATTATCTCCCTTTAGAACTGGTAAATCTCTTAAGCCTTTTTTCCCCCTTACATATCTAAACATCCTATTCCAGCTTCCCTGTTTGTCCTTCTCATCAAGCATATTTGTCATATGCTCCTCCCACTTTACTCTTTTGTTTCTTATGAGATCCCTTTCATTTTTCCTTGAAGGCTACCCTATCCTGATATCCCTTGATCTTCTATACTTGTTATAGCTTCTTCTTCCCTTCCTCTTTAATGCCCCAATATGTGCATCATAATAGGGGGGGTCATCATTTGGTTTAAAAAGTCCTTGCAGGTACCCATTCCTCCCTTGCTATATTACATAACTTCACAAACTTTGTCCATTTACTGTCCACACTTCCCTCTGAGTTCCTTCAATCATTCAGGTTTTCCATGAGAAAACCCCTTATGCCTTCCTTGTCTGCCTTTTTGTACACCCAAACAGTCTTTTCCCCATTAACCGGCCTTATCTTGACTCCTCCCTCAATAACAGCTAGCACAGCTTTATGGTCACTGATGCCATCCACTACATTACACTCGAACCAGCAATCAGGTGGCCTGACCAGGATTACATCAAGCAGGTTCCCTCCATTATGGTTATCCCTTGTACTGCCATCTACTATTTGTTCAAACCCTTCATTCACAATGCCATTTGCTATCTTTTGCGCCTTACTTCCAATGTTGACCACGCCTCCCTCCCACTTGACTCCAGGCATGTTTAAGTCCCCAGCTATGATAACTTTCCTATCCCCCTGAACCCTGTCATTTATGATGGATACTACCTCAAAGTCATTATTTCCAGGGGGCCTATAAGCAGCCACTACCTCAATTTCATCTCTCCCTTCAAAGATCTTCACTCCCATCAACTCATATCCAGTCTCCTTCCAAGCAACCCTCCCCTTAAGCTCAATCTTACTTCCTACCAAAATTCCTCCCCCCCTCCCATCACGGTCCCTTCTAAATATATTGTATCCTGCATGCCCCACTTCACCGTCAAGGATGCACCTGGTGTCACCTTCTAAACTCCTCTCAGGTGCCGCTAGGAATCGACGGTGGCGCGGCGCGCGGCTACTTCGGAGGCCTATCCTAGAACTAGGCTAGCGCGAGTCGCGACGCAGCACTTTTTAAACGCTTTTATCATCTAGAATTGTGTTTGCGACGGGGCCGAATGAAGGGAAATCATTTGCAGAAAAAACATGGACCCAAATAGAATGGTAAAAAAAAACGACCAAACGAAAATTTGAACCGCCGACCTCACGCATAGGGAATTCGGACGCGCTAGCCCTACCACTCTGCCACAATGCACTGTGATATTTGAAGCTATTGGCCTAGTAGTTACGTGGTATCCCGCGGACGATTCGGATACCTTCGATTATTTTCGCTGATCTTCGTTCGACGACGAATTGAGAATCGTAATTTTCCCGTAGCTACGGTTAAATAGCCACTTCCTTTTTTTATGGCTAGGTAGGCCCTAGGCCCTAGCCCTCTGCCCTAGGACCGCAATTATAACTTTGCGTAAGGGAAGGGTGAACTCAGAAAAGCGGGAACTAGCTTTGCACTTGCATAAGGCCGCGTTCCCACTAATTGGTTTAGTTATAAGGGATAGGAAATACGTGTTAAATTGTTTACTTTTTTGTCCTAAGAAATAGTTATAACAAAAAACAAAATTCTTACGACGGACCAATCAGACGTTTTGTTATTTATACGATGACCAATGAAAAGCACTAACTTCATTATGACAGCACATTGAAATATTACTACCAATCAGGATATCGGATTTATTATAACAATAAAAAATTCTTAAGACTAAAACAAAGTTATGGGAACGCGGCCTTACTTGACTAGGCCCCAGGGCTAGCCTAGGCCTAGCCCTACCGCCACCGGTTAACTGACAAAAGGCCTAGGCCTAGGCCTAGCCTAGGTTCCTTTGGACATGCCTAGCAGGCTAGGCCTAACATCATCTTAGCTAGGCCTAGATATTTAATGAATGATACAAAATACTTGCCTTAACAAACACAGTTATAAGACATATACCTATTCAATACGAGCAAATGCATGCAAAGCAAAGCACATGGAACAAACAAGCAAAACATTAACGCACCATGCATTAACGGAACAGTATGATGTAAGCAACAGCATTTTCAAAAACCACAGCCAAAACACCGCCTTTTAACATTGCTCGAAAAAGCTCGAAAAGCGATGGGAAGCTAGCACCGGTACCGGAAATTAATTGTGCGGCAAAAATGTGGGCAAAATCAGTGGGCAAAATAGTATATTTTTAAATAAAACTTCGGTGTCTCAAACATGGCTCACTCACTCGTGTAACAATGACTTTGGCGTTTCAGTTTGTAGTATTTTGCATTTTGTAGCGGTTTAACAAGGTTCCAGTGGTGAGTTCCGTTCCCGCCATTTAAAATCAATGGTTCCCGCCCTTCTCGCCCCATGGCATTCCGATTTGGAACCGGAATAAAATAGCTGGCAGTGAACATGGCTGAAGCGAAAATCATGTAAGCAAAGATAGCGCGACCCGACTGACTGATGATTGCGAGCGGTGAGAATCTTTGCGGTTGCCTAGGCCCATAGATACTAGTACAGGGCTAGCCCTACCTTAGGCATTATGTTTACATTGTCGTAACGAACGAGCACGTGGAAAAATATAATATTTTAGTAAAAGTAGAATAGGCTACATGCTGTTGGTAAGTGCCTAGGTTTATGATCCCCAGGATAGGGTACCCTCCCCCCTCCTTGGCAGAGCCGCAGAGGCTCCATGGCCTAGGCTAGGCCTAGTTGGTTGGTTGGTTCGTCTTCTACTAATGACTGGTGGTCGGTGGTAGGTTTATACATCCTTCATATTCTTATTCCTCTTGAAATCCCTTTTCTTGCTTAGAAATCCCTTTTCTTGCTTACCGGGTAGGCCTACTTCCCTTCTTAATTCTTGCCTTATTATTTCCATATCCCATTTTGTTTTGCGCCTTCAGCCCATGTGTCCTTCATCTCACTCTTGAATCTCGGTGAGCTTGACCAATGCTTCCCTCTTACTATGCACACGCCACTGTCCGCTGGTTCAACTGCTCCCTTCAACAGTTTGATCCAAGTGAACGACCCGTTCTCTAGGCCTCTCCGACGAGCGACGGTTGGCGCGTCAGGCCAAAGTACTGTTAGCTTTATCTCTGTGGGTTGCTGTGATTTGTGCTTAGTTTAAGTTTTTAGGTCCGCCACAAGCCTTCTGACCAATCCTCGGCCGTTTCTCACAACCCTCTCGGGCATCTCGTCAGTAGCTTTCCGACGGCCTGCAACGTTTCAAAATTCTAGCTGATTTCTCAATTCCACCCCCCTGATTGGTCCCCGTGACCCGATCGATATTCACATACCAACGGTCGAAGCTCTGACCTAAAGTCGCAACTCGATATATCTTCGGCTGTATGTATAGCCCGCACCACTACACTTTCGGCTGTAAGTATAGCCCGCACCATTACACAAATTACATACTGGCAAATTTCACTGCCGTATGTTGGATGCCCCCTATCAGGCCGCAAAACACTGACCTTTTTGGCCACTTTGATAGGTCACTTAATATAACATTAATACTTTTAGGCCTAAATAAGAAAATTTAGCACAACGGCTATTGATTAATATACACGTATATGCAAATGAGGTGGCAAAAAGATGGTAGGGTAGTCCTCTGAAGGGCTGTCAGACCAGTGTTTAATTTCAGATTCCAAGAAGTTTTTTTCAATTTTACCAATTTTTACTACTTTTTTTTAGCCTACTGGTAATATTACCAATTTTTAAATTACCGGTTATTTTACATCTCTACTCTTGGGTATCGCCTACATACATAGGCATAAGCTACCGCCTTTGATGTCTGGGTGGCGAGTGCAAAATTGAGCCGTGCCGTGCTGTTGACAACAGCAGCAGCAGGGATCGGCCTGTTGAGCTACAAGGGCTGGCAGAAGCTGATTTGGTTGGTTTCTGTCAGCACGTTTCAGTGAACTGTCTGGTTTATTGTATTGATGAGTCAGCGGTTAGCTCCGCTCTATGTTTTGTGACGGATAGACGTTTAATAAATAAATAAACAAAATGCTAAATTGAAAATAAGATAAAACGTTAATATGTTGCAATGCAGGCCAATGCTGTAGTAGATTGTAAGCTCGACATGACGACAAAACAAATTGTCGCACACAAAGTAGCCTAGGCCCCTACATTCGGTATTGCATTCCACCCACCGCTTTACGCCTTACGACGACCAATCGAAAGGAGTAACTTCATTATGACAGGTCACTAAAACATTAGGCCTACTAACCAATCAAGATATCGGATTTCTTATACCTAGGCCTAACTAAAACAATTTCTAAAGACAAAAACACTGTTGTGGGAACGGGGCCTAAACCACTGGTCTTTTAAGGGAGTTTCATCGCATTTGGAGGAGGGCAAAGTAAGTTAGGTTCGGGGGAATATTGACTAGCCCCTAGGCCGTACGGATATCAACTACGAAGCGGTTTGATCAAATGGTTTGACGGAATAGGTTTGAAAAAACCCACTCATACCTATACCCCCCCACAAACTCAAAGTAAAACCAAGAAAATCAAGAAACATTTATTACACATAGGCCCTACCTATATTTACAACTTGTTTTAGGCCCTTTTTCACAGAAAAATGTTGCCTAATCTATATAATTACCATGGCCGGATGCACAACAGTCACTCAACGTCCACTGACACGTAATTGATCGAACATTCGTACCGGTACATGCTTTTGGAAAATAACATGGGGCTTTGCCATTTAGTGGACTCTTAGTAGCTCAGTGGTTTGTAAGCGACTGTTGTGCATCCAACTTTTAAAAGTAGGGGCCTACCAGTAGATCCAACATGGCTGCACTTAGGGATGGGATTTGACCGGTCAAATTCAAATTTGGTCAATTGACGGTCAAATGTAAAATATCATAAATTTTATTTAATAATTAGTAGGGTAGGCCTATTTATTTAATAATTAGTAGGGTAGGCCTAGGCTATATATATTTTTTTTAATGTTGTGACAAAAGCTTTTTTTTATTTAAAAGCTTGTTAAATGCATATTAAGTGGCATATCATCATCGTCGATGCTGTCATCAGTCCCTTTCTCCGATTCAGCTTCAGCTTACCCAGAAGCTATTATATTCTATTTGTCTATTATAATTCATAATATAACTACATAATAAATAATAATTAAAATAAAATATTACCTAATTAAAACTTTTTTAATTGAAAAAGAAAGAAAGAAATGTTATTGTTTACATAACAATTCAAATTCAAATATGAAAATTCAAATAATTTTAATTTTTAGATGCAATATACACATGTTATCTTTAAGTCAATTGACTGGTCAATTGACCAAAAGTATTTGACCAGTCATTTGACCGGTCAATTGACATTGTGCAACCCTAGCTGCACTGCAGGCCAGCTATAAGCTATAAATACCTAGGTCCCCCTTTGTTCCTTATTTTTTATTACCGGTAATAATAATCACAGCTACATTGCAATCTTCTGTTCGATTCATTTCATGGATGTCAACAGTCACAACATATAGCAATTTAATGAAAGTTTGTATTGTGTCTCGATAGTTTAATTGGTTGGAGCTATTGGTTAAGCCAGAGGTTCTGAGTTCGATCCCCAGTCGGGGCATACTTTTCTGACAATAGGGCAATGCCAAGCTGGTTTGCACGGATTCTCCGCCAGGATCGCATGATCGGGGTTTGGTCACACTCGCAGGACTCTTTACATATTGTGGTTCCAGTACAACTTAGGCCTACACATGGCAGTGCGGGGACCAAACGTTGATCGTTCTGCACTCTGGTGGGAAATCTGTCGCCCACCACAACAATAATGCACTGCCATCACATCAAAATGTTGCAAAAATTAATATTCTATCAACGTCCAGACAACTGTGATCAAACCCCGATCGTTCTGCGCTCTGGTGGGAGATTAGTTTGACCATTGCCCTATTGACATTGCTCTCATTCACAAATAATATCCTCAAAGGGGGCTTGCTTAAAAACCTTATAGTATTCATACTAGGCCTACCCAACTCATGGGATATGAGAAGTGATTGGATTTTTCCATGTGTTCTTTCAGTAATGATAGCTACATTGCAGTCTTCGGTTCGATTCATATCATGGAAGTCAACAGTTACAACATCGATCCCCAGTCAAGGCGTACTTTTATGACAATTGCCATCATTTAAGCTGCTGTGTAAGCAAGTTGCTGTTAAGATTAGTGAACATGTCGCTGTTAGTATAGGTTGAACCGCACTCCTTTTGACTCTATGAATATATGCTAGAGAGACTTACAAGTTACACCCCACTTATTTTTATTGCAGGAATTTGACAAGACAGAGTTGTTAAAACCTGATGCAAGAAGCCTAGCCATAGGTCTCGGGTGCAACATGGAAATGAGTTCCGATATGGCACTAGCCCCTGAAATATATGAAATGTCTAATCAGTTAGCAGCATGTGTTGAACTGACAATGGATCCAATGCTGTCTCATGAGAGGCGTAGAGAAGCATACACTGCATGTGAACAGTTTAAAGAGAACTCGCCCCTGTGTGCTCAGTGTGGTCTGTACTTAGCACAGCGTAGTGACACTTCACACTTTGTACGGCACTTTGGACTTCAATTGATGGAACATTGTGTCAAGTATCGTTGGAATCACTTATCTCAAGAAGAGAAACTGTACATCAAAGAAAATGCCATGAAGTTGCTGGGGACAGGCATGGATCCTCCTTTAAATGAACATACCCATATAAAGGATGCCCTCTCTCGAGTTATTGTTGAAATGATAAAACGTGAATGGCCTCAACAATGGCCAAATTTACTACCTGAGCTGTTTGGTGCATGCTCACAAGGTGACAGCCAGACTGAGCTTGTGTGCTTTGTGTTCCTGCGGTTAGTTGAAGATGTAGCATTGTTACAGACACTGGAGTCAAACCAACGCCGGAAAGATATTTATCAAGGACTTACCATGAATATGGCTGACATTTTTATGTTTTTTATGCAGCTAATCAAGGACCATTTGCAACGATTCCATGATCAAGCATCACAAGGACAAATACAGCAAGCTTCAGGAAGTGTCCAAGTTATTAAAGCCATTTTGCTAATGTTTTCCGGTTTTGTGGAGTGGGTGAACATCTCGCATATAATGATTGACGACCTCTTACTGGTTCTTTGTATGTTATTGGACAATGAATATTTCCAATTACCAGCGGCTGATTGTTTGTTGCAGCTAGTTAATCGGAAGGGAAATACAGAAGAGCGTAAGCCTTTAATGCTATTATTTGATACACAACTTATGGTGTCTATATTTAATGCAGCCCAAAGCACAACTCAAAAACCAATGAGTGAACATAACTATACCTTTCTGAAGAAGCTGGCACAAGTGTTGACTGGTCTTGGAACACAACTCTGCATTTTATGGAATAAAGAAGCTGTCCCAAGTTATTGCCCACCTAACTTGGGAATCTACATGGATGCAATGTTGGCTCTAAGTCAACACCCAAGCTTGACATTAGTCTACTACGCCAACAATCTTTGGATGCAGTTTTTTAAGCATGAATTTTTTTCCAAAGACACAATGTTTCTTTCATTTGTGCCCAAGTGGGTAGAGGTGACTGGACCAAAAATTGTCAAAATCGGTTACCCTTCAGAAAGAGGTACTAGCCCCGAGTCTGCCTTCTCTCGTCTGGATTATGATAGTGACGAAGAATTTGCCAGCTTTTTCCATCGATGCCGCACAGAACTTCTGGAAACATTTCGCCAGGCAACAGTGATTGCTCCACTTGTTACCTTTGGATATGTGGAACGTTGGCTAAAAGTTCAGATAGAAAAGGCCGTGGCAAATCCGTCTGAAGAGTATACGGTTCAGAGTTTATCATATCTACACTGGGAAGCATTGTCTTTGCTTCTTGATAGTGTGTTGAGTAAGATTCTGGTGTCCCAGGAAAGGCCTCCTGTATCGTCGGGCCTAGGCTTGCTTGAACTGTGTCTCTCTTATCAACCTAGCGATCCCTTGTTGCTCTCTGCACTGTTGTCATGTATTTCTGCTCTGTTTGTTTTCCTTAGTATGGGTACCTCTGAAAGCATCACTGCTTTGTTACCACGTGTCCTCAACAAGATTTTTGGAGCACTTACTTACAGTCTTCCAGGTCAGACAAAGGTGAACCGAAGCCGTGCAGTGAGGAACGTGAGACGACATGCAGCAAGCCTGATGGTTAAGATTGGACAGAAGTATCCTTTGCTTTTATTGCCTCTCTTTGATGAGATTTCTTCTACTGTTAAGGGTCTAAATAAAGACCCTACTCAACTCTCAAAAATGGAAAGAGTCACTCTGGTTGAAGCACTATTAGTTATCAGTAATCACTTTTGTGACTATGCCCAGCAAACACAGTTTGTGGGCCAAGTGATTGAGGAAGGTGCTACGCATTGGCTTGCTATGGGCGAGGCATTCAAAGGCCCCAAGGAGTTCATGGCTTTTGTTGGTCTAGACCGTCCACCTGTTGAGCCTAGTAGCGATGATCTCAATGGTCAAAACCGGTCCTTGATTACATTTTGTGTGACTTTGTTTTTGGCAGTTGTGAAAAGATCTACTTGGCCCGAGGATCCTGACCGAGCTCAGAGAGGAGGTTTTGTTAGCTCGTACACCAGCGCTGGCAACCCAGTTTATCGTAATCCAGCCACATTGCATATTGTTCCACTATTACCTAACATATTACAAGTGTTCAAGGTTTTCAATGCCCTTTGGACTCCTGAGGCCACTGCATTGTTATCTCAGGGGTATCAGCTTGCTCTCAACATGGTAGAGCTGGACCGGTGCAACATCTTGGGACAGATCAGTCCATTGCCTGACCCGATGGACACGCCCCGCAACCAAACCCCTTTAGATCGTATGCAGCAATTCTTGTCCCATGTTCATGACTCTTGTTGTCATATCCTTGGTAATGCAGGCCCTAGTCTTGGGAGAGATTTTTATCAATTGCAACACCTTGTTAGGGAACTTCTATCAACTTGCTTCTCTAATCTAGACAACATTCCTGACTATAGACTGCGTCCAGTTGTTAGAGTCTTCTTGAAGCCATTCATATATTACTGCCCGCCAACACTGCAAGAAACCGTTGTTCTTCCAATTCTAGAAAAAATTTGTCCGTTCATGTTTGCAAGACTGGACAAGAAGTGGCAATACTTGACACAGGTGTTTGCAGATGGGTCTATGGATGAAGATAACACTGACACCCAAGAAGTCCTGGAAGACATGATTAATCGCACATTGACACGTGAATACATTCTACTGCTTAAAGTTGCTTTGCTAGGGGGAAGCACAGAACTGGCTGTAGGTGATGTGGCTATGGATGATGGAATGGACCTCAAGACCAATTCAGCTGTGTCAACTGAAGTGTTAAGTGAGTTAGGAATCTTTATGTTAAGGAATGAAGCAACTTGCATTCCTGTCATATCCTGCTTGCTACGAGCATTATCTTGGAATGATACAGTGGCTTGCTTCAAAGCAGCCGGTCTAATAGGCTTGATCGTTCGTCAACTGTTGAATGATGGTTTGGTGAATCCAGCTTTAGCTTCTTACATTTTAGAAGCCATCTTGCAAGGCCTCAATGTTCATGGTCAGCACGAGGCTAATCAGGGTGCACTTATCATGTTGGGAGTTCAGGTGTATGAAATGCTGCGTCCAAATCACCCTTGTGTTCAGGAAGTCATGATGGGGATCACTAAGTGCACAGAAGCAGATTTGAAAAAACTTGATGATAAAATAATAGGAACCAATAAAACCGGAAATAAGTTGGACAAAGCTAAGAAAGAAAGTTTTAAAAAATTGACAAGTTCTTGCATTGGTCGAGGCACCAATCAGATGTATCGAAAAGAAGTCTGTATTGCCAACTTGCCAAGCATGGAAATTCCAAGACGACTACGCCGACCACACCGCGAGATGACCCCGGATCCTGAGGCTGCAGCATTGAACCTTCTCTTCATGAATTAGGCCTAAATGTAGAGATGGCAGATGCTGTAAGCTTACTCGTTATGCAGGTGGCTGAAGACAACCACTTATTGTTAGGTAAGTTGTCCTAGTAAAGTTACGATTTGGCCTTTGTTGAGTAGGTCAGACTCGGGTTGTACGATAGCTTGCTGCTTGCACTGGCTAAGGTCAAGGGGGGCATGTACACCAAACGTCCCGGATTAGCCGGGACAGTCCCGTTTTTTAACACTGTCCTTGCATCCTGAACTTTTTTTTATAAACACTCAAATGTCCCGAAATTTGTAGGCTATAAACGTTTAAAGTCTCTGATCACGACTCTGACATCACGTTTCATGACCGCTGGGCGACACCTCGAAATCACCCAAACTGCTTGCTGTATAAGACTGTGCTTGAGTGTATAGCGCACCGCGGCTTGGCTACGGCGCCCTAACGGGCACCTAGATGTAATTATCAAAAACTTACTTCAGTTGCATGATCAATACATTTTGATTTTTCATTATCTATAAACAAAATCAATGCTTATAATGACTGAGAAAATTAAAGGTGTGCAAGTCCTGATTTTTTCATTCGAGTCGAGTCCGAATACTTAAAATAACTCTAGTATCGAGTCCAATAGAAGTCCGAGTACTTTGTCTTTTTTTAAATTTTACTATTAGGGCCTAGGTACTCTTTGACTATTTATATTTTTTTTTACAATTATGTTCAATATTAATTTTCGATCGAAATTTCGAAGGGTTCGATATCGATATTAATTAATTAATTTTATTTATTGATATGTCTATCTATATTATGTTGGCTCCAAAAGTGAAAGAGTAACATCTAAGTGATTTAAAATTTAATGTCTATCTAGATCATTTAAATGATTAAGCACAAATGTTATTATGGCTAGGCTATGACATATAATTCAGTAGTAAGTGGTATTACATGAAAATGCTGATACAAACATTATAGTGATATATTTTTATTATTTGTGCCAAAAAAAGTTCAAAACTTCCAAAAAGAACACAAATTTGTATCAAAAGACTGAAGTTAGTATTATGTATATTCAGGGTTTGTTAAAGTAACGCCAAGAATGGATAACGATTCTTACGTTTTCACACTCGCGCCCGACCCGGCACTTCTACCATTTGTACGAATTCGGGCAAATTTGCTATTGGCTACCCGGCACCTCTACCAAAATCATTAGCCAGCGATTTAGCCGAGATCGTTTAACTGGTTCCCACTCGAATACCGAAGTTAAGCAGAATCGGGCGTGGTCACGGGTAGAGTGGGTGACCGCTCTGCCCTGAAACTCGCGTATAACGCTGGTTAGAGCAGATGGAGGATTCGAGAGCTAGTGTAACGGCTTCGTTCTCCTCGACGTCTGCTCGGCAGTCCGGGTTAGTGGAGGAACCTATATGACTGTCAAAGTTACACCGTCCATTCGGATGGGACGTTAAGCCGTTGGTCCCCTTGGTACTTTTCGAAAGGAGTAGGCTACGTGCCGGTACCGGGTTTCCCCTCCTCCCTTCTGTTCATACTTCATCCTCATCTATCACCACTCATCGTCTCGATTAGCCAAAGTGCATAAATATGAGACGTTAAGCAATATTCAATCCAATCCAACCAAAATCATTGAAGAATACTCACACACCGCTAGAGAAAATGAATTATCTTCTTGGAAGTGGAAGAACTATTTCAATGTTATTTATTTATTAGAGAGGAGTGTATTTTTTTAAGTAAAACATTATCCTTCCACACGGTACAGTTGACAGAATATCGGAACACTTCCCCTCCAAAATTGCAAACCGGTACAAATACGTCATTTTAATGAGTCTCTCGGGACACCAGTACAAGTGTCTGGTACGTCTGGCCACCTTATCAAAGGTAATATGCAGAGAGTATATTTTAAATCAAAGGCTGCTTCATTCTAACAGTAGGCTAGGAATTCTAGAAAGGTATACACTTCTGTTGGCCATGTCAGGACTCAGGACATAACCTCTTTTTATTATGAATATTGAAAATAAGACGCAAATGGACCCAAGCTACTAAAACATGTAAACCAGTGAGTGGCACCCAAACATTTTGAGTAAAGCCAAATTAGAATTTAAAAAAGTGGAGCAGGCCAGAAAACAAATTATACCTACTATTCATTTAATCTCTATTTCTTATTACCAGATGGTGTTTCAAGAAACTGTTCACTACCAGAACCTTTGAACTTGGCACCACTTTCCAGTACATATTGACATTCCAAACTCTGCAAGCAATTTGGATGTAAGAAGCTTTAATTTAGGCATGTCATGTTTTGTTTTGTATATTATGGTGAAACTAACTTTATAATTTGTTTAAGTCTAGAACAGTTAGTAAGCTGCATCAGTGTGTGATGCAATGACCAATGGTACCTACCTATGCAGGTACTAGAAGTTATCAATCAAACTGGTGAGTGGTAGCTCATTTTGCATTGGCAGGCATAGTCCGGTTAAGAAGACCATGGTAGCCAGGAGCAGAATTGTTTTGTATGCACTATGACCATAACCATAACAACACAAATTATCTCAAAAAGGTGTGTCTGAAAATGGTAGTATTTGTGGTTAATCATAATTTAATAAACAGTGAAATATTGTAAGAGGTGTGCAACCTAGTATTTGGACTTCTAGACTGGGATAGCATACCGGTATATTATCTACAGTGGCGCCTAGGGCATACAGTAAGGCTGAGTAAGAGCATGACAGGTAATTGTTATTACTAAAAGTTTAGATTGGAGAAGGGTTGACAGGTTAAAAAGCATAGAAAACAAAGCCCAGCCTGACCCAAAGGGCTGGGAGCAACAAAACTGTTCACCTGTTGATGACAACTGAGCTAATTTAAAGTTGTTTGTTACCTATCCAGTTCCAATTTTCACAGAATATAGTCAAGAGGTACATTATTTATTTATCTATGTTAGATGAACATTTTGTTATAGGCATGGTAGTTTTATTTTTTCTAATCATCACTTCCAAGTCAAAATTTCAGTCCAGGATCAAGCATAGGCATTGGGTTTAACTATATCAATATTGTGGGATAATTGAGATAATCAATTTCATATGAAGGGCGTTATTATTATTATTTTGGCACCATTTTGTGAATAGATTTTGACCTAATTTATTACAAATGTAATATTAGACGCAAAGAGCGTACTAAATGTGTTTTAGTTTAGTGATTCACAAAAATTAGCAATATCTTATTCCCCCGAATCCTTAGTTCTCGGTGGCTACTAAGTAGGAAGTACAGGAACTTTATTTCCTTCCGACTCCCAAACACAATTGAGGAGTTCAAGACGATCTAGGATTGCTTCGTGAACAGTGGTCTGCCCTTTACAAGTTCAGTACTTTAACCTGCATATTTCTTCACAAAACATAACTATGAAATGAAATACCAGTATACCATTATTTATTATTTAAATTGACATATTTCTAATGCATTTATTTCTCCTCCAATCATCCTAACCTAGGCACTAGCTTGGGCGAGGGGTTTTTTGTTGGTAGGTGGGGTGATACGGTAGTAACAGTGAGTAATCTTATTCAGTGTAAGATGAGACCTTCTTGATGAACTGAAATAGTTTGTTCTTGGACTATCTGTTGTTGATGCTGCACTTTGGTGATGTATGGACCTGTAGTGAGGAGCCACACTTCAGTGTCCATAGTAGTTTAATCACTGTGTGATCATGTTAGTCGCTTTTGGATTTTTGTGGAAATGACGCAAATACAATTCGCTACCTGGAATGGGGTTTCAAATCCCTATCGGGTTGGATTTTTTAAATGTTTGAATTGTACTATTATATTCCCAACTATAATGATGAATACCTTTAGCCTACAATAAGCCCTAAATAATCCTAGCAACTCATTGGCAGACTTGAATGATTGGAATTTTGTGTGAATAAATAATTGAGGTGGATCAAGGATTAATTGACTCATATTACCTAATGTGAAGGATGACAACTTAATAATTCAATTGCTGAGAACTGTGGATGTCCTAAATGTTATTTTATATGGAGTAGGCATAACTCTAAAATAGTTTGGAAACAAAATATTACCTTCACAAAATGGTTTGAAACCCTGATTATCAGTTAGGTTAGGTCCCACTGGTTGCTTGGATAATTAAGGTTATATTGATGATTGATACCCCAACAGTTTTTTTCTTGTAATTTCAGTGCTTGGGCCTAAATGTTTCTTAAGAGTCAACATTGTAGTTTCCAGCTACTGATCTACATTGTGTATTTGTGGAAGAATGGATGTTCACATAGGTCCATTGTTATTTTGTTATGTTCTTGTTCGAACAAATGCTACGTTACTACTTACTATCAAAGATGCAGTATTATGATGTGAGGTTATGTATATTCAAATTGACAAATCCTGTATTATCACAGTCATTAATTACTAACTTTTGGTCATTCCCTTAACTTAACATGATAATATTTTCCTTTGTAGTTGCTACTATATTTGTGGCTACACAATACACACATGTTTGAGATTGTGGGCCTAAGTATGGTAACAAATTTGCCATGTGATATTAAATAAAGTGATCAACATATAATTCTTAATCCATAAGATCTTTGTAAATTGTCATTGTTTGCATATTAAATTGACTTAATAAAAATCAGATAGGAAGTATTTTGGCAATCAAATCATAAGAAATCTCAATTGTAATGTTAGTTTGTAATATTGTTAGTTTGTTAGTTTGAGTTGACAGGTTTGAAATGAATATCAAACAAAGCTGTGGGCACACATCACAGCACATGGATGTGGCAGATGAGTGATTTTTTTGGCAGTCCTAGTCATTTTATGATGATAACATGCTTGTGTCTTGCCCGATAAAGACATAGTATGTATTTACGTACTCCCGCTGTATTGACCAATGACTCGAGGTTTGTCATTGCCCATAAGTTTTTCATACTCTCATAGAAATCTGTGATTATTTTAGTTGTTGGTAATGGTAGTACAATTTTAAAAGATGTGCTGCTAGTTTCCACTGAAGGTGTTATAATAGTGACACATTTATTTTATGAACAAAACTCTTTTGTACAGATACAATACTTTACGTTCATATTCACTCCAATTGTATTTAAAATTTCATCTATAAATCAAGAATATTATTGCATATTTAGCAAAAAAATTGTTTGAAAACAAATTTGAAGTAGGTGGGGTGGTAAAAATGATGATTTACTGTACATACTACATAATAGGTAACATTGCTTGTACAAGTGGCCTGTGACTCTAAAATAATTCTTTGTTAATTGCATTGCATTTACAGCATAACTAATATTAACTTTGTAGCATTTAATTATTTAATTTGTGAAATAAAATAAATATTCCTAAGATTCAACACCATCTTAAAATTTAATAAAAACTTAAATCTTAGGTTTATTGGCTTTATACGAAAACTCAAATATTTCAAGGATTTACTAGGCATTTGTTTAAAACTAGTGACTATAGATGTTTAAAACAAAACTTACATGCAATACCTCTTATCATAGTTGGCTAATAGGGTGGAATAAATAGTTTTATTGCTTAAACTTATCAATGGCAATATGTTCCATGTTTATTCATTCATTTTTTAATGTAATGCCTACAAAGAAAAGATAAATTTTGATATAATTCTTTGAAGTCATGTATTGGAAGATTAACATCTAATGCTATAAAATAAAAATCCAGTATAAATAAACCAACTTTTTTTTTCAAAAATTGGTTTACCCTCCAAGAAGGTCTAAAATGTTCTTACAACCAAGAGTATTTATACTTTTATCCCACCTCTATTTGCAACCAATAACCAGAATTCTTAGAGCTATCCTCTTATCCAATCACCCCAAGGGAAAGCTTGCCTATACCGGTTGCCGGTTGGTCTCCCTTAGTCGTCTGTTCCCTCTCTAACTATGTTGTGTAGTTATCTATGTACCTTCATATAGTGTGCTATATAATCACTAGCATCTTAACTCAAATTAGTGTTGTCATGTGGATTATTATGAAATAGTAGATCTGTATACGTGTACTGGTCTGGCAACAACATGAAACAATAACATGTTTTAGTTCTTTCTTATTAACCTGTTCCATTTTCCCCATAATGAGCCTCTTCCTATTCAGAATTATGTACAAAACATTGCCCATTGGCTTCAAAGAGGGTTGCTATTCAGATATAGAAATATTTTGTAAATAAACCCTGCATTCTAGATTAGGATAAGATAATGTAGCAGATACTTATCTAATGTCAGTAAGCCTATGGTATGTAAAAAGCAAAATTATTATGTCAATTTGTTTATGGTTTTTGGAGACATGTTCTGTGTTAAAATATTAGGATTGCATGCCCTTATTCAATAATCATGATCCTCTAAGAATCTTCACGAGACAGGCATGTATATGGCACACTCATAAGCACTCAAATTAAGATGTACAACGCTCTGGAGAAAAATTGAAACTACCGGTACATACGCAAATTCTAAAATGCACATGACATTTTTATGCAGAACAACATAAAACAAACAGAATTGCTTTATGTAATAAACCCTATTAGTATCTGTCATGTGCATTTTGGAATTCGCGTATGTAGTTTCAATTTTTCTCCAGAGCGGTGTACATCTTAATTTGAGTGCTTACAAGCGTGCCAAGTACATGTTTTATAAATATAAATCATTGGACTTTTTCACTGTTAGTAAACAAAATATTCATTTAAATGTGATATTTTGATTTCTTTACAGAAATCTTTATCAAACAAAATCAACTTTGTATATAAGAAATCGAAATATCACATTTAAATAAATATTTTGTTAACTAACAGTGAAAAAGTCAAATGATTTATATTTGTTATAAGTTCACTAGTTTTGTCACTTCTAAGGTGTCTGAGCGGGCCGACGAAACGTGGTTTATACTCACCCTGTAGATCGTACTGGCGACGGAGTCTAAGCACTGCAAGGAGGCGGTGACTCGTAGTTGGCCACTCCGCCGTACGGCGGGTTGCCCGTCGCGCAGGGTTTCGAAACATGTAATCCAACACCCCCCACTCGACGGACGTCCTTCGCGCGGGTCGCTGGCTGCAACCCCTTTTCTTCTTCCGCAGTGCTGCAAACCTGGGACCCGGCAGCGGCTTCGTTAGTATGTCCCACGCATGGTCTTCCGGGGGGCAGTATTCCAGGCGGACGGTCCCTTTGGGTCTACGACGTCTGGGATATAGTGGTACCTGAGTCTATATGTTTCACTCGGTTGCCTATTTTCCAGACGTGGCTAGCTTAATGCACCCCTGGTTGTCCTCGTGCAGTACCGTTGGGTCTTCCTGGGCGTGTCCTAGGTCGTTTAGGAGCTGTCGGAGCCATGTAGCCTTTTGGGCAACCCCAGAGTGGTGGCCACGTACTCTGCTTCGGTTGAGGAGAGGGCTACGCAGTTTTGTTTTCTGCTCAACCGGGACTATGTTTTGCTTCCTAGTTGAAATATGTAACCGCTTCTCGATTTTCTGTCCATTTGGTCACCTCCCCAGTCTGCGGTCCGTAAAATCCTGAGAGAACAGTGCCCCCTGAAGCACTGATCCTTAGTGGAAGAGCGGCGGTGCCTTTTAGGTAGCGTATCACTCTCTTACCGCCGTCCAGTCCATGGCCCTGGGATTTCGAGTCTCCTGCTCAGGATACTCATGGCGGTGGCGATGTCTGGGCGTGTGACGTTTGCAAGGTACAGGAGTCCCCCCACTGCTTGTCGGTACTCTTTTTTATCGGGGAGTAGGTTTTCCTCTCCGGTTTGGCTCAGGTAGCTGGGGTCCATGGGTGTTGTGCTACACTTGGCACTTGACAATCCGAACCGTTCAAATGGTATGTATCTTTCCGCGTTGGTGTAGCAGCATGTCCCGGGTTTTCATCTCTGTCTATTTCAATCCTAGGTAGTTGTTTGCCTCGCCTAGGTCTTTTGTGGGTGAAAGAGCTATTCAGGTCTACATGAAGTTGGTCGAGCTCCTCTTCCGTGGTTGCGCATACTAGCAGGTCATCTACGTAAATGGTTACGTAGGTGTACGTTTGTCCCTCCTTTTCACGTACAAACAAGCATCAGCTTTGCTTTGTGGGGAACCCCAAATTGGTTATTGTATCGTGGGCTTTGGAATTCCCCGGTCCTGGCCGATTGCTTTAGACCGTACAAACTTTTATTGAGCTTGCACACCCTGTCTTCTTGTCCTGAAATGACGAACCCTTCCGGCTGCTTCATGTACACTTCCTCGGATAGGTTGCGTTGAGGAATGCAGTCGACACATCCATGTGCCTTATTTTTTAGGTCTTTAACAGTGGCTATTGCGAGTAGGGTTCTGATGGTGGCGTATTTGGCCACTGGGGCGAATGTCTCGTCGTAGTCTTGAAAAAAATGCCCTGTCATTAGTCATGTGGCATGTTGCTTCCCGAGTCAATGAACCATGTGGTTGTTTTCTTGACTTCCTCCGCCTTGAAATACGTTTCGCGGTTCTTCATCGTCGCTTGTCCGGCCTCGCCCCCCCTTATGGCGCTCTTGACTTTTTCCCTGTTGAACTTTGTTTCTCTCTTGAGGGTCCGGCAGTCCTTTTTTAGGGTGACCGGGTTTGTTGCAGTGGAAGCACTTCATTCTTTCCACTGTCCCCGTATTGAGGTCCGGTTTTTAATACAGCTTCATTGTATTCGACCCCCAATTCTGTTTCCGTTCTTCGGTTTAAACTCGTCCTTGAGCTTGCCGATAACGAATTCGAGTGTTATGTCACCCTCGGGTCTAGCCTCAAGTGCTGTGATTAGCATGCCATAGTTCTCTGGCAGGCTACACAACAGGAGGGCTGCGACGTGGTTTTCCTTGAGCTCTTCGCCCAGTCCCCTGAGCTCATTAACTAGCTCAAGTGTTCTGTTGATGTGCTCATCCATACTTTGCTCGTTTTTGAGCCTGAGGCTGTACAGTTTCCTGAGGAGATACAACTTTGAGGTTAAGTTAGACCTTTCGTGCACCTTTCTCAGGGCCAACCACACTGATCGGGCGGACGTTTCATTCCGCACGTGGATCAGCTGGTCGTCCTCGAGAAGTAGGCATATTGTGGCCCTGGCACGTTGGTCTTTCTTTTTCCATGCTGAATTAGGCTGTGATGGCGTATCTTCCTCAACTGTGTCCCAGAGGTCGTCCTTGCTCAACAGCATTTCTATTTTGAACTTCCACAGCTGGTAATTTTTGTTGTTGAGTTTTTGTATGGAGACTTTCCGTCGCGGACGACATGGCTAGGCCTTGGGGCTAGGCCTAGGCTAGGCTATAGGTTAGGTTGGTCGCTCACCTGCTTAGGCGCCGACTCTGCTGCGGGATTAGCAGGGTTTTCGCTGAACTGTGCTGGGTGAATGACTTATACACTTTACCTACAGATTTAACTATGAACTAGGCCCATAACCTGTTATAAGTTCACTAGTTTTGTCACTTCTAAGGTGTCTGAGCGGGCCGACGAAACGTGGTTTATACTCAGCCCTGTAGATCGTACTGCGACGGGAGTCTAAGCACTGCAAGGAGGCGGTGACTCGTAGTTGGCCACTCCGCCGTACGGCGGGTTGCCCGTCGCGCAGGCGTTCGTAGCATGTAATCCAACAATAATTATAACGTTACTACCTGTTATATAGTTTCATTTTTTATAATAAATACATGTTTGTCTCGTGAAGACTCTAAAGCCAGCAATTTGCCACCACTCTGGTTGAAACATAGGCCACTCCCACCACTTCCCCATTTGTGATTCTTCAGCTAATCTAATGCATTACAGTCTCATCCCTCCTTGATTGCTTGCATACAGTGGCAACCAAAGAACTCTCTGTTGATTGATTGCTTAGCTAGCCTAATAGCATGGTGGGAGTAGTAGACAAATTGGCTGCTGAATGCTGGCAATGACATAGTTTTCTCGGCCATTCAAAGGAATACCGACGGATCTACCTTAGATGAACGACATACTGTGTGCTAGTAGAACAAAATTACACCCTGTGTTTAATTGTTCACGAGTTGAAACGTTAACACAGACAAGATAAGACTTTGCGGGTAAGAGTGCCGTGTAGCCAATTAGTACTTTCAAATTTATTAGTTTCGATTCACCCGCCAATGACGGTCAGAATTGTAAAGGTTACTAGAAAAATATAAGCGTTAATAATTGATCACTCTTTCAAAATTGGCAGCCGTCGGTGGTGGGTGGCACATATTAGGGCACTGGTCGGAAGCGTATGGCACTATGAGGACGTGGGTTCGAATCCCACAAAAGGCATGTTTTTTTAACTCCTTCATCGTCATCTCTATCACCACTCATCTTGAATAGCCTTAGTTTATTTTTCTCATACAATGCTGTTAGAACACTGTCTAAATATCAAATGCAAATGTGTTTCACATTTTTAATATTCTGTGTGAATTTCTGGGCATTATTATGTGAGAAAACTTGTTTCAACCAGTCAAACTACTTTGATGTGTTTTGTAATAGTTTTTGTGGGAATAAATTACAGTGAAATTCCCATAACCAAAAGTATCTTAATTTACGTTTCCAAACTTTAGCTTCACAAACCCAAAAAATCCTTTTAGTACTTTTCATCTTCCTAGTGTGATACCGTGCAATGTCGCATATGGCCGCACTCAATGCACTACCACCATTATAAAATAATGTAATTCGACAACAGCAAATACAATACTCAACAAAGCTTACTACGGTATGCTGATTTCTATCTTACTTATTACGTGATCTTGTCGTGTTAAAGTTTGTTCGCTCTAACAGTACCAATGAAGATCTAGAATTCCTCCGACGAGTTAAGTGACTTTTTGTGCGACTAATACTAGTATGAATGCTATTCACAAGGAATTCTGGGAAGTAAATTACTCCATATGTAGTTGTGAAACCTCGTTGACCAACCACGATCCGAGTTTCAAAGATTCAGCCAATAGGGTGGCTAAAAGAATTCGGAACTAAAAATATAGAAAGGGGTTTCCTGAGATGATTGACAGCCGAATACAAGAAAATATTAATGGAAAACGCAACGTATTGTGATCAACAATGGAGACAATTTGTTGTTAAGGGATGAATGTTATCTTTCGATGGGTAGCGTTAGACCGAACAAACTTTATGTTGGCTGTTATGTGAGCCTTCACTACACTTAACCTAATTTTAAAAAAATATATAAAAATAATGCTCCCAAAGCTCTTGGATTATTTTATTGGTGTTCATGTTTATCTGTGCTGGATCACAGAGTTCCTCCGTGTGCTAGATCCATGCTGAGCTATCGTGAATACAGTTGAAAAAGTTGTTATGTTGGGAAAACAATTTCGAGCTATCTGCATTCTTTCGTTGGAACCACTATATTTCGAAGCACGACTATTTTGTTTTGAACTGGCAATAGAATCATTGAGTATACAACATGGTGGAATGAAGTAAGCAGGAGTGGAGAGTTCCTTGTTCGTGATTGGCTCGTCGTAAGATACTTGTAAGAATTGGATTTTTGGGCAATTCGTTACGAGTTGTGAACGTTCTGATTGAAACACATAGGTACTTCGCAATTCAAATATTACGCCTTATAACCAGTTGTGAATGATGCTTTACCAACAAAAATATTGTTAAGCCTTCTTTAAATTTAATCATGATAATCTAGCAAGAAGAAATAAATTTGCACTGATGGCACTAAAACAATATTAACGTCGCTGAACTTTTGATTTACTAGGTATAACATTTAGGTAAATCCAGGCCTACATAAGAATGTGTTTTCAGCTGCAATAGTAGGTCACTCACAAGACCAGCTACAGCAGCTAATAACTAGTTTAGATGTATAAGGTATAAGAATAAACTTTAGGAAACTCATACTAGAGTTCCAGACAATAAGAATCAAGCTTTCATATGCATCACAGCATGACGCCCAATGGCAGAGCTTCTAGTAGTATAATTAAATTTTATAGTCTTTGTACATCTTTGTAAATACATTTTCTTACACCCTTATAGGTCTACCTAAATCACCAAACAAAACCTTGAATATTTATGTAAACTAGCCTTCAGAAGTTCTGAAGTAATCAGAAGAAGGTTGAAGTCTACAACCCTATTCATTAATATTCACGTCGAGTTTGCTGATTCATTAGCTAGCTGCGCCTTTTGTGGAAATTTGTTTTTGTATATCCATTCATCCAACTCTGTTGTCTTAGAAAATGGTTTGGGTAGTGAATTTACAGTTCTTGATTTTATTAAAGAATAATTGATTTATTAACCAAATATACCAACTTGTTTTAAAATACTCTATTAAAAAAAATTTATGATCCCAATAAAACAATTAGTGAAGAATTGATCATGAGAACTTTATGAGACAAGTAGTATGGGGTCGACCCGCAAATTTGAGGCTGAACCTGGGACAAATTGCAACAGAAGCAAATTTGGGGTATCATTGGATTCAGAAAAATAAATCTAAATAACCCATAAAGAATGCCCTAAAATACCCATAGGGTGGGTGGGTCTATTCATCCCCTAAATGAAAATGTAATTTAATTTAATTTTTAAAAAAAGGTATTTTTGAAACCTAGTTACCATTGGTAGAAATGGTTTTTTAACTTTTTCTTTCGCACAGCACTATACTATAAAACCACGTAAAATTTTAACGTTGTAGACCCATCCGTTTGTTGAGATTCGCTGTGAAACCGAACCTTTGCAAGACCTTCGCCATTCCGTAGCCAGGGCAGTCCCCAACAATCAGACGTTGAGTGAAACAATGAAAATAACAATCCCCAGGCGAGCCCAGAATGGTCGACCGATCCCCTTTACAGAACACAACCAATATTGTGAAGATAAGGTTCCCATCATGAAGCAAGTTTAAAGATAATAATAATTTTATAATAAGTCAAGAATTCATTTTCAATGCCTTCGTCCTGGCTTCTTTCTAGCTTTATAGAAACATGGAGTTACTATTCTATAATTCTAAGTCCATGATTGATAGTAGTCTGCACAAAAGTTTGAAAATAATTAAAAATTTAAATTGTTTTTAAAATCCCGCCTTCGGCAAGTGTGGTGCAAACTGCACTTCACGTCCCGGCATTTTGTTTGTTGACAGGAGAATGCCATGTGTTCTGTTTACGACAGTGACAGCGTTTTAATATTTTAGTGAATATTTAATGATAATAGGCCGTAGTAGGCTAGATGAAGATGCATTTTTTGCTTTTGTGTCCATTTTTAATATTAGGGAATTTTATGCTTGCACTAGAAGTGTAAAGTGTTTTGTCAATATAACTTACCGGTATGGATTTGAGGTTATAAAGGCTTCAAAACATTGGGTTTTAAAATGTGGTAATCAATCAATCAATCAATCAGAAAAATGTTTATTCACAAGAAAATGCTTATTACATTGGTTACATGGCTTATTTATAACACAAGTTAATCAATACAATAAAAGCTCATAGTTGAGGTCAAAATAATAACAATAATGAATGATGAAACAAAATAATCTATGAGTGGGCAATTACAGGACATATTAAGTACATTGTTCATAATCAACAAGATGATGGCTAGAGTAATTTACTTTAGTTTAAATAGAGAAGAAAAAAGTATGTGCAAGGAAGCAAATGTGAATGGTTACCCTAATCCTTAATATTAATTCACATTTTCAAGCCTACCCTGTAACTCATAGGTTACAAAGGTTCCTAAAGCTAGAGACCTAAAAACTATAGACTTAAAACTAAACTTAAAAACTAAACTATTACTGCAAATAATAAGTTAAAACTGATTGGGCATTCTGATTACTGTTAAATCCTTTTTCGAGGAGCCACCTCTCTACATTCTTTTTAAAAGTGTAGAGAGAAGAAGAGAACATATTTTCAGGTAAGGCATTATGAATTAGGGGCCCAGAAAGGATAGGTAGCCTAGGCCCTTGTCCTAGGCCTTACTATCTTTATCTTTTTGCAGATTATAGACTCTTCACGTCTTCTCTCCCTTGATTGTTTTTCCTTGATATTATGCTTTTACACCATTCCCCTTGGGTTCACTCCACTCACTCACCCCACTCCTTCGGTTGGAGGCCGCGCCACTCCTCGTTTCTTAAAATATTCTACCTACAAAACCTTTAATGTCGCTATTTTAAATATAAAGTAGGCCTACTTTCAATGCAAAAGGACTTTCGTTTGAAATCGCAACGTTAAAGGTTTTGAAGGTTATTTTTGTTGTTGGTTGTTTTGTTGATAGTTGGACCTCCCCAACCGAAGGAGTGCCCCTTAGGCAAGGAGCTGGCAACCTTTTTTGTCTTATGAGCCAATTTTATAGAAAAATTGAAAGTGATTGAAAAATGATTAGCTAGGCCTACACCATATAACGTAAGTTTGATTGTTATATAGACCTAGTACCAATGTAGGCCTACGACTTAGGCCTAGGCCTAGCATGTTATAATTTTTATGTAGGCCTATAGTGAGCTGCTGTTCAAGCAATGTTAATTTTGTAGTTGAATTTTTGATAAGATAATTTGAAAATATGGTTTGTATGATGTGGACAGTTTTAACTTTATACCTACCTGATGATTGTAGGGTACAGTAGTAGTAAAATCTTCTTTTTAGCAGCTAGACTCTGCTATTTTTTTCTGGTTGTACATAACTTGATATTTCTTCTTTAGACAAGTGGAAACTTAATTTGCACCCATTGTTGTATAGCACTTTTGAAATTTGTTTTTTTACCCACCAACATTTTTAGATTTTTAGGTAACTCATTGAATTTTTTTAATCCATTTACAAACAGGGATTTTTGACCACAGCACTTATTTTGAGTAGGCATGTAAAAATCTTGAGCAGATCTAGTATGATGATCATGCAAATCATTATTGTGTTTGTAGAATTCTGAGAAGTATGAGTACTCTTGGTTGCACATCACTTCATGAATGAAACATAAAACTTTGTGTGGCTCGTTGGTCTTGTTGTTAGCGTACCTGCTTCCAATGCAGAAGGTCCAGGGTTCGTTCCCCCGCAAAATTCAAAAGTTTTTTAATTCTATTTGGATTAAGTCCTCAGTTTTTGTCTTAGGATTTGTAAAGGGTGATTTTGGGGCCCGTCCTGAACGAAGCACA
This sequence comes from Sweltsa coloradensis, assembly GCA_024449915.1. NCBI lineage: Eukaryota > Metazoa > Arthropoda > Insecta > Plecoptera > Chloroperlidae > Sweltsa > Sweltsa coloradensis. The sequence continues at coordinate 305,825 of JAMZAV010000610.1, forward strand.
TAATAAATTCAGATTTCTGAATCGGCCTTTTTGATTTGGCTTTATTCGCGGGTGTTTTCCACTGTCCATCCACTGTTGCTATTTTCCTATTAAAATATCGATTTTTGGGTTGGTTATGTTTCATTTTAGTCGATTGCGTGGGGGCCTGCGGGGTTTTGGGCTTGGCGCTTTGTTTTAAAAGTCCCCCACTGAAAATCTTTTATATAAGGGTGGGTAGACTCTAAATAAAATTTATTTTATTATTTATTTTTTTTATTTATTTATTTGAGTGTTTAAATTTTTAAACACTAAGCCATGAATTCCTCGAGCATGCCCTTCTGTGTGTTAGTCTGTGACATTGAAGATTTGCCCTCAGCCTTTGTTTTGAAGTTTTTGGGGAAATTCAGGTCACTTTTTTTTGTCCATAAGAATGGTGGACAATAGTGAAAAGTGGAGCTAAATGGTGTTATAAACAGTCGACCCCCACTTTTGACAATTTCCCAAAAAATTTCTTCGAAAAAACCCCAATTTTTGTAGCAAGTTTCTTGGAATGTAATGATATGTTCTTTGAAAGAAAGTAAATATTCTACCATGACTCCTAAGTACTTAAAAGGGTCTTGAAAAAAAATTTTTTTCCCTTTCGATGTTTACTTTGCTGATATTATTTTTTAGTATTGGGGTCTCTCATTACAGCTGAACTATTTTATCAGTATGAAATTTGTTTTATTGGGTGACATTTAAATTTTAAAGTTTTAAAAAAATGTCATATGTTTGCAGATCAAAATTTAACTTTTGTATTGCTTCGTTTATTTTGTCAGAGATGATATCCCAAAAGGGGTTCACGGCATACATCACCAATCATTTTGTGCAAAATTTCCTATATCTTTATATAAAGAATAGAGCAAACTGCAATACTGAACCCTGTAAAAACCCAATATTATTTTGTATAGGGGCTGTAAATTTGCCTCAAAATTTTTCAAAATTTTTTCTGTCTTGCATATAGTTTTTAAGCCACTTCAGAGCACTCCCGTAACTCCGTATGCATGAGTTTTTTTATAAAGGGTTGGCCCAGATACTGTTTTTAAAAAACACGTTGTTAAATCCAATGATACGGCTAAACAAATTCTTATCGTTAAATGCATTTCTCCATTGAGAGAAAAACCACTGCAACGCAGTTTTTGTTTATCGAGTCTTCGAAAACCAAATTGTTTCACATAAAGAAAAGATTTTTTTTAAAATAATCAGGGTAGGGGTTTATGTATCCCCAAATTTTCAAAAACTTCTCGTAAAAAGGTAAAAATTTGATAGGTCAATGTCTTTAGGCGTTTTGGATTATCTATCTTGGTATTCCAATTATTGTTGATTTTTTCCAGCTTGATGGAACTGTACTTGTTTTATTGATGCATTAATAATTTTTAAAGGGCTTTTCACCAATGCTTGGCGTTTTTTTGAAAATTTCAACTGATATCTCTCACCCGTACCACTTCTTAAAGGGTTTTTTACAATTTTTCTCTTTAAGTTTGTGCTGTCATAGTTTTATTCCCTAAGTGATGAACTATTTGGAGTAAATTTTTAACTTTTTTGTTAAATAAAATTTGGTACTTCTGGGATCGACTGTTTAAGTTCTTTAATACTTTTTACTGAAAAAAAATTTGTTTTTTTGCCACGTGGTAAGTGGGTTATTGTTTTCGAATGTAACATTTTTGAATATATCTTTTTTTACTTTTTCTTTTGAGCTTATAAAAATGTTTCAAAGTTAACCACATTTGTTTAGGGTTTCCTTTACATTCATCAATTTTTCCCTCCATGTTTTGGGTCTCTCCGTTCTTCGTCTAACATTTGTATACTGATTTCTAGCTTTGTTGTAATCTCTCCAATTTTGTTGTTTCCCTGTATTTGATTTTCTTCATTGTTCGATTTTGAAACCCCTAAATTTACACTTTCTCCATAGTTGATTTCGTTGGTTACGACAATCAAAAATGTCTTGATTATTCATCCATGGCTTTATGTTCATGCTCTTTTTTCTAATAATTTTTTTCGGAACGATGCTATTTATGCAGTCTTTTATATCAGTTATAAAGTTAGAAGCGCATTGCTCGTAGTTTGTACATTGTGTATCAAGTTTAAGTTTAATTTCTTGACACATTGAATTTAATTCCATATAGTCCATTCTTTTATAAAGTTTGACTTCTTTCACGTAGTTTGATTTTTTTTTATCACTTGTATAAGTTTCCCTTTGGGCATTAAATAAGTACAGACAATCGTATCGTGGTCTGCAACCTTATAATTATCAGCTGTTTTACTTTCTATATTTACAATGTTGCTGAGTATGAGATCAATTTGGGTACTAGAGTTAGCCTAATTGTTGTTCTTGTTGTAAACTTATTTACCACTTTCAGGTCACTAATTTGTATCACATTACTAAGTTTTTTCGAGTAGAACGATTGTTTATTCATATCAATATTAAAATCTCCTGTGATGACTATATCTTCCCTTTTAACTACTATTGTTTCGAGCCAATCTGTAAAGTTGTCTAAAAACTCACTGTGTGAAGTGGATGGTGAGTGGTATATAGCACAAAGTTGTAGATATTTATTTTGAAACTTTAGTCTAGCGCTTATGTACCACGCATTTCGTTCGAAGACTTTTTCGTAACTTTAATAATTTTTTATGTCTTCTCTTATGTAGATACCCCATCCACCTGTATGTCTGCTGGACGATTTAGTTTGCACAAATTTAAAATCCTTCAATTTGATATTCTTGTCAAGAATGTCTTCCGTGATGTGCGTTTCCACGACACAAAGTGCCATTTGGTTTGAAGTCTTTGATGATTGTATGAACCTCGTCAATGCTGGTAGTCAGACCCCCACAATTTATATACATTACTTTATTTACTCTATATTTACCCGTATCCTAAGGATACCTTTCATCGATTCTCTTGTGAATGGATTTGAAAACTGAGCACGTATGATGATGAGCGGTATGTTGGCAATCATAGTGAGTATTGTACCTCTCATTGCTCTTAAAGCAGTTTATGCAGAATGGTGCCTGGTTGCGTAGTGTACATTCACTAGTCTTGTGATAATTACCACAGTATTTACACACTGGTGATTTAGATCGACACTCATAGCTCTTGTGACCGTTAGCATTGAAAACCTGTAGCAGAAAATAACATTGATGTGTTTTCTTAATTCCAGGGATTCCAACCCCAAAAATTTAAAAGGGCACGCTTTTTTTTTGCATTTAAATACTGTTTTAATTCTTATATCCATTTCAATGACCACTAGGGTACCTCCTTTTCCCATGGTTATGTTCTTTCTTGTAATAATCTTAAGCGATTCACTGCATGGTAGGTTAATCAAGTTGTTTTGATGAACTATATCACTTATTAAATCTTTGTCATTTTTAGGAAGTGGTGTAATTTCCGAGTCTTTACGTACGAAGAATTCGAGCCTTGCTTTATTCGTCACATCACACTGTGTAACCTCCTCACTGAGCTTGTTGATTTCTTGTTTCAAGATGTTCATTGATTTGATAAATAAAAAAAACAATAAATGTTTTAAACACGTACATAGGTACGCACAAACAGGTAGAGGCACTCTTGTAGTTGGGGGGGTCCAACTTTTCAACACCGTTTTTTTGCTGTTAAATTAACAAAAAAACTTCAAAACCTTCAACGTCGCCATTTTAAACGAAAGTCCTTTGGCGTTTAAAATACTTTACAGGCCTATTTAAAATAGCAACATTAAAGGTTTAGTAGGTAGTTTTTTTTTTAAGTTGGTAGGCCTAGGCCTAGCCCCTACTAGGCCTAAGTAAAAAAAATGTGTTGAAAAGTTGGACCCCCCCAGCTACAAGAGTACCCAGTTGGGCCTATAGAACCTGCACAGTTTGTGGATTCTTCCGCAATTCAGCACAGTATTTAAGAATATTTCATGGGAAAATTGTTCTATGACTCTTAAAAAAATGTCACTCATTAGGTTTGTTCGTTTGCAGTGAAACACACTTTTGTGAAATGAGCCATTTTGGTCCGTTCATTTGCTTCAGTGTTAAAACTGGCACTCATTCATAACCCAGCCTAGAAGCCAGTGTAAAGTGTAGACACTGGCTTTTTGAGTGTTAACACTAAAAAAGTGCCAGTTTTAACACTGAAGCGAACGAACGGACCAAAATAACTCATTTCACAAAAGTGTGTACGAACAAACAAACCTTTAGGGCCTAGAGCTTGTTTTAACACTGAAGCAAAAGAACGGACCAAAATGGCTCATTTCACAACAGTGTGTGCAAATGAACAAACCTAATGTTACTTTTTATTGGAAGAAAACTTCACATATTACACAAAGTGGAAAAGCACTACATTCTACAATCAATAGCACCGAATTTGCCAGTTCAATCACTATTAATAGTACGAACGATTTTCATTGAATATTTCACGTTTTTTTTTTTCCGTCACTCATGTAACAGCTGCAGGTTGACTTAGGCCTAGTTGACTTTGGATTTAGATACTTTTCTTTACAAAACTATAGAACCAGGCTAGACTCACTCAAGAACCAGGCTAGACTCACTCAAGAGCCGCATGTGGCTCCGGGGCCACAGGTTCCCAACCCCTGCCTTAGGGGCTACTCCTAGGTAGGCCATATATTGGAATAGACAAGGTACCGGTACAATAGGCTATAGTAGGTAGGCCTATACTGTATAAAAATACAAAATACTGAACTACCTAACTAGTTTGTTGGGGGATGGGGGAAGGAGGGAGATAACCCTGTTTAGTTATCGACTCAATCTATAGGCCTACCTAAGTAGGCCCTAGTTTTTTTTAAATATATGAAATTTGAGCGTTGATTTAAAGTGTAGGGTAGAAGAAACCAGAGGTTTTTTATTTGTGTAACCTAGATCCCAGGTTTAAGGCTTGGATTTGTGTGTGTGACCTTTATTACCAACCAGTTGATAATGTTATTGAATGTTTTTAGTTGCTGATGAATAGGTCATGTATACTGAACTTCCAACATATGAAATTTACACGTATGTGGTCGTGTGGATTGCTGGGGTTTTCTATTCAGTATACGAAGTGTATGTAACTGGCAAACGTGAGTATGCTTTAGTTTGTAGCCTAAATAGTTGTGGGTTAGACTAGACTCTAAATTTTTTATTTCTACTACAATGCAGTCTAAAATAGTTTTCAGTCATTTTGCTGCCTCAGATGACTTTGCCATTGGTTGGGCAGTGTTAGGCCGCAAGAAAGATGTGTCCGACTATGAATGGAAGTTATGGGTTCATTTACTTTGGACGTTAACACCTTGGGTATGCCTGCATTTCTTTGGAGCCGAATTTATTCGATGGACAAAACAACTGGTAAGAGGACTAAGTTAATTTTCCCTTTAATAATTAAATCATAGACCTGGCCCTAGGCTTTTCTAGTAAGTAAAATTGGTAGACAAACACTCACTAGGACAGATAGTGCTATGAATAGGCCTATAGACATACATACCTATTAAAGCCATGATAGACATTCCAGAGACTCCCCAAGGTTTCTGGTTCAAATCCTGCTTAGGCAGAAGACTATTATCTTCTGATATGGACTAAGGTCAATCAATTATTGACTTGGGAATGTGTAAAGGATGACTCTGGACGTGTCCTGCCATGAAGAGGCTCATAATAAATTCTAAGTTTGTTCCGAAATGACCGAATCTGGCATCGACGACGGGTGGGATTGTGCCCAACTTCTTTTGTCAGTACGTATTTCCTATTTCTTTAGTGTTTCCACCAATGACTGCCTACCAGCCTGCCAAGCTTGGAAACTTGCCTTCTTCAATTGCTTTCCTGTTATTAATCACCTTTTAGTGGTAACAGTAGGTAAGGTGGTGTTCTCTATTTCCTCCTATCCTCCCACCATTTCTTTCACTGTCTTGTCATCTCTCTGTTACACCTATTTTTAACCGTATCTTAACATCTAGGGTGTCTCAAGGTCTTCATTTCCATTCTTCTAGTTTTATCATCTCTCTCCCTCTCTCTCAGTGTGTGTGTGTGTGTGTGGTTGTGTGGCTCGTTGGTCTTGTGGTTAGCGTATCTGCTTCCAATGCAGAAGGTTCAGGGTTCGATTCCCGCTCAATTCAGAAGTTTTTTACTTCTGATTTGGACTTACGTCCATCAGTTCTTGTCTTAGAAGTTTGTATAAACGGTGACTTTGGAGCCGTCCTAGCAACGAAGCACATAATAAATTTCAGAGTTGTTCTGAATCGGCCTTGTTGATTCTGGCGTTGATTCGCGGGTGTTCGCACTGTCCATACCACTGATGGCTATATTTCCTATTAAAAATATCGATCTTTGGTTGGTTATCGCTCACTCGTCGATTGCGTCGGGGCCTGCAGGGTTGGCTTGGTCACTTTGATTTAAAGTCCCCCACTGAAAATCAGTTATATAACTGAGTGGGTAGACTCTAAAATAAAATTTATTTATTTATTTATTTATTCATCTCTCATCTCTCTTTTACACTTATTTTTAACCCTATCTTAATATCTAGAGTATCTCAAGGTCTTCATTTCCATTCTTCTAGTTTTATAATCTTGTCTTATCACCTTATCCAATTTGGTTATGGCACAAAAATTTTCAGCCTATTTTTATATTTCTTGTAGATTTAATTTGCTATTATGGATATTGCTGATTTTGTTCACAGTTCTCAGTTAACTTGTACGGTGTACCGGATGTCTGCTTAAAATTTTAGCGCAATCAGTTTAGCGATTTGGCTGATTTTCAGCGTACACAAGTCACTCACTCACAAACACAGGAACAGAATTCAAAGTGTTGCACACAGTCACTTACTCACATGAACACAGGCACAGAATAAGTGTCGTACACAGTCACTCGCTCACAAACACAGGCGTCGTCTGCCTTGAATTGTAGTTGCTGCGCTCCCTCGTCTAATTATATTGTCATTGTGACTGTATCTATTGATTTAATGTTTTTCAAAATAAATCAAATCTATTGTTAATATCTATTGTTGAATAAATTATAGGAGTAGCCTCATGGTGTTTTCCATTGGCCGCACTAGTGCGCCCTAATGCGCACCGAATTGCCTCTTGTCTTTTCATTTGTTCCATTTTGTAATGTTATTCAATTGGAGGTTGACAACAATGACATATTTGCACTGACCTAGTGTTTGCCAATGGAAATCAACATAAGAGTTTACAGTACATAAATAAATGTATGTAAATTACTAATAATGCAGTCAACTGATTTAGGCAAAAAAGGCAAACATGTACAACAGATGTTTTATTTCAGTGGTTACCATACTGGTATTTGACCTTGTCAATGATATTCTTGCTGACCTATGTTGGACCACTAGCAACGTTATTCTTACTGGTGCAACCTTGTATCTTCTACCTGTTGCTCCAGTCTTGTAACCGCACCTTTGTGTGGGTGGCAAGTGTTGGCTTACTTGTTGCACTCAATGTCGATCAGACAATAGTAAGTTACACGCATTGACTTAATTATTAAAATTTATATTTAGTGTCTACTCTCTTAGTCACTGAACCAATTTTCAGTGTGGGGACTTTAATCTTTTTCGTGGACCAAGACAACCAAGACAACTTTTGGCCCTTCATTGATGAATAAATAGTGTCCAACCAGAGAAATTTGAGATGGGATTAAAATAAGAATACATTAATAGTAGAACAGTTTATAAAGTAGCCCTATATCAACACAAATGAATAAATGTGTATTTGAATCACTTATTTTGAAAAGGGATGTAAGTCACGGTTTTGATAAAAATAAGTTAGCATCAAATTCTTGCTTATTTTTACCTAGGCGCACATTATATGTGAAAATGGAACAAGTCGGGTGCACCGTGGACTTGGTAAAGGGGGTTCCTATATGCAAGTTGCTTTGAAAAGGGGACGATACTTGTCGATTGACTTATCACACCATTTATATTCCATTTATATGGAAATAGAACAGTTTATTTTGAAAAGGGCACATGTCAGAGACAAACTATTTTAAGTATTTTTTAATGGAAAAAACTATAGATAATGTTCTCTAATGTAAAAGGTAAAGAAATTAAGTTGAAAATAACATATTCTGCCACGCTGTAATGTAAAAATTAATTCACAGTCCCATTCACATAATGATAAAACCGTATATTTTGATAGATTGATTGGATATTGCTTAACGTCTCATATTAATGCACTTTGGCTATTTGAGACGAGTATATTTTGAAAGTGGACATCAGAGACACAAACTATTTTTTGGTCAAACTATAGATCGTAAATTTAAAGTAATTCCATTGTTTAATACATATTTATACGTGTTTAAAATATGTACTGTTTGAATGAAGCGGGTATGCATGTGAGCATGATTAATTAATACTGAGAAAAGTTTTTCTCGTTTATCTCCGAAGTATGTTGTAGTGACATACCCCTTTTTCAAAACAAGTGATTCAGTCTCACGCCGTAAATATCAATCTCACGCCGCCGAATATTAAGTATGTGTCAGACTCAGTTAAGTATAATATGAGAAACTGTAATGATATAGAGGTTAGAAGGTGCAATAAAAGTAGGACACAGAACAGTGTTTTCTATAGTGGAGTTAGGGTCTACAATGGGCTTAGTAAAAGTCTCAAGGATGAGGTGTGTTTGCATAATGTTAAAACCCAATGTAGGGAATATGTACTTAAAGAGATTTGGTAGACTATCCTTGCCTGTATTGTTCATTTTTATCATGTTGTTAGATCTGCCTGGTTGTATATTTTATCTTGTATTGTATCATGTCACAATGTAGGGCCTACATATGTATGTAATAGCAGTTGTATTGCTAAATAAATCAACTACTTATATATTTTAACTTTTGGACAATACCTAATGCAGCCTCTGCATCAAGGGCAAAATTTAATTTTGACCATAAATTTTTTTTATGTTGTTTCAAAACACCTTTAGCTTCCACCTCTAAATAGAAAAAATAAATTCTGAAATGACAGTTAGTGCACACATTTTTTAGTCGGGCTGAAAAATACGATTTTTTACCATCAGACGAAACAATTTGTACACCAACTGTTATTTTAGAAATAAAATTTTCCTTATGCAGAGTGCCAGAGATGGAAGCTAAAGATGTTTTGGAACAACATAAAACAATTGATGCTCAAAATGTAATTTTGCTCAGGCTCCACTATAGACCAAAAATCAAAATATAATAGCCGATGGTGAGGTTATGTTCTGCTCAATTTAAAAAAACTCTTACATCAAAGGCCCCCTTATCATTCAGCCAACTTTTCAGCCATGTCTCTTCGACTTTTAAATTAGATCAGAAAGCGATACAGTAGCTTTAATAAATAGTATTGTGTGTGATATTGTCCATAAAGTTAATTTTATATGAATAATTGGCCCTATACTTGTCTTATATTATTTCAGGAGTGGCTGTTGATTGACGAAGATCGTCAGTACCTGCTGTTTGTTTGTATGGCATGGGGACACCTCCGATGCTTAAGTTTCTGCTTTGATTGCCTCTTGGAAACCAGGAGTCACTTGATCGATCTACTATGTTACCAGTTCTACCTCCCAACTCTATTCTTAGGACCCTTGATTTTATACAAACAGTTTGCAAAAGGGGTAAGCATTAATCATTGTGTATTAAGTAAGTAAGTGTTGTGTAAGTCTTACTTCTTACGATTCATTGATTCATTGCGAGACATAAGTCTAAAACAAGAAAAAATGAGAAATCCAAAACGTGGGTTTCAACTCTAGAAATTCCCACCAAACAGTTTATCTTACGATAAAACCAAATTAACATACGCGTTCACATTGATTTAACTGTTGATTTCTAGTATGCAAATTTGAGTTAAAAAATCAGACATTAGGAATAAATTCCCAAAGTTGACCAAAATGGAGTAAATTTAGGTGATTATACTAATTTTTCATTCAAAATCAATGAATTAATGAAGGAATACACATTCTGGATAGCATAGATTTATTCTTTATTAACGTTGGTGTGAAATTTGATAACTGTTATAAACCGTTTAGGGCCTACCCGGAAAAACCAGAAAGCTGAGAGCCTAAACTCGTCTCCGCTCCAGCCTCAGCGACTCTTCTTAAGACTAAGACTGCTTTGCAGTCTGCTAGATGCTAATCACAAGGCTTTAATTCTATCCCTTATTGATGGGAAATTTACAATGTAACATGTCCTGTCATGTTAACTTATTTTGGTACATTTTTCTTTTGATTTGTTTGATGTTATTGTTCAGTGTGCACTCACACACAAAACACACATGCATAATTGAAATAAAAATGTTACCACTATTACTTAATTACACCTTCAATTTAAGTTTAAATTGGATGAAAGAAACGGAAAAACTGTTTTTGTTGAATCGACGCTCGGTAAAGCCGGTGGGTTAATTGCTATTACCATAACAATTAATACTTTTTAATAAAAATGATTCTTATTTAAGAAAAATCATTTGGCAATGGAACTTGAAAATAATGACATGCCACGCGTACAAAATACTTGTAAAAATTAAGGCTGGGCATCGATGTTAAATGACAACATTGACATCAAAGTCAAATAATTGATGTCACATCGCGATGTTAAAAAAATTTCAACAGCATTGAAATAATCAATAATTTTCCTCAAAAAATTACTAATATTAAGTAGAAATCAAATGTTCATATCAATAATCTTGCCAAAGTGAGAAAAAATTGCGATAATATTGCTGTCACTTTGTAATCATATTATATATCAACATTAAACTCGCTTTTCTCGCTTTTGCATTAATTCTAATTGAGCGCTGGTCAGCTGATTGGCCGCTACCTGCGACGGTCCCCTCGATGTCCCTCCCTCGAGGGAGTGATAGAGATGGAGCGGTGAAGCGACGAGAGAGAGAGAGAGAGAGAGCGAGAGCTGAGTGCCTTGCCTCGATCGGTGCAATGGTTGGCGTGTGGGGGGAGTGGAGTGGTCCTCTGTTGCTAGGCAACAGATACAAGACCGCTCTAGCGCTCAGCGGCAGGCCATTCAAACTTACGCGAGCAAAATGTTAATGCAACTGTTGAAGAGTAGGCCCACCTCAAATTGCCACGTAACAATTGTAATAAAATTATTGCATTGAAACGAATTTTCAATGTTTTGAGCAGGAATTGGAAAGTTTTCAAAATCAATAATTTTATTTTTATATACAGTGAAACCTCTATGCATCGTTTTTCAGGGGAGTACTTGAAAAAAACTATGGATCCGGAAAAACTATGGATCAAATAGAAAATAACAATAAAGCTTATTATGGGAGTGTATAAAAAACACTATAGATGCAGGAAAATAGTAGTTTGAGAAACTATGGATAGAGGTTTCACTGTACATACGTCTAATTAATTAATGAAAAACATCGATTTCCACAAAAACAATTATGTCGACATACACTCCCGACATCGATAAAACATCGATTTATCGATGTCGATGCCCAGCCTTAGTAAAAATACAGTCAAAACTTACACACACAAAAGCAATTAGATCTAAAAGAATGGCCATGGCTCATGTACCCTTTTTTACATTTGCGCATTCTTAATTCATAAACATACACTGCTCCGTAACTACATCCATTGAGACTATACGGACTCTCCCTGAGTGGACTTAGGTCTTTTGGCATTGGTCATTCGAAGATAGATTGGTATCTTGAAGTCGATGCAGTTGGTCAGTCGAAGGAGAGCTGTGTATTTTTCATGAGCTGGTTCGAGGCTACTACTGAAGCAACTGGCTTAAATGTGTAAACCATGGACAAACTAATTAAATACTAATAATACAGAACGGGTTTGATTTAAATCAGAAACTAGAGAAAATTTTGTTTTATTTCACAAAAAGAATCATGTGTTTCACTTAAGTATAACAATTTTAATGTAAAATCTATTTCAATCTATTTTATTAAATTATAGAAAATGCCAAGTTCATATTTTGTCTTATTTGCATAAGGCGTCGCCCGGACATTTGTTTGGACCTAGTTCAGAGAAATGACACTGTGTGCTGGTCTCTGATTGGTTAATGGTACGATCGTAATTTACATTGTTGAGAGCGTTGTTGGTTGAGAAGTTTAGTTGGAAGATGGTCGTGGTCGAGTTAGGTGATGTGTAAAACTTAGGAAAAGTTAAATAGGGAAAACGCTTTGAAGATAGGAAACGCGTGTTAAAAATCCGCGAAAGTGCTAATCGAGAACGAACGGCGATCTGCCCAGAAGAAATACAAGTGAACGTCTGTGAAATCAAATAGAACTGTAACCAACCGAGGTACATTTTACGAGTCTAGCCGAGACCAGGGATACGTGAGTGAACGAACTATTTGCATGCCTTAGGAACAGATTAATAAACCGAAGGAATTGATAAAATACAGCATCGATAGCCATAACAGCTTAGAATCATTAATAGCCGAAGGGCCGAGAGTTAGTTGCGTTCAAGAAGAGTCGAGAACGATTGTAGCCGCGTAGACTGGAGAGTACGCCACGGGAAACGCGATCAAAGTTTGGTGTTTGGATTGCTACGAGATATAGATTGAAGTATAACGAAAAGGAAATCGATAGGGATTAAATCGTTTATAAATCCAAGTGCAAGAATATATAAGGAACGTTTATTGACAATTCAATATCTTGGCAAAGTTTAGTATTTGGGCAAATTGGTTTCGAAGTCAGTAAATGAAGATTATTTGAAATTCAAAATGGCGAATTCAGTATCAAAGGGTTTGAAGTTGACAGCAATAATAGAAACTACGAACATCCGCGAGTGACTGAGCCACCGACGTCAAACGATTTGTATTGTTGAGGAAGACGCGTGAAGTCAGAACTGTCGATAAAAGTTGTCGTGCTGACATCAATAACTGTCTGACAGTTTACCGTGTGAAGAACTTGAGAACTTGTTTATTGAACTTGGAATGCTGGTAGCGGGCAAGTGTGAAACATTAGCACGTACTATCGGAGTTGGTTTATCCGAACGATAAAGTAACGTAATTTTATCACCGCTCGAACAATATCAAGTGAGAGGTGAACTTCGAAAGGAATCACAGCCGGGATACGAACTCAAGACAGGATCGTCGGTACAAGACTACGACAGTCAACACATACGCAGCAGGTTACTGACCTACACGTCGAACTTCTTCGACTACATAGGGTTTCGATGGGAGTCGTGATCATTTGTGATGAGTATTAGAATAAGTTTATTACCAATTATATTGTCATAAACTTTCGGAAAACTTTACTGTTGTCCATCAGACCAAGAGATATCTTAACTAGATATCCAATTCGCTTTTAGCCATCAGTACTGATAGGTAAGGTTTTGAACTGTATTCCTTGTCAATGAAGGAAATTCATTTGTGTTATACAATATAGCCCGTTCTGTTTTGACTTATTAACCGTTGATTGTCTGTTGTAATGTCATCCTAGACCAAGGTTAAATTATAAGTTGTATTTCAGAGATGTTTTTGTCTTTGCTGTCTTACGATTTCTCAATTTTGTGGGTCTTGGTGAGCTATAGGAGGTTGATGTGAACTAATAAGGGACCTTTAGACTTGAGTACCAGGTTCACGCCTAGGTAGGGTTTAAAATTCAAGTTTAAGGGATTTTAGCCTTGATCAGTTGTTTTTATTCTCAATTAATATTTTACTTCTAAGTGAGGTCAGAAATCGTGTTTCACTTTAATTAGGCGACCCATCGCCGAGTATGTTCTTGACCATTAAATCGTATTTTACGGAGTAAATCTATTTAGTGAGGTAGCCAACGAAAGTCGATCCATTACCTGAGGGGTCGTAGGTTCGTTGTGTTACACCATTGAAAAGCTTGGCAAAATAGAATTTGCATAAACTATGTTTGAATTAATAGTTGCAAATTATATTTTGCCAAGCTTTTCAAAGATGATTGTGGCACTGGCAGTGTTCATTTAGTTTATGAATTAAGAATGTGCAAATGTAAAACAGTACATGAGCTTGGTCCTTCCTCTAGATCTCATTACTTTTGAATGTATAAGGTTTGACTGTATTTTTATATTCTTTTGCATGCGTGGGATCTAGCCTACTAGTGGCCTGTATGCTATGTGCAAACTAGGCCTACTTTCCTTATCTGTGGTTTAAGATAGAAATGACTTGTAATATGCCCCAAGCACATGGTGTGAAGGGTCAACACTATGTGAGAAATATATAAATAAATTTAAAAAATAATAATTAAAAATGCTTTGAGGCAAATTCAACGTAATTATATCACAGTCTGCAACCGGCTAGAACTAAAGCCTGAAGTAGACAGTTCAATGTTTCGTTCAAGACTCCTTGATTTTAAGGACATAGGCCAACACAATCAAAATTTTGCAAAGATAATAAAATATAACAATACCTTCTTCACATTGATATATTTTGTCATTGAATTCTAGGAATCTTGAACGAAACATTGAACCGTCTAATTCAGGCTTAATTAAGGCTTCATTCAATGCGCGTTGAACGTGTGTGAAATACGTAGGCCTACAATGATAAACTTCAATCAAAAATTGTAAAAAAAAATATATATATATTTATATTTAAATTCTTAATAATACGGTATAACAAGCGATCTACTTCCTTCACACCAAATCTTTTTCTAGTTTCTACTTCTTCTTTTCATATGCCCCCATTTTTAGCTTACTAACGTAGTCAATGCTCCTCAAAAACTTCCATGTCCACAGTTTGCTCAAGGGTTTAAGGCATATTGTCACATCGCGTTGTCGGTAATGTATGTTAAACCTTAAATTATTTTATTTTTTAATCTTAATCTTATTTATGGAAGAAATCGGTCCTTATTTTAACAAGTTTTGAGTAATATGGGAATTGTAAAGTGCGTGACGTGACCACCCGTGATATAATGTAGTTGCCAGTTGGATGTCCACTGAGCTTCGCTACTGACCCATTCTACTATGAATGAGTCGCTTCAACGCCCACCCATTCAACACCATTGGGTACGGGACATGCAGTTGAAAAGTGTTCGTTCAAATCTCAATGCCACCTCTTAATTTTACAGACAGTGATGCTCTTTTTTAATTCACGTTTTGGTTTAATATTTTCAGCAGCCTTCATTTTCAAACTTCGTGATTTTGTAATTGCTTTCAATTAAGTGTTCGGAACATACTTCATAAAATTTGTACGTAACGAGTAAGCCTAACGACACATGTTGTAACCGAGCATCGCCTCGCCCGGCTCGGTCAGCAGGCATACACCACCGTCACATGCCCCCAGGCGCGCTTCAAAACAAACCAGGTGTAGGCCTCATCCAAGGTTGCCACAATTTGCACCTTTCTTCTTATCTTAAGTATATCTACATACTTCATCTAATGTGAAAATATGGCTGTAATACGATGCTTATATTTATGTTCTAGATTTTAATGCCTCATCGAAAATGGACAATGTTGAGGAGTTTAGGCTTGGTTCTTAACTTGACAAGATTTGTTGGCTGGCTCTTCTTCACTGAATTTGTCCTGCATTATATTTACTGTAATGCTTTGCAATATCAACCACAAGTAAGTGTAAGCTCAAGTATTATGCTATAACAAATACTAAATTTGTGTTTCAGTCTACCCACATATCTGATGTTCAGTGGGGAACTTCCTTTTAAAGTGTGATTGGGCAAAGAAATTGAAATTTCAATACAATGTCGATATATGGGACTATTTTTTTATATCAAAGTAAAACATGAAAAACTAAAAAGGGTGTGATAATATTGAGGAATGAAAATGTTTTTTGGGGGAAATTTTAGTTCTAAAACATTGGTCTCTGTGCGTAATGATAATGAAGGTGCGAGTAGTCTGTCTGTATCGTTTTGCATTTTTGGCAATAACTGTCAGATCAGTCCTTTTTTGTTACACATTGTTAATGCCAACTCTTTTTATACATTTTACTAATTTAAAAAAAAAAATGGAAATTTGAAATATTCTTCCAACTCTGTTGGCACAAACACCATCAACAAGCATACAATAGCGAACTACAAGCCGGTATTTTAAATAGGAAACCTCGATCAAACAAACTGGACGATTCCACCCACATGCAATGCCAGAATCAATTTAAGTTTAGATTGGAGAAGGGTTGACAGGTTGGGAAAGCATAGAGAACATAAAGCCCAGCCTGAAGGGCTGGGGGCAACAAAACTTTTCACCTGCTGATGACAACTGCAGCTAATTTAAAGTTGTTGGTTACCCTAATCTACAATTTAAGGTTGATTTGGAACAACCTTGGAGTTTAATTTATTATGACTTATGAGCCTTGTTGCTAAGATGGCTCCAAAGTCACCAATATTCCCAAGCTAAGAATTGATGGTCTTGAAATCTATTTCAGAAGTTAATTTAATCTTCTGGCTGTAGCCTAATTCAAACCCAGGACCTCATGATTTGGAAGTAGTTGTAAGTTGAAGGCTTCTTCCTTCTTGTATGTGCTTTAAAACATGCCATCATAGAATTCTTATAAAATTTTGTATTTCCAGGTAGTGAGCCAACTTAGCACATGGGCTCTCTGCGGCTTGGGCTACTGTATGGGACAGTTTTTTATGAACAAGTACACCGTAGTGTATGGGCTACCAGGAACCATCGCACGAGCAGAGCAAATAGAAGCTCCCGAACATCCAAAATGCATTGCTCGTATCCACTTGTATTCTGATATGTGGAAGTACTTTGATAGAGGCCTTTACAACTTCCTTGTCAAGTGAGTTTGGATGCTATAGGCCTAATGACCTACTTGACCTAAAGTTAATTTGTCCCTGCCTTATTTTGTCACCAAACAATGTGTTGTCAAAAGATAAATAACTTAATTGCTATGATTGACCGTTCACACATCTTTTTTGTCTGGGTTACCATATATATGTCCAGGACATCCTGGACATGTCATCCTTTTCAAACAAAAAATATGTCCTCCATGCATTTAAAAAAAAACCTAGTAAATCCCACAATGCAAATTAATTATTATTTGTGACCAACCGGAAAGACAGCTGTAATTTGGCAATGTGTACATATTTTGATTGTGATCACTTACCTCAGCTCTATTCTCATTAGGCATGAAATCAGGTATCTATCTACCCAGGTACTCAGGTTACCCGAATCTAAACATTACCCAAATCCATACTAAGGATTCAATTCTTTTTCGTAGACGAGTTTTTGCTAAATTAATCAACATTAACATACTAAAACACTGCAAATTTATGTGAATGAAAAAGTCGTAGTTAAGGAAACTACCCTACAGTTCAAATTAGTTACTACAAATTGAACTGTTGGGTCTAGTTTTCATGACCGGGTTCCCATGTGTGTAAAAAATATATGTAAGCATCCTCCATGTTGTCTAGATATGGTCGATAAATTGACTGTACTACCGGTACCTGGGTTTAATTGACAACATTGTGGTTTGAATCATTCCAGGTACATTTATGTCCCGTGTCTGGGCCAGAAACCTGATCTCTGTAGGAAGCTTCTTGGATCATTGGTGTGTTTTGCTTTCATCTATGTGTGGCACAGAGTGTATACATTCATCTTGGTCTGGTCGGTGCTGAACTTCCTGGGAATTACGATAGAGGGTGTTGCTAAGTACATCAGTTCCAGGCCATTCTACCAGCAATGGCAGGTTAGTACATTCAGCCTTGAAAATGCAGTTATTATTTATAAGCATTGGCAAGGACATCATTAACTGTTAATATTGCATGGCAGCTTCAATATAAGTATAAGGTTGCCATAAGTCCCCAGCCACCATGTAGGCAAAATGTTTTCAGGAACTTTTTGTTGTAAGTGCCCAGGAAATGACGATTCTCATGTTTGTAGTGAAGATTATGTACAAAATTTTATAATAGGCCTAACATAATGTTTGGTCGAGTAGGCAACTAGGTAAAAAAGGTACAATCAAGGTTTCAAAGAATTTGTTACCGTACATAACTACCGGTACATAATATAATGATAAACTTGGTGCAATTTGCATCTTTCAAGCACTAGATGGAAGTTTTGGTTTTCCTACTACTGTTTAAAGGATTTTGACCACTAGTATTTACCAAAACCATTGAATCAATACTGTATCACTTAATTGAGCCAAATACCGACACAAGTCAATATTACACCAAAGTATCAATAATCAATATTCAATATCAGTATTACTGTAGCAGTGTAGCCCATTCCATTCCTAGGGTAGTTTACAATGTTGCCTTTACACTACTGTGTATACTAGTAGTATGTTTTTAATGTGCAGAAACAATGGCTGAGTCCCTGCAACACCAGGAGGTTCCTTGCAGTAGTTGCCAGTCCCTTGTTTGCAATGTCATGCATTTCCAATTTCTACTTCTTTGGAGGAATGAGCATTGGAAATATTTTCACAAAACGGTTCACAGCAGGTTTGTAAGCCAAATATTAATATTAATTGATTAAGCGAGCGAAGCGAGCATTTCCATTTGACTCTGCCAGAAAAATTAGTCACTGGTTTTGTTTTGTTTTGTTTGTTTGTTTGTTTTTTGTGTGTCTCGCCATAACGTTCGAACGGAGGCTCGGATCGAGTTGAAATTTTGACCATCCGCAAGCTTCGTTCTCGATTGAATGCCATTAGTTTTTTGGCAAAATCGTTCAAAAAGTTAAAAAGTTACATTAAAGTTAATCGAAAGTTTTTTTTTCAAACTAAACTGACACAAAATCTGAGGTGGCCAAATCATTTAGAATGTCCCTCCGGTCACGAATATGTTAATTTTATTTTGATCCGATAAGTAGTGTAGCTGGAAATTACATTATAACAAAGTACCGTTACCATGGCAACGGAAAGTCGCACGAAGTTTCTAATGCACTGCCACCTAGAAGTAATCAAAAAACTTTTGAGGAAGCAGTCTATTATTTGTCACCAAAGAGTTTAAATAGTTTTCCCAGGGAGTCAAGGTCCTCTAGATGGCGGTGGATTTTATCCACAAAGTAAAGGTTTTTACCCACGGGTTTACCCAAATACCTTGCCAATAATAAATAATATTGGAAACATGGCCCCGTGGACAGCGAACGTCGCAAATTTTAAAATTAAAAAAATGTGCAATGTGGGTCTAGCTATAGCACGTGCTCGCTTATCAACGCGTCCAACTGAGCGTTTCCTAGTAATAGTAATGCATATTCAATGTTCTGTGACTTATTGTAGGAGGACACTTTATTCATTAACAGCCAGTTCAGCTTTGAATCTGACATATCTTATAATTAGGCACCTCATTTATATTCCCTAAAAACCATTGAAATATACACATTATATGATCACATATATATTCTTGTAAAAAGATACAAATTTTCCAAAATATTCCCAAAAGCCCCAAAATATCCTTTTCTATTACTTGACATGTTAGCCATTTTAGCTACTATACATATTTGGTATGTCACGGAATATTTGAAGACTTGAGAATATATTTAGGAATATCTTGTGCATTTTGAGAGAATACATACATTGAATATATTGCTGAAAATCTATTACTTTGCACTTTTGATGTGGAATAGAGTAGTAGAGAAATGAACATCATATTTTGTTTTGTGTGGGATAGTGTTTTGCCAAGCTTGTAGTATAAAGAACAACTAAATAGTTTGAATTTTGATGTAGGCGTATATCTATAATTGGATGAGCGTAGCGAGCGTAGCGAGCGAAGCGAAGATTCCATTTCACTACACTGGAGAAAAAAATCCGCGATGTTTTTTTTTTTTTTTTTTTTTTTTTTTTTCTTTTTTTTTTCTGTTTGTATTATTGTGTGTTTGTTAACACGATTCCGGCTAAACCGATACTCCAATTGCGATGAAATTTTATGGAGACCTTCGAAATCTCTGAACTTAGAACTGCCACGTTTTTGAGCGCAATCGGAAAATTATTTCTCATGAAAATCGCCATTTTACGAATTTTTTCGATTTTTAAAATTTTTCTTCGACTTATAACACCTACATGCTTAATTCGATTTTAATGGTTTTTTCACAGAACCTTAATTTTATGAATTAAGATATTCGTGTGAAATTTGAGCGCAATCGAAAAATTATTTCTCATGAAAATCGAAATCTTACAGGTTTTTTCTTTTTTTAAACAAGTCTTTGACTTATAACACCTACATGCTTTATCCTATTGTAATGAATTTTTCACAGAACCTTAATTTTATGAATTAATATATTTTTGTAAAATTTGAGCGCAATCGAATAATTATTTCTTATGAAAATCGCAATTTTACGATTTTTTTCTTTTTTTAAAAATACGATTCATAAAAAAAATTAAAAAATAACGTTAATATTGTATTTATTTAATTTAATTTAAAATAATTATTCGACTTTGTAATAATTTTGTCACAGAACAACAGAAAATCCTCATAACACAATCATGGCAGCTCAATGCACCAATTACGCTCATCCAACAACGCGGCGGGACTTAAGCGTTTTCCTAGTTTACTGCATAAAATATTATATACATAGAAATTTTATTTAACTAATAATATAATATCAGACCCCTATTCCAACATGCGTCGGGTCGGGGGTGACGAGTCACCATTTGCTCGTTCTACAGTTCATCAGTGCTTGCTAGCCAGGCTCAGCACCTCATCTTCTTCGCTGTCTGTTAAGACCGACATTTCCACTAGTTCTCTCCATTTCTTTCTGTCTTCCACTCTTCCCAGAGTTTTTCTTCATTCATTCTTTCCCATGTCTTCCCTATTTCTTCTATACTCAATTTTATTTGGTCTCTACGCCTATCTCTTGGGCGGCCAACTCTCCTCCCCATGCTCGTTCCAATTCTCTTCTCGGGATTCTCTCCTTGTTTCATTCGTCCCATGTGTTCATACCACTGCAGTCTTTCTCTTCCTATTTTGTCTCGTAGCCTTTCCACTCCTAGTTTATTTCTTGTAGTTTTGCTTTGTACCTTATCCAATTTTGTTATGGCCTTGAACTTCTTAGAAATTTCATCTCCGCTGCTTGTAGTCTGCTCTCTTCCTTTCCTCCTATTGTCCATGTCACTGCTGCGTATGTTATTATCGGAATATAATACTCTTCTTCTTTCTTCTTCTTCTATCTTCTTCTTCTTCTCATATGCCCACATTTGGCTATGATGCCATCATGCTTGATCTAGTCAACCAATAGAGACAGCTCTGGTTCCTCCTTCTTCATGCGTTGGGCATTGCGTCACGCTCATTTGCCAGACTGGCACAGGTATATAGATGTCGTCTGTCATGTTCACCATTCCGCATAATCTGCAGGTACTGGTTTCAAACAAAGCACTATTCGGTGCCAGATGCTTCCCTAGAAGTCATGTTGAGTCTTCAACCTGAACTGTGCTGTTTCTGTTCGTCTATCATATATTCTTTTGGTTTACTTGGCTGCGTGGTGTACACCTGCCATGGTTTGTCTTGTCCCTTTTTGACCCATTCTTGTCTAATTTCTAGAAACTGCAGCATTTACATGGGCTTTAACTGAGCTGTAAGTTATCGGTTGCTCTGTTGTAGCATTTTGCTCCCTTTCTTAGCTAAGAAGTCCGCTTTATAATACATTTTGTACATTATCATCTTACACCGGTTCGCTAAAAGCTAAAAACAAACAAAAACAAAAAACTGTAGTTTGCTTGGTATAGATGAGGCCTAAATGGCTAGGATACTTAAACTGGGAACATGAATAAACATGTTTCAGTGGGGGAAAGGTACAGAAGGACGTGTGATGTTGTTGTGTGATGTTCCCAGTTTAAGTAAAAAAAACAAAAAACTGGCGTAATAAGGAAGAAAGTGGGAGTTGAGAGCATGAACGTTCAAGATGGGCAAGGATCGACTTCAATGGTATGGGCACATGAGAAGAATAGAGAGGAATTGAATGCCAAGACAAGCATTTTAATTAATGCTATTGTATTGCCATCTCATCGATAACATGGAAGTCAAAGAAACATAGCTGAAAAGTTGCCTGAATGAAAGAGGGCAAACATATCTTTGAGAAGGGGCAGAATAAACTGTGGGAACAGTACACTGAAACTAGTCAGTTAAAAGATGTGTTACAGTAGGAAGAATAGATAGATACTGCTTAGTTCTGGCTATAAACAGGACACAACTTGCGTGGGAAGCATCTTCATAGATTCAGGGTATTCTAATGTAGTAATGTAGGAGGACGTGTGGAGTCTGAGAGCATAGTATATATAGATTTTTTTAAAATAAGGTTATTGATCTGAGGATTAGAGTGGAAATACCTGAAACACAGAATTATCTTTAACTCATTTCCAGCTTAGGCGGGTATTAGCAAGTGGTAGTTTTCCACAGTTATCTAGGGCGTGAATATAACGTTAGCAGGAAGTAAAAGCAGACGTGGAAGAGAGAGGAGAGGAGTGGACACTGTTTGGCCGGAGAGAGAGATAATGGGAGGACTGGAAAAAGTTGAGAGATGGTATCACGAGAAGTTCAAGAAGATGAGGTGTCAAGATTTGGTTTGCCGGTGCTGATTCTCTGATGCATGATATTAAATGGTGGAAACACCACATTTTTCTTCAGTATTTCAGTAATTATATTATTATCGCATCGTAATGGTGTTCTTGAAAATGTCATCCACAGTGACAACACAAAGCCCAGAAATAAAGTATGATAAAGATTATTCACCAATGACTATGAAACATCCCGTCAAAGTTATCATTTCTCTACAATTATATGGGTTGCAAAAGTAACTTATGAACTAATTCTATTATTGTTCTCTGTTTTAATGTTTCAGACATGACTTTCTATTTGTGCCTAGTGGTACTCCTTTTCTGTTACTGCTGTTGCCAGGTGTCGATGGAAGTCAAGAACTGGGAAGAGAGAAAAAAGCCTTTACACCCAATCAGACATCAAGAGGAATAAACCTTTATCTTGATGCAAGATAATTTATCATTCATCAGATAATGTAAAAGTAGGAGATTTTTGGAAACAGTATTAAATCAGTAGCATACGGTAGTACTTACGTAATAGACAAGTATGTTGACAGAGCATGTTTTATGACCAACATTTTAAATTTAGATTTAATTTGATGTATCCCTCCATTACATGGTCCATGCTTTTCAATGTCATTAATCGGGAACCACTCCCGTAGGTGTAATTGATTACTATATGGAAATCAATCAGAAAATTACATGTAAATAGTATTCAGATCTAAAATGCACAACAATCCATAAGTTATAAAGTTAACCACCTCAGTAGCTTAGTAGGGGATAAAGCATCAGACTGGCAATCGAGAGGCCCGGTGATGATGATTTTTGTTGCTTAACGTCTCTATTATTGCACTAACACTATTCAAGACGATAAGTGGTGATAGAAGACGATGAAGGCCGATTCCCCAAAAAAATATTTCTAATGTGCGATTCGAACCCACGTCCTCATAGAGCCATACCAAATACTCCTACCATCTGATGAATACGCCAAAGATCGCGTTAAAACTGGCGACAATTATGCGCTGGCAATACCTAGCCAAATGGAGTTCATATAGTACATAACATTTACGTTCCCCGAACAGACAAGATGGTAACTATTTAAAGAGTTTTAGTAATTTACAGATAAACATCAGCCATTTTAATTGCTTAACGGCTTTATTTCATATTTTTCATACAGATATTATAGAATTTGCATTACGGAATTTAAAAATTTTGAAGATTTGACTTCATTTCATTTTGCTAAATGGTATGGCAGGAATTACGGATACTAAATCATGTTGTAATTATAAGTGAAGTAAAATCTTCAAAATATGCTTTTATCCGCATGGAGTTATATGAAATAAATTGTTAGTACTAATTAAAATATGGCCCGTTTACATTTAATTTCTACTAAACTCTTCAAATAGTTTGTCAGTTCGTCTGTTTATGGAGGCGTAAATGTTAGTTGCACACTATTTGGCTAGGTTACGCCAGTGCATAAATGTTGCTGCCTTCCTTATGGGGGAAAACGGGAAGTTTGGCGTATTCTTTAGAATGGTACAGTAATTTACAGGGCTCTAATGTATTTTGCCCCACGGATGGTGGAGAGACCGGGTTTAATACCCGGCTCAGATGTTATTTTGTTTGTAAATAAGGATTGTTTTCAACGTCCTAGTCCTGGCCCCGGGCCAAACTGTGAATCCATGTAGTCTCAGCAGCTGTCACTTAGGATGTTATTCTTTTCAAGGATATTTAGTTGAGTATGGTATAGTACTCCAAGTAGTACGCCACAATTTTGGTACGGTGGCATATTATATGAGAAAAAGTGGTGCGTCAAAAATGCTGTGGCCTTGCTCCCTTTTAAACAAAACTTGTGGTTTGAGAAATTACAGTGGTTGGGTTTTAAATTTAATATTAAAAATTATGTTAATACTAGGTTGTTTTAATAAATAATAGGTATGTATTAGTTTTCATTAATTCAATTATTAATAAAACGTATAAAAACTGTACATATGATATGTAAACTAAGACTAAGCTAAAGGGATTAATTTTTAATTATTTTTAGGGTAGAAATTGTGAGGGAGTATCTCCAAATTTCATACTGTTGATACAGCAATTGCACCTTCAAACACCTCAATTAAAAAGTTTTGTTAGGAGTAAGTAATAAATACTTATCCCAGACAATATAAACTTAGAGGGCTCACAAATGTTTTAAAATTATAATGTAATAGCTAGTGTCTGAATAAA
Source organism: Sweltsa coloradensis (assembly GCA_024449915.1). Taxonomy (NCBI): domain Eukaryota; kingdom Metazoa; phylum Arthropoda; class Insecta; order Plecoptera; family Chloroperlidae; genus Sweltsa; species Sweltsa coloradensis. The sequence continues at coordinate 330,374 of JAMZAV010000610.1, forward strand.
CTTACTTACTGTATAGAGTTATGTTACAACCTTGAAGGGCGGGGCTGTGTATTGAAGTTGGCTCTATGTTATGGAGTGCACAGAGCATTTAGATGGAAGAGGTTACGGTTGGGTGAACGAATAATGCGGCTGATTGGATAAGGGTACATGCTAGAGTAAGAATACCAAGTTCCTTGAAAAGTTCTCTACATGAGTGTCTTCTGGAGACACCAGCTATGATACGAACCGCTCTCTTTTGGAGAATGAATATTCTGTTCGCATGGGGGGAAGCTCCCCAAAATAGCAGGCCATATGATAAGTGAGAGTGAATGTTGTGCAAAGTAAACTAGCAATAGGATGTGGGGGTGAACTATTTGTTTGAGCTTTCTGATTGAGTAGCAGCCAGATAATATTTTGCTGGCAACGTGGTTTACATGGATGGACCAGTCTAGATTATCAGTTAGTGCAAGGCCTAGGACTTTGACTGTGTGAGCGCGGGGGATAATATCAGAGTCAAGACGAACAAGGGGACTGGCAGTAGGGATCTTATAAGGGGTGTGAAAGTATAGATAAACAGTTTTAGAGCGTGAGATGGTGAGTTGTTTGCCGAGGCAGTATGATGACATTATTATTATTCTATTATTGTTCTCTGTTTTAATGTTTCAGACATGACTTTCTATTTGTGCCTAGTGGTACTCCTCTTCTGTTACTGCTGTTGCCAGGTGTCGATGGAAGTCAAGAACTGGGAAGAGAGAAAAAAGCCTTTACACCCAATCAGACATCAAGAGGAATAAACCTATATCTCGATGCAAGATAATTTATCATGCATCAGATAATGTAAAAGTAGGAGATTTTTGGAAACAGTATTAAATCAGTAGCATACGGTAGTACTTACGTAATAGACAAGTATGTTGACAGAGCATGTTTTATGACCAACATTTTAAATTTAGATTTAATTTGATGTATCCCTCCATTACATGGTCCATGCTTTTCAATGTCATTAATCGGGAACCACTCCCGTAGGTGTAATTGATTACTATATGGAAATCAATCAGAAAATTACATGTAAATAAATAGTATTCAGATCTAAAATGCACAACAATCCACAAGTTATAAAGTTAACCACCTCAGTAGCTTAGTAGGGGATAAAGCATCCGACTGGCAATCGAGAGGCCCGGTGATGATGATTTTTGTTGCTTAACGTCTCTATTATTGCACTAACACTATTCAAGACGATAAGTGGTGATAGAAGACGATGAAGGCCGATTCCCCAAAAAAATATTTCTAATGTGCGATTCGAACCCACGTCCTCATAGAGCCATACCAAATACTCCTACCATCTGATGAATACGCCAAAGATCGCGTTAAAACTGGCGACAATTATGCGCTGGCAATACCTAGCCAAATGGAGTTCATATACATAACATTTACGTTCCACGAACAGACAAGAATGGTAACTATTTAAAGAGTTTTAGTAATTTACAGATAAACATCAGCCATTTTAATTGCTTAACGGCTTTATTTCATATTTTTTCATACAGATATTATAGTCATTTGCATTATGGAATTTAAAAAAATTTGAAGATTTGACTTCATTTCATGTTTTGCTAACTGGTATGGCAGGAATTACGGATACAAAATCATGTTGTAATTTATAAGTGAAGTAAAATCTTCAAATATGCTTTTATCCGCATGGAGTTATATGAAATAAATCTGTTAGTACTAATTAAAATATGGCCCGTTTACATTTAATTTCTACTAAACTCTTCAAATAGTTATCAGTCTCGTCTGTTTATGGAACGTAAATGTTAGTTGCACACTATTTGGCTAGGTTACGCCAGTGCATAATTGTTGCTGCCTTCCTTAAGGGGAAAACGGGAAGTTTGGCGTATTCTTGAGAATGGTACAGTATTTGACCAGGGCTCTAATCGTATTTGCCACCACGGATGGCTGGAGAGACCCGGGTTTAATACCCGGCTCAGATGTATTTTTGTTTTGTAAATAAGGGATTGTTTTCAATGTCCTAGTCCTGGTCCCCGGACCAAGCTGTGAATCTCATGTATTGTCTCAGCAGCTGTCACTTAGGATGTTATTCTTTTTCAAGGATATTTAGTTGAGTATGGTATAGTACTCCCAAGTAGTACGCCAAAATTTTGGTACGGTGGCATATTATATGAGAAAAAGTGGTGCGTCAAAAATGCTGTGGCCTTGCTCCTTTAATCAAAACTTGTGGTTTGAGTAATTACAGTGGTTGGGTTTTAAATTTAAATTTAATAATATATGTTGATACCAGGTATGTTTTAATAAATAATAGGTATGTATTAGTTTTCATTTAATTCAATTTATTAATCAAATAAGAAACGTATAAAAATACTTGATACATATGATATGTACAAACTAAGACTAAGCTAAGGCATTAATTATTAACTTATTTTTAGGATAGAAATTGTGAGGGAGTATCTCCCAATTGCATACTGCTTGATACAGCAATTGCACCCTTCCAAACACCTCAATTAAAAAGTTTATTTGTTTAGGAGTAAGTAAATAAATACTTATCCCAGACAATATAAACTTAGAGGTCATCACGAAGTGTTTATTATAAATTATAATGTAATATGCTATGTGTCTGGAAATAAAACTTACTTACATGTATAGTAGTTATGTTACAACCTTTGTATAAGACGGCTCAAGAACACAGTGGTCTAGCCAGTAAGGCAGTTTGGCCATGCATTTGCTCTCTCTCAGGTTATATTCTTATTAGTACTTCTTGATATTTTTCCACCCAAGTTAAAAACTCGCATCCTTTTTACTACCTTAAGTGTGTGAGTGGGCCTTGGCATTTGCTAGATAAGTACTTCCAAACTATCAGGCACAATATAAGAGACTTGTAATAACTGTAAAAAAGCATGCTACAAAATATTAATTATTTTGAACTAATAATAGGGAACTAGCCTTTGTTTCAAATTTATATTTTACATTTTTTATTATTTATAGAATCTTCAATCTTCACAATTAAAAGAAATTTAAAAAAATTAAATCCGTGGCAACTACGGGTGTTCAAAATTATAGGGTTTTGAATTCCTGCTCCAACGCTTGATGATGGTCCGTGACATACGCGGCAAGACTTACGTAGTTCGCAGCATGCTCACCGTAGGCCGCTTCAAACATACGCGGCAAGACTTACGTAGTTCGCAGCATGCTCACCGTAGGCCGCTTCAAAATGTCCGCCTCATCGCTCATATTTATTTCGACTGGTAAGCCTGGCCCGAGGCTACAAAAATGACTAAACACGGTTTTGACAAGGCTGACTCCATAAACCGTAAATGCTCTTATGGAAGCTTTTATAACGCGGCATTTCTTGTAATCTAGAAATCTAAACGATAACACGATAGACGGGAGTACGGGGAGCGGTCTGCTATAGCTTCCTCTTAGTCTGCCCCAAACTGCGTAGATGCTTATGGTGGGAAGCCAGATTCAAAAGTTTTTAATATTATTTTTTAGTTAACATATTTGAGTTCTGGAATGAAGGCTAGTTTCCTATTATTGTGCTTACAGTACCCAATTTACATTGTCGTTACAACTTGTGATTATTTTAAAAAGGCACATTTCCATTTTTCTATAATTGTACCAGAAGTTGGATGTCAAGGTTGAGCTGTACTTTTCGACAAAACTACGAGGGTGATAATTTTAGTTTTCTTGAGAGCATTGCATTCAAATTTGTACTGGGGAAGGAGGCAGTAGGCTACCAGGTATATGAAGATTGAAGGCTATGCCAAAGTATTGTAAACTATTACATTGATAAACAGTAAATCTAATACAGAACTTCATGGCTCATGCAATCATAATTTCAGTTTAGCAATAACTTCCTATGATTAGCTCATTTCTGCAACCAAGAAGAAGAAAAATCACTAGCCCAAACTAGGGAAGTTGAAAGAAAATCATAACTATATAATATGCAATACATAATTTTAAACTTTTCAATGCAAATGCTCCATTTTGAGGATTTGATTTTAACTTAAATTCATGAACTATAAATAAAGATCAACTGTTTACAATAGATTTTACAGTGCACACATGATCACGACGAACATAAACTCTGCTAGCTACTGGTTTCAAGTTGTACATATTTACAACATAGGCAAGATGAAGAATTTGTGATTCCCAGTACTACAACGATAGGAAATTGTTACACATTTTGGAAAAAAAATTGTTACCAGAAAATGCACGTTGGATTGCCATCACATATTACATGCAAGTATATTTTTCGAAAAAAAAAAAAAAGAAGTTTTATGTCATTGACTAAGCTTAAATAATAATGGTAGAGTGTAGACTTGATTATTTGCTTCAACATTGGTCATTGGTGGTTGGGTGGTTGGTGGCCAACTTTAGTGTCTTTTTGAACAAGCTTGTACTGGAATAATGCCCATTCTACCTCATCAAAAGTATATTAAAATTATAGTCAGTGGCAAAATGTAGATACTTTGACAATAAACCATTTGTACATTACATTTATTAACAATTTTTTTTCTTGGTGCAAGTTTGCTGGCATTGATAACTCAAAGTTTTTACAGCTAGAGTGCTAAATTGGTGATGCTTTATAGCTAGCTCGCACCAGCTAGTCCAGATTTAGGTCATGAGACTACTAATGTTGCTAATATTACTGAAAATTTGTCAAATCAAAATGGATTGTCTTATTTCAAACTACTGTACTATCAAAGAGAGGCGTGATTAGCCTCTAGGTTCTTTCATTTCACAATAATTGTAATCACTTCGTTATGACGTTGCGACGTTCGTCTTCTTTGTATGTATGTATGTATGTTTTGAGAATGTGGCTCTTGACAAATGTAGTTGCAAATAAAAGCACATTAAGGCAAAAAATTGAAACATTGGGATGTCACAGATAGAAAATTATATTGCATATTGATAGAATAGTTTTGTCTACGAGTAATATTGGCAAGATAGCATAAAGCTAACAGTTTTGTTATAGTATAACCTTAGAATTTGTCGGCCCCTTGAATATCTTGGTAGGCCTACTTGAATAAAAAATAGAATATATATTTACTACTTAATACTAACATACATACATACATAGGTACACATTACAATTAGCATGTTATTATTAATTATTTGATAATGTCTGGTAGCCTTGTTTTTAAGTGGGGCATAGAACATCAGTCCACATGTTTGTTTGAGGTATAGGCCTGCACAACACATCCAAAATATTAATTTCATGAATGGGCTGAGAAAGCTTTTCCTCATAAGTTCAAGGTATGACAACGTTACCTATTAATGCACTCTACTATGTTGGTTGTTGAATAGAGATGCCGGGGTTGTAAAAATTTAATATGGCTGGTTTGTGTTAAACTATATGTAAGGCACTGAGCTTTTTTTGTGAACTGCCCAACTCTGATGCCGGCTTAACGAATTAGGATTCCTCGACTTTGGTGTCAAAAATATAATATTATTATAAGCTTGCCAGTAAGTAAGCCCATATTATGTACATAGTTAATTAAGATCCATTGTTATCTATGATTTATCCTTTCCCTCACAAAGGCATCATTGTGATTGAAATTAATGTACTGTACTTAATTACATACCTACTAGAGGGTAATAACTTTGATAAAATGTATAGTACTACTAATAAGTAAATATTTTTAGAAAATATATATATCATATGAAATACTAAGCTCTATTGAGATACATATTTAACTTCCATAACATATTGAAAAAATCACAACATGGTATAAGATAACACTCATCCAATAAAGTATTATTGTAACATCACAAACAATGGTATTTTCATTATTTTATCACCATTCTTAATATAATACGTGTAGGGGCTACCACACACGTAACTGTCCCGTTTTTTTGTATATCTGTATAGTGTATAGTCAGTCTCTCAAGTATTTACCAAACTAAACATTGCATATAACTTGTCATCAATAAATGTTCAGAGTAACAATACATCAACAAGCATTATCAAGACTGTTTAACTTGATAACAAACCCTCTTTTCACATATTGGGAGGTTCATTCCCTACATTTAAAAATATCATATTTCATGGAGGTATTTTACAATTACACATTAAAATAATTATTAGGGATGATATCGGGTGGTAAAATATGGATTCGTTCTAGCTTCAGATTCGGGTAACCAGAATGTGTCAAATAGCATCTTTTCGTAGCAACCATCTATTACAACATTTAAACCTATGGAATTGAACTGAACAAAAAAGCAAAACCACAGGTTGTCTATTCTATAATAGAACATCAACTAACTAAAACATAGGACATTAATTAATAATTACATGCATAAAAAAGACAAGGCTATGAATTGAAAACTACTCAACAATTAAATTTGCGAGTCAAAGTTTTGCTGTCGAGTACTTCCCATTGTCACAACTTTGTAATTATTATTGTTTGTAAATAAAAAATTATCCGAAGAAGATTCAAATCGAATAGTAGGCCTATGTTTCGGATAGTCTTATACCGGGACCTGATAAACCTGTAGTAGAGCGGACGTGCGACGTGGGTATGGCTAATACCAAAGATTAGTCATGTGCTAATACTCCACCTACAAAACCTTTAACGTCGCTATTTTAATTATAAAGGACTTTCAACGGAAAAGTACTTTCGCTTAAAATAGCGACGTTAAAGGTTTAGAAGGTACTTTAGATTTAAAACAGCAACGTTAAAGGTTTTGTAGGTGGAGTATTATAGCTGCTATAATACCCACGTCCGCTCTACTACAGGTTTACCGTCACCCCCAGTAATTATCAATTCCACCCAGTGGAGAGACTTAACGTGCAAAGACCCAATAGGCCTATATGATCCTTGGAGACAAGAGAAGCCAGTTTGTGCTTAACTCAAGTTGTAAAGCTGCCATTTTGACATAAGACGGGTTGACAGTCTCGTACCTTATCCCCTTCTTTATTTTCCATTTAAGGTAGCAGGTAGGGCCTATACATATTTCAGGAGACTACCACACATGTTTTTTTAACAACACAGGCTTTAGACAGATTTTGACACTAGCCGGCCTTGAGTTATAGGGAACCTAAGTGGGCGTTGTCTGGTTCTCTCCGGTCAGCGTGGTATAGGCGATTAACCCGTGCTAAATTTTTCGTAAGCGATAGCGCGAGAACCCGACCACGGACCGGAATTATATTCATACTGTAAGAAACTATAATCTTTCCTCTTTGCGTGGATATACATAACTCTGCTCTATCACAAATATTAATGACATTTGATTTGAGTTGAAGTGAACTCTACATTTACACTGTTGCCAAACCTTCCAAACTGCTCATGAAAAAGCACGTAAAAACATTTTGTCCGTGGCATCAGCATAACATTTGGTATCCGACTTGCTTTGTGGCTAATGTGAGGTCACTGGGTTGTACTAGATTATACATTACTAATAAAATATCCTTTAATGTGCCAACAAAATCTTAAATGCTAAGTACATTTAGCAACCATGGACAGGCGCGTGGTATGCGAGGATGCCACAGCTGCACACAACGTGGCTGCGTCTCGCTTAGGTTGCCGCCCAGACCGAGTACATTTGCGACAGCGCGCAAACATGGGTCCATTTAACTCATAATAGTTTGAATTTAGGAAGCGTCATCGAGCAAAGTAGAATGCCATCATCTTCATCACAAAATTATGCATCTTGCAATGGTATTGGTTTAGATTTCTTTTGCGCGAGTCAAAAGATACGGCGAGTTACATTTTCGTACGATGCTAATTCTTATGGGCGCTGAGACCAGAGAGAACCAATTTCCTTCCCGCCTTCAAAACTTAGGTTCCCTATTGCAGTGTATGAAATATTTAATCCCATCAAATGGATAAAGGAATACTCTATAATGTAAATTAAACTTAGACTACAAGATATTGCCTCGTTGAGTTTATAACGACCGAACATTTGAATGTAATAGCTCTACTGTAGGGCTTGTACTTATAATAAGGCTATACTCATATTCATCATATTGATGCCAGTATAGCTGACAAAAATACTACAATATGATTGATAAGGATTAAATAATCTGCACTAAATGTAAATGCACATATACTTCTAGGGCTTACAGCAAAACCCCTTCTAAAGTACTTCTTAATGTATGTACAACATTACAGGTATGTAGATTGATAACTATTTAATTGTTTGCCATGAAATACAAATAGCCATGTATTTAATTAAAAGAAAAGAAGTTCACAAATTATGTAAACTTTACTAAGAGCATAACATCATAGTCAAAGGTACCAAAATTTGTTTTGTCTTTCAGTACAAGTCTGAATGCAAGTTTATGTTTAATGGAATTTCAAGAAGAAACATAGAGGGGAAACACTCGGTCAAGTTGATTTTATGTGAGCATTCTTCAATTTAATTATTATATATTAATTTAATATTCAAACTTTTTACTTTTATTTTAGCTTAGGCCTAGTTACCCTCATATATTATATTTTAATTTAAGCCATCACTTCACACAATTATTATAATTTTATGTATTCTATGTATAACTAATAAATTATGGGTCATAACTCATAATCAATGAATAAAAGTTAAATTTGATTTGATTTACCGAGGAGAAAACAAGTAACAGGTGTAACAAAAGTAACAAAATCCTTGCAACTTGATTTTCACTCAGCGGCCACACACTCGATTTCAGTTATGACTGAAAGAAAGCCAATCTATCTATCTTCATATTGTGCAACAGTAAACAATATACAATTACTATTAGGTACAGAAGTATAAAAATGTAAAAATTATTCACTATGAACAAAGTTCCTTCAACTTTATTATAAATGGACTTAACTATACTACAACCATCCAGACACTTTCATATTTTAGAGCTTTACTACCTACCACATAGATGAAATATGAATGAATATCAAATATCAATACAAAGAGCCTTGTATTTGTGGTGACAAACACGCAAATTTGGTCATTTCACAAAAGAGGGGGAATAAGTCTTACAAAATTCAATACAAGGAGCCTTGCATTGTGGTGTCACTAACAGGCAAAATTAAAAAAAAAAACAGGGAGTGTTATAAATATAATTAAATTTGTAGGCCTATGCATGTAATGGTAAATGTTATTCAGTAAAAGTTTTTATTGATAATACATGGGGAATCAAGAGCAACGATTGTAATTGATGACATTTTTAGTAATTTTAAAATGCTTTTACAAATTATTTATCGTGAAAAGCCATTGAAATTGCAAAATGGTGCTTAATATCAAATAATATCACTGATTGTGTAAAGATGCAATTTAGCATGAACTTGTGAAATAATTGTATGGCTATTTCAATATTTTAAAGGCAAAGGAAGATGAATGAAATGCTGGCTAAATCAGAGCGGGTCTTGAATCATCAATAACATGTTGTTGTTGTTTTTTGGGGGGGAGGGGCAGGATGTAACGTCCCCATCAGCCATTATATGCAAACTTTGGGACAATAGTTTCAACACTGAGCTAGGTGCTTAACCTTATTTCGTGGACGATTTTTTAAATATTGTTTCTAGTTACTACACACCATTGTCTTCCACCTCTGTAATAAGGAAAAACAATTTTCTGAAATAACATGATATACGTTTTTTTCCGTCTGCTGGTACTAAACTCTTATTTTGTATTGTGTATTTGTACTAGGAAAACGCTTAAGTCCCGCCGCGTTGATGGATGAGCTTGTTTGTAAGTTTTTAGTTTGCGTAGGACCACTTTTCCTTTTCAAGTGCTTTTAGAATGCATTGTAGTTAAGTTTCTATTGTTACTTGTTAATTGTTATTATAAACCTAAAAACACTCATCTTAAAACCTTTATTCTATGGATTCTGGCTAACTTTTTCAACTTTTTCTTTCAAAAAGCAATACATAACTATTACTTTAATGTACATGTAAAATATGAACGTTGTAGCCCCACTCGTTTGGTCAGAATCCGCCCAAATGTCACGAAAATATAACACGAAAAATTAAAAAAATGGTAAAAGTACGATATTCACGAGAAATATTTCTTCGATTGTACCCAAAAACAATACACCTCCAAGTTCAGAGATTTCGAAGGTCCCCTCCAATTTTCATCAAGATCGCATATGCCATTTTCCCGGTAGAGAGCAAACAAACAGACAAAAAAACACCCGAGTTAAATTTTTTGGGGGTCAGTGAAATTGAAGTCTTCGCTTCGCTCATCCAATAAATTGGAAGTGGATTGCAATGGTCTATAGAAACAATATCTTAAAAAATTGTTGCTCGAAGTTAAGTTTAGTACCTAGCTCAGTGTTGACACCATTGTCCCAAAATTTACTGACTGACATACTGTCCCCCCCCTGCCATAAAAAATTCTGTTATATTCAAGATCCTCTTTTATTTAGCCAACATTTCAGTCATCTCTCATCTTCCTTTGACTTTAAAAATAACATTTAAAGGTGATACACTAGCCTTATTTAAGCAATGTGAATCACGATGAGTATGACCTATAGTACGAATATTGTATCTTATACTGACTGATATTTGCATTGTTGTTTAATATCATCATCAATGCAGGGCTCTAACTATAACACAAGTTGCCACCAAACTGTAGCTAGCTGCACAGTTATGAATGACCTCCTAATTCAATGCTTTGTATATTGCTGCCATTTATATGTGGAATGCCAAATGCAGTTGCTTGACCGGCATGAGTCTAGCAACACATGAATAATGAACATGCCTATGTGTGACTGAACACAATTATTGAGTAGGTAGGTACTTAATTGACTAACAACTCAATGTACAAAATGTATGAGCATGGTGTGACTAAGAGTTGATATATTCTTATATTGGCATTCTATCCATTAGTCTTAGCAGTGGAATGTCCAGTTACTAACATTATTGCAGTTTGTGGGGCATTAGGACAAATTAATCTCAATTCAGTAGGGGTATTTGTAGACTTAACTTTTGGTAAAATATTTCTTTGATAAGTGGCATTAAGTGTGTTGATATTTCCTGCCAAAATAAGAGGTACATTAACAGATCCACTTTGTTTCAGTAACGTATTGAAAACTATAGAGCTACTATCGGGAAGAATAGGTTGATTTTCTGACTTTGAGTCTTCTTTTGACTGTAATGGTAGTTCTACTTTTATGGTGCAAAAGGAGTCCTCTGAAGAATTGAAGGTTTGATTTTGGGCAGATTTTGTTATAAAAATTGAATTGACTGCAATATTCTTTTGAATCATTTCATTGTTGTCTTTTGCAGTATCCAAATCATTACTATTACAAGTTTCTTTAGGAATTTGTGTCACAGAACCATTGCTAGGCTCATTATTAAATGAAACATCGCTCTGCCTCATGGCTTCTTCAACAATGTCATGAAATGCTTCATTGGCAGACAGAAGACACGTGTTCCTGATTGCATTGTTCTTACTTTTTACCTTCGTCATTCCATTTTCTTTATCAAGTTCGTCGTTTGAAGGACTTTCGGCGTGATCACCTGTGGTTTTGTTATGCAGATCGATTTGATGATTATTTTGTGAATTTTCTTCAATACTTTCATCTGAATCGTGCAGAAAAGTAGTAGCTTCAACACTTTCTTGCTTAGCATGCGCTCTAGGTGCTGGTTTCTTAGGCACGCTATGACTTCGTGCGACTGTGCCAACTTCCATGAACTCTTCTTCAGAGAGAGATATGAGACCGCCAGACGTTGTCAACACCTTGCCGTGACGAGTTTTAAGATGTCGTTTGTATGTGTTGCGAGTCTTGAACCTAGGAAGAATAGAATAAAACATTATAAAAATATTCCTCCTTACTGGAAAGTCAGGTTTATGATAAATGAACAGAACATTTCTTTTCGATCTTTATATAATATTTTGTTGGCGTAGGCCTAAGTATGAAGTGTAAAGTAGTGAAACAAGAAAAACTAGTATAGATTACTGGGTATTACCCCCATCTGGGTCCCGGGTTAGAATTTGGACCAAGAGCATGGCTCTGCTGATCGCAAAATGAGAGAAAAGAAAAAGTCCATCTCGCAAATAGTATCAGCTAGGTGAGCTCTGATCGGCGTGGTGAGAAATACACACTATTTCGTTCTCCACACATCTAAGGTATTTATTTATTTATTTATTTATTTATTTGGACAACAAATAACAATACAAAGTACAGTTAAAGTTTATAACAGTTTTCACCGTGTAGTCCATTTTTGCTAAACATAGACTACTAGTTGTTACATAAGTATTAATATAATATAATATAGGTATTTTTCAAAATAGTATAGGCCTATAGCCTATTATATGGTACCTCCTACTAATAATAAAATATAGCAATTATTAGGTAGTTCTGTCTGTCATAAAGTCTTTTATGCTGTAGTATGCCTTTTGTATTAGGAATTTAGTTAGTTCATTTTTGAATTTGATGTGTTCTGTTATGTTTTTTATTGATTGGGGGAGTTTATTGAATAGAGTTTTATTCAAATAATCAGAGTTTTTTTGACCTAGGTTTGTACGATATTGGTTAAGATGGAGGTTATTTTTGTTCCTTGTGTTGTGGGTGTGTATGCCACTGTTGACTGTGAGAGTGTGGATGTTTTTTCTTATGACTAAAATTGACTTAAAAATGTAAAGGCATGTAACTGTAAGAATGTTTAGTGTAATAAAGTAGGGTTTGCAATGCTCCGTCAGCTTAAGGGTACATAATGCCCTGATTGCTCGTTTTTGCGTGATGAATACCTTGTCGATATGAGTCGATATTCCCCAAAATTCGATTCCATATCTCAAGTGCGATTCAAATAGAGAAAAGTAACATATTTTAGCAGTTGATATGTTGCTTATTTGTTTGATGCTCTTAATTGCAAAACAAGCTGAGCTGAGTTTTGGTATTAGGGTGTTGATGTGGGCATGCCAGGTTAAGTTGTTATCTATTGTTATTCCCAATAATTTTGCTTGTGTAGATGATTCTACTGTGGATTTATCATGTGAATTTGTAATGCAAGGTATTTGGTTGAGTGATTTGTTTTTTTGGAATGAATGGAATTGAATAAATTTGGTTTTTGATGAGTTTAGCAGTTGTTTGTTCACCGTAAACCATTCGGTGGATTCGGTAATTCTTTTATCTGCCTTCTCTTGAAGTTGTATTGTCTCATTAGCGGTAATACTTGTAGTGAAGTCATCTGCAAAAAGCTCTGCATCCTCGATGTTATCAGGTAGATCATTAACAAAGATGATAAAAAATAGTGGGCCAAGGATTGATCCTTGTGGAACGCCACAAATTACTTTTTCATAGTCAGATCTAGTCTTTGTAAGTTTGTTGTCTTTTAGTTCAGTCATTTCGACGCATTGCAGTCGGTCAGTCAGGTAAGAAGTTATAAGCTTAAGACCATTCCCACGTATGCCATAGTACTCTAGTTTGGCTAGTAGTACTATGGCATACGTACTGAATGGCACATTATGACCTAATGGTTAATGTGCCCTCAAATCTATCTTCTCTTGAAAAGTGGTGCTTGTTGAACTATATGCATCTAAATGCTAGCAAATCTCAGTACATAAGGCTAACTAGGTCCAAATCACCTATTGCTTCTACTTACATTCTTTTAGGAAATGCTCTAGTGATGCAAACATCTATCAAACTCCTTGGTCTCACTATATCGTCAGATTTAAAGTGGGATTTGCACACAGACAACGTTAGAGACAGAGCTTCCAAGTTGTTAGGTTTCGTCAGTAGCAGGGGCGCCGGATTTTGAAAATTCCGATTTAGTGCGTTCTAGACAAAAATAGGGGGCTGGATGCAATACCGAAATACTGTAGTTTTTGTACCGCGAAAACTAGAAAACTACCAACAAGAGAATTGGAACACTAACGAGATAGATCATGTTACCAAAATAATGCAATTTTTTACAGTAAAAACTAGAAAACCGTAAAAAAATATGGAAGTGCGAGATAGACCATGTTACAACCATCGAATATGCATATCATTACGTTAGCGATCGTGTCCAACAAAACTCAAGTGAGTTTGACGTTTGACTAGCTCTAGCATAGCATATCACTTCTCAGCGCGAGCACTGTCGATTGTCGAGCATGGCCACTCTTTTGGTGGGGATTCCGGTTCGAGCATATGGAAGTGGAGAAGGGCATGTGTCCTCATAAGAACAATTAACAATCACAATGCGATAAAAAGACCCCCCGTCCCCTCACGTGTTGATCTGACTGCAAGAAACAGTGGATTTTCGTTACTTCATTGTGATTACGATTAAAGTTGCAAATATTTCAAATGCAAAACATTGTTTAATCACTTTGGTTGCTTCCAAGTGAAAATAGAAACTTTTTTTTTTAATACCTCAAACTTAGATAGTTATAGGCCTAACTTTTATTTTATTTTTATTATTTTTTATTGTTTGGAGGGGTGCTTCAGCCCCTGAGCACCCACATAATCGGCGCCCCTGGTCAGTCGTAATTTAAAATTGAAATAAAATAAATTTTCTAATTGGATGAGCGTAGCGAGTGAAGCGAAGATTCCATTTCACTACACTGGAGAAAAAAATCCGGAATGTTTTTTTTTTTTCTTTCTTTCTTTCTTTCTTTTTCTCTGTATGTTTGTCTGTCTGTTAACACGATTCCGGTTAAACCGATACTCCGATTGCGATGAAATTTTTGAAGGCCTTTGAAATCTCTGAACTAAGAACTACCACGTTTTTGAGCGCCATCAAAAAATTATTTCTCATGAAAATCGCAATTTTACGATTTGTTTTTTTCGATTTTTAAAAAATTTCTTCGACCCCTACAGGCTTTATCCGATTGTAATGATTTTTCACAGAACCTTAATTTTATGAATTGATATTTCGTGTGAATTTGACGTAATCGAATAATTATTTCTTATGAAAATTTCAATATTACGATTTTTTCCTTTTTTAAAATTACGATTAATTAAAAAAAAATAAGTTAATTTTTTATTTAATTTGATTTAATTTAAAAAATTAAAAAAGCGGGAAATTTATATGTAATTTTACATTCTAAAATTTAAATAGAATTTTTTAAATTGCTCGGATGTACGGCTTAGACGAAGTTAGATTTACTTTCTAAATACGTAACTACTAGATATCAATACATTTCCAATGAAGCAAATAACGAAATTTGTCATGATGATACATAAAGCACGCGGTGGATATACAGTGCCTTTCAAAACAGATTATCTAAAAACAAAAGCTACCATCTTTTGTTTTTGTTTAGCCTACAATCTGTAGTTGGCAAGTACAATGCTTTTTATTAAATTTGCTATGGTTAATCGTCTTGTTACGAAAAATTGCATGAATATTTAGGTGTAAAAATTTATAATGGTTAAGAGCATGTTAAATCAAGTTTGTACAAATTAACACGCCTTACTAATTACGAGTTTTGATTATTATACAAAATTTTGATTTTCTCCGGTCCCTGTTACCCAATTTTGGTTTTGAAAGCAAAAGTGATTGCGTCTGAGGTACATCTAAGTGTGGTCCAAGTTTCATAGTTCTAAGATGTACCGTTTTCTCTGTAGGATCTTATTCCTCTCCCCAAGAATTAGCCAGCCAGCCGGAAGGTTTTCAACAATGTTCAGGCACTTTTTTAACACAGAACGGGTTATCGGATCGGCCTGATTTTTTTTTGTAGGTCATGGACCACATATCAGGTCATATACCGAGTTTCAAGATTGTAAATCTTTCGGGGCGGCGTCCGCAGATAGATGAAAACCCCCCAACTCTGGTAGCTGTATACAGGGTCTCGAGTTAGTCATCGCCTAGCAGTCGCGTTCGCTTGGCTGCGGGCGAACGACCGTCGCCCTAGATAAAGTAAATCAAAATCTTAAAAAATTGCATATCTATCTCTTATCTGCCCTAGAAACTAACATATGGTCTACCTGCTTGGCATCCAACTTCCCAGTTAAACTTACGTAACTTGAGGTTATACAAACCGTGCCACTAAAGTTATTTAAAAAAATGTGTTTTATTCTGAAAGTGCCTCTGAGTGGTTGAACAAATGTGGTCTGCCATCAATCCAAAATTATTGTAAGCAAATGGATGTTAAATTTTTAAGAAACTTAATTAAAGCGGATGTTACACTGGGAAGTGAAAAGAAAAAGTGAAAGAGAAAAAAAAACTTTTTGGAAGTAGGAGTTAACATGTAGCTTATGGGACTTTTCACTAGTCGAACCAAGTCCGACTAGTTTGGAAAGTTTTTACTTTTTACTTTTCGACTTCCCAGTGTAACAGCAACGGGAAAAGTCCCGTAAGCACATTTTATTAAAAGCTAAGCTACTTTTTCTCTTCACGTTTTCTTTTCACTTCCCAGTGTAACGTCCACTTAAGGGTGTAACAGACCTTGATCCGTTTTAAAAGAATATCAATTTAGTACAGACAACTTAACCGTAATAATACTGGCCTAATTTTAAACCCTCCCCGTGCTAGAACATCTATCTATCAAAATCATTTTTATAACCGTGCCGTTACTTTAGCCAATGGAATATTATTCCTCTAGAAATAAAAAATGCTACAGATTTCAAGAATAGAATAAAATAATATTTTTGTTAAATTGTAATTTTAATGTATGCTAGGCCTATATTAGGCCTACCATATTTTGATTCTACAACATTGTTAATTTATTGACTATTTTATAATTTTATAATAATAGATGAAAATGATTTTAATAATAGTTTTAATGAAGGGAATCAGGCATAAATTGCTAAGGGGCTATGTCCTCTCTGATTTTCTTCAAAATGTTAAGTGTACTTTGTATCTTGATTTGTTGAAATAAATAATAAAAATAATAATAAAAATAAAAAATATGTTTGAATCAAAATCCTAGGTAGGCCTACTTGTGATTGTGATGTTAACTCATTGACAAGTCATTGCGTAATGATTAGGGGTAGGCAAGTGGGCCTACCTGAAACTTTAAACTGAATCTAACATTTAAAAAAAATTGTTCTAATATTGCACACAACATAATATCTTCGTACTAATCATTAAAATTCTCTGAAATGAAATTGAAACAAGAAATCAACTAAATGATACTCCCTCATCACCTTTAGAGAAAAAACTGACATCAATAAATATAATATTAATTAATAATATAAATAATATAGATATATAATAACACTTTGCGCTCAAAGAATACTGAAAATTAAACTTTTTTACTGAAAAGAAGCGATTCTAATTCTTGTGACAAATCTGCGACAAAAACTTGTCCCGAAAGCATTTTTCGGGTAGAATTCCGAGACGGATGGTCACCTTAGCCATCACGGGCTCCGCAGAAATTGGCCACGTGATAAAAAAATTACAAACTCGGGAATTTAATTTTGGGCCGGCCCGAATTAGAAACCCCAATTAACGGTGCTCTAAAGTAAAAAGTTGACAGGACATTAGCAACAGATTTTTTCCCAATCTGTCAACTCTTCTCCAATCCAAACTAAACAAGCCATTACACCTTTTCCATACGTCTTCAACAATAACATACATCATAATTCTCTATGTTCCTGCTGCCTGCCCCAAGTGACATACCTCAACGGACAGTCCAAACATTCGTAGGGCGCTTCCCCCGTGTGACGCCGCCGGTGTTCTTTGAAGTGAGAGGGGTGTCTAAACTTTCGTCCGCAGTCTGCGCACTCGAAGCGCGTCACATTGCCATGGATCAGCAGGTGGTAGTTGAGCGAGTGCTGGCGAGTGAATACGTGTCCACACAAGCGGCACTCGTAAGGTTTTATACCTGAAAACCAAAGAACACACAACTTAGTCTAATACTAAAAGCATCCTATTTCTACATTGTCTTTCATAGCAGTAAATATACCTTCATATAATTTGAGCATGATAAGATAATAAGCTAGCACTGCAGAATGAAATAAAGCGATACCAAGTTGGCTCGGGGTGGGGAGACGTCTAGGGTGACCATCCGTCCCAGAAAACCATGATTGTCGTGGAATTCTACCTCTCGTTCCGGTGTCTTGAAAAATGCTTTCGGGACACCTTTTCGTCCCGGATTTGTCACAAGAATTATGTATCTTCTTTTTGGTGAAAAAATATAATTTTCAGTATTCTCTGAGCAGGAAGTGCCATTCTCTTTGAAAAGTAACCTTTCGCGCGGCAGGCAACATTATTCTTGAGACGTGAGACGCGCTCGCCGCCTGCTTAACCCACTCCACTCTCGAGTTGCAACCTTGGGACAGCCTAGGCAGAGGCAACCTTACCATGTGGTGCACGCTGGATTTTATTGTCAGTCTGGCTCTGATTGAGCTACTGTTCGGTACTGTCAAGTCAGTGATATTTTAGGCCTAATTGTGCCAAAACCAAAACGTAAATGTTGTAAGGAAAATATTCTGACGAAGATTGAAAACGTTGTGTTATTTCATATTTTATTATCCTCCTTATCTCGTTTCAAAGCAATCAAAAATGACTAAAATACATTTGAAAAAAGTCGGGAAAAAAATTTCCTGCAGGGCAATTTTTGGAGGGCATTGTCCCCCAAACCCCCCGCGCTTTGTCACTATGGTGTCTTGTATTTGTTTAGTCCCAAACTTTATTTTTAAGAATATGGTCACCCTAGAAACGTGCATCTCGATAGATGCTAGAGTTGACCTTGAGCGACGTACTACAATTTTGGTTGTGACGAGGCGAGGTTGAGCTATCGGCGCAGCGAGTGAAGCTGCTTGGCAACACACCCTTACCAAGCAAGTTGCCTACAGTGCAGGGGCGATGCGTTGCACTTCGGACTTCGCGCCATACGCAAGTTGTAGATCTTGCAGTGCACAAATTTTCACGGAATAAAGCGATTAATATGTTGACTGGAAATATTTTATAACGTTCTGCAGAACGAGCGGTTAATTAAAAAAAAAAAAAACGGGCGAGATCCGGAAATACTGAATAGATTACCAATCGTATTGGGAAATAACCATATCCATCTATATGTTGATTAACAAACGGCAGCCCTAATGTTTTTACTAAGCTGCAAACAAAAAGGTTTCAAGAACACTGTATTAGCACATTCTTATGCTAACGTTTGGTACCCAAAAAGTATCGTTTTTATAATTTTCCCTTTGTAGCAATTGTAGTGGCATAGTAGTGAGGTATTATTAACATTACCAAACATGAAACAATAATCTTAAAAAACAATCTCACTGCTTTTTAGTTATTTAGAACAATTATCACCAATGTGTGCCAACTGCAAATCATAGATCATATCAGATAACTGTATTCTGTGCCTTCATTCTGAGAAGGGTCTACTTTTCATTATGCCATGAAAACAAAATGTTATAACTTATAAGACTATGCTACCAAGCCCACACAGTCCATAGTATACATTCTAGTATACCTTGTCGACCGTAACTCAAGTTTTTACAAATTTGTATTACCGGTAGGTAGGCCTACTGTAAATAGCCCAGTACACAGTAACTTAAACTGGGAACATGAATAAACATGTTTCAGTGGGGGAAAGGTACAGAAGGACGACAGCTTACCTTGAAAA
This sequence comes from Sweltsa coloradensis, assembly GCA_024449915.1. Classification (NCBI taxonomy): domain Eukaryota; kingdom Metazoa; phylum Arthropoda; class Insecta; order Plecoptera; family Chloroperlidae; genus Sweltsa; species Sweltsa coloradensis. The sequence goes on from JAMZAV010000610.1 coordinate 349,784, forward strand.
ACGTTAGGTAGGTCGCACAGACACAAATAGATGAGTAGACAAAGTTGCTGATACGTTTCGACCAACTAGTGGTCTTTATCACTCAGCGTGAGTAGAGATACTAAAAGTAGTTCTAAAGCTAGCATGGTATGTACAATGAAGGCGCTGTCGGTGGTGGTGGCAGGTGGAACTAGGTCTAGGGGAGGCAGAGCTGGGCGCGCCTGCTACCTGTTGTTCAGGTTAGGAGGCTCGCGAGATCTGGTGATGTGTTGGTGAGATAGCTCCCAGTTTCTTAGCTCCAACTGCCTGCAGTCATCGGGAAGCGCCTTGATGATTCTCGTTGTGAAACAGTCTTTGAAAGGGAGGCTGTGTTCAACAGCATGCTGGGCCACAGGTTTGTCTGGATCCATCTTTTTGACACTTTGACGGTGGCCTGTCATACGGGTTCTCAGTTCATTAGTGGTAAGGCCTACATACTCTGCCGGACACTGCGTGCACTTGAGCTGGTAGACTACGTTGGAGGTGAGACAGCTGTTGTGGTGATGGATGGGGTAGGTGACCCCTGTGGCTTCAGCAGTGAATGTCTTGGTAGGTGGATGCATAGGGCAGGTTTTGCACCTAGGGCGGTTGCAGGGGTAAGATCCTATTGGAGGAGCTCTCTGCGGACGAGTTGGAGGCCTAGTGGGGTCCCGTTTGATAAGCGAATCTCCTATGTTAGGTGGTCGTCTGAAGAAGACACGTGGTATCTTGTTGGCCAGATGATGAGTCTTAGGGGCAGCTTCAAGGATGGGCAGTCCACTCTTGATTATGCCGTTAAGTCTCTGTAGCCCCGGGTGCCAGCGCGTCACTAGGGGGATGGCGCTATTATTCGTGTTGGCCACCTGGGTCTTCTGGGTTAGCGCCTGGAGATCCGCTGTCGAACCACGTCACGTTCGTACCCCCGAGCTACAAACGCGTTGGTGATTCTGTCACAATAGTATGAGAGTCCTTCCGGTCAGAGCATATGCGTCTGCCACGCACTGCTAACGAAAAAGGTAGGGTATGTTTAGTGTAGGTTGGGTGACAGCTGCTGTTGTGCAAGTACTGTTGGCTGTTGGTCGGTTTGAAGTGACCTTCACTGCTCATTCACTGCTGAAGCCACAGGGGTCACCTACCCCATCCATCACCACAACAGCTGTCTCACCTCCAACGTAGTCTACCAGCTCAAGTGCACGCAGTGTCCGGCAGAGTATGTAGGCCTTACCACTAATGAACTGAGAACCCGTATGACAGGCCACCGTCAAAGTGTCAAACAGATGGATCCAGACAAACCTGTGGCCCAGCATGCTGTTGAACACAGCCTCCCTTTCAAAGACTGTTTCACAACGAGAATCATCAAGGCGCTTCCCGATGACTGCAGGCAGTTGGAGCTAAGAAACTGGGAGCTATCTCACCAACACATCACCAGATCTCGCGAGCCTCCTAACCTGAACAACAGGTAGCAGGCGCGCCCAGCTCTGCCTCCCCTAGACCTAGTTCCACCTGCCACCACCCACCGACAGCGCCTTCATTGTACATACCATGCTAGCTTTAGAACTACTTTTAGTATCTCTACTCACGCTGAGTGATAAAGACCACTAGTTGGTCGAAACGTATCAGCAACTTTGTCTACTCATCTATTTGTGTCTGTGCGACCTACCTAACGTTTTTCAAGGTAAGCTGTCGTCCTTCTGTACCTTTCCCCCACTGAAACATGTTTATTCATGTTCCCAGTTTAAGTATCCTAGCCATTTAGGCCTCATCTATATACCAAGCAACCAGTACACAGTAAGATTCTTTAGTAACATACCAAACATTTGAGGTAACTCACCAGCATGACTTCGGTAATGGCTGATCAAAGTTGTCAGTGCCGTAAAGAACCGGGTTGGGCTACAAATGTTGCATTCCAAACTGTCTGGATGAGAGCCCTTATACTTGATAGACTCAATTAGACGAATTGCCAAGTTCTGAAACATGTTCATACACAATACTTAAATGTAATTAAGAAAACTAAGAATTAAGAAAAAATTAAAAACTAACCTGATGTTATGAGTTGTTGTACCGGTATACAATTTAAAGAAAAGACAAACTATAGACAATAAAACGTGCACATCAGTTCTAGAAAATCTAATACTTAATTAAGTACATAGGGGCTACTAGTATTGGTATCTAGAACACGCATGTAGTGCATTTACAAACTCACTGAAAAATACCTACAGTAAAAAGTTTTTTTACCTAGCAAATATGGGTTTTAATTAGACATGAACAAGTTAGCTTTATTGACCTCTAGGTATTTACTATTTAGTAGTCTACATCAAGTTAATATCTGAACAGGACCATATTATACTACCTACTAATTGTAGGCCTAAACACTACAATATTAGGTAGTCCTTTTTATTTTGTGGTATAATTCAATTAATTATCAAACAGTAAGAAATTAAAAATGAGTAGTTTACCTTTTCAGCCTCAGACTGTCCAAGCAACTTTGAGTTTCCTTTGTTTTTTTTTAATTTGGAACTTATAACTTCATTGTCGTAAATACCCTCTTGTCTCAAATTCACATCAACAGCAAGTGTTGATATCCTTGCCCCTACGGGCACAGATGATAGAGCTGCAATCACAAGGCATTCTAGTCAATATAATAGGGATGTAAGGCAGGTCCAAAATTTGGGCCGGGCGCGGGCTTTTTGTGCCTAGCGCAAGTTTAATAAATTATTGACCACCCAAAATTGTCTCTGGTTTTCCTCCTGTAATGGCCCGCACCCATGCTCAGTTTGCATGTCAATTTTGCTTGCACATTCAAAACTATGTTAACTTGAGTTGTGCTTGCACAAACAAAAAATTGAGTAAAAGGTGAGGCTATGTTTCAACTTCACAAACCACAACACAGCTTATACGATACAATGTCCCTTGATTATTACGTGGCCTTGCGATTGGTTACTAACGAGCTTGCACAGTTATCTTGGCCTCTTTCCACACACATACCAACTTACTGTCTATTATGATAGTGCATGAGCTCAGATTTTCAAGCAGTGTCCGATACATATCATGAAATCCACCATTTTGGCATGCGCAAATCTCAAAACACAGCAACAACAATAACAATTTGGCATGACAAATTGCATGACCAGACGTCCCGGAAATTCCAGGACAGTCCCGTTTTTTCCTAATGTGTCCCGGTGTCCCCAAAAAGTTTTTGGAGACACTGTTTTGTCCCGGAATTTGAAAATGCCCGTGTTTCTGCAATCTTACCAATACTCCAGTGGAGTTTGTATTGCTCTCGTTGGCAATGCCTCGTCTCTACGTCTACTAGTCGAGTCGGGCGCGTGTTAGGCCTTGTCTATCAGTGCCTGACCTTGAGTGGGGTTTGTTTTGTGTTACAGTCGTGCTCCTCTATTTTAATAGCGCATGTCACAGTGCAGTGCGTCGGAGAAGAACGTGTGGTTTTTGTTTCCGTTTCAATTGCAATTACAGTACAAACGTGAGATAATTGTGATGGGTAAACGAAAAAGTGTTTTTAATGACGATTTGCAAAAAGAATACGCATTTCTAGCTCGCTGTGATGAAAAGTAATAGCAAGGTTAAATGTACTCTCTGTCACGTGGCCTTTTCAGTTGAACACGGTGGTCTCAGAAATAAATGCCTTGTGGACGGACAATAAAAATAGGCTAAAAGTCGATACAATAAAAGCAATTTCAATTGTGAAATCAATCAATGTGGGTGTGTTGACGTGTCTTGTACAGACTTTTATAGCCTTTTGCTAAAAAATATAAAATTATTGGAGTCGATTCATTCATCAAATAAGTACATGTACAGTGATTCTTCTACTCCACTACGCGACACTGATGCAAGCGACAGTCTGACCTTGGAGCCTAAGGTTCAGGCATCTACGTCGTCGCAGTTCGCTTGAAACCCATCTTTGCGTGAAACGATGCAGTGCGGGGTGGGTTTTTGCATTCTTTCTGCCCGTAAGTCAGCACAAATAACTTGTTGTAAACGTAGTTCATAATAATCTTGACTGTAAAATTCAGGTAAACAAAATCAATAACACACATTTAAAACGTTGTAAAACTGCTGTTACGTAGCTTTTAGGGCAATCTGAAAATGTACCCACTTCCCAATGTGCCCTATGACCTTGTCCCGGATTTTTAATTTCAAAATATGGTCACCCTAGCCTGGCATGACATGCAAAACTGAGCATGGGTGGGGGGCTTAAGGTCCTGCCAGATCCTGCAAGATGTTGTTTGACATTTCTATGAACAAGTGAAGCCCAGAAACATAAGATAGGGCGCATTTGTAACTGTTTGTTTGTTTTTACTTTTAATTAGCTCCCGGTAGATCAAGTAGAAGATAAAAGGGAATTTTAAAAAACGCCAATCGTTAGAGGTAATGAAAGGTAATGTTATAAAAATCAAAATTTTGTTTTACAGTGCAAATTTTTAAAATTAAGTCATAGATATCAATAAAGGCCGGTTTACGATTGACGGCAACGTGGGGAGACGTGATGGAGACGTGAACGCGAAAGATAACACATGGCATTCACAGCTTAGCGTTTATGATTGACGGGAAGTGAACGGAATGGAGAACGGAGCGGCCAAAGTTCGTCAAGTCCCAACTTTCGCGCTTGGTTGCCGCCCCGTCGACGTGAAAAGGGCTACGCGCATGCGCAAATAAACGCACAGCTCGGCTGTCTGCAACTGTCATGAAAATATAACCAACAAAATGATGGACGACGCCAAGCTTATTGAGACCATCCATCGCTATCGCATTATTTATGCTAAGGGCCTGAATATATACAGGCGTACAGACTACAAAGAAAATGCGTGGAAATCAGTGGCAAAAGAAATGAATAATTTACGCCAAGCTAGGCCTAGCCTAGCCTAGCCTAGGACCGTAGGCTAGCTAGGCAACTTGTAAACAACTCGTAGTGGCCGACACCCCGCCGTCTGGATATTTGTACCTTTACATGCATCCAGACGGCGGTGGGCCGACAGTTGTTGTACCGATTCCCGTCAATCGTAAACGCCTCGCTTTCCGTTTCCACCACATTCGCGTTTCCATTCACGTCTCCCCACGTTGACGTCAATCATAAACCAGCCTTTAGACCTACAATGTTGCAAAACAAAAGATGAACATTTTAATACAGCACAAACATCCACAAATCAAACAATAGTGCAATCAAACCCAGCACCGCCACCAAAACCAGAATAAGTAAATAAGTAGGTTAATTTAAAACACTATTTTTGGAGTTGTTTCGCATTATGTCAATTTTATTGAATTTTGTTCACGTCTTTGCGCCAAAGTTCAAATTTTGCTACACTTGCAAATTTAAAATGTTAATTTTCCTACACAAAATTACATTAGGAGTAAAGAAAATTACATTTCAGACCATAAATTAATCTTTTGGATTTTTTGTGAATTCTGTTACCTAATGCCAATACGTATTCACTTTCTCTACCCAATCACAACCTTTCATAGAAGTAGTTCTGTCAGTGTATGAAATTGACTCGTAGAGCCATGCTAAAATATGATCTGCAATCCCAAAATCTAGGATGTGAAACAACGAGAAGTTGTCGAGAAGGATTAGGGCCTTGCTGTATGTTGTTTATAATGATGATTGTTCGTTTTCGGTACCCAATATGAATCATGTGCCGAAGTGAACACTGCACCGGTTGTGGTGTAACTGATAAGCAGCATTCACGATGTACCCGTCTATCGTGGCACAGTTCTTAATGCTTCACATCAATAAGTGCAAGTGTACCATTATGTACCAGAATACCAAGTACTATTTTCTTAAAAAAAAATTCTGGAAAAGGTGAATAGAATACTATACCCTACTTCAAGCAGCCCCGAGTACTCATTTAATTTAATTTGAAATAGGCATAGCCCCAAAGGTGGCTTGTTTACGTTTGTTTAAAACAGTAAAAAAAAAGTCGGGCGGACTTTTTTAATTTCTAAATTGTTGTAAATAAAAACAATTACACCTACGGGAGTGTTTCCCGACTAACCAAATCGAGAAATAGGTGGCTTGGTTTCTAAAGACACTTAATATTCTTGAACAAGACCTTCATCACGATCTCAAAGTAGAAACATGGCTTATTGACTTGTTAAAAGTCCGGATAGGCTTAAGTCTAAATGCAAAACCAATTCAATAGCTTCAAAGGCTTGCACCCGACCCAAATTAAAGTAGTGTATATTATTGATGCATGGGCTGCGCATCTCTAGCAATCATATTTGAATTTGAAACTCAATAGTCGATACAGACACTTTTGTTTTCGAATCCCAGTCACAATAAGTAGGGCAGCCTCTCTCGTTGCTACGGGTTTTGGTTCAAATCCAGGGTAAGACATGGTTCTTTTGTCGCCCAAGCACCAGTCTAGGAGGGAAGCCCTCTCACAGGTTGTGCTGTGTTGTGACTATCCACCCTTCCTTTCTCTAACCTATTCTCCTGGAATGAATGAAGAGGCACCCTGGCCCAGCAACAGCAGGAGGGGCAGTTTTTCTCTTGTTGCCAAAGGTCTTGGTTCAAATCCAGGGTAAGTCATGGGTATTTTGTCTCCCGAGCACCAGAGTTACGAGGAAAGCCCCCTTACTGGTTGTGCTGACGGCGGGTGTGCCTCAGTATGAATGGTTCGTGTGTGAAGTAACCTTGCTGATGATGACAACATGCATGCAGAATTTACTTCTTGCGTGGCCCTACCACAAGTTTGGTTATATGTGTTGTGAGTTTTGTTTGTATGTAGTTAGCTGATATTTAGTGGTCACCATCCGCCTGATGAGTCCCAGAAGGACGAAATGCGTTGTGGCTTAAGGTAACAAACAACTTTATATTAGCTGCAGTTGTCATCAGCAGGCAAAAAGTTTTGTAGCCTGGGCTTAATGTTTCCCAACCTGTCAACCCTTCTCCAATCTAAACTAGCCAGTTGGCCTTTTACAAACTAATTGTATATCTGAATAAAACTTTGTATAATTGATAACTAGGAAACGCTCAGTTGGACGCGTTGATAAGCGAGCACGTGCTATAGCTAGACCCACATTGCACATTTTTTAAATTTAAAAATTTGCGACGTTCGCTGTCCACAGGGCCATGTTTCCAATATTATTTATTATTGCCAAGGTATTTGGGTAAACCCGTGTGTAAGTAAACCTTTACTTTGTGGATGAAATCCACCGCCATCTAGAGGACCTTGACTCCTTGGGAAAACTATTTAAACTCTTTGTTGACAAATAATAGACTGCTTCCTCGAAAGTATTTTGATTTCTTCTAGGTGGCAGTGCATTAGAAACTTCGCGCGTCTTTTCGTTGCTATGGCAACGTTCCTTTTGTTATAATGTAATTTCCATCTACACTACTTATCGGATCAAAATAAAATTAACATATTCGTGACCGAACGGACATTCTAAATGATTTGGCTATCTCAGATTTTGTCGCCGTTTAGTTTGAAAAAAAAACTTTCGATTAACTTTAATGTAACTTTTTAACTTTTTGAACGATTTTGCCACAAAACTAATGGCATTCAATCGAGAACGAAGCTTGCGGATGGTCAAAATTTCAACTCGATCCGAGCCTCCGTTCGAACGTTATGGCGAGACATACAAACAAACAAACAAAAAAAAAAAAAAACAAAACAAAACCAGTGACTAATTTTTCCGGCAGAGTCAAATGGAATCGCTCGCTTAAATAATGGTCATAAAATGTACAATGCAGTATATGCCTCTTAACATATCAGATTTCAACATTTAACATAAATTGGTCAGAAAATGTGTAAAAATTTAGGTGTTTTTGATCAATTTGACAGCTTGTAAACACTCAAAAATTAATTTATCTTTTATTTATTTTCTACAATATTTTTTTGGAAATGATAGGTGCCTTCAAAAATCATTTTTACACTTCTGTAAAATTGCAAACATATGTGACTGAAATTGCTTGAGAAATTTGAAACCTGGTAAAATGAGCATGCCTGCTTCCTCTTAAAGGGGTATTCACACGCTAAACTCAAATGAAAAAATATATTTCATTCAGGCTTACTAATGACTAATGAGTAATAATGAATTTTCAATTTAGAAATTAACAGAAAAATTAATGGGTCCACCATGACCCCCCCCCCCCCCAATTGTTGTTTCGAGCTAAGTCCCATGGGCATAAAATCTCCAATAAGAAATAACATGGGGACAACCTTTATGCCCCGTGACCTTGGAGGATTATGATCCAAAAAAATATTAGCCATTATTGACATGCTTTTCTGTAAATCCGCTAGATTTTGTTTTGTAATTTAAGCACGTGGTTCGGTCAAAATATGCTGATTACCAAGAAGGGGGGTGATTTTGGGATGCATATTTTTTGTGTGTTTGAGTTTATTTGTGCACAATTTCGAGACACAATATTATAAAGGGCCATTTTAGATTGGCAAGATGCTCTAGTATCTATGTAGAGCAAAAATAATACAAATTTGTGTAAAACCACAGTTACAAGATATAATTTTGTAAACGGTCATTTTAGTGTAGGGAGGCCTAATTCTATAGATTAAGTGGTAAAAAATAATTTTTGGGAGTAATGGCCCCTTTAATACAAAACATTTCATTCCAAAAATTTATTAATTTTCTATAAACAAGTGACGATTATAAATGCGTACAGAAAAAAAAATACTTGAAATCATTACAGTGCAATTTGAGTTTGTTTTGTTTAATATTTAACTAGATATAAAAAATTACATTTGTTTGTCCACTTGTGGGTCCAAATTGTTGACCAATGAGCTTTTCTGAACACAATATTCAACAATGTATTCATCTGGACTACATAATGCAAAGCACATACCTGAAGAGACGACTGTTAGTTGCGAGGTACTGATATCTACTTCTTGACCAATGTGAGGCAAGGACTGGAAATACTCATCTTCATCCTTAAACATGAACAAAATACATCTAAAATACTATATTTTCTTTCTTTTGAATTCAATTTATTAATTTGGTAAGTATATAATAAGGAGTACATATATGTATGTATGAGAGTATGAGTATGATAGTAGTTATGGTAGGTTACAGACTATATTATTTCAAAAGCGGTATTATTGATTTAAGCAACTCATGAAAACTTACAATTTATGCTGCACATTTAAGCCTAATGCAAGAATAAAAAAACGTTTATGGGATAATACTAAGTGGAGGTACTTATTAAATAACAAAAATTGGATAATACTGTTGAAATAGACATAGCAAGTGTGTTGACAAAATCCAGCATTGTTGTTTGTTATTGTCCTATTCATTATTGGTTCTAGGTCACATAGGTCTTATTATTATTTATACTAGGAAAACGCTTAAGTCCCGCCGCGTTGATGGATGAGCGTAATTTTTTTTAAACGAAAAAAGCGAAAAATTGAGTTTTTTTTAATAGATAATTTTTTGATTACGCTCAAATTTCACAAGAATATATTAATTCATAAAATTAAAGTTCTGTGAAAAAATCATTACAATCGGATAAAGCATGTAGGTTTTATAAGTCGAAGAATTTTTTTTAAAAATAAAAAAAAATCGTAAAATTGCGATTTTCATGAGAAATAATTTTTCGATCGATTTTTCCCTCCGTGCAGTTCTTCGTTCAGAGATTTCATAGACCTCCATAAAATTTCATCGCAATTGGAGTATTGGTTTAGCCGGAATCGTGTTCACAGACACACAAAAATACAAAAAAAAAGAAAGAAAGAAAGAAAAAAAAACATTCCGGATTTTTTTCTCCAGTGTAGTGAAATGGAATCTTCGCTTCGCTCATCCAATTAATATTAGACGGTTTTCAGGACATTGTACCGCGTTAATTAGAAAGTAATAACACATATGTACTGTGTTATTGCGCGCTTGACGTTTAGCAGCATACTGTGAGCCGCATTGTCCGAAGACTCATTATTGACTGCTATTAGACTGATTATTATTATTATTATTATTATTATTATTATTGTTATTATTGTTATTATTATTATTATTATTATTATTATTATTATTACTAGGAAAACGCCAAAGTCGTTGTTAGAAGAGTGAGTGAGCCATGTGTTGAGTACCCGGTATCATTTCCTTTTTCCCCATATACCTAAGACTGGATCTAGACAAGGCGACAAGGTGTTGGTCTTTCCTCCCTAGCCTATCATAGGCTAGAGTGGCACATTATGGCCTTACAGATGACGCGCCCTTATAACAAATAAACTCAAAGTTGTAACCCTATCATTTATACCAATGTATCAATCAACCTGTATGCAGATGTTCCCGCATATTCAACACATGACTCGCTCACTCGTCTAACAACTTTGGTGTTTTCCTAGTCTAGTCGAATAAGGCGCTCTTATATCCGGAATGTGGGAGACCTGGGTTCAATCCCATGGTCGGGAAAGAATGTGTAATTTCTGGATTGTATTCTAAAAATTATATAATATGTAACATGTTTTGAAATGCATATAACGTAGTGTAGTCTATCATCTATGACAATACTATGGAAAACATAGCCAGTACGAAATAAGTGTAAAGACTGCAAGGTTTACTCAATCTCGAGCGGATTTTTGGGTACCTTGAGCGTGCAAGATTCGATACACCTAGGTCACCGCATGTAATTTTCACATCCTGACAAATAGCAAACAAAAAATATTTTTTCAAAAACAAAACTATTGTTGTTAAAAATAATTCCTACACATTTGCAGTCAATTTTTCAATTTATTATTTCTTGTAGGTTTAAATCGCAATGGATCTAGCTGATTTGTGTTTGTTACCTTAATCCACGACGCATTTCGTCTTTCTGGGACTCGTCAGGCGGAGGGTGGCCACTAACAATCAGCTAACTACATACAAACAAAACTCGCAACACATACATATGTAACCAAACCTGTGGTAGGGCTACACAAGAAGTGAATTCTGCATGCATGTTGTCATCATCAGCAAGGTTACTTCACACACCATTCATACTGAGCCACACCGTCAGCACAGCCAGTAAGGGGGTTTTCCTCCCAACTCTAGTGCTCGGGACCAAAACATCCATGACTTACCCTGGATTCGAACCAGGACCCTTGGCAACAAGTAGTTTTAGGGCGCTTTAACACCAAAAAATATTCACGATTGATAAGGTCAATTTAAAGAATCTATTTTTATCATTCGATCAATCAAGTTTGAGTGAAATAGTTTTATTGTTACTTTTTATTTATCCTGGAAACAAGTAAGCTGTTAGACTTGCCAAGCTGGGAAGTTAGAAAATGAAACCATCTATTGATCTTTTTTATCATCTTTTACACTTCCAATCTGAAAACTATTCTAGACGGACATGTCAACAAAGCCACCTGACTCGTAATAATCAATCAATTTCTTCTTATAAATAAATCATATTCTAAAACTAGGAAAACGCTTAAGTCCCGCCGCGTTGTTGGATGAGCGTAATTGGTGCATTGAGCTGTCATGTGTTATGCGAATTTTCTGTTGTTCTGTGAAAAAATCATTACTTAGTCGAAGATTTTTTTAAATTAAATTAAATTAAATTAAAAATTAACTTAATTTTTTTTAATAAATCGTAATTTTTACGTAATTTTAAAAAAAATAAAAAAAATGTAAAATTGCAATTTTCATAAGAAATAATTATTCGATTGCGCTCAAATTTTACACGAGTATATTAATTCATAAAATTAAGGTTCTATAAAAAAATCATTACAATAGGATAAAGCATGTAGGTGTTATATGTCAAAGAATTGTTTTAAAAAAGAAAAAACCCGTAAAATTTCGATTTTCATGAGAAATAATTTTTCGATTACGCTCAAATTTCACACGAATATCTTAATTCATTAAATTAAGGTTCTGTTAAAAAATCATTACAATCGGATAAAGCATGTAAGTGTTATAAGTCGAAGAATTTTTTAAAAAATCGAAAAAAATCGTAAAATTGCGTTTTTTATAAGAAAAATTTTCCCGATTGCGCTCAAAAACGTGGCAGTTCTAAGTTCAGAGATTTCGAAGGCCTCCATAAAATTTCATCGCAATCAGAGTATCGGTTTAGCCGGAATCGTGTTAACAAACACACAAAAATACAAAAAAAAGAAAGAAGAAAAAAAAAACATTCCGGATTTTTTTCTCCAGTGTAGTGAAATGGAATCTTCGCTTCGCTCGCTACGCTCATCCAACAATACCAATTGATTGACGTTTATGGTGATTTTACTGACTTTTTCTCATACTACCTACTTCATTCTTATTATTTTGTTTTCTTCAAAAGAATATGCTCAAATTGGCAATGTGAAACATTTGACATTTGTCAAGCACTTATTATATTTCACAGCAAGGTTTATATGCATTCTGGGACATGTTATGACATCTGCCACCTATTTCTGAAATTGACCAATCACAATCAACTCTTCAAGGTCATTTTACTTTTCTCTTTTTATTGTAGACCAGAGTTTGACAATTGAAAAGTGGAAAGTTAAATGTAAAAATTAAAAACCCCTTCAAGAGCTAACTGTATTTGCTCTATAACTGGACTAATGCGGCACTGTTTTGAGTTTAAAATAGGATATAGTACTGAGAAATTCAATAGCTGTTCAATTAAATAGCAGAAAACATCAAAAGGAAAAAATAAAATAATAAAAATACTTTTGACATATTTATTTATCGTTTTTTTTTTTTTTTTTTTTAGCGGTGGTATATTCTTATGGCGACGTTTCAAAGCGTGACATTTAAAAGTTTTAAAAACATTTTTATTTCATGCTTTATCATCAATAAACAAACAGTTGAAATTCTTTCTCTTTTTACTTTTTGAACTTCCTAGTGTAACGCCCGCTTAAGAAAATGGGGATAAAAAATATTCAACATGTCCACTGTGAAAGCAAGGTGTCCAAGATGCGACACACATTCTCGATTGCGAGGCTTTAAGAATGCAATGGTTACAGCTGGAATCCATTGGAAAAGCTGGGAGTGAGTTATTGGCTTCGCTGTACTGGAGGCTCGAGAAAAAAATGTTCAAATTGGGAGTTGTCTAATCTGCCCTCAATATCATTTTTGCTATTACTTTAGTTGTAGGCAAACACGTTAATTTTTAGATCATCAGTAGGGATTGCCAAAGTGTTCCCCATTACCATTAGGAAACGATCTTGACTTACTGTCACCGTTTACTGTTTAGTAGTCGCTCGCTCGCTGAGAATAATGTAATACTAGCCTAATCAAGTTCTGGTGGGACTTTGTGAAAATGTTTATTATTATTTATTTAATATTACTTTCAAGCTACAGTTTGTATTGTAATGGGTAGGTTGTTTAGCATGGAGCTAAATGCAGTAACAGCTGATAAAATATCATACTAACCATTTTGTGTAATGCTTCATCTAAATCATCCAGACAATTCATAGTCTTATCCTTGCATATTGGTCTCTTATTCAACATGGATTTAATGTTTACAGTTTCTTGTATTTGATCATTATTTGATTTTGTTTCATTATCCCTGGATCTGTGGTGAAATTGGTCGATACCAGGCTCTTCCTTAACCACACGTAGGCATATATTAGGTATATTTTCATCGATGCCATCTATTGTTAGGTTGTGCCTCATGTAATTATGCTCGCTGTAAACACTAGCTTCATCTTCCGTTTTTACAACTATCAATTCTGGGGAGAATTTTTGCTCAAAAGCATTGTTCACGTCCTCTTGCATATGTTGGCTAAACGTGGTATTGCCAACACCAGACGTCCATTCATTGTTCACTTCCTCTTTTCTGTGGTGGTCAGAAGAACCATTTAATGACCATTGAGGTGCATCGTTAGTTGAAGCAATGGTGGGGAGGTCTGTCGTCCACAGGCTTTCTTGCACGTCAACATTGTAGGCCACCACTTGTGTGGCAACAACAGCTTGAGACTCCATCTTGGGTAAATCATTATTGTTTTCTACATTTGGCAGATGACGTTCACACGGATCCACTTGTGAGTGAGGCAATTTATAGTTATTTGGTTTTCTCCCTTTCTTTGAAACATTTTTACCTTCTTGAAATTGGTGCTTCCGAACACCAGGTTTTGAAGAAATTGGCAATACACCTGCAAATAATCATCAAATTCAAATTTGGTCTTAATTTATTAGCAAGCCATATTTAGGATTCAATAGTAATTAGAAAATTACTCATATATTAATGTTTTTTACTCAACCAATATTGTTTTATGTTTACTATTAGAGCTGAAATATTTGCAGTGTGCTCACTCAAAATGTGCAAAAAAAAAACTAAAGTCTTCAACTCCCAATAACATTCATTAGCATAATAATTACATAGTCTCTACCCAAATTTGTTTCATAAAAAATACATCTTTTCCCCCAATACCGGTACTATTTGAAATGTAAAAACAGATGAGTCTATATTTTTTAAGCTCTTATCAATTTTTACCGGAACCAAATGCTGTGTACCGTAGAAAAACAATGTCAATTGACTCAATTCTCCCACAAAATTAACTAAACACTGTTACATACTACACTCCCGAGTTTGAGATGCAATTTGTACCTTTAGCAAAATAGAAACACATGCAAACACACAAGAGAGAAATGCAAATGTTGCATGCAAAAGTCAAAACTCACCTGAGGATGTGTTTTTGCCCCTTTGCATGAAAATAAAATAAGATGTATAATATGTTGAGTAAAAAATAAGATTACATGACAAAAGCATCACAGAGCAGATCATTTAGGGCTTAGGCATTTAGGAAATAGAAAATATTTAATTTGTATTGACAAAAGGATAACTGCATTATTACACATTACTGTATTTACCCGAATAAAACTGGAAAATCAGATTCTCAAATTTAAGATGACCCCCAATTTCAGGAAGTTAAAACTGGAAAAAATAATATTTAAACATACTTAGGCCTAACTTAGAATATGTATTGATGTAAACTATGCACGGTTCATGACCATCACTTTAAAATTTGAGTCATAAGTAGGGATGACATCCATTCCAAAAAATTGGAATCGATCATTGTGACATAAGAATCAATTCCCAAAAAAAAACTATTTATTTGTACGCGCCGTTATTCCTGCGGTCTTATTCCGCAGAGCCCGTGATGATGTCGCCCGCCTGCCCTGTACTACGCGCCTCAAAAACATTGCCCACCAGATTCGAAAAACACGGTAGGCCTAGGTTTTTATTTACTACAATTCAGAAATTAAAAAAGTCCGCCCCAACCGGGAATCAAACCACGGATCTCCCGCATTCCAGACAGGCGTCTTAACCACTAGACCATCAGGATGGGTACATTTTAAGCTCTGAATTGTAGTTGCATTATTCATCTGAATGGAAATGTACCCGTCCTGTTGGTCTAGTGGTTAAGACGCCTGTCTGGAATGCGGGAGATCCGTGGTTCAATTCCCGGTTGGGGCGGATTTTTTCAATTTCTGAATTGTAACAATTACACCTACGGGAGTGTTTCCCGACTAACCAAATCGAGAAACCGTACAGTTTGCTATGATTTTCTCGATATGCGAGTTAAAGACGACCACCAAATTTTTAATTATCAAAAATGCAAATAAATATCGTCTTATATTCAGGTAAATAGTAAATACGGTACATAGTAAATCAGCTATAGCTAGAGCATTAATATAGGTGGTGGTTGTTGTTTAACATCTCTAATATACTACTATGAGTATTTGGAAGGATGAGTTTAGGGGGTTTGGGTATGGGGTTTGTATGGATTTTTTTTTTTTAGGGAACTCCACCCCTGTTGTTTTTTTTTGGGGGGGGGGGGTTTTGGGGTTTCATGGGAGAGAAAATATGTTTTCCAAATATGTTTCATGATTTTGGGAACTATAGGCCTACCCTTTCATATGTTTTTTTTTTGGGACGGGTTGATTTTTTTGTAAGGGGGGAGTGTTTTGGGGTTGATCTAAAATTGTATAAGAGAGAATTATGGTTTTTCAAACACGTTACATAATTTTGGGAACCATCCCATCCTTTCTGATTATTTTTTTAAGTGCTTTTTATGGAAAATAACTTGGCACTTAACACTGCAAAACATATTTAACACTTGAAAGGTTAATTAATAAATTTCAATTGCTAGCAATTATGACCAAACAGGTGGGTTCAACATTCAAATATTATGTGAACATTTAGGTAGGCTAATACTGAAGGCTTCCCTAGTGTCATTTGAAAGAAAAGGTTGAAAAAGTTAACTGGAAGGCTCCAAAACCAAGGTCTTAAAGGGGCTTTTACCACAAAAAATTATTTTTTACCACATAATCTATAGCACAATACTACACTAAAATGACTGTTTAGAAAATTACTAGGAAAACGCTTTAGTCCCGCCGCGTTGTTGGATGAGCGTAATTGGTGCATTGAGTAGCCAAGTGTTATGCAGATTTTCTGTTGTTCTGTGAAAAAATCATTACTAAGTTGAAGATTTTTTTAAAATTTATTTAAATTAAATTAAAAATAAACTTTAATTTTTAATGTTTTTAATTAATCGTAATTTTAAAAAGGAAAAAATCATAAAATTTCGATTTTCATAAGAAATAATTATTCGATTGTACTCAAATTTCAAACGAATATATTAATTCAAAAAATTAAGGTTCTGTGAAAAAATCATTACAATCGGATAAAGCAGTTGGTGTTTAAGGAAAGAATTGATTTAAAAAAGAAAAAACCCGTAAAATTTGATTTTCATGAAAAAATTTTTCGATTGCGCTCAAATTTCACACGAATACCTAAATTCATAAAATTAAGGTTCTGTGAAAAAATCATTAAAATCGGATAAAGCATGTAGGTGTTATAAATCGAAGAAATTTGTAAAAAATCGTAAAAAATCGTAAAATTGCTATTTTCATAAGAAATAATTTTTCGATTGCGCTCAAAAACGTGGCAGTTCTAAGTTCAGAGATTTCGAAGGCCCTCGTAAAATTTTATCGCAATCGGAGTATCGGTTTAGCCGGAATCGTGTGGACAAACAGACAAAAATCCAAAAAAAAAAAAAAAAACATTCCGGAATTTTTTCTCCAGTGTAGTAGAATGGAATCTTCGCTTCGCTCATCCAAAAAAGTTAACTGGAAGGCTCCAAAATCAAGGTCTAAAAGGGGCTTTTACCCCAAAAATTATTTTTTACCACATAATCTATAGCACAATACTATACTAAAATGACTGTTTAGAAAATTATATTTTGTAACTGTGATTTTACACAATTTTTTAAAATTTTTTTGATCGATAAATTTGCAAAATTGAATTGGCGTTTTGGGGAATTTCTTAAATCGGCTTCAACTGGCTTCTTTTTTGTTCCACGTAGATACTAGAGCATCGTACCAATTTAAAATGGCCCGTTATAACATCGTGTCTTCAAACTGTGCACAAATAAAGGGTCTCTCAAATACGCAAAAACATGCAATCAAAAATCACACCCCTTGTTGGTAATCAGCATATTTTGACCGAACCACTTGCCCGAATCACAAAACAAAATAAAGGATTTACATACAATGCTGTAGGTTTCGCCAATAATGGCCAATCTTTTTTTGGATCAAAATTCTCCATGGTCACGGGGCATAAAGATCGTCCCCATGTTATTTCTTACGGGAGATTTTTGCCGATGGGTAGAGGTAGTGAAAAATGGTGATAAAGAAACTAAAGTATTTTTTTAAATATCCATTTTATTGCCTAAAATGTAATATTGCCGACAAATTATATCATTTAGAGATGGAAAAAACACATTTTGAAAACGCGAATTTCGCGAAATCGTACAAAACTGGTCAAAACGCGATTTAACTCGCTCCAAAATGTTTGTGAATTTTGGTGGAGGTGCCGGTCTAGATTTGTGAATTTTGGTGGAGGTGCCGGTCTAGACCAAACATTACGCGCGCAGCGGGCGGAACATCGTTTCGCGACGTCACGGGCTCCACGGAAACAGACCGCCAAAATAACGACGCATATCACGGACTCCGCGGCAATAGTCCACAAAAATAATGGTGCGTACAAATATTTATTTTTGCTTGGGAATTGCTTCTGAATAGATTTGTGGGTCACAATGATCGATTCAAACTCATTGGAATCGATGTCATCCCTACTTAAAGAAATCCTTTTTTCAAAATTTTGATGATTTTTTTTTTTTTTTAGGTAGGGCCTATGTTTTGACCATTTAAATGAAATCGCAAAAAACGCGAAATTTGGGTTTTATAAAACGAAATTTGGGTTTTTATATCACCATTTCTCACTACCTCTACCGATGGGACCTAGCTAAAAAAATACCAAGTTTGACAATTTTTTCGGGTCATGGTGGACCCAATAATTTTTCTGTTAATTTCTAAATTCTTAACT
The DNA here is from genome assembly GCA_024449915.1 of Sweltsa coloradensis. Classification (NCBI taxonomy): domain Eukaryota; kingdom Metazoa; phylum Arthropoda; class Insecta; order Plecoptera; family Chloroperlidae; genus Sweltsa; species Sweltsa coloradensis. Next base: position 368,049 of record JAMZAV010000610.1, read on the forward strand.
AGTTAGCCTGAATGAAATATATTTTTGAGTTTAGCGGGTAAATGCCCCTTTAATACATACCTTTTATAAGCCCAAAATAAATCCCACGTTTACAAAAACATGTAAAAATACAGCCAAGCGTTACACTCAAAAGTTTGGAGATATCTAAAAGAAAGGCAAAGCTCAATATATAATATATACCCTTGACCCTTCTACATTTGCACACTATAGCAATTACCTACATAAAATCACTTTGTCCTGTGACTGACTGTGACAACATACAAAACTCGAAACAAGTGTAAAAATAAAATATGTTTCACAATTTGTCAAAAATAGCATTTGAATTTTTCTTGTAGTATTACTGATTTGCATCAATTGAATTTAAATTTAAGGATAAAGTAAAACTCCTAGACATTGTCATATCACACATGAAAATACAAATTTCTAGCTCTGTGGTATTAAATGCTTTAATTTGTTAGGCTAGGCCTACTTGCATAGATAGATTAGATAGGTTAATGACTTGTTTTTAAAATTTGATATACTAGAATAAAATCCACATCTAGTGCTAGGTGCATGGGCGCCACCAGGAGTTTCTCTAGGCTTACCTTTGTTTGATGCCAAACAGGGCTCAAATTTTTATAAAGCAAGAGAAATGTGTTTTGATGCGGCGCGGAATTACAGAGGTCTGGGGAAAGACCCCAGCTGGCGGAGGCTTTTGACTGCTTAAAGTTTGGTGGCCTAAAACGCGTTTCAAGGTGGATTTGTATCCTAAATAACGGTGAATTTTTATAGCCAAACATTACAATTTGCCCCTAAAACAGGTCCTAAACCAAGGATGCGCCCCCCTTGCCCCCCCCCCCTCTCCCAGCGCTTATGGCTAGGTGGAGTGTCACTCACACCATTACATCAATCACTTAATAGAGTAGACACTTCCCAGCTTCTAATTTAAAAGTTAAGGTCGTAGGGATGAGGTGGTATTTCTTGTGCATGGCTGTCTTTAAACTTTAAAGAACATACTTTAGCCTCTACTTACCCAGGCTCATGTCTAAACTAAAAATAGAGATTATGGAAAGTGTACTTTCCTGTGTTGTTAAAATCGTCATTGAATAACCATAGTCTAACCTAACTTCCAATTTCAATTTGTCAACAGCAACACATTGTTGTGCACGGTGGCCTCTTTAGTTAGGTACGCAATATAGGCCTACTTACTTGGTACTTCCAACTTTCTGGCTTCAATGTGCTGCAGAAGGTGGTCTTTCATGTGTTGCCGAGCTTTATTTTCACTGCCAAAGCTAGAGAATCGTTGTTGGCAGTGCCCGAGGTCAAACGTACACGTAAAGGTGAAGGTGCGGCGCATTTCATTGCCATCAAATTCGGAGAACCGTTTTATTAAACTGTTTGCTGACAAATTACTGAATTTATTGGTTGCTCTGTATTCTTTACCACCATGGGCAGCCGACTGTAAGTGGAGAGAATTTAGAATTAGATCAATCTATTTTAGAGTGAATGGCCTAGGTTGTAGGCCTCTAGGGGCGTACTTAATTTCAACCCCGGTTGAATAATTATTGATTTTGTAGCATTCAATGGATTAGTTTGAATTGGAGAAGAATCCACCACTTTGGTTGGCAACAGTAGATACAATTACCTAGCATACCTACATTACAAAAACTTCCCAGTCTTATGCTAGTTTCTCATACCAACATAATGGTGTAGGATGATGATGATGATGATGATGATGATGATTTTGTTGCTAAACGTGTCATAGTAATGCACTAAGAAGGCTATTCGAGATAGTGAGTGGTGAAAGACATTACAAAAAAAACATGCCTTATGCAGGATTCGAGCCCATGTCCTCGTAGAGCCATACGCTTGGGACCAGCGCCCTAATCCTATGTGCCACCGCGGATTGCAATGGTGTAGGAAGTAAGGCGTTGGCCAGTCAGGCTCCATAATGACTAGGACTCGGATATTTAGGACCTTTGAAAGTAAAATTAGCAGGCAAAAAGTACCTTAAAAAACACAAAAAAAAGTCTGAAAAACTAAAAAAAGAGCATTAATTTCTAGCAAACATATTTTTAGTCTTCTCTTTTTTTTTTCATATGCCCACATTTTTGGCTTACTGGGCCATCACCATCATGCATATTCTGGTTTTCCAGTAGGACAGGCTTCTATTTCCTCAATGGCATAGTTCATGCCAAGAAGGGCATCAATTTTGTCTTTAAGACTTGAACATCTCATCAGATGCTCTCTGTTCTGTTCTTCCCTCCCACATAGGCTGCAACTAGGTACTGCTATCGGTGATTCTTATCCAATGTAGGTGCTTTCCAAGCAGATCACGTCCTGTTTGAAGTCTAAATTGTGCAGTAGCTGTTCCATGTTTGACATTTCCAGTAGGTAGGGGCCTAGTTATCTTTGGCCATGCTTTTCTTTATTAATCCTAATTAATTTAAAAATTAATATGAACCAATATATGATAAAGAAGGTTGGACTTAAAACAGCACCTTGTGGCACTCCTGTCTTAGTCTGTTTATAGGGAGACCTCTTGTTGTTATACCTTACGCTGATAACGCTGATGGTTGGCTTATAAACATTTTTGTCCATCTAACTATGTTCTCTGGTACTTCAAGATTGTTCATTTTCTCTATGAGTTTATTGCGATCCATCAAGTCGAATACCGATGCAAAGTCAATGCAAGCCACCAGAGTGAACATCTTCATGATAAAACGTTCCTTTACATCTTGTTGTAAGTATGCTATTTGATAGTACTTCTATTATTGCAAAAGCCCGCTTGATGTGGTGACAGTACATTATTTACTTCTAGATAGAATTGTAGCCGGAAGTAATAATAATAACTTTATTCACCTTGACTGGTACATTGCACAAGTAGGCTATAACTCTTTTTAGAGTAAGTGAATAGCCTAGCCTATGGTAAAGAGTAATACATAATTGTTAACAATTTTATAAAAATTACATTAAAATATACATTTCATAATTTCATAATATCTTCCCTTCTATTAATACATAATACTTATTTTTGTATTGAATTGTTTATTTATATTAAATTATATTCATGAAAATACATAGAAGTTTCAGAAGTGTGAAGGAAAGTTGAGTGTAAAGCTATGGGTGGGGTATTTGTATACAGCACCTGAAAAGATAAACCACTGAAAACTTCCCATCAACGATGCTAGCTCACGATTCACCTGCAAAGCCAATCTCTCCGTAATCCTGATGGCTACCAAGGAACCATCTGTAAGCTAGAAGAGTCGCCACCTGGCCTTCGCAACATCGTCTCTATCCAATCCCGATGTGACTACCATCATGTCTGCAGCCAATCCTAACGCTGCAGCACAACGTCTCCAGTTGATCCAGTCCTATTTGCTATGACACCCGGGCTACTAAATCAAGATATGGACCAGGTATCAGAATCATCTAACTTGAAGCTTCCATCCCACTCTACAAAGATGCTTCAGTTAGACACTCAGCCCCTGGTTGCCAAGGACCCTGCTGCTGGTTTAGACCAGCCCTCCCAGCCTAGATATCTACCCGAAAATGCAGTTCAGCCTGAAGACTGGACAAACACATCAGCCCAGCCGGATGTAGACAATCCTCAGGCAGATCCAAAACAACAAATTACTCATATTTTGACTTCCCGTAAAACAAAAAAGATAATGCCACCACGTAGAACCATTCCGTCCCGATTATCTAAAAACAAAAAATAAAATCATACCTTCCTCAAATTTTCAATTAATCAAAAGGGTCTCAAGACCACCATAACTCCCTCCGTAGACCAACACATTCTATCTCAAAATCCTAAATTCACAAAGACTGATCCAACAAAAACTGACCTAATCAATACTCAGCATGTATCATCACAAAAGGCACTCCCTAGCATAATGTCCCTTAACATTCGATCTATAAAAAATAAAGTTGATGAAGTAGAAGTGTTCCTTGATATTCAGTCGCCAGACATATTCTGTATTTCGGAACACTGGTTGTCTGCCTCGGAAGCCATAAAACTTGCAATTCCCCAGTACTGTACTTCCAGCATTTACTGTAGAACCTCTCCATTTGGCGGAGTTGCAATATTTGCAAAATCATGGCTTCATACTATCCTTATTCCAGGCATTCATGATAATTGCATTGAAAAAGTGTTTGAGTGTACTGGAATCTTGTGGAGAGGAGTTAATATAGAAGTGATCATCCTCTCCGTTTATAGACCACCCTCTACTAGCATCTCACAATTTATTGACAATCTAGAAGCAACTCTTATCCGAGTTACCAAACTTAATCCAAATGCAGAGTTAGTGGTTTGCGGTGACTTCAATATTGATCTTCTTAAACCATCAAAAAATACTGTTCTTTACCAAGACATTCTAAACTCCTTTGGTCTAATAGCGTCAGTATTCACTCCAACACGTACAACCTCTACCACCTCTACTCTTATAGACAATATATTCACCACGTTCAATTTAGGACACCTTCAAGGGGAAACTTTACAAGTAGACTCGTGTTTATCAGATCATTTTGCACTCTTCCTTAAATTCGAATCTTCAATAAACTGGAGTGGTCCAAGCTGGACTCTAAAACGAAAATTTAATGAAAGAAATACTTAAAAATTCCTTGAACTCCTTCAAGATGAGCTCTGGGTTGCTGCTCAAAATATATATACTGTCAATGAGTGTTTGATGCATTCCATTCACATATGTGGTATCTCTTTAACAAAGCCTTTCCAGTTAACAGATGTAATACTATTAAACCAGTTAAATCAAAGAAATGGATTACAACTGAGATTCGCTCAGCAATCTGCCGACCTCAGGAACCTACATGCACTATGTAAGAGAAAACCACTTGACCTTATTCATAAAGGCAATTACAATAGTTTAAAAAATCTTCACTCTAAAAATTTAAAAATAGCCAAAAGAAAATTTAACGATAGCATTATTTTATCTTCCACAAATAAATCTAGGGCATCCTGGAACATTATCAGATCAGAGACATCATCATCTACTTCACCTATAAACATGGCAATTGCGGTTGATGGGAAAAGGATCGATAATCCTTTTGAGGTTGCTAATAGATTCAACGTGTTCTTTAAAGAAATTAGTGCTACACCTCTTTTTAAAACTCCTATTGTGTCTGATATATTGAGACCAATCAAATCATTCTTTTTATATCCAACAAATCCTACAGAAATTTGCAAACTAATGAAGAAAGTATCTCCTAAGTACTCGTGCGGACATGATAGCATACCTAGTGCCATCCTAGTGAAATCAATTTAACTTATTGCATTGCCTCTTTCCAACATTATAAACATGTCGTTCGAAACTGGCACTTTTCCCACAATTTTGAAGCAATCAACAATTGTCCCTAGAGTATAAATAAAAAAGGAAAGAATGATATTTTTGATAACTATCGCCCAATCTCGTTACTCTCATCGTTTTCCAAAAATTTGAACTCGTAATGTACAATCGACTTTCCTCCTATCTCAATAAATATCACATTCTAGATGACAGTCAGCATGGCTTCCGTTCTGGGAAATCTACGACGACAGCTATTTTTTCATATCTCTCATCGCTTTACTCTGCTTTAGACAGAGGGGATCAAGCCATTGGAATCTTTTTTTATATAAGCAAAGCTTTTGATACAATCGATCATGGAATTCTCCTCAAAACACTACATTCCTTAGGCATTATATCGGCCCTGCACACAGTTGGATAACGTCATTTCTCACTAACCTCAAACAAACGGTGAAAATAATGTCATCGAAATCACACATTCCTTCAATATCTGACCCACTCCCAATAACTAGTGGTGTCCCCCAAGGGTCCACGCTTGGCCCTCTATTTTTTATAATATATATTAACAGTCTTCCCAAACTTCTTAATATGGAAAATTTCCAGGACATTGTAAAATCTTTCCTCACCTTATATGCTGATGACATCAACTCCCTCCTCATAGCCCCCCATAATGTGAATTCAATGTTGCTAAAATCAGCTGCAAATTCTCAAGTATCACAAATATCATCATACTGTAAGTCTAGTAGACTGGCTATCCAAACAATAAAAACAATTTTCTTAAATTTTCATACTAATGCATCGCAATACCCCTTAAGCCCCCTTATTCGTCTGGATGGTAAGAGTATAGCAAGGCAACCTACTGCAAAAATTCTAGGGCTTACTGTGAGTGAGTCCCTTGACTGGCTTCCACATATCCAGACATTGGCACCGCGTCTGCTAAGTGGTTGTTTCATGCTTCGAAGGCTAAAACTTCTTGTGAGCCCTTCTACGTTTTCTCATGGTATATCATTCATACATTCAGTCAAATTTTCTCATATGCAGTTCTATTTTGGGGCATCTCAAGTCATGCTAAACGATATTCATAATACAAAAAAGGGCGGTGAGAATAATCGCCGGTATATCAAGGCGCATTCATGTAAGACACATTTCACTAATCTTCATATATTGACTCTTACATCCAAATTAATTTTGTCAGCTTCCACATTTGCACACTCTCATCCTGAACTTTTTTTAACAAATGCAATAAACCACTCTCATAAAACGCGTACTAACTTTAACATATTCATTCCTACTTTCAACCATTCACTATTTAAAAACAGTCCAAGCTACCTCTGTAGTAAAAATTTACAATAAATTTCCACAATCCATCAAAAACGATACTCCAACATCATTTAGAATTAAAATTAAATCTTTTCTCATTCATAACCCTTTTTATTCCTTAGAGGAATTCCTTATTGAAAAAATTGAATTTAACTAACACATTTTGTGTCCCATCATCCTTCTTGTCCATCACATAACGTATGTATGTTTATCTTATCTATTCTTATTAATTGTTCTCTTAAATATTTTTATTGTATTACTATTTATATTCTAATTATAATTACTGAGCTAGTTATTCACTCCCTCTCTCTCAGGAGAGGGTTTATTTTTACTTTGTACGAATCTGTGAATAAAGAATGAAATGAAATGAAATGTTCGGGCGCACTGGATTAAGTTAAACGTCAGCTGGATGAAGGTATTCATTGATGGTGTAGAAGCAATGCTTTATAAGAAGCTTGGCCACCATGCTTGTAATAAGAAGTATTAAGTAATAAATGGGAGTGGGTTTGGGGCATACTAAAGCCTACAAATCAAACTAGTGGGTTTGGGGCATACTTAAGCCTACAAATCAAACTAAAGAATTAAAATGTATTTCAATGTTATATAATTTTCCATACTTGCTTCCCAAACATCTCCGACTCATTCAGTCATTCTTCATTACAGTATTTGACTAGCAATTTTATTTCCCCCATATTTAGAGTTAGCTCTGCTCGACATTGCGCTCACACTAGAGCATTCTGTAATTTTTTTACCAAATTAGTTCCAACCAAAATAGTTCTTCCACTCCCAAGAAGATAATTAGGCCTACCTTTTATTAGTCAGCTTAAAGAAATTTGTCATTTTGTTTTTAGTTTGAAGTTTAGTTAGTAGAGCTTACTTTGGCCAGTATGCATGACTGACGCCGCTTTATCTTCTAGATACATAGCACGTTTAGACATTTATTAGGGCTCACCGCCAGGGTAATCCATTGGTTCCTTGATAATTCCTATGAAAATCCTAGCAAAGGCAGTGAGCCCAAGGTCCTGGTCACCATGGCAACCGGAGTCGATAAAGAAGTTTCCCCGGTTTATCGTCGGTAATCAACCCAAGGACCAAACAAAGTACAATGTTGAATATACAAATTTGCAGATAATAAGGTATTATTCGTTGACAATGGATGTTATAATATATATACATTTTTATATTAGATATTATCATTATTAGGCATAGGTTCATGCCTCAGGCAAACTATTAGAATATATTAAATTGCTTGGCGTGAATTTGACTACATCCAGTTTCACACTTTTGGACGGTGAGAACGCTACATTTCTAGGGCGGTGAGTCCCAGAAATTTTTAACACACGAACATCCAAATGCGCTTCTCTGTTAACGTAGTTAATAAGATCCAGGTTCTCTATGCATGACCAGGCAAAGTAATAATTTAAATTGCAAATTGTTTGTAAAAATGTATGTAAATATAGTGAACGCGGGGAGGGGGGATTAAAATATTTGCACCTAGCCTATTATAATATATAGGCCTACCTATTAGGAAAAAATGTTCATTTTTTTTTATATATTTAGGAAGGGTGGCATCAGTTATCATATGGAGACATATTAGTTGATATCGTAGGCCTACCTTCTTTTTCGTAGAGACATTATGATTGTTGGTAGGTTTCTTATTATGTTTCACTGATTTACTAATGATGATTTCCTTGGTTTCTGTAACTCTTTTTGGAAATTCCCTGGGAATGTGAATGAATTCTTTTTCAACATTGTCGGAGGTACCTTTCACACTTGGGTCAGATTGTAAGGTCTGGGAGGCAACTTCAGCCAACATGTCCAAGAGGGCAATAGATCCCATACCAAAAGTGATGCCATCTTGCTTGTAGTGTGTTGTCAAACCTGATTGATCTCCATAACCTGACAAAAACACAGAAATAGTTAAGCCTAGGTATACACTAAAGTTAAGTTTAAATGCACTTTGCAAAGGAACAATAGCCCTTTTCAAGCAGGCAACTAAAGGAGGATCCACAAAAAAAATTATGTGTAATCTTAAAATAATTTTTTGTTTAGCAAAAACATGACGATTTTACTTTGCCCCCCACCCCCCGCCAACTGAAGAGGAAACTGTGGTGGAAGACTGATGAAGAGGAAAATGAGGAAAGCCATTGACGAAATGTGCTTTATCGCTCCCCAAATGGGCCAAGATCTGAATTTTTAGAAGAGCTAGATAAAATATGGGAAATGGATGGGGATAGACAGGAAGTGGTGGTATATATGGGTGATTACAACATAAATTGGACAAATGTCAGTGACTCCAAAGGACTAAAGGAACTTGTAGAAAATTATGGACTGAAACACTGTTAATTGATGAACCAACAAGAGTTACAAAGAAGTAAGAACACAAAAAGTAGCATTGACCTAGCTATAACTAATAATAAAGTGAGGGTAACTACTAAAGAAGATAATGGGAATAAAGTGTCGGATCATGGAACGATAGAAATGGAAATATCAGGCGAACAAAACTATGATGGGGAGGAGACCAAGTAGAGGAAGGTAAAATTGTAGTAAGAGTATAATTAAGAAAAAAATTGTTGAAGACTAGAGCACATATGACAAATTGAAGTTCCAAAGTGATCTTGTATGTTGTGATTGGGAACTTCAATGTAGTAATGTAAATAATATGACTGACAAATTGATAAACTAGGAAAACGCTTAAGTCCCGCCGCGTTGTTGGATGAGCGTAATTGGTGCATTGAGCTGCCATGTGTTATGTGTGATGTAAGGAAATACAGGTAGTCAAGAAAGAAATAGTTGTTTCACAAACATGTAAACCTTGGATAAATCATGAAATTAGGATGAAAATAAGGGATAAAAATTATAAATACAAAAGGGCTAAGTTGAGTAATAGCACAGAAGCTTGGGAAAGCTACAAAACAATAGAAACACTATAAAATCACTAATAAGGAAAAGGGAAAGGGAAAGAGAGTATTACAGTAAAAAATTGACGATGTTAAACACAATAATTGCCGGATGTGGAAAACACTAAAAGAAATAATTACAACTGACAACAAAAACTGTGATTGACCTGTGATATTCGATGCAGAAGGTAAGACCTCGTTTACATTACCAGCTTTTAACGCGGGTTGGCCTATAACGTTCAACTTTTGCAGTGTAAACGCAGTCAGGTCAGCAACGCTAGTAAAAATGTTACTCGCGTTCGAAATGCGGGTTACTCGCATAAGCTTTCAAGATGGCCGACCACACTGCTACCAGCTGATTGTGACGACGTAAACAAACTTAATATAACCTTAAATATATACGGAATAATGTGGTTGATGATTCAAGACGAGGTATTTCCAAAAATAAATACAAAATAAACCAATCAATAAATCAAGAACAGGCAATACAACAATTAGTAGAGCCTACACCAATCAATACATGCATTACTTTCAATCCAGTAATCAATAAATACAATATAGGTTATGTTGCCATGGTGTTGTGATTGCTGACGACGGTAAGTGAAAATGCAGTGTAAACGCAACCGATTAACCCACGTCAAATCAACTCGCGTTAAAGGCTGGTAATGTAAACGAGGTCTAAGGAGCATATGGATGATAAAGATAAAGCAAATGCATTTAATGAATACTTTTTACAAAGTATTGATGATATTATAGAAAGCATAAAGGTATGCGATGTAAATAAATTAAGCATTGATGATAATGATTTAAGTGACTTAAAAAACTTTAGAAGAACTGAAAATTGTACACTAATAGTCTTGTTACACTATCAACATGTTGACACAACTTGTTGGCTCAACTTGTTGACAAGACTACACTCTGTGTGTGTCACCTCCATCAACATGTTGACGGACATTTGGAACATTCCGTCGAGAGAACTGCCACTTCGAAACTGTTTCATACCAAAATAGATAGTAATTACGTACATATGCCATATACAGCTGTGAATAACATTAAAAAGTATTGACAGATCGATATAAAAGAGTTAAAAGTGTCGTAATTGCCATCCCGAAGCTTTTATGTTCATCTCGAGTCTGCGTGTGTATCTGATGGGCTAATGAGTACCACTCTAAGCGGCGCAGGATTCCAGTTCGCTGCTGGCTCAACGGTGAGAGCGCTCGGCTACCACGCAAAGGGTCCCCGGTTCGAGTCTCGTTTGGGAAAACTTTTTTACCATTTTTTACTCACCCCATCATTATTGTTTGTGTCTTATCTGAAACGGGTACGATTTTTATAACTTTTCAGTGTAAATTACTCGCATAAATAAGTCTTTCTTCCCACAAAATTTGTTTTATAATAGCCCACACCATGGATCAACTAAACGAAATGATCACGTGACAAAATATCTGTCAGCCATTGGTTGAACGTCGTCAACATCTGGTCAACATTTCTCAAAAGTTGAACTTGTTCAACTTCTTGTCAACATATTGCCGTGGTCGTCAATGTTGAGTCAACATATTTCAGTGTGTGACAGCAGCATCACATTTCAATGCTATCTACATCTGGTCAACAAGTTGAGTCAACATGTTGCGTCAACATGTTGATAGTGTAACAAGACTTTAACTGAATTTAGACAAACTACAGGTGGAGAGTTAGATCTAGTTATTAGGAAATTAAAAAATACAAAGGGATCCATTGACGAAATAACGTATACCTTGTTTATGGATTCAATCAAAGTAACTAAGAATAAGGTATTGGACCTGCTAAATAATTTTTTTAAATTTTTAAGGAGTTCAGAACAGGAATCTTCCCTAGCAGACTTAAGGAATCTCTTATACAGCCAGTTAGAAAGGTGGTTGGATCAAACAATATAGACAGATTTAGGCCAATAAATATGCTATCAATCATAGACAAAATATTTGAATGTGCTGTACATGAACAATTATATGAATACCTTAAAACTAACGAACTAACTAACAATAATCAATGTGGGTTCAGAAAACAATACTCCTGTGAAACAGCAATTCAAAATGTATTGAGTAAGTGGCTGTCAGACAAAGATAAGAAGATGTCAACACTGATTATATTCTTAGACCTTAAGAGAGCCTTTGAAACTGTTTATATAGGTAGGCCTAGGCTAGTTGATAAATTAAAATATATGTATGGAGTGGAGGGAAAGGCAATTGAATGGATTAAGGACTTCCTGGCGGAAAGAAAACAAAGAGTGAGGTGCAGAAATGAAAGGTAGGAACTTAAAGAGTGCAGAAATGGAGTACCACAAGGGTCAATTCTGGGACCACTCCTATTTTTAATCTATTTGGATGAGCGTAGCGAGCGAAGCGAAGATTCCATTTCACTACACTGGAGAAAAAAATCCGGAATGTTTGTTTTTTGTATTTTTGTCTGTTTGTTACACACTTCTCGGCTAAACCGATACTCCGATTGCGATGAAATTTTATGGAGGTCTTCGAAATCTCTGAACTTAGAACTGCCACATTTTTGAGCACAATTGGAAAATTATTTCTCACGAAAATCGCAATTTTACTATTTTTTTTGTTTTGATTTTTTTTTAATTTCTTCGACTTACACACCTACATGCTTTGTCCGATTGCAATGATTTTTTTCACAGAACCTTAATTTCATGAATTGATATATTCATGTGAAATTTGAGCGTTATCAAAAAACTATTTTTTACGAAAATCGCAATTTTACGACTTTTTTCGATTTTTTAAAATTTCTTCGCTTATAACACCTACATGCTTTATCCTATTGTAATGATTTTTTCAAAGAACCTTAATTTTATGAATTTATATATTCGTGTAAAATTTGTGCGCAATCGAATAATTATTTCTTATGAAAATTTCAATATTACGATTTTTTCCTTTTTTAAAATTACGATTAATTAAAAAATTAAAAATTTAAGTTAATTTTTTAAAAATTTAATTTAATTTTTAAAAAATCTTTCAACTTAGTAATGATTTTTTTACAGAACAACAGAAATCCGCATAACACATGGCAGCTCAATGCACCAATTACGCTCATCCAACAACGCGGCGGGACTTAAGCGTTTTCCTAGTTAAATGATGTAAACTAGGGAAACGCCAAAGTCGTTGTTAGACAAGTGAGTGAGCCATGTGTTGAGTACCCGGTAACATTCCTTTTCTTCCCCCTACATTAGGCCTCCCTAGTCTATCATAGGCTACAGTGGAGCATTATGGCCTAAACTATGACCTAAACTTAAATACCCTATTATTAGGGTATTTTTTTTATTAGGGTATTGTTAACAATACTCAATCTCGTAAAGTCCCCCACTGAAAATCAGTTATATAACTGAGTGGGTAGACTCTAAATAAAATTTATTTTATTTTATTTATTATTTATACGAATATTATAATCAAACTTAAATGCAAATGTTCCTGCGTACTTAACACATGACTCTCTCACTCGTCTAACAACGACTTTTTAACATTCCTTATCTTTCCCCTACCTTAGGCCTCCCTAGCGTATCATTTAGGCTACAGTGGAGTATTATGGCCTAAACTATGACCTAAACTTAAATACCCTATTATGTATATGAATATTATAATCAAACTTAAATGCAAATGTTCCCGCGTACTCAACACATGACTCTCTCACTTGTCTAACTACGACTTTGGCGTTTCCCTAGTCGAGTTGGCTAAAGCGTCCTTATAGCCGAAATGTGGGAGACGTGGGTTCAGTAGTCGGGAAAGATTTTGTAATTTCTGGATTGTATTTTTTAAATTATTTAACATGTTTTGAAATGTATATAACACAGTGTAGTCCATCATCTGTGAAAATACTATGGAAAACATTGCCAGTACAAAATACGTGAAAATATTGCAAGGTTTACTCAATCTACGAGCGGAATTTGGGGGTACCTTGACGTCCAACATTCGATTAACCTTGGACACGGCATTTCACAGCCAGGTAAATAACAAACAAAAAATATTATTTCAAAATGAAAACCATTGTCGTTAAAATAATTCCTATACATTTCAACTTATTTTTCAGTTTTTTATTTCTTGCAGGTTTCAATCGCAACAGATTGTGCTCATTTTGTTAGCAGTTCTCAGTTACCTGGTCACGGATGTCTATTTAAAATTTCAGCTCAATCTATTTGGCCGTTCGGTCGTATGAGCCCGGACAGACAGACAGACAGACAGACATTTAACATTTAACAAACAGAATTAATCACGACCAAGGACCGATCGAGTAGCGTTGTAGACTACGTTCGCTGCGCTCACTCGTCTAACAAAGTATTAAGATAACCTTCTTAAACATGTATGCGGATGATATGGTGTTATCAATTAGTGTATATGATATAGATGAAATGATAGAATTAATGAACAAAGAACTAGTGAGGATAGCCACATGACATGGCTAGCAATAAATAAGCTTAAACTTAACATAAGTAAATGCAAAGAAATTGAAAATTGAAATTGTAAATAAATTCAAGTATTTAGGGATTAAAATTGACAATCAACTAGATTTCAAAGAGCATATAAACTACATGGTCAAAAAAATAGGGAAAAAAATTAGGTTTATGAGGAGGATAGGAGGTAAATTGTCGTGCTGGACAAAGATAATTGTAAAATAGCATAGTTAAGCCACATTTTGAATTTGGAGCGACAGTACTGTACCAAGAATATAAAAATGATATTAGTAGATTACAAGTACTGCAGAACAAGGGAATGCGATGTATATTAAGATGTGGACGTGAAGTACCAATCAAAGACATGCTCCATACCCTAGACTGGCTAAATATTAAGGAAACTATAATAATGTTAGTGCTAGGGCTAATTTTTATTGGATGAGCGTAGCAAAGATTTTATTTCACTACACTGGAGAAAAAAATCCGGAATGTTTTTTTCTTTCTTTTCTTTTCATTTTTTTTTGTATTTTTGTATGTCTGTTAACACGATTTCGGCTAAACCGATACTCCAATTGCGATGAAATTTTCTAGAGGCCTTTGAAATCTCTGAACTTAGAACTGCCACGTTTTTTGAGCGCAATCGAAAGATTATTTCTCATGAAAATCGCAACTTTACGTTTTTTTTTCCTTCGTTTTTCTTATTTTATCTGTTTGTATTTTTGTGTGTTTGTTAACAAAATTCCGGCTAAACAGATACTCCAATTGCGATGAAATTTTCTGGAGGCCTTCGAAATCTTTGAACTTAGAACTGCTACGTTTTTGAGCACAATCAAAAAATTATTTCTTATGAAAATCGCAATTTTACATTTTTTTAAAATTTTGAAATTAATTGTCTTCGACTTATAACACCTACAAGCTTTATTCGATTGTAATGATTTATTTACAGAACCTTAATTTTATGAATTAATATATTCGATATTAATTAATAATATTAATATTATTAATATTATTAATTATTAATATATTGAGCGTAATCAAAAAATTATTTCTCATTAAAATCGCAATTTTACGATTTTTTTTTTTTTAAATTGTCTTCGACTTATAACACCTACATGCTTTATTCGATTGTAATAATGTTTTTACAGAACCTTAATTTTATGAATTAATATATTCGTGTGAAATTTGAGCGTAGTAATCTAAAAAATATTTCTAATGAAAATCGCAATTTTTCTCTTTTTTCGGTTAAAAAAAAATTCTTTGGCTTATAACACCTACATGCTTTATCCAATTGTAATGATTATTTCACAAAACCTTAGTTTCATGAATTAATATATTAATGTGAAATTTGAGCGCAATCGAAAAATTATTACTCATGAAAATAGCAATTTCACGTTTTTCGTTAAAAAAAATACGCTCATCCAACAACGCGCCTGAAAAAGCGTTTGCGAAGCTTCCTAGTGTAAAAAATTTACAATGGTCACATGCCTAGGTATCTAAATGAGAAAATTACTAACGTAAATCAAATTCATAATTTTAACACTAGATATGCTAGTGAAAAAAGTAAATAGGGTAAATTGTAATATCACTAAATGGTACAATTCTATTTTCAACTCGGGGGCTAAACTGTATGACGAGCTGCCAATAGATGTTAAAAATGCAAAAGATACTGGAAAGCTGAAAAATAAATGTGTTAAATGGATAAGACTGCAAGACTGGTAGGTAGTGATACCCCGGTACATGTAGTACGCTTAGAGTAGTGTAGGCTAGCCCTTAAGGCAAAAAGGTGGTAGAATTTTCCATAATAGTTGTGACTTGTTTTGTTTAACATATAACATGTATTTTGTAACTGGCTATTTAAGCTAGTAAATAAAGGCATTATTATTAGGCTATTAATGTTCAACTGCAGAAACAACTAGCTACACAAAATAATATGGTGTATGTCAACTCAAAAGAGTCTTAAGAAAAACCCGGATCCTGTGTATTATAGAAACAAAATTAAACTGCTTAAAAGGAAATGCAGTAAATTATATAGTAACAGGAAGATTAACAGCCGAAGATTTAATGAATGTAGTAAACAGCTTTTACATCTAAAGAAAGAAGCGAAAAATAGGTTGATGGAAAATTTGCTTGAAAGTAGCGCTAATGAAAAAAGTAAATTTGATAGATTCTATAATCATATTAGAAGCAAGAAGGGAAAAAGAATAGTATACCTGTGCTTCAGCACAACGGTAAGACAATAACAGACGATAAGGAGAAAGCAAATGTGTTAAATCATCACTATGCTAGCATATTTGGGGAAAAGGTAGTGTTTAATAAGAAGTTAGTTAATAACGAGTGCCAGAATGAAAATGTCTTTACATTTAGTCAAAAAAGTATAGGTCAAGTAATTAATGGCTTGAAAAGCAACAAAACACCGGGTTTGGATGGCATTTCAAATGATTTCGTAAAATTAGCGGGCAATGCGATCATTCCCTATTTACAGTTGTTATTCCAAATTTCTATAAATAATTAGCAAATACCAGATGATTGGAAATCTGCATGGGTTTCTCCAATACCCAAAGATGGGAAAAAAGATAGGGCTGAAAACTACAGGCCAGTAAGTCTTACTAGTAGTGAATGTAAAGTTTTTGAGACTATGATTTCTAGATATATAAGATACCAATTGAAACAAACTGGTCATCTGTTAAACACTCAACATGGCTTTCGTGAAGGCTATTCTTGTGAAAGTCAATTAGCGAGCCTTATTCAGGATTTGTCTGATGAGGTTGACAGTAAAGGGGAAGTTGATGCAATACTACTGGATTTTTCAAGGCATTCGATATGGTACCTCATGATATATTGATGAGTAAAATAAACAAATTAGGAATAGACCCAAGAATAGTGAAATGGATAAATGAGTGGCTCACAGGAAGAGTGCAAGTTGTTAAAGTCGGTGATGAATATTCTGATGAAGTAGATTGGAGAAGGGTTGACAGGTTGGGAAAGCAAAGAGAACATAAATCCCAGCCTGAAGGGCTGGGGGCGACAAAACTTTTCACCTGCTGATGACAACTGCAGCTAATTTAAAGTTGTTACCTTAATCCACGACGCGTTTCGTCCTTCTGGGACTCATCAGGCAGATGGTGGCCACTAAAAATCAGCTAACTACATGCAAACAAAACTCACAACACATAACCAAACCTGTGGTAGGGCCACGCAAGAAGCAAATTCTGCATGCATGTTGTCATCATCAGCAAGGTTACTTCAAACACCATTCATACTGAGCCACACCGTCAGCACAACCAGTAAGGGGGCTTCCCTCCCAACTCTAGTGCTCGGGAGACAAAACATCCATGACTCACCCTGGATTCGAACCAGGACCCTTGGCAACAAGAGAAAAGCTGCCCCTTCTGTTGCTTGGCCAGGGTGCCTCTTCATTCATACTTAACTGATAAGCTGATTTTTAGTGGCCACCATCTACCTGATGAGTCCCAGAAGGACGAAACGGTCGTGGATTGAGGTAATAACTTTAAATTAGCTGAGCTGCTGTTGTCATCAGCAGGTGAAAAGTTTTGTCGCCCCCAGCCCTTCAGGCTGGGATTTATGTTCTCTTTGCTTTCCCAACCTGTCAACCCTTCTCCAATCTAAGTAGCCGATAGGCATTTTCACACTAGAACCAATCAGTCGATTGACACCTATCACTTTCTTTTTCTGTCTTCACCTTTGGGGTTGAGATGGGCGAGCCTACTACACCCTCTGGTGGGTCCGTGTTTCCTTGTTCATTACAAGTGTGACTCCTTGTCCTGCTGGGGGGGCCCTAGCAAGTGATGAACCTGTTAGACCCTTCTCTTCTTTTCCTTCAACCTCTTCACCTGCAGCCAAGAGCTATTATAGCACGTGTACCTGTGCTATAGCCAAGAGCTTGCAACTTGTAGTGTCTTTTCCTTTCGTTTTCTGATCCCAGTCACAATTAGTAGGGCAGCCTCTCTCGTTGCCACGGGTCTTGGTTCAAATCCAGGTTAAGACATGGTTGTTTTGTCGCCCAAGCACCAGAGTCTAGGAGGGAAGCCCCCTCACTGGTTGTGCTGTTGTGTGACTTTCCACCTTTCCTATCTCTGACCCCTTTTTTCTTTATTTTATTTTATTTTATTTATTTTTATTTTTATATAGGCTATATATATATATATATTTTTTTTTTTTTTTTTTTTTTTAAGTATGAATGAAGAGGCACCCTGGCCAAGCAACAGAAGGGGCAGCTTTTCTCTTGTTGCCAAGGGTCCTGGTTCGAATCCAGGGTGAGTCATGGATGTTTTGTCTCCCAAGCACTAGAGTTGGGAGAGAAGCCCCCTTACTGGTTGTGCTGACGGTGTGGCTCAGGATGAATGGTGTTTGAAGTAACCTTGCTGATGATGACAACATGCATGCAGAATTTGCTTCTTGCGTGGCCCTACCACAGGTTTGGTTATGTGTTGTGAGTTTTGTTTTGCATGTAGTTAGCTGATTTTTAGTGGCCACCATCTGCCTGATGAGTCCCAGAAGGACGAAACGCGTCGTGGATTTAGGTAACAACTTTAAATTAGCTGCAGTTGTCATCAGCAGGTGAAAAGTTTTGTCGCCCCCAGCCCTTCAGGCTGGGATTTATGTTCTCTTTGCTTTCCCAACCTGTCAACCCTTCTCCAATCTAAGTAGCCGATAGGCATTTTTCACACTAGAATTCTGATGCAAAGTAGCTGTTTTATCAGGGGTTCAACAGGGAAGTGTTCTTGGCTTACTTCTATTTCTAATATTCATAAATAATATAGGGATAGGTCTGGATGGAGATGTGTTTATAAGACTTTTTGCAGACGATTGCATATTATATAGGCCTAGATGAGAATTAACAATATGGATGATTGTCTCAGATTTCAAAAAAAGCTATTGACAAAATAGTGGAATGGATCAAGGCCAATAGAATGAAAATGAATGCAGCTAAGAGTCAGCTAATTAAATTTACACTCAAGCATAAAACTAATGTTTATCACTAGGAAAACGCTTAAGTCCCGCCGCGTTGTTGGATGAGCGTAATTGGTGCATTGAGCTGCCATGTGTTATGCGGATTTTCAGTTGTTCTGTTAAAAAATCATTACTACTTAGTTGAAGATTTTTTAAAATTATATTAAATTAAATAAAAAATTAACTTAATTTTTTTTTTTTTTTATTATTTGTAATTTAAAAAAAGGAAAAAGTCATAATTTTGAAATTTTCATGAGAAATAATTATTCGATTGCGCACAAATTTTACACGAATGTAACTGTGAAAAAATCATTCCAATGGGATAAAGCATGTAGGAGGTAGGTATAAGTCAAAGAATTGTTTTAAAAAAGGAAAAAAAGGTAAAATTTCGATTTTCATGAGAAATAGTTTTTCAATTGCGCTAAAATTTTACACGAACACCTAGATTCATAAAATTAAGGTTATGTGAAAAAATCATTAAAATCGGATAAAGCATGTAGGTGTTATAAGCTGAAGAATTTTTTTTAAATTCGAAAAAAATCGTAAAGTTGCAATTTTAATGAGAAATAATTTTCGGATTGCACTCAAAAACGTGGCAGTTCTAAGTTCAGAGATTTCGAAGGCCTCCATAAAATTTCATTGTAATTGAGTATCGGTTTAGCCGGAATCGTGTTAACAAACACACAAAAATACATACAGAAAAAAAAAGAAAAAAAAAGAGATAAACATTCCGGATTTTTTTCTCCAGTGTAGTGAAATGGAATCTTTGCTTTGCTCGCTACGCTCATCCAACAAAGTATTTACAGGTCAACCGGCTTGGGATGACCTAAATAAAAATATTATTTTTGCACCATTTTTAGGGTGACCATAATCCTAAAAGTAAAAAACCGGGACACATGTACTTTCGTTTTTGTATGGACTTGCGTGGGCTAACCGGGTCTGGGGCAAAGCCCCAGCCGCCGGAGGCGGAAAATTTTTGGGTAATTTTTCCCCCAAGATAGCCTGTAGTGAGATCTGAGACGGTTGGGTTGGGGTTGGCCTTTGCTTTGAGAGTGTGGTGCAAGTAGAAAAGTCAGGTCCCAGCAAATTATAAATAGTCCTTTCTTAATGAAGTGCCACTCGGCCGAATATTTTTTCTTGAAACGAACATTTCCGTTTCGGTTTCGGCATAATGCTTCCTACTCACACGGCACAATATCACTGACAGACACAACACAACCGAACAGTAGCTCAATCAGAGCGAGACTGGACGAAAGTCACAAAACAACCCCGCGTGCACTGCACAGTAGGATAGCCTCTGCCTAGGCTGTCTCAAGGTTGCAACTTGCTTCTCGAGAGTGGAGTGGGTTGGGCCGTTGGGCGGGCGGCGAGCGCGGCCTCTTTGGTCGCGTCTCGCGTTGCAAGAATACTCTGTTGTCTGCTGCGCGAGTGGTTACTTTTAAAAAAGAACGGCGCTTCGCGCTCAAAGAATACTGAAAAGTGAAAATTAACGAATTTTCACGGAAAATAGGAGATTTTATCTGTTTTTGACAAATCCGGGACAATTACATGTCCCGGGTGGTGTCTCTCGGGACACCGGGACAGATACCCGAAAACCGGGACTGTCCTGGGAAAACCGGGACGTCTGGTCACCCTACACCATTTAGAGGTAGAAAAGAATCATAGTATGAAGATATTTGTTTTACAAATGTAACACGGATGTAGGTAAACACTCCTTTCTTGGTTTTTGTGACCAAGAGTTGGAATGGTTTGGAGCACAGATAATAGACCACGTAGTGTACTCTATTATCTGTGGTTTGGATGAAAGAGTTG
Organism: Sweltsa coloradensis; assembly: GCA_024449915.1. Lineage (NCBI taxonomy): Eukaryota > Metazoa > Arthropoda > Insecta > Plecoptera > Chloroperlidae > Sweltsa > Sweltsa coloradensis. The sequence continues at coordinate 388,763 of JAMZAV010000610.1, forward strand.
TAAATCCATTGCCTAGAAATGTCTCTGAATTCAAAGAGCGCATAAGAAAATACCAAGGTTGTTGTTGACTCTTGTCAGTGCCCTGCACTTGTGCAGAATAATGTGGTTATTGTTGTAAATGTTTGGTAACCGAGTTGATGAACTCAAAACTGAACTTAATAAATTTAATCTAATCTAATCTAACTGTTGACATTGACCAGGTGACGTCATAAAACGGGTAGATATTTTTGCTTGCAAACGCCCCCGCAGGCCGCATGCATAGCATTCTGAGCCCTAGGCCCGTCAATTGACAACATAGCACCTAGGCCAGCCTTGTCCAACATTACTAGCAAATTAAGTAAAAGGCCATTAGCTTTCATTGTGGTAAAGTAACATCTAAAAATCGTAGGGTGCCTTGGATAAAATTAAGTTGGCGCCTACGCGTAGGCTAGGCCTAGCAGACGCTTTGTGTGCCTGCCTCAGTCTAGCAGCCGACGCAAAATGTCAACAAAACAACTCGTTTCCAACTGAGTAAATCAACAAGTGAGTAACGTTTGTCTTATGAAAGCGCTAACTTCCTAACATTAAAAATAAGTATGAAAAGGCTTTCTTACCATTTAGCTCTTTGTGAGCGTATGAAGTTTTGCCCAACATGTTTACATTCTAGTTCTTTTGTCTTCAATGGACTTTTCGTCTGCCTTCCCACAAAAAATTGGTTGATATCAAAGATGGAGGTGACAGAACTCCAACTCCTATTTCTTTTCTGAAAGCGCAACAGCAACAGTTGGTCTCAGCGCCGACTATATACGCAAGTAGCAAGGCAGTGGAGATGCTAGCATGATGCTAGATTCGCGGCATTCGCGGGGTGCGTTGAGGACAGTGTTTAGGGTTATGTTGTTTATTGCCTTAGATAAATAAATACTTTGTAAATATTTAATTAGACTTTTACATTTGAGCCTGTATTGGCTAATTATGATATTACATAATACTATAAATATGTTACTATATTATTTAAACATACATACGGTACCATCTATTTACAGTAACATTTTTAAAGATACTTTTAACATGACTTACAAATATGAAGTTGATATAAAATTCATGGGACATGTAAACAAATCAGCACAATGCAAATTGCAATGTCATTCTAAAAAATGTAGGTATTTACTAAATTACTTTTCATTCAATTTTCTCTATGGATGAAGTCACTTCAAACAAGACAGAGCAAGGCAAGGTTCTTGTAAAATTGTTATTTTTCGCTCAGGCTCGAGAGCTTTCCGGTTTTAAAGAAACAAATTTCGAAACCAATCCTGCAACCACTTGTCACTCACTTATAAATGAAATTACGAAGGCATTTGCATTGGAATCGATCAAATGCTCTTTGAACATTGCCGTGAATGAAGTGCTGTACACTAGTGATTGTGGAGAAGTTCAATTAGTGTTGCAAGACGGCGACATCGTTGCGATAATCCCACCGCTCAGTGGAGGTAGGCCTAACTCAATAGGGCTAGGGCCTAGCCCTACCCCAAGGTATTGGGCCTAGGTAGCGCCTAGGCCTAGGTCTTGGGCTAGGGCCTAGCCTAGGAATAGGTCTAGGCTAGGTAGCCTATTAATTCCCAGTGTATATTCGAACGTTGGATTCTCGGCTCTGGGCGCCCTATCCTGTAGACTTTTGCCACTAGGCCTTCACGTTATTGGATTGGGATCCTGGTACTCTTTCGGTTGGGAATGGCCAACTTTTCCACTGTAACGGAAAGGATTTCGGGTGCGCTCTTATCGAAAATATCCTAGAACTAGCGCGGCGCAATGTAGCCAGCGGAAAGTTCGGCTAACCCCAACTGTATTGGGATTGTTAGTAGTAGTATTTCTTTTATTAGCAAAATTGGGTATTTTTACAAATTCATTTCACAATACATTTTTACAATACATTTCAGTTTCACAATATGGCCTATAAACTATAATATATTCAATTTCATGTATATATGCAATTCCCTATACAATCTTCATAGGCATCTTTTTAACTTCACATTACGTCATTGTACCTTAATCATAGCATTGTACTATTATCCCGAGTGGGCTCCCATAAAATACATTTATTATTTAAAATTTACATTAGTATAGTACAGTTTTAGGCCAACTATATTTTATTCTAGAATGAACTTTTAAAATTTGGGCCCTGTTAATATTCCCAATTCGTACCTAGTGCAATACCCTATAAAATAAAATAAAATACCCCAGGGGTATAAATTTACATTAATACTATTGATTTTCATTTATTCATTTAATCATTTTATCCAGAATGAACATTTTTCAATTTTGCTTAGCCAGAAGTTTTAACCCATTTTGATTTGTTATTGCACTTTGTTCTAAATCTTTTAGGATTTGTCCCTCAACACGTATTTCTATGGGGAATTTGGTTAAAAATTTGAGCCCTCTTACGAATATTGAGTTCTCTTTACTTCTTTTACTTACTCTTACAATATTTACATCCATTCCTCTCCTTGTCGGACATGTGTGTATATTTTAATCTGAGTTAATTTGTCTCCCAGGTATTTTGGCATCACACCCTTATAAATTTTATGTATGAAAGACAATGTATTCAGGAGGATTCGATCTTTAATTAGCATCCATCCTAGAGCTGAGCACATTTTATTTATGGATGTACTTCTGTTTACCCCCAATATAGCTCGCATTGCTTTATTTGTTGTTTTTGCAAAACTGTTATTTCATTTTTCCTAATAAGAACAGTAGGGAACTACAGTAGTCTATATGAGGGGCAACAATTGCTTGTACAACAATATTTTGCTTTAATAGGTATAAGTCTATGTATTCTTAAAAATAAACATACTTTTTTTGCCATCTTCTTGATAATATATTGTCCATGCTGTTTGAGGGTTAATTCCTGATCTATTTTATTATACCAAGATGTTTAATTTCTGTCACTACCTCGATTCTTTTACCTCCAATTTTAATATTAATTTGTCCCAAATTCTTTCGTATTTTTTGGTGTACATATTACCATAGCCTTAGTTTTGTCAATATTAGGTTTCATTTGTTAGCGTCTAGCCAACTTTCTAACGTTTTTAGATCAATTTTAAGCTTATCTAACACTTCCTGTATGTTAACACCTGAAATGATCAATAAGGCATCATCCGCATAGGCCTATAAGTGTATTATTACAAATTGTAGGTTATTAGCAATGTCATTTATGTAGATAATAAAAAACAATGGACCCAGTTTGGATCCCTGTGGCACCCCAATGTTGTTTTCCCAAGTATCTGAGTAAAAACCATTGTAATTGACTTTCTGTGTTCGAAAGGTTAGGTATGATTTGATCCATTTTGCAACATTACCTTTGATACCGTACTTTTCCAATTTTTTAGTAATATATCTCTGTCAATTGTTTAAAAGGCCTTTTTTAGGTCCAAAAAATATAGCGACTGTTACAGAACTCTTCATATTTTCTTTTAGGTTTTCTAGGACTAGGGTAATTGCTGATTCACAGTTATGATTTTTACGGAAACCTGATTGTTCTTTTATAAAAGTATTATTAGTTTCAAAGAAATTCCCAATTGTTCCTTAACAACTGATTCTAATATCTTTTCTACTATATGAAGTGTTTTTATTGGTCTAAAATTTTCCCCGTCAATTGCCCTGGGCACCTTTTGCACAGGAATTATTGTAGAACTTTTGAGTATATCTGGTATTTCTCCCAGTGTTAGGGATAGATTGATTATATTTGTTAAATATTCATTCAGTACTATATTTGATACCTTCATTACTTTATCATTAATTCCGTCTTCACCTGGGCTAACAGGTTTCAAGGTTTTATTATTTTTGATACCTCATCCATCGTTACTTGCTCAAATTCTAATAGTTCATACTTAGAACTGTTTTTTATTGATTCTATTATTGTGTTGTGTGGTATGGACTACTAATTATTGACTTATTTATATTTTGTATACTATTAATGAAGTATTCATTAAACTTTCTTGCAACATCTTTCCCACTTGATTTTTTGTTGTCAAAGTAGATTTCATTTGGTACGTTGGTGTGTTTGCCTTTATATAAGAGTTTGAGTACATCCCATAATTTTTTAGGCTTATTCTGAATTCTATGATTTTACTAGAGTAATAATCACTTTTCTTTTGTCTTACCATAGATAAAGAGAGATTTCTCTTTTGGGCATAACTTTCCCATAATTCTTGGTTGGTACTCCTTTTAGCTAATCTAAAGAAATAATTTTTTTCACTAATTACCCTCTTTAGTTCCCCATCAAACCATTTATTGTTCAGATGGTTATACCTAACTGATAGCTTTTGTGGTTTTATTTTTATATCTATGGTTGTTGATAAATTATTCAAAAGTTCGTGTAGCATACCATCTAAATCTGTACCATTTGAGTTCATACTCCAATTTTTACTTGCAAGAGTTTCTATGAATTTTAGTTTTTCTCCCCATCACAGAATATTTTGTTATAGTTTCGCAAGCTAATTTGTTTTCTGTTATTCTGTGTTTTGAGGCCTATGTTATGTGCTCTACTATCTAATACACAAATGCCAATCATGCAGTGGTCCGACAAAGTTTCGTTCAGTATATTAACTTCTACGCAATTACTAAGCTCTGTATATGTTATTACATAATCAATCGTCGTCCTTGTGAAAGAGACTTTTTTATCGGTTTTGCTTACTAACTTCGCTAATCTCGTGAACTCTTTGACCATTTGAACTACCCCTAGCCGATCAAACATTTAAATTTAATCTTTTTTGAATAAACAGTTACCTTACTTAAATCAATATTGAAATCACCATTAATAACTAATTTACAGTTCCTGTTTTCTACTCTTTCTATTAACTCTTCTAGTGCTATAATGGTATTTGCCTTACTTCTTTTTGGCGAAGAGTATATAAGGCAATACGTCATACCTGCAAGATATCCACTTGTAATTTGATTGAGATTTCCCACCATTTCTTTTTTTATAACTCTAGTTCCTATTATTGAAAATGTTATTTCTTTCTTTATATAGATCAAGACCCCTCCAGTATGTCTATTGTTAGAGTCTACTCTAATAGAGTTATACCCATCTACATCTATCTCCCAGTCATCGATATCTTTTATTAAACGAGTTTCTGTGAGTCCAATAATAATTGGTTTTTTACGATCAATTATATCCTCTATAAAGTTTTTTTGGGTAGTAAACTCTGTATGTTAGCATAAATATATCATTCGTTCTGCTTATTTCTGGTAGGTCTATATTAAAAGGCAATTTTTGTATAATTGTATTATCATTATTAGGCCTACTGGGACTATTTATGTTTATATGAACATGTTGTGGGTCACTTACAGTAGATAGACCTACCTGTCCACTTTGCGATTTTAGTTTTCCAGTTTATTAACTATCCCAGTGATTATATTATACATGTTGTTATGACCCCTGTGGTTAAAATGTAGACCATCTTTACCCAGGCTATCTTTCAACAGCCATATGTTTGGGTCTGTATATATACATCCTAGCTCTTTGTTACCCACTCAATGTCATCATTAATCTCATTTATCTCATTATCATAAAACATCTAACCTGTGCGATATACCATTCATCGCTATATTTGCACCCGGGAATTTACATTTCAGCTCGATACAAGTTCCCAATTGTCATTAACTGCATTGCCATTCCTTCTCCACCCTTTTATACTGTTTGTACCCACGTGCACTATTATAATAGGGGGTTGTGTATCACTTTCTATCACCTCACTTTCATGATTATTTTTTACAATTTGGTGAGCTGATCTGTTCTTGAACCTGGATAACATTTTACCTTCCACTCTACCCCTGCCTGTTTACTAATCTTACCAACATTATAGAGCATAGAGTCGCCCATGACTATTACTCTTTTTTTAAGCCTATTTGGATCAATGTTTTCAGTTACAGATTGATGACCTGTACCAGTAGGCCTAACTGTGGCGTCAGTCTCATTTTCTATATGATCATCTAGTTTAGTTGCTAATACCTTTTCATTCCAAATGTGGATCTTGATTTCAACACCAGATCCATCGAATATATTTGCAATTGCTCTCCTCACTTGTGTCCACTTAAGTTTGTCTCTACCGCATCCAATCTTCGGCATCGCGACAGTGCTTATATTTTTTTCCATGCACAACTTTTTAAGGTTCGATAGGCACTGGCACAAATCTCTTAGTTTAGGTGTGTCTCTTTTTGTTCTCTTCTTTGTAATCAGTTGGAACACGTACCTACCGTCTTCTTCCAGGATAGCCACTTCGCCGACTTTCTTATTCTGTTCTAGAAGTTCCTCTCTTCTCCCAAATTTCTTTAGGAACGTATTTGCTATGCCACCAGACATCAGCATATCTTCACCCACACAGTGGGCTAAGGAGGATTCTTCATTGTCGAATAAGTTGGTTTTTATGATTTGGATAGAGCCACTTCCTTTCATTTTTGATTTAGTAGCAGGACCATCTAGACCTGGTTCCTGATATTTTTTCTCTCGTTGGTCTCTCTCCATTTGTTCTTTCATATCATCCACTCTTACTTGCAGTATGTCCCATCCACTTTCCATCATTTTTGTTCTGATGTTGTCTTCGTTTTCGTAACTTGCCTTGATGTTTTCCATCCGGTTCATCAGTAACGAATTATTTGCCATTGCTTCGCATCTCATGTCTCTCACCACCACTTTTGCTTCTTCTACATCTTCTCTCATGACCAAGTATGTACCTTGGATCATGTCTCGGATGTCGTTGACATCGTCTTGTAGTTTTTTTATCACTTCATTCATATATTTAGATCCACTTTCATCTATTGCATTACATTCACATTGAGCATCGAAAGAACATAACTTACAACACCACACAGTGTCTTCCTTCCATTTACAAGCTTCCTCACTATCAACTCCAGCACACCTGAAATGGACCCAGCGGTCACAGCAATCACACATAATGCCACTGGCAACAACCCTTGAACATATTTTGCATTTGTTGTTTACTATTATTCTATTGATGTGCATTTTATATGCGCTTCCTCCCGGTGCCCTTATCATCTTGGCAGAACTATTTTCTTACAGTCATCAATCTTGTTGTTTATCTAATTTTAAACATTGTTGAAAAGATGCAGACGAAAACAAAAACACTCCTCAAATGTCAATTTTTTTAAAACTAATCACAATGTCACAGTGTCATCTACACAAAACTCTTTTCAAACACTTATCTGTCACTACCCATCCATCTAAAGATCAGTAAAATTCTAAGTCACAAAATATGCAGTAATATAGTTCTTCAAACCATCATATTTTGAAACATCCATCAACCAGCCTATGGTACTTTCAATGGAGAACTTGATTTATTTCTTTATTTCTGGCACATTCTAGCCATTTCATTACATCTTACATCACATTTATAACAAACAACAACTACACAACATCAATTACAACAAACAACTGAAAACATTAAAAATAAATTACACTATCAACTAGGATTTTACATAATATTTATTTAGGCCTACTACTCAGCTACCTAACAATACACACTTCATTTTCCCATATGTTCAACCTGCTTAGCACTACTTTTCTAAAGCATTTCTAAAATCCTTTCTTACCTTACATTATTCTATAAATCTTGTAATTTAATCCATTTTTTACATTTACTTTTAAACATGCCCAAACTATTTATTTCTTTGATTTCCCTGGGTAACATATCGAATTCCTTTACACCATTGTTAAAGACTGAGCCTAGCCATTTTTTACTTTTACAATTTGACCTCCATGATTTTCCTTCTTCTGCTCCCCAGTATTTACATTATGTACCTTACTCACATCAGTCATCTTGTCCTCCATGTAATTTGGCATCATTCCTTTTTTAACTTTATGTATGAAAACTAATACTAACAATAATATAACGTAGGCCTAAGTAGTTTTGTACCGTAACGGAAAGGATTTCGGGTGCGTATGTTTTCATTGAAAAAAAAGTGTTGAAAAGTTGGCCATTCCCAACCAAAAGAGTGCCGGGATCCTAAGCCAAGCTCACCTGCCAAAGGGTCTAATATGCGGCCAGGCTAAAGCCAGTCGTAGGGCCTAGGCCTATTGAGACATAGACCACGTTTATCACGTGAGCCGAGTCCGTACTGACTTGGGTGCGGACCGAATTTTGAGTTCAGTTCACTAACGTTTATCAAAAACTTTCAGGCCGAACTAGGGTCTAGCTCAAGTCAGTCCGAGCTAAAAGGTTTAGAAATGTCTCCGCTTGCTAAATGTTTCAATGCACAGTTGTTTGTGACAGTTGTTGCTGTTGTTGCTGAAAGCATTGGCTGTGATTGGACGATTACAAATAAAATGGCCGTGAGTTCGCATATTTGAGCTCGATTGGGTTTAGCAGTCAAATTTCAGATCGTATCAACCGAGCTGGATTCAGTTCGGACTGAGGTGTTCAGCAGGTGACTTCAGTTTGGACTCGGCTCCCGTGATAGGCCTAAATGTGGTCATGGGCCAGGGACCCAAGTTTTTTAAAATGCGTTTGCAGTCACCTCTGAACACAGTTGCTTGGAGGGTCACGTGACTCCTAAAACATACGTTTTGAGCCGAGTGCAAGTTTTGAAATCACAATGCACGTTTCCACCCATGGCCAAAAAGTTTGTGGTTGGATAATTTGTTTTTATGTAGCCTATCAACTATCAATGATTCACTTTTAGAATTTTTTAAATTTCAGGCAATGTAAGTTTTCATCACATGGCCGTGACTGATTTATTATTTTGTCATTTGCATAGTCATAGTGCATAGTCATTTGCAGTGTCATAGTAAACATTGTTATAGAGTAAAATGGACGTTAACGCTGAACAGTAATTTTTGTATGTCATCTTTTAACAAACTTTTCTAGTTGAGTTTAGTTTAGTTTATTTCATTCTTCAATATGTAGCCTAGGCCTATAGGTATTATATTATGTATGGTATATTATATATTGTACATTATATATATAGCCTATGTGTGTAATATGTATGTAGGCCTAATATGTGTGTGTAGTAATAATAAATTTACACAAACTTTTACAATTAAAACAATAGTTGCAAATAAAATTTTGCCACGCTTTGCAAGGATCCAGTCACAGGGCAAAATCAATTTATTTATTAAGATTGCAAAAATGTAGGAAGGTACATAAGCTTGGCATTTCTATAAGATCTCATTGCTTTTGATTGTGTAAGGTTTGGCTGTTTTTTTACAAGTTTTTTGTTAAATGTAGGATAAAAGTATACACTCAACGAAATGATCACGTGACAAAATGTCGCTCAGTCATTGGTTGAACGTCGTCAGCATCTGGTCAACATATTGCCGTGGTCGTCAATGTTGAGTCAACATATTTCAGTGTGTGACTGCAGAATCACATTTCCATGCTATCTACATCTGGTCAACAAGTTGCGTCAACAAGTTGATAGTGTTACTTGACTTTAGGACAGTCAATGCTAGGACCCAGCTAGCTATTTCACTAAAACTAGGTTTTTGTGAAGATGTATATTTCCACATGTTTAATTCCATTTAGCCTCCCTTTTGCGCGTATTTAGTACTGCCAAGATTACATCAAAGAGGCATTAGCAAATAATTTAAACCAGTGACATAAGTACAAGACACGCCCCCATTGAAATTAGGCCTACATAAGAACCACCATGAATTTCAGCGCGGATTTATCCGCTCAGAGATGTCTCTCGCATATCTAGGCCTATAGGTGGAACCAGTTAAGGTGACGGTCGCCGAGGGATCGCAGCACTGTCGCCCACGCACTATGGCCACAGGATCGGCAAAAAGTAAATAAAATAACGGTCTATAAAACTGCTTTCGAAGAAAAACACGACTACTTTAAAGCCAAGCCTTGCGCAATATATCCTAAAAATAAAGTATTTATGAAGTGTACAGATAAAATCATGACATTTTGATGCTACTAAACATTGACATCACATCTGGCGAGGTTGGCATTATAAACAGCTGGAACTTTGGACACACCATTACAGTACCAACAAGGCAAAAAAAAAACACTTTCGTAATCGTGATTACTTAAAATCATTATTTCGTTAAAATACTGACTCTGTTGGACAAACTGTGTGTGTAAATTGTCAACGTTTGCGTGCGTGCTCTCGCTTGTACTTGACGACCGCAAGCTTATCTGGTTCCACCTATATAATATGATGTGCATATGAGTGAACACTGTAGAAGGCTTACTTAAAAAAAAAAAAAAAAAAACACCCGGTATGAGACATGGAAACCTGCCTTAAAGCTATCCACCAATTTCAGGGTTTATTTGCGCTTCTGCGATAATTCCCTAAGTCTCCTTCATCCTTTTCCTCCATCTTTACCTTGTTGCGGATGTCAACCATAAACCTAGAAATGGCTTGATACTAATTTGATACCTATTCCATTTCAGGTTAACACATCAGGATATGGTTATAATAGACTTTCCAGAATGAATCATGTAAAGCTGATGAACACAAAACTTAGTGTAGAAGAAATCTCTGAAATAGTTTCTTCCCCTCGATGTGGCGCAATATCATTGTTTATTGGTACCACCCGAGACAACTTTCAGGATCAAATGGTAACTGGACCTTGACAAAAAAATCTTTACAAAGTGTGACTATAAAACAAATAGTACGAAGCTTACTAAACTTGATACAATAAAAGATTTAGGCATTTTCATTAGGTATCATTGATCTGACATAAGAAACACATAGCCTATATTGCACATCAATTCCAAGGCTTTCAAGCTTCTCTGGTTTGTGAAGAGAAATTGTAGCTGGAACATTTTGATTTCAACATTGAAGCGACTGTGTATTTCTTTGGTTACACGGACTTACACCGCAGGTGGATTAGGCTACACAAATGTAATATATACAACCCACACCACAGGACAGCCATAGCAAACCTAGAGCATGACCAACTGAGTTTTATCAAATTAATCTGTTTTAAAATGGACAAAACTTATCATATAAGTAAAGTAACTATGTCTGTTTGTGTGCTTAAAATAATCTGGTGACATTAAGGTGATGGGCATAAGTTACAATATTTCTCCATAATATCATAAACAACGAAACAAATACCAACCTCGTAAAACATAATATTAACCATCACATTTCCTCAAGATTGACTAGAAAAAAGAAAACTACATTTTACGTACCGAGGAGTCGCATTGACTTATATTCCTGTATTAATCGTATTCAAAACTCGTACAACACGCTCAGTAACAACACATACATCGACATACACAACCCCCCCCATGATCAACTACAAATCACTGGTCAGCCTATAAATGTGTAATTATCACACAATCACTCCGAAATACACTCATGTACAAACATAAATTAATTCATACATATATTCATACACACTTGCACACATACATACACATACATACATGCACACAGACTTATAAGCACATCTTATGCATAATATGCCACACGTATTTCAGGCTAGTTCTACGTCTCAGTTTAGTTTTAGTTGAACTCTTTTAGTAGGTAGTAGTCCTGTTGTTAATGTATAATAAGTGAGGTATTTTCCAGCAAAACCTCATTTTGATTAAGATTCCTCTATAGGTAACTAATAAGTACCCCAATTTTACAGCAATGTTTGTTAGGTACCGGTAATTACAGGCTTTGAACATTCATTTATAATTTTTTTGTAAATTTATCTTTCAAGTTTAAGTTCTTCTTCTACTACTCTTCACAATAATTTCCCTGATAAGTAACTCAATTCAATTCAAATATTTTTATTTAGAATTATTTGTAATTATTTCATGTTTAAATTAGCCTATCTTCCTTTTTCGACAAGGAACTTTTAACTTTTAAAACTCACTTTCAAAGGCAATGCCACTTAGCTTTTGAAATGTTTCCATTTTAAAAGTAACTTGCAGAAGACTGGCCATGCCCATGACCATGAAGTGAGCTATAAGTTCATGTTTATGTAATTTTTATATTCTTCTTTATGTAACTAATTTTATATTATATTGTATTGTTGTGTTATATATTGTATTGATATGGTTTGGTAAATTGCACTTGTGGGACATTTTGTGCTGTAGTAATGTGGCCTCAAATTAATTAATTATTTAATAAACTAGGTATGCTTAGGTGTTTCTCTAGATAGAATGGTATCTGTGTTAGTATAATAACATTCGTTGCAGTTGATCTTTCAACAGGTTTGCTTGTCTGACAGGTACTCCAACTAGAATATGAAGCATATGAGCCAATGGCAATCAAGGCACTGTCGGACATTTGTGGCGAAATCCGTACAAAATGGCCGTCTGTAGAGAACATAGCAATTTACCATCGACTAGGCATTGTCCCTGTAAAAGAAGCAAGCGTGGTTATTGCCGTGTCTTCTCCTCATCGATTGGAGTCTCTAGAAGCTGTTAGCTACACAATAGAAGCACTGAAGGCATCGGTACCAATATGGAAGAAGGAGGTTTATGGATCAGATAAGCCTGCCCAGTGGAAGGAGAATAAAGAATGTGCGTGGGCCAATGCAAATTCTTTTTCTAAAGCTAACTAATAATCAGCTAAGAATGATTTTTAGTAGGGGATTCCGTTTTATCATCTATGTATTGATGAATATTGAATAGGATTATTTCCCGAAACCATCAATATTCGATAATAGTCTTGAATCCATATTTTGGTCAATTATTACACACCATTACAGCTACACTCTCACTGCAAACAATGCAATATGTATTTGGAATCTGCATGTTTCATTCTACATAGAGAAATATGTTTAACAAAATTCATGCAAATTGCCTATTGTGTAAAATAGGCCTACGTGTACGCAGTTTTAAACTCTTATAATTTTTAGTTATGGGTGGTCTTACGTTTATTGAAGTAAAAGTACATAAATAATAATCCCATCAATTTAATTCCATAAAATTTGCATTTTTTACTGGTATGAGTGGTATCCATAATGATATTGGTGCAATGTTATTATGTCGGATGCTTGAAATTGGTGTCAGTTGCACAATAAACACATAGTTCCGTAACCGTAAGACAAGTGGCCTTTGGCTGACTACTAATGAGTGACACTGAGCTGCGAGCAGACCAAGCGACTTGTATAACAAAACAGGGGACCCGTGGGAAAGGGTAGACCGCCACGTACCTACATCATAACCAGTCTTGGGCACGTTCCCCCAAAAAAGGAACTTGGAAAAGTTAAGTTGCTTCTGCCTAAAAAAGGAACTGAAACGTTCCTTGTTCCTCGAAAGGAACTTAGTTCCTTTCACGTTCATTATACCATCACTGAACAAAAATAAATGGGAAATAAGTTAGTTTATCATTACTCTTATTTATTAAAGTGAGTCCCAGGCCATCTGACGAGGGTGACGCCTTTTTTGAAAACACAAGATGTCACATTGATGTTTTTCACACTGCACTTTACGATATCAGGTACTGGAATTCGACGGGATTACGACGGCGAAAGGAACTTATAAAGGAACGTTAAATTCGTTCCAAGTTCCCACGAAATAGTAACTTTGACGTTACAAGTTCCCACAAAAGTTCCTGAAAAAGGAACTCGTTCCCGGGAACGCGTTACTAGGAACGCGTTCCTCCCCAAGACTGATCATAACAGGCTTTTCCACGGCAAGACCACACAAAATAAAGCCGCGTACAATTTAAAATTGGTGCATAAAAACCAGTCCCGAAAGAAAACATGGTTAACCATTTAAATGTGATTAATTCAAGAGGTTAAACATTTGGGAAACTAAAGTTGGTCTTTCCCATCCCTAATCATTTAGAAATATTATTTTAAAGAATCATACACAGCTTTACGGTGAACGAGATAGCAGTTCATCAGTATATTTCACTACACAATGTATATGGCAATTTCGACGAACGAAAAAATCACACCGCTTACTCTGAACACGTACAAATTCAATCCAGTTGAAATGATAGAATATGGGTCATAAACTGAATTAAACAATCTGTATGTAGTCCTACATTTCAAAATGAATTACACTAGTAGCAATAAAATAATTAACTAGGCCGCTTCGCAAACGCTTTTTTTAGTCACGTTGATGGATGAGCTTTTTTGTAAGTTTTTAGTTTGTGCGGGATCTCTTTACTTTAGCACGTGCTTTTTGAACGCATTGTAGGTGATTGTTGTCAAGTTTCTATTGTTACTTGTTAATTGTTATTATATATCTCAAAAAAACTCATATTAAAACCTTTATTCTATGGATTCTGGCTCAAATCAATGTGATTTTGAAATTATTACCTAGTTTGACATCGATTACGAATTTATAATCAAATCCGAACCCTAAATGATAGTACTGTAGTACCTATATAAAATTATAAATATAAATAAAATAGATGAATTTTAGTGGCATTATATTTTTATCTTTATCGATGTTACAACAAAACACAAAATATTTTCCTAATGGTTCATATCTGTTAGTTTCTTTCTGAGAGTGCATTTATTTTTATGCATTTATGCAATCGTAGTGTTAGTTACTATTGTATGTATCATAGAATTTATTCTTTAAATTGTTTTACCAAAATGTGATCTTTATTTTTCCTAGCTTCCAAAATTCTACCACAGCTTCTCTTACATCCTGTCATATTTTGTCCTTAGTAATTTCCAATTTGTCGAAGAAATTTAAGATGGCAATTGATGGTCCACTTGATAAGAGACGCACACATACAACTGACCCAGAACCACTTGGTAAAATTGGATTTACTCCCATCAATATGGATTTGGTGCAGATTAAAGCTGACACTGAAGAAGTAAGTAAAATAGAGCTTATCCACAAAATGTGCGTTTGAATTTAAATTAGTCCATCATTTCTATCCAAGGTTAAATATTCATACCAGTATACATTAGAGTAGTTCTCTCTTTGAACCACATTGGTTAAAAACTAGGAAGCTTCGCAAACGCTTTTTCAGGCGCGTTGTTGGATGAGCGTAATTGGTGCATTGAGCTGCCATGTGTTATGCGGATTTTCTGTTGTTCTGTGAAAAAATCGTTACTAAGTCGAATTTTTTTTAAAATTAAATTAAATAATAAAATTAACTTGAATTTTGTAAATTTTAATGAATCGTAATTTAAAAAAAGAAAAAGATCGTAAAATATCAATTTTCATAAGAAATAATTATTCGATTGCGCTCAAATTTAACACGAATATATTAATTCATAAAGTTAAGGTTCTGTGAAAAAATCATTAAAATCGGATAAAGCATGTAGGTGTTATAAGTCGAAGAAATTTTTTAAAAATCGAAAAAAATCGTAAAATTGCGATTTTCATGAAAAATAATTTTCCGATTGCGTTCAAAAACGTGGCAGTTCTAAGTTCAGAGATTTCAAAGGCCTCCAGAAAATTTCATCGCAATTGGAGTATCGGTTTAGCCGGAATCGTGCTGACAAACACAAAAATACAGAAAAAAAAAGAAAAAAAACATTCCGGATTTTTTTCTCCAGTGTAGTGAAATGGAATCTTTGCTACGCTCATCCAACAATTATGTATTTTCAATGTAATCCTACCTACAAAGTTATTTAAAGGGCACTTCCCAGACAGAATAGGGAATATTCCACTTGATATTTTATTTTAATTCTTATTCATGTCTTAATAGTCACTGCACTTTTTTTTATTTAAAAAAATGTTTTTTGTGTAATTTAAACAAGAAGTAAATTGGACCCCCAGTTTGCGCGCCAAAAACGAGCGTGCGCCATCTTTGGACGGTACTACGTCATAACTGTGTTGAGTCAAGGCCAATTGGAAACTAAATGTACGTATGTTTGTACATATTTACATACAGACGGCGGTGCTCGCCCATCCGCTCAACACAAACAACTCCACAGGGATGTACATTTTCACCGTCTTTTGTTTTTCTTTTTTCGTATGTGACAGTAGATTTCGCGAGATCATTGTGATAAAGAATAACGAGCATTTTGTCTTGAATTTTCGCATAGCCTAGGACTATGGTATTCTTTATCTACAATAGGCTTTAATTAGTCATCAAAGTAAGGTTTTTGTGCGGGATGTGTTTCAGAACATGAACGTGCAGGCCTAGGGTTGGCAAGTTAAGCCTAGGGCTTGTCAAGTGAGTAATTTTAGTATTCACATACCAATGCCTATATCCTACAGGAACGATTGGCCTAGACTGTTGTATTATAAATAATTTTCTACGTCCAGGCCTATACCTAGAACTGTTTCAGTTTTGTTTTTTGATTGCAATGTCAACTTTTCTCGTTTTCCGGCTAGGCGTTAAATGTAAAATGTCCGCCATCTGTTTACATTACTGTAGGTTACTCTAGGCGCTGCTTTGTTTAAAACACCGCCGTCTTGATGTATATCTCGATCCTACTATAATACTATTCCAACATCTTTGGTCTGGATGTATGTCTATCCAGACGGCGTTGGATCAACACAGTTCTGACGTCACAGTCGTTTTTGCCGCTTTAAAAAACTGCTGCTTTTAAAACGGCTATAAATCACTGGATTATTATTTCACGGAAAAACAAAGTACATATTTGTAATCGGGACGGCATACTTCTTCTAAAAAATCTATTCGTACAGTATTTGGCGGAAGTGGAATATTCCCTATTGCGCACATAACATTGCGCACAGTAAAAGGACTGGTTGCCAAACAAATAGAGCCAGAAGACTAGAGTAAAGTCTGAATTGTAAAGGAATGATCCGAATGATAAATCTATGCTACAATGCTGTTCAATTTTCACTACCTACCTACCTTTGAATGCGTTTCCTTGCTAATTTTCATAAATAGGCAATTTCAACCATCTCATCACTTTTTGTATTTTTTACCAGGGTTGGGTCAGTAGAATATTACGTGTATAAAATGCGTAATCTACGCGTATATTCTACTGTAGAGTATGTAATGTAGAATGTTCAAATATTCTACATATATTCTACATGTAGAAAATTATTTTATTTTTATTATTTTACAGCTAATAAATGATCTGAGAAAGATTTTAATTTTTTTATTATTAACATAGTAGGCCTAACTTGTTTTCTTTTGACTAATTTGAAGCCTCTGTCACTCGGTACCTCCTCCTGCAATGCTGTGGCCTACCTGCCATTTTAAAAACTGAGGAGGAAATAAGTCAAGCAAACTTCCTGATTGGTTATGGGATTTATGGCTTAACAACCACTGATTGGCTATTGTGGTAGAAAATTTGAATTATTTGTAGTCATTGCCAACATCCATACGCTTGTGGCTGGTTCTGACCAGCACTAGGCTTGTCCCCCCCCCGCGTCTCCCCTGAAGTACCACCCCTGAAAAGATGTATACTTGGTGGTAACTCACACTTATAGAAAATGTTTTATCTTGGAGGCGCAAATAATCTTAGCTGTTCAAGCGCCCTAAAACTACTATTAATTAATAATAATTCAATGGGCCTAGTAGGCCCATGCACTCATATCATTGGCTCATGCAACTCAAAATTATGCAACTTGAAATTATATTATTAATTAAGTCATTAAATTTTATTACTAGGGCCTCATACAAATTAAATGATTCTTTACAAGAAATCACCCAATTAAAAAAAGTATTAAGATAATTTAGGTAAGCCTAGCAAAGGTGTGAAGGATGACTGCTCCATACTTAATTTTTGTTTTTAACTTTTTTCTTCCATATTTAAACAACAGTTAACAAATAAATTAATATTCTACATAATAATAATCTACATTTTCTACGTGTAAGTAGAATAATAATTAGGGATGGGATAGTGTACACGTGTAAGCGTGTACACGTTTTCATGCGATTACACGTTTACTGTTTTTACGAAATAATAACGTGTGTGCTTCCCTATGCTGTGTGCGGCCACCGCCAGCCGCCGGCCGGGCGGGCCGGCCTTGCCTCACGAGAGAGGAGCGAGCCTGTCCTTGATAGCTCTGTCTTCCCGACTGACAGCGGCGCACAGCGCACTGCGCATAAGGCGTATAGTGAGACAAAGTGGCTATCTCTACAGCTCTCCGTGTAGGTCGACTGACGCTTCGCGTCTTGCATCATCACAAGGAACTGGACCTGCGCAGAGACGTACTTACCAGACTCGATCGCTACCAGCTGACGCGTGAATAGGCGCTACACCAATAAAATAGATCGCGTACTGTAAATCATTTTTTTTTTTTTTTTAGCAAGTGGCAAACATAACAATGTGTACGTGTACACGTGTACACGCGCTGACAGCCAAGAGTGTGCACGTTTAGGAAAGTACACGCATTTGCCCATCCCTAATAATAATATTCTACGTGTAATGACCCAACCCTGTTTTTACGTCCAACTCTGCGTTGGGCCGGTATTAAAGATAGGTCTCTTTATCTTCTTCTGTCCTTCCACTACTCCTCTCCTCCCACCACATTCCAGTCTCCTCCTCGCTTGTTGCACATATTCTTATCTCACACTATTCTGCCATTGTTGTCGTGGTCTGCCCCTTGGTCTCCTACCTGGATTTTCCAATTCCATCATCCTTCTCAGCAATCTTGCTATTTCCATCCTTTTGACATGTCATAATTTTATTATCAATTAATTTCTAAATGGCATACAAGCATAGATCCAAGCTTAATAAAAAACCTTGTGTTAAGTTTAACGCTCTATCTTTAATTGTTCATCAGCCAGATCTTTTTTACGAGAGTATGGTTTAAGACAAATAACATAGGCAAGATAGGGCTAACGAGCCGGGAAGTGCCTTCTTAATTATAAATGTTTGACACAACAAAGAATCAAACCAGGTGTCGCCTCCTCTCTCCTCTCCTCGCATAGTAACATGATTGTGATGTTTTAAAAACAAAATATATAATTATTATCCCATTGTGCCATACCCTTCTGAAAGATATACAAATTAAACTTAAAATCCAATTAAATTAAATATTTATTTTTGTATTGTTTTGTGCATTGTATTACCTAATATTTGTGTATCTTGATGAATTAGAAAATCAGTAGTAGCTGTAGTCTGCATTGGTAGCTAATCCATCAAGATGATTTTTCCTGATCACCAATTTATTATTTTATTTTATTATTTATTTAACGTCTATCCTATTCAGTTATAAAAACTGATTTACAAAGGAGGACAACTAAATAAATCTAATTACATTGATGCAGAAACTACAATAAACTACATTTAAGTACATATTTGAAATATTAGCATTACAACAACAATGCATTTAAACACAACAACAATTTTGTCAACAAATGAAAATGATATAAAATAAAGGGTGGGGAATGAAAAGAAAAGGAAAAAAGGAAGAAAAAAAGAAAAGAAAAGGAAAAAAAACATGAAAAAAGAAAAACGAAAAGAAGAAAAAACTGATTTATTAGACGATCCCACTCAAACGAATATGAGGTTTGCCAAAAATCAGGAACAGCAAATCAGGGAGTATAATCAAAAAACTTTCGCGGAAGAAACCACCGAACGCGAATCTTTATTCTTGTGTTCAATCTTCATTTTTGTGTTCAAATCTGGATAACTGTTTAGTCCAAAAAAAATCTTGACTCTAATATATAATTATATCAGATATATAATTATTTATAATGAACTCTATCTCTTTTTGTGGCTCGTTGGTCTTCTAGTTAGCGTCTCTGCTTCCAATGCAGAAGGTCCAGGGTTTGATTCCCGCTATAAACAGAAATTTTTCACTTCTGATTTGGACTTAAGTCCATCAGTTCTTGTGTTAGTAACTTAACGGTGACTTTGGAGCCGTCCTAGCAACGATGCACATAACAAATTCAAAGTTGTTCTGAATCGGCTTTGTTGATTCTGGTGTTGATCCGTGGGTGTTCGGACTGTTTATACTACTGATTGCTATATTTCCTATTAAAAGATATTGATCTTTGGTTGGTTATCACTCACTCGTCGATTGCGTCGGGGCCTACAGGGTTGGCTTGGTCACTAAATCAGTTATAAATATAACTGAGTGGGTAGACTCTAAATATATATAGTATATATATATATTTTGTTTGTTTTAATGTACCATACTGAAAATCAGTTATATGACTGAGTGGCTAGACTAATATGACTTTTTTTTTGCAAACTATGGTCATTTAAAGTTGAAGAAACTGGCACAAAATTGTCAAAGTTCAAAGCATATAGATTTTGGCAGTGGATGCGTCTCATGATGCCCTTTGATATTGTTGTTGGTGGCAAGTCATTCAGTAATGTCCGTCAGAAGATATCGTTGATTTTAGATTTTGATTTTGTTTGGATGAGCGTAACGAGCGTAGCGAGCGAAGCAGAGATTCCATTTCACTACACTGGAGAAAAAAACCGGAATGTTTTTTTTTCTTTTTTTTTTTTTTTTTTTTTTTTATTGTATTTTGTGTGTTGTTAACACGATTCGGCTAAACCCATACTCCGATTGCGATGAAATTTATGGAGGCCTTCGAATCTCTGAACTTAGAACTGCCACGTTTTTTGAGCGCAATGCGGAAAATTTTTCTTATAAAAAACGCATTTTACGATTTTTTTCGATTTTTTAAAAATTCTTCGACTTATAACACTTACATGCTTTATCCGATTGTAATGATTTTTAACAGAACCTTAATTTTATGAATTAAGATATTCGTGTGAATTTGAGCTTAAACGAAATTATTCTCATGAAATCGAAATTTTACGGGTTTTTTCTTTTTTAAAACAATTCTTTGACATATAACACCTACATGCTTTATCCTATTGTAATGATTTTTTTATAGAACCTTAATTTCATGAATTTATATACTCGTGTAAAATTTGAGCGCAATTGAATAATTATTTCTTATGAAAATTGCAGTTTTACGATTTTTTTCTTTTTTTTTTACGTAAAAATTACGATTTATTAAAAAAATTAAGTTAATTTTTAATTTAATTTAATTTAATTTAAAAAAATCTTCGAATAAGTAATGATTTTTTCACAGAACAACAGAAAATCCGCGTAACTCAATGCAGCTCAATGCACCAATTACGCTCATCCAACAACGCGGCGGGACTTAAGCGTTTTCCTAGTTTATTGAAATGAGGGGAATAGGAGGGGTAAGACACCATTGTTCTTAGCATTGTTGTCTGGGCTTCTAGAAGCTTATGGAATTGTCACTTGTGTACTATCATTGTCAAAAGAAGAAAACATCAACTAGTTATTTAACATGGTGTTAGATTGGTACTTCCGGGTGACGTGGTCAATGTCTGTTGAATGCATTTTGTGGCTGGTTTGAGACGAGGACCAAGCGGCCATTTTTCAGTCGTAATCTAGAAGTTGAAAGTTGGAGTGAGGAGTTTTGACGTAGGTCGTGACCTAGTCTAGGTTTTATCGCAGGAGTTCGTGTGCTTATGATAATGATGTGTCATCTAACGTGAAGTAGAACAGTTTTATGTGCTAGAGTCGGGCATCGAACCAAGGAATATTCAATTGCAGGAGTTTTGGGCTTGGACCCAGACGACCTCAGCCGATACAAGACTTGTCACCGAAGTTAGTTGGTGGAACTTGATTTCGTGTTAATGTCCACCATTGGTTGTCTAGATGAGATCAGTTGAAACTTGTATTGAAATCGATTTAAGAAAAAGTGGCCTCGAGTGTCTGGCTTGTACCCGGGCGATTGGAGCCGGCGTGGGACTCTGAAGAGAAAGCATTTTCTGAAAATCACGGATGCGATAGGGAACAGTTTCATCTCGGAGGGTTTCGAACCCTTGATGTGTGGTGTTGAGTCTTTATTATTGGGCTAATGCAAATTAGTCAGTGTGTTACCATAAGTGATCATCAGTGCCCGTTGTCTGTGTGTTACCATAAGTGATCATCAGTGCCCGTTGTCTGTGTGTTACCATAAGTGATCATCAGTGCCCGTTGTCTGTGTGTTACCATAAGTGATCATCAGTGCCCGTTGTCTGTGTGTTACCATAAGTGATCATCAGTGCCCATTGTCTGTGTGTTACCATAAGTGATCATCAGTGCCCGTTGTCTGTGTGTATTTGTAAATCGATCGATAATTTACAAACTAAATTACTACCAAAAAGAAATGTGATGTCCTGTAGTGTCCATACATAGATAGGAGATGCCAAACGGCTAGTTAATGTTAAGTAGGGGTGTGGAAAGGGAACCCAACAGCTTACCTGGTCGGTGACTGCAGGGGTCTCGTAGAAGAAAGACACAAATAAATAAAAATAAACACAATACAAGAAAATGCCGAAACAGTTTCGACGTTTTCTTGTATTATGTTTATTTATTTGTGTCTTTCTTCTACGAGACCCCTGCAGTCACCGACCAGGTAAGCTGTTGGGTTCCCTTTCCACACCCCTACTTAACAATGTCCATACATAGTATGACATAGAGAAGACAGCTACATGCTAACATTTGGCTACCTGTAGCATGCAGAATACATGTTCATAATATTGTTTATTTTCAGGGGCGGACTGGCTAGGGATCCCATGTGTTATGTACGTAAAAATATAACAAATTTTATGTCCTAATCTTCTTGAGAATGAAAGCCTAGACTTTCGAAAAGTACAAGTTAAAAATAAAAAATTAGTTCTATGGTCATTAGTCATTACCGTAGTTATAAAATGAATACCAATGGATCATGAAAGCTTGAAACAAAACATATTTAATACATAAATATATGTATTCAATAACATTCTTATTGGAAAGTTATGCATGATTCAATAGAAATGTCCAGTATACGTCATGGAGGCTCGCCTCTGACCGCCACCTTGCCAAATCCACGCACAAGCTCGCATTTTGCGAGTGTCAATTTGGTACTTGCGAGTTACATTATTGGTCGTAAGGCTTCCTCGAAAATAATTTTCGCAAGATTTGAATTGCGCGCTCGGGTAGTGTTACTAGTTGGCGCCTGTTAATCGCGTCCTAAAAAAGCGTTTTAGGCCATAAAATATAACGAACTCCCCCAAAAAAATTTCACCTACAGCGGCTGGAGCTTTGCCCCAGACCCCTGCTCTGCTACGCATCCTCGTACGGGCCCTACTACATGCCAGCATCCCGGGCCTTTTCGTCCCAGTCCGCCCCTGCTTATTTAAGTAACGGACAAAATATGCCATAAAAAATACAATAATAATTTCCCAAGCTTATATATAGGCAATATTATGTACTATTTGAAATGTGGAATTGTTGTCTGATAAACCTCCTGGTTTCCAAGACCCAATTATTATTTTCTAAAATATTTTTAAAACACTACATTTGGATCATTTTTAATGAGAGAAATAATTAAATTTTGGGTAATACAGTACTATATTTGTTTTAGATAATTAATTACATTTTTGTTATGAAGTCACTAAAAGTAAAATAATAACAAAGCCTCATGTATTGCTTGTTGTCATCAAATTTTACTCAATTTCTTCCTTCCCAATTTTCCTCTTAAATTTTACTTGGAATTTCAAAAATCTTTACGACCTACTTCAACTACTACTTGTGGTCAGGAATGTAATGTAAAATTCACTGGATTTGGCAAACAAGTGATTTTTAAATGGACAAAGAACATTGTAAAAAAATGTAATGTAAGTAGTAATAATACAAGAAAGTAGATTAAGCTAATTTTGCCGTGCACGGAGAAGTAATTCTTCAACACACAACAACAACAACAGTTGAGTAATGAAGGCCATGTGGGCCGAAATGTTGTGATATTTGTTTTATTTTCTAATTTCTATGTTATATTTTTCAACCATGTCCAGGCAGTTACCTACCATGTTACAGGTAAGGTATTGGAAACCACAAGTCTAACGCGGGAAGCGAGTTCAGTGCATTGGAAGAGAATGTCCCCATAAGAATAGCATTGGGCTAATTTTAAAACGCTTGTATCTTTTGAACAAGAAGTATTTAAGAAATATCATTCACATTTCGTCATTTACCATTCTTTTCTTCAACTATCACATATAGTAGAGTATTAATACCATGTTTAGAATTTAAATGAGTTCGAGTTTAACAAGATGATGTTTGCATTTTTCATCTGCGTCGCGCGCCGATCTTCCGTGATTGGCTGTTGAATCGAAGAAACAAACATGTCCGGCAGCCGAGCTCGCCGTGCACTTGGATGCTGTACGTGCAAAGCTGCTCCTCGCAAGTCGGTCGTGCGCATGCGTTGGTTCTCTCTCTTCTCTCTCTTTTCTACCGTTTCCCCCCGTCTGGGCCCGGGGTAGAATTGGCCCAGAGCATGGCTCTGCTAATCGTAAAAGGCGATTCAAGAGAAAAAGTCCACCTCGCAAACATCAGCTAGTAAGCGGGGAGTATACTACTCCCCGAACCTAGAGGCGAGCTCTGGCAATCGTCGTCGGGGACCTTGCCCCCTTCCCTTGACGACCCCCCGACGACGATGACAATGACACAACGAACGATGACAAAGACGATGACGACCGCGACGTGAGAAACCCCCATTCCTCCCCTTACCCATGGCTGGTTCTGACCAGCATGGGCCCCTCCTCCCCCCCCCCCCCCTTAGGCTAGAGTGGTGCATTATGACCTAACGGTTGACGCGTCCTTAATCCAAATAATAATAATAAATAATAATAACTCTTTTCTACTGTGCGTCTCTTTCCATTGAATCGCTCCAAAACGCGAAACATACATGTGTTTCAATAACGTTTATTCAAATTCTGTTGCGACTTTTATAAATAAAATGCATCAAATGTGTTAAGAAAAGAATGGTGATTAACGTACTGTGAATGATATTTCTTAAATACTTCTCGTTCAAAAGATACAAGCGTTTTAAAAATAGCCCAATGCTATTCTTATGGGGACATTCTCTTCCAATGCACTGAACTCGCTTCCCGCGTTAGACTTGTGGTTCCCTATATTAATCTCCTTTGGCCAAACACAAATTAATCACAATTACCTAACCAATATGCAACAGTGTATTTTCATGTCCTATCTTCCATTATTCTTGTTATTACTCTAATGTAATCAATCCAATTTGCAAATGTAACATTAGGTAAACATTTTTGTTGAATGATAAAATGCTAAATGATAATTTTCAGCCGCGTGGTAAATGTTACTTGACAGTAGCAATCAGTTCCTCCCATAGTAGCCAAAAGCACCCATTTCACTTAAGTATACTTAAATTAATTAAGTCGTATTTAGAGTCTACCCACTCAGTCATATAACTGATTTTCAGTGGGGGACAGTAAACCAAAGTGACCAAGCCAACCCTGTAGGCCCCGACTCAACCGACGAGTAATCGGCAACCAACCAAAGATCAATATTTTTAATAGGAAATATATCAATCCGTGGTATGTACATTGGACAGTGCGAACACCCGCTGATCAACGCCGGAATCAACAAGGCCTATTCAGAATAACTTTAAAGCTATTAAACTTTAAACCGTTTACAAATTCCTAAGACGAGAACTGATGAACTTAAGTCCAAACCAGTAGTAAATAACTTCTGACCTTAGAGGGAATCAAACCCTGGACCTCCTGCATTTATTTATTTATTTATTTATTTATTATTTATTATTTATTTAACGTCTATCCTATTCAGTTATAAAAAATGATTTACAAAGGAGGAAGCAGAGACGCTAACCACAAGACCAACGAGCCACACACAAAATTATTTTGAGGATTATTGAGGTGTTAATAGAGTTTAAAAGAGAAACGTCATGAACTTTTATCACTAACATGGGTTTGTTTTTTTTTAAATTTATACAAATCCAAACTTAGGATTTTCCTTGTATATCAAAACAGGTTTGTGAATGAAGCCTGTGTACATAGTGGGGTACAAACTAGATAGGTTGTTTTTATATTTTTAGATTGAGCGTCGTATTCGGTGTTTCATCGAGAGAAAGCGAGAGGATGTGAATGCGAACAACAACAGAGATTTCTGCAACCACAGCTTAGACCCAGGAGAAGAAAGCCGTAACAGCTGTGCTAGAGTCGATGCAGTGTTAGTGAGGCAAACAGACAGCAACAGTCATCTGAGAAGTATGGTTGTTTGGCTAACATAATCCGTTGCCGTTAGTATAATATAGGCCTCACTATCAATTTTCTGGCTTAACATCTATGCACTAAGGATCTTTAAGTGTTAGTATGCAATGGTTTTACAAAGGTTGTGATGGCAGGGGTTCTAGGTTTCTGCCCCATTTGTGGAAATTTTTCGACGATTGCTATCAAAAGTAAAAATATTTTTCAAAATCTTATGTATTGGTGTGTAAGTAGGTATGATAGAAGCCCAAATGGTTATATTCTGGAAAAGGTGAACAGTTTAAAGGATGGGAAAGAATATAGAACACAGCCAGAAGGGCACATTCTCACGTGCTGATAATGACTGCACTGCTAATTTAAAGCTGTTTCCAGGGATCTGCGGGAACGGATTTCCAGATCCGAGATGGGAACGAGAATTTTGTACTCTAAAATTAGGGAAATGAAACGGAATCGGGAAAATTTTTAGTGACAAAATTACTTTGTATTTCTGGAAAACAGACAACTTTATAGTATAACAAACTAGTCAGTTCAGTTTGTATGTTTTGGGGAATGGACATGAGGCTCGAAGCCTCTACCCTGGTATGTTTTAGTCCTTAGTGCAATGCACCTAGTATATCTAAAAATCTTATGTGTGCCAGCATTGGGCAATAGACAGTGTTCTTGCGCTGCATGTTGGTTTGAAGCCAGGTCCGGTTGTTTCTGGTTATGGTAAAATATTTGGCATGTGTTGGCATGTACCTAAACCCCCGATTATAACAGTTTTTAAGTTCATAACACGTTTGATGATGACTGGGGACACCTCATAACACCCCAACTCTGCTTGCTGTTTAAGGTGCCCGAGTGTGTAGCGTGCCCTAATGGGCACCTAGATAAACAATGCAAGTATAATAAAAAAAAAAAAAAAACAGTAATGGCTCCAAAAAGTTCATGCAAGTTTCCCGTCAATTGAATTAATTGACAATTTGTTGTGTAAAATTAACACAGACAACCTGGGTATCATTTAAAAGCTAGCCTACCTGCAGGAATAATAAATTAATAAACCTTCAAATTAATTGCATTCAATTAATTAATTGATTGCACTTTTGACATTATAAGTATGCTGGGAAGTTAAAAACAATAATTCATGAATGGGTAGATACTGTAAATGCTTGCCAGTGTTGTTGCGTGACAATTTGACTGCAGGGTTAAAAGCACTACATCATTATTAGGGTTCGGATAATTATTTGTTTAAAATCGTCAAAATATGTATTACATATTAGCTTAAAAACATATTAAATATGTGCTTAAAAATACAAATAATTTGAATGATTTGATAAAGACATAGAGCCTAATTTCTTTGTACACTTTAGGCAGATCATTTATTTTGTACTGTTGACTCATCTGTATGGTGAAATGCGGTGAAAAGGCTGGTCCTTGTCTGTTTGTCACGTTCTCTAGGTTCAGTAACTGTCTGTAGGTAACTTTTTGAGAGAGGCACATTTCAAATCCTTTGTCATAGCTGCCTGCCTGGGTTGCGAACTTGTGATCTGGTATCGGCATTAATGTTCTTTCCCGTAAGATTTGTAGAAAATGGTTTGGGTAGTAAATTTCCAGTTCTTGAGTGAATTAAAGTAGAGAATAGTTGATTTTTTTTTTTAAATATGTGCTTATGGCAAGAATGAGAGAAATATGTATTTAATAACCAAATCTAGCAAAAATGTGAAAATATTTGATTTAAAAACATGTTTGAGATCACAATTGAACAATTCTTGAAGAATGGATCTTAGGTATAGGTTTAGAGAACTCAATAAAAATATTTAAATAAATAATTATCTTCGCCCTAATCATTATAGCCTACGGTACTTATCATTTCAAAAGTGGTATGTAAACAAATTAAATGGCATTCATTTGATGGCTAGTTTTTATTTATGTCCACATATTTTTTTTCCCGTAAAATAAGATTCCAAATGATACCCAGTTTGGATGTATGAATTTTATACAACAAATTGTGATTACCCAAAAATCGGGTATATATTTTTGATTATCAGGTCGGCCCCAAATACCCGGCTACCGTACACCACTAATAAATTTTACGAGGAACTGGTTTGTAGTTGGTTTTAGTTTGTTTCTTATCATATAACAAAGGCTTTAAATAATGCTTTCATTCCTACCCATTTTATTCATCTATATTATTAAAATGTTTCAGTCCGTCGTGTCTTTAACAAATGGGGCCCTCAAACGAGAATAAATGACCGCGAATGTCTGATTGAGCCCGATACCAAAGCAGGCACAGCTACCTCATCAATGGGACTTTGTGCGGAAGCAAAGGCAAAGGAGGTTGTACAATTTTCTTCAATCGAAGAGAGATTGCGAAACGCAGAACAACATCTCAAACCTAATGGACCAGTCCCTAAAGATGTGTACGCCCGACTCAAGAGGATTGAATCACGAATACTATTTTTGGAGGGGTCTTCTCCGGAATATGGCCCACTTTTGGTTTGTAACTTATAACATATTGCTATAGTGAATTATCATATCATAGTTTTTGGGGAAGAAACTTTGAAAACCATGTACAACTAATTAGGGATGTGCGGTTCCAGGTTTTGGTTTCAGTTCAGGTTCTGGGTAGTAAAGTATCTCATTTTTTGGTTCCGGTTCCGGCTAGTTTGTTTAAAAAATAAATAAAATACATTTCTAAAACAGCAACTTACCCAATATCATCTTCCATCTCAGAAGCGCGATCACTTAAAATAAAGTTATACTCACTCATTTTATCGGAAAAATTAACACGGCCGAAAAATAAAATATAAATGCGGCGATTGCTAGTGTTGAACGGAAGTCGGATTAATTTGTAAACCTACACTCCTAGAACCGTTAGTCGTAATTGCTCGTAAGTGCGTGACATATTTTATATCGATAGTTGAACAGACACGATCCAGTCAGAGATGTCGACACAACACGATCAAAGCCTCCTAGAGCTATGCGCAGTATAGTGCGCACGAGTGTGGAACTAGCAGCGAGTGTAGCGGCGGCGGCCGGCCGGAAATCTTGAGGCAGCGCCTTCTACTGGCGAGAAGTCGTGACTTACGAGCGCGATTCCAACTACCCGAAACCGAACCGAAGTCGGTTCCAAATTGTCGGCGAAATCAAAATTTTGAGTACCTGCACACCCCTACAACTAATTACTTTATTACCAAGAGACATTCCCATTTCCATGATTCAAAGCTTGTATGCATGTTTGTAGTATCACTCGGATTTTTCGCAAACGCTTTTTCAGGCGCATTGATGGATGAGCGTAATTTTTTAAATACGAAAAAAGCGTAAAATTGTGATTTTCACGAGAAATAATTTTTCGATTACGCTAAAATTTCACACGAATATATTAGTTCATAAAATTAAGGTACTGTGAAAAAATCATTACAATCGGATAAAGTATACATATAGTGCATTCCACAGCGAGCTGAGAGTGCCTCAGGCTACGAAAGCCGGTTTCTTTCCCCAGCCGATGTTGGACATCCCCTAGAGTAGCTGGTAAATGTTGAATGGGGGTAGGTAAAGTTCTGAGATGTGGTGTTCAGTGGAAGGGGGGAGGCAATAAAATATATAATTTAAAATGTGGTGTGTTCTTGAACTGCATTAATTGTATTCCTAAATCACCATATCATTTCGTAAAACTATCGTTTCATAATATATTTCTGAAAATGCATGTTGTAGCAGTCCGTGTATAGCTTTTTCGTTGTTGAATAGTGGCATGTACGGTATATATGGTCCGCGGAGTTGTGGCAAATGACCTATCGATCGATATTGAATATTAAATTAACTTATATATATCTATCTGACTCCTGTTTCCAACTTAAGTTAGGTCAGGGGGTGGCTATAGCCACCAATTTTCTAGGGCATTTTATGAGTTGTTAACATTGGCTTGCCAGGCCTGTCATGTCCTCTTCAGGTTCACTCGCACTTCTTCCCACCAGTTCACGCCATCCACTTCTGTCTTCCCACAGTTTCCTTGCTTCGACTTCTTCCCACTTCTCACCTCTTTCCTGTATATCATTTCTTATTTGATCTTTCCACTTCTCTCTTGGTCTACCGACTCGTCTTTTAACTTTGTCCCCACTTTCAAATTCTGTCCTTGGAATTCTTTCTTCTCCCATTCTTCTGACATGTCCATACCATCTTAACCTTTCTCGTCCAATTTTGAATAATAGCTTCTCAACTCCAACTTTTGTCCTGATTTCTTGGCTTCTAATTTTGTCTAACTTCGATATTCCGGCTATGCTTCTTACAAACTTCATTTCAGCTGCTTGGATCCTACTTGCATCTACGGCTCCTAGTGTCCAGGTCACTGAAGCATATGTAAGGATGGGTAGATAGTATACCTTGTACAATAACACCTTGCATTCATTAGGGAAATCCTCGTTCCAAAGTAACTTCCTTACTTGCTGATAAAAGGATTCTGCCTGGGCCACCCTTTTACTGATCTCACTTCCCATCTTTGCCTCCTTTGTGATAATGCTACCTACGTACGCAAACTCTTCTGCCTCTTCCAGTTCCTCATTTCCAATTTTAATTTTCTCTCTAGTTACTTTACTTGTTCCTTTCTTTCTAGATTTTTCCATTTCCACTTAAGATTTCCATAGATTTCCACTTAAATAAATAAATTCGAATTTAGAGTCTGCTCTATGAGAATTTCTCGGTGCTATTCTCGCAACTGATTTTCAGTGGGGTCAGGTCTTTTAATTTAAAGAGGAACAAATGATTTTTAATTTATTTCTGGACAGTCACCATTGTTAATGTATAAGTAATACAAAATACAAATCATTGTAGATTGTGTCGCCTAACAACAATATAAAAATAAAGATAAACGTATACAGTAACAACACAACATGTAGTGGGGGGGGGTGTACGTACAAAAACACAGCTACAGATATACAGATCCTGTATACATATTGATACATAAATACATGTCAAAGCGTTTTTAATGTTTAGCCCTGTCGGCACCACCGACACCAACTCACGATATTTTCCATTGGAAGCAGAGAAATTAAACATAAATTCATATGAAAGCAAGCCACAGTCAGGGTGGTCATGATGTTCACAACTTTCGGTTGTGTAATAGGCTTTTTAGCTCCGCCAATTAAATAAAGAACTTTTTATCGTCTATGCTTCCAGTTTATAGTAACTTGCTTGATAATGGAAATATAACATGCACAAGAGGAAGACAATAACGAAGCAGACAGAGGCGCATCGGCGGATCAAGGACGGTCATGAATACGGGTCATCTCAGTATTGTGACGGGTTTGTTAAGTTGGTTTATTCATGTTTCCTATGCCGATGGTTCCGGGTTTAAATCCCGGTACAGGCTGTGTTTTCTTTTTACTTCTTTCGATTTGGTATAAGAACAATAATATGTTGCTGGTTACTATTTTCCACAATAAGAAAGGAACCGTCCAAATTATAAAAAGATGGTGATAAAACATCTGTTCGCAATCTAACACGTTTTGACCACGTTTCTCCCAAGATCCCCCCCACACACACATTCAATGCAAATTATAACCAATGTTACCGTGGCAAAAGTTTTTTGATAATATAATTATAAGATTATTAAGTTTTTAAGGCTTTCGTGGCCCGAAGTATTAGAATCACAATTGTAAACTTGTCGGGTTATTTCAAATCAAAGTCAAATTATTTCAATTCAAAGTCAAATCGACGTGGCGAAATAACCCGACAAGTTTACAATTGTGATTCTAATTATAAGATTGTTCGTATTTATTTGTGAATTCCGTCTTTTACTGTTTAACATCGGTTATAAATAATAAAATATGTCATTATTGAGTCAATGAAGAAATTAAAAGGTCTTTTACGCGGGATTCGAACGCACGTGCGTTGGTGTCAAATATACGTAAATGTGTTCCACTTGTTGTAGAATATGGTATGATATGAATATGAGTTTAATTATTTTTAATTTTAATTTTAATATTTTATTAGTTGTGGATGTGGCTCTGAGTTGGGAAGGGTAAACCGTAATCGTTGTCAGACCTCAATAAATTTTATGATAGAAAAGGTAGTTTACAACATGGCCATTGAAGGAAGGAAGGGATCGGCAAACAGACAACAATAACACAAGGACTCGAACTATAAGGAACCCCTATTAAAACGACACAAAGAAAATTGGGGCTAGCCAAACTGTTCTGCATTTGGAAGCAACGCCAAAACAGCTACTCTCAGCTGACCTTAAAATGGACTATAGGTGTTATATAAGTCAAAGAAATTTGTTAAAATTTTAAAAAAATAGTAAGATTGCGATTTTCATGAGAAATAATTTTTCGATTGCGCTCATAAACGTACCAGTTCTAAGTTCAGAGATTTTGAAGGTCTCCACTAAATTTCATCGCAATTGGATTTTCGGTTTATCCGGAATTGTGTGGACAAACACACCAAAATACAGAAAGAAAGAAAGAAAAATCCAAATTTTTTTCTTCAGTGTAGTAAAATGGAATCTTTGCTTCGCTCGCTACGCTCAAAACCAAATTTATTCAATTCCATTCATTCCAAAAAAACAAATCACTCAACCAAATACCTTGCATTACAAATTCACATGATAAATCCACAGTAGAATCATCTACACAAGCAAAATTATTAGGAATAACAATAGATAACAACTTAACCTGGCATGCCCACATCAACACCCTAATACCAAAACTCAGCTCAGCTTGTTTTGCAATAGGGAACTAGCCTTCATTCCAGAAATCGAATATGTTAAAGAAAACATCTAAAAAAAAATAACATAAAAGTTTTTTTTTGTTCAAGGTTAATACTTTTCTCAATATTTAACGCTGAAATTTGAATCTGGCTTCCACCAAAAGACAACACGAAAAGTAGTGTGACGTCAGACTGCTGACCGCAGCCTAGCGCAGACCCAAAGGCGCACCGCTATCTAGATATAAATGGTAGATATTCTACCATCCAGTCGGCGGTGGGTCAAACACATCCTAGCAGACAGTTGCCGTCACTGCGCCCGCTGTCATTCCTGCTATCGTTTCTCAATGATCCTTTTGATTGAATTTAAAAGAAATGGCGCTTTATAAAAGGTGTAAGGTACCGATGTGTTTAAACACCACTCTAGAAACACCGGAGAAAGTATTTATATATGTGCCAAAAAAAACTAAACAGGTGAAAATAATGGTTAAACGCAACAAGACGAGAATATGTCAAGGAGTCGTAGGGCCTCTAGCCTACGCTGCAAATTCACTTTACCGTTGTGAATACCACTTTCATGTATGTAAATGATATTAATTGGTCTACCTAGTACTTTTTTATTTCGCAGGTTAGTTTCCTATGAGCTTCTAATTTACCTCGGGATTATTATAAGCCTAGGACCAATACGTAACTCATTTTCTCGCGGGGAAATATTAAAAAAAAAATGAATTTGTGACATTCTCCCATGCGAGAAAACGCCTCTTAGGTTTAGGCCCTAGACTTATAATCCCAAGGCAAATTTTGCTGCGAGAATATTTGGCCGGAGCCTAACAGAAGCTTATAGGAAATTCACTTGTGAATTAAAAAGCTAGTAGACCAATAATATTTACTTGCATCAAAGTGGTCTTCACAACAGTAGAGTGAATTTGTAGAGGGGGCGTCCTCCTCAAAACATTCTCGTGCTGCAGCTTTGAACAATTCTTTTTGCCTTGTTTGTCGTTTGGTTCTTTTGGCACGTGTATAAAATGATCTTCTCCGGTGTTTCTACAGTGGTAGCCTTTGCCCTCTTGGCCCTTAGGACCTAGTGCCGAGGTAGGCCTATCACTACGCCCAGGTCTAGGCGCATATTTAAATATAAAATCTAAAGCCCTACCAAACATCAATGATATAAATGATATCATCATCATCAACCTAAAAAAACTTGGCTAAGGATACAGGAAATGCCTCGGCCTAGCCCTACCTAGGCTAGGCTGTGTCTAGGGCATCCAAATGGACATTTTATAGAATTGGTTTACCTAACCTAGGGCAAAGACACAGCCTAGGGCGTAGGGCCTAGCCTAGCGCAGCCTTGAATGACTGTACCATAGAGAAATAACCAGTGGCTCTTTCCCACTAATGAGAAATAAATCGCTTTCTAGTCAAGGTCGGGTAGACGCACTGTCAAAATCACATGGTCGTCATCATTGTCATTCGTTCGTGTTGTTGTCAAAATAGTCCGATTATTGATGAGCACGGTCCACTGGATTGCCTCTAGGCTTCGCTGCCGCGCACGGCCGCTCGTCGAGCTTTTGTTGTTGTTGTTGTAGTATTTATACAAACTACAACGATGAGCATGCTGCAAGCTACGTAACGCAGTTGAACCAAGAACGAGCGTTTGCGCGGGGGTTCAAAACCCTATAACTTTGTACCCCCGTAGTTACCACGGATGATTTAAAAAAAAAATCTTTCATTTGTGAAGTTTATTTAACTGTGTTCTATAAATAATAAAAAATGAAAAACGTGAATTTGAGACCAAGGCTAGTTCCCTATTAAGAGCATCAAACAAATAAGCAACATATCAACTGCTAAAATATGTTACTTTTCTCTATTTGAATCGCACTTGAGATATGGAATCGAATTTTGGGGAATATCGACTCATATCGACAAGATATTCATCATGCAAAAACGAGCAATCAGGGCATTATGTACCCTTAAGCCGACGGAGCATTGCAAACCCTACTTTATTACACTAAACATTCTTACAGTTACATGCCTTTACATTCTCAAGTCAATTTTAGTCATAAGAAAAAACATCCACACTCTCACAGTCAACAGTGGCATACACACCCACAACACAAGGAACAAAAATAACCTCCATCTTAACCAATATCGTACAAACCTAGGTCAAAAAAACTCTGATTATTTGAATAAAACTCTATTCAATAAACTCCCCCAATCAATAAAAAACATTACAGATCACATCAAATTAAAAAATGAACTAACTAAATTCCTAATACAAAAGGCATACTACAGCATAAAAGACTTTATGACAGACAAAACTACCTAATAATTGCTATATTTTATTATTAGTAGGAGGTACCATATAATAGGCTATAGACCTATACTATTTTGTAAAATACCTATATTATATTATATTAATACCAGTCTTGGGGTCGCTACTTTTTAAAAGTAGCATGCTATCGCTAACGCTACATGCCTCGAAAAAGTAGCTTCGCTACTTTTTCGCTACTTTTTTTCAGATGTAGCGACGCTACATTCGCGCTACTCAAGAAATATAGCGCGCTACTTTTCCGCTACATGTTCCCGTTTAATCGGGGGTCGTCGAGATCCCAAATTATCCCGTTTTTAAAGCCTTTTGACGTCGTGCCGCAATGATTTTTAACTCCATTTACATCAACTCGATCGTGATCTATCATCAAAAGCACATAGTTTCGATTTCCATTGTGATAGAAGGCGTTCTTTTAACGTTTAGGCTAGGCTAGGCCCTAGTCTAGGTCTAATGATCAAAATTCATATTGCATTTCTTATTTTTTTCAACAACGTGTTTTTCGCGGAATCACTGCAGAAGAATGCGACAAACAAGGTTCAGAGGCCTACTGGTGCCGTACAATAACGATATAGCCTGGAATGTCCCAAGGGAGGAGGGATAGGCTATATGACACTAATCACTTCATTTTCATATGCAATTCAGATGATTGGCGTAATTATTGAGCGGCTTATGCTCTAAATCAATAATACGACTTCTAATTATCGTGGATACATCTTTGTTTACGACCCTGAAATAGCACTCAAGATGCACCACGCAATCTAAACACTGCAATATTTTGGTAAAGCCAGCTCACACAATGTGACAGATCGGCGATCGCTCGCATCCTTCCGACGACGCAGAGAGAGAGAGAGAGAGCGAGACAGAGACTCACTGGGAGAGAGCGAGGGTGAGGGAGATGGTGGAAGTGAGACGAGATTACGGGCCGGTCTACACGGCGAGCACATGACGTGGCGCGGCGGGCGTTACAAGTTAGTTTGCAGTGCCGACTTTTGACTTTACGTGGTACTGGGACTGCTGGCCCCGGAACTTAAAAAGTAGCGCAAATATCACGCTAACGCTACAAAAATTGTAGCATGCTACCGCTACAATATGCCCCCTTAATAAAGTAGCGCGCTACTGGCTCCGCTACACGTAAAAGTAGCATGCTACATGTAGCGCGCTACTTGTAGCGCGCTTCTCCCCAAGACTGATTAATACTTATGTAACAACTAGTCTATGTTTAGCAAAAATGGACTACACGGTGAAAACTGTTATAAACTTTAACTGTACTTTGTATTGTTATTTGTTGTCCAAATAAATAAATAAATAAATAAATAATATTTAAGCTACATTGAAAATAATATGAAACGTTAATGTTACAAACTACATTGTTTCGGTATTGCATTCAGCCCACCTCTTTTTTCTAAAATACACCAAAACCACCTGCGGTGCCAATTATGGAGGGCTCTGCCCCCCATGAGTATGTCCTAGATCCGCCACCGCTATAGGCCCCCAAAACAGGCTGCTCGCAGGGCCCCAATAAGTGTAAATCCGCCTCTGGATAATTCCCAAACTAATTATATGAATCGTATATATTTTAGACTGAAATTTTATAAAGTGCCTTCACCGGGGATTGATCCCGGGACCTCTCCTGTCCAGGCAGCATAGCAATTGTCGTAAAAGTTTGGCCACGTCAGTGGTTACAATTACGTATTACAAAGGAGAGCGCCAGCAAGCTCTCGCTAACAGCAGGCCCGTACATATATTGATAAAGAAAAGTATGCAAGGTAGTAAGCGGGACAAAAGTGCGTCCCGCCGGGAAGTGTGGCGGGACAGGGGACACTCCCGCCAGGAAGTGTGGCGGGACACGGGACACTCAGCTAAAAATTGGTACTGACCCGCTAAAAGCGGTACGTCCAAGCACCCTAATCGTGACTGAGTGCGAGTGTGTCAATCTGAGGTCTGATGTTATCTAATCACACAAATGGGCCCCTTGAAAGGGTCTGGCATTCACGAGCATCGAGCAACGATTGCACTCCTACTAAAGGAGAATAAATAAACCAACGCGACCGTGCCATAAACTATTGTAAACACACACTAGTGCAAAAACCTGCAAAGTAAATTAAATGACATGAAGAGAGAAGTAAATAAAGGAATAATGAGTGGGTAAACCCGTAAAGACGGTTCAGCACAGAATATTACGTAATATGTGAAGGCTGGCCGGGCACTGTTAATTGCCCCCAGCGGTTGGCCAGTCTGAAGTGATTCGTTCTTGTAGTCCCAAGGGACTGCGGTGCATCCTCAGCGAGCGCCCAGGCAAGCGCGCAATGAATGCACAACGGAGTTTGTTGTTACTTTCAGACCTTAACTTGTTGAATTGAGATAAGTTGTGAAACGTATTTTTTCTTCCTTAAACTAAACAATTACTTAGTTGCACAATAATTGTAAAAAAAAAATCTTTTTTTCTCTTTGACACCTTCAAGAAAAAAGTTTAAAAATAAATCTCACAGAAAAACAACCATCTACTGTATTTACTCAATTATAGGCCACCATTGAGTTAAAACCGCACATTTATTTTGATTACTAAATTTCAAAGAGTACCTACCAATATAATTTAATACTATTGAATCTCTTTACATAATGGTCATACCTTACTTTTTTAACTTGATAATTTTAAACCCGTAGCCTCTACTGGCATAAATAGAGTACTACTACAAGGGGGAACTGAAGTTTAAATTTATTTTCAACAGGCAATATTTGCCGTGTGCCCGTTCAGAAAACTTTGGAAATATCTTTTGATGTTCAATAGTAGAGCCAGGTTTCAATTCCATTCAATATATTTTTACTTAGTTCCATATTTGAGATAATTGAAAAACATGGTTGATCACCTTAACAAATAGACAGAACTTAATATGTTATCTTCATAGCCAGTTGGTAAGAGCATTGGCTTGAACAGCAGAAGTCCCAGGGTTAAATCTCCACTGGAGCCACTTTTTAAATTTATTTTTATAATTCCATATACAATACGTTTATAGGCCCTACCTATAATTAGTATTTAAATACTGTATAAGTAGGGATGCACAAGATAATCGATATTATCGATCGATAAACAATAATGGATATAATTCCGATAATCGATAACCAAAATTCATTATCGATTATCGAAATATCAAATAATTGGTCAATAGTGGCATGAACCAAACTCTAAATACGGAGATTATCTCACGTTGTGCCATGCACTGGCTGGGCTGATGGTGTCATAATTGAGATTTATGTTTGGAAATGAGCTATCAGTCGATAACAGAAGCAAAACACATGACATCGAAGACTGCGAGGCAGCAAACGGAACACGATTGTATTGTTTTGACGAACACTTGCAACACTGAGGTTCCACTTATAGGTCGGAACAGGCTTTGTTGGTGATATCGATATTATCGATAATATCGATTCCATAATGACATTACCATTTTGATCATCGATAATGAAAAAAGTATCGGTGTGCACTGTGCATCCCTATGTATAAGCAACAATGATGATATGTACCTACCTTATTAGTTATGTATATAAGTCTTTGGCTGATTTATAGTCTTATCTCATCAATTTACTTTCAGGATAATCAGACTACACTCGATCCTCAACACTGTATCAAGTTTACACCGAAGACTAAAAAGGTAAGCTATGAACTATATTTAAATGAGTGTTCTCATATAAAAGTATAAAGTATCATAAATTCATAATATGATATAACATATATGATATGATATGATAATATGATACCACATATTATGTGGTACACCACCATTTTCTTCAGAATAAGCATTGGAAATAAAGATTTTGTATTCTATTGTAAGTTGTATTGTAAGCATTTAATAAAATGATGCTTTCTGCACCCTTTTTTTAAGCTGTTTAGCTAAAACCAGTGTATACTGTATTGTATTGTTTTATTAGTCATTTGATTACAGTATTGAGAAAAACACAACATTATAATACTAAACATAATGAAAAATGCATGTATTCACAATTGTAATATACTAGATAGATGCTAGATAGATGTTCTCTATGCCTTTCCAACCTGTCAACCCTTCTCCAATCATACTAGATAGATAGAGACAGATAGATGGATAGATAGACAGATAGATAGATAGATAGATAGATAGATAGATAGATAGATAGATAGATGGATAGATAGTTTAGATTGGAGAAGGGTTGACAGGTTGGGAAAGCATAGAGAACATAAAGCCCAGCCTGAAGGGCTGGGGGCGACAAAACTTTTCACCTGCTGATGACAACTGTAGCTAATTTAAAGTTGTTACCTTAATCCACGACGCGTTTCGTCCTTCTGGGACTCTTCAGGCGGATGGTGGTCACTAAAAATCAGCTAGCTACATGCAACCAAAACTCACAACACATAACCAAACCTATGGTAGGGCCACGCAAGAAGTAAATTCTGCAAGCATGTTGTCATCATCAGCAAGGTTACTTCACACACCATTCATACTGGGGCACACAGTCAGCACAGACAGTAAGGGGGCTTCCCTCCCAACTCTGGTGCTCGGGAGACAACAAATCATGACTTACCCTGGATTCGAACCAGGACCCTTGGCAACAAGAGAAAAGCTGCCCCTCCTGCTGTTGCTGGGCAAGGGTGCCTCTTCATTCATACTAAGAGAAAAGGTTAGAGATAGGAAGGGTGGAAAGTCACAACACAGCACAACCAGTGAGGGGGCTTCCCTCCTAGACTCTGGTGCTTGGGCGACAAAAGAACCATGTCTTACCCTGGATTTGAACCAAGACCCGTGGCAACGAGAGAGGCTGCCCTACTAATTGTGACTGGGATTCGAAAACGAAAGGAAACAAGACTACAATTGCAAGCTCTTGGCTATAGCACAGGTACACGTGCTATATTAGCTCTTGGCTGCAGGTGAAGAGGTTGAAGGGAAAGACGAGTAGGGTCTAACAGGTTCATCACCTGCTAGGCCCCCCCAGCAGGACAAGGAGTCACACTTGTAATGAACAAGGATAGATACAAGATAGATAGATAGATAGATAGATAGATAGATAGATAGATAGATAGATAGATAGATAGATAGATACTTTTTTTTATTCTTCTTCAATATGAGTACAAAACACAACAGTTACAGACATGTTTAGCCGGTTAGGGCCAATTAGTAGTTAAGAAAGAATACCCACCTAGAGCCGTAGCCCTGTGTGTGGGAATATTCAAATGTAATTAGCTAAAATTCATATGAAAGATGGCGCTTCGGCGTAGAGAGAAATGTCACACAGAATCTGTGTGACATATATTTACATCTAATGTATATGTAAGTAAACATTTCTTAATCTAGAGACCTAGAATACAGTTACAGATACAATTTATAATTTATTTGTAAGAATAATAATAAATAAACATATCAGATACCTATGCAATAAATTGTATGTGCAGATAGTGAAAAAGATTAATTAAGTAAGTAAGTAGACGTGAAATAAGTTAAGATATGAACTAAGTGCTATGATAATAAAAGTAATTAGTATAATACAATAAACCTATAATAAAATACTAAATAAATAATGTACGTGACATCTAAAATGTTTCAGGCGGTCTTAGAACCGGTTCCATCAAATGAATATAATCTTAAGATAAACTTACCTACAGTTGTTTTTAATTAAACTGAACATTAAAACCAGAAATATTTTACGTACAGTAATTGGATTTTTTTAATCTACCTAACTGGCAGTTGGTAGATAACTAACAAACAAAATATACCATGAACTTATGATTTGGTAGAACCGGCCCTTAAAAGACCAAATATTTTGTGGCACTATTGCAGGTTATTGAGTCCCAAAAAGAAGAATTAGCTACCACACCAAGATCTCAAATTAGTTGTAACTGTTTGTTCGTCGTAAATCTAGCAGTTCCTAAATGTTGATCTCATTCGACTTGAAAAACTCTGCAACACTGCACTGTGTAGTATACTCCCCCTAGGCTACTAGTATACATTTTCCCCTACATATGTAATGATATTGTTTCAGATGTATACTTTACACGATCTGGAGAACAAAATTCACGAATATCAAAGCAGAATGGTACCCAACCAAATCTGATGAGAAGTTGGAAAAATGAAATGTAAATATTGACTGTTATAAATTTGATAATAAAGGGCTTAAAGCTCTACTGTACTACCATAATTTTCATATTGTGTTTTCTTTCAAAGAATTACCTTACTTATTACCTTTTAACCCGCAGAAAACAACTAGTAAACCTTAATGAGAAAGATGTGTCTTCCTGGGAAACGGTAGAGAGATGGGTCCCTCAAGGCTCGATCTTGAGCCCCATTGTGCTTCTCGCTTCTTGTCAATGACCTGGCTAATTGTATTTTGGACAACAAGCTTGTCCGCAACATTGTTCAGTTTTCTGATGATTCCAGCGGAGCTATCACAGCCAGTTAAAAAAAAGTATGTACTTAAAGCGGGCTTATGCTTAAAAACCTAATATTCATACTACCCAACTCATGGGAGATGAGACGTGATTGAATTTATCCATGCGATCTTTCAGATTTGACAGCTACATTGCAGTCCCTGTTGGATTTATGTCATGAAAGTCAACAGTCGCAACAAATAGCAGTTTTGTAAAGGTTTGTTCTGTAGCCCCCGGCAGTACCCCCCCGAAAATCCCCTTAGACCCCTGTAACCACAGTAGCTACAACTGGTGAAAAGCGATGGCACGGAAGCCGGAAGTTTCTGGGTTCAACCCAGTCGGGCCAAAACCCTTTTCGACAATGCTATGAATTCAATAATATACTTATTATTATTATTATTATATAGGAAACTGTGGCAGAAGAAGAAGTGGATGGCGTGAACTGGTGGGAAGAAGTGCGATGAACCTGAAGAGGACAGACTAGGCCTGGCAAGCCGGTAGTTAAAACAACTCATAAAATGCCCTAGAAAATTGGTGGCTATAGCCACCCCCTGACCTAACTTAAGTTGGAAACAGGAGTCAGATATATATATATATATATATTAAAGGCGGACGTCACTTGAACAAGCGGTGTACTGCTGATTTGAATTTATTTGTAGGTCTGGTCTATGTGCTTAGCATTGTTACTTGTACCGTGATATATTTTTTTCTTTATTTAGTCGTGTATGCCGTTCTTTACACCATTTACTCATTTTAAGTTACTTGTTTAATACATTATTTGAAACCTATCGTTGTGTGTAACTCTTATGGCCTGTTTACACTTCGGCAATCCCGCTAAGAAAAGGGACAAAGTTAGCTTGTCGACCGTTTATACCACTGCAAAATTGCTTGGCAAAGCGAGGTCTGACAATTTGTTTTGTAAGTTAGGTTATGAATACCCATGCACAATAATAAGTAAAATAAAATAAATAAATAAATAAATAAATTTATTTTAGAGTCTGGCCCCACTCAGTGATGTAACTGATTTGTCAGTGGGGACTTTAAATCAGCGACCAAGCCAAAACCCGGCCAGGACCCGACGCAATCGACGAAGGAAGCGATAACACAGCCAACCAAAGATCGATCAATTTTTTAATAGGAAAAACTATAGCAATCAGTGGTTTGGACGTGCGAACACTCTCTCCTGCTCTTACCCACACCCGAATAAACGCAGAATCAACAGCCAGATTCAGAACAACTCTGAAATCTATTATGTGCTCGTTGCTAGGACGGCTCCAAAGTCACCGTTTACAAACTCTAAGACAAGAAACTGATGGACTAAGTCCAATAGAAGTAAAAAACTTAGACTTTAGCGGGAATCGAACCCTGGACCTTCTGCATTGGAAGCAGATACGCTAACAACAATTATATATATATATATATATATATATAGTTATAGCCACCAGCTCCCACAAGGCTTGCCACCCTGGTTCCCCATCCCACTTTTTGTAAGAGGTATCAACAGCATTCCAGATGCTGGCCTCATTTTCAATAGCTTCAATAAGCTGGATATCAAACTCAGACTCCAGATAATCTGCCATGTTTCTTTGAGTGAATCCACTGCAATTTGTCCAACAAATGTACCAGAAAGTATGATCCAACTCCAACAAGGAGCCAACTTCTTTGCAAGAAGCAAACATCATTAAACCAGATTCAATTACGGGCGAAGGTCTCATGTCTCATATGAAACTCGGCCTCTGATTGGTCAACGCGCCTTCGCGTCTCGCCAAAGTGTAAACGAGCCATTACGTTATTTGATCCTGACCACCGACGGTGACAACACCGAGGCATAAGCACCAATCCTTGCCAAACTGACTCATCACCGGAGAAAGGGGGGTAAGAGATTACAGAATGTATAACAATACATTACTGTGAAAATGGTTATAATAACTTGAATTTATTTCACAACTTATTTGGTACATAATAAAGGTACCCCGGTATCAAAACTATCAAACTAAAAAAATCATAAACTTTAATATCAAATATTTTTTTCAAAATTATATTTTATTCATCTATTGAAACAAAAAATGTTATTTTATTCATCTATTGAAAACAAAAAAGTGAGTGTGTGTTATAACATTAAACATACTGTACAATGAGACCTATATTTACATTTCATCTTTATTTTGCAAGAACAAAAAATGAAATTGGATGTCTAATAGGTGAGCAGAGTTGTCCCGCCTAATGTATTGTTACATAACAATTTTTAAAAAAATTATAAGTTTTCTTTTCTTATTTATTTATATATTTTTATAAAGTTCTCTAAACCTATGCCCATGATCAATTCTTCACGAATTGTTCGATTGTGATCTCAAATATATGGTTTTTTAACCAAATATTTTTGCATATTTTGTTATATTTGGTTAATAAATTTACTACATATTCTTCTTATCTGCCATAATCACTATATTTAACACAAAAAATCCACTATTTCTTTACCTTAAAAAATTAAGAAACTGTAAATTTACTTCCCAAACCGATTTCAAAAAGGTATTTTCTAGAAATAAAGGAATTGGATGCTCAAAAATAAATTATTTTCCTCAAAAGACACAAACCTTGTGCATCAGTGCAACACGACAAATACGAGGTGTGACGCCGTGTTCACACTTCACTCTGAAAACCGAGTAAGTGTTTATTGTTTGGAGTTCGAAGCAAGCGGCTGCCATGAATGACCACAAGTTAGTCCAGGATTTCATTCAAAACTAAAAAAGTTAGTAATTTCAGTTGGGTCCCTCCTTATTTAGAATTCTCATCCCATGTGTGCTTGCAGTGGAAGAATGGGTGTCCGCAGGATTTTTTTTCAGATGGGTGCACTTTGCTTTACAAAGTAGGTCTACACCAGGTCT
The DNA here is from genome assembly GCA_024449915.1 of Sweltsa coloradensis. NCBI lineage: Eukaryota > Metazoa > Arthropoda > Insecta > Plecoptera > Chloroperlidae > Sweltsa > Sweltsa coloradensis. Next base: position 432,892 of record JAMZAV010000610.1, read on the forward strand.
ACCCAAAGTGGGACACGCCGGGGGGTGTTTTTTGTCACGAACACGTTTAAACAACTTTTGGAGAGGGGTCCAGCAAACCAGTATAGCCACCCTCGTTTCTGAGAATTAGTAACTCCTTTCACAAAAGATACACACTGTCTGTATAAGCTAGGTGAAAGGGTATAGACCTCCCAAGGTTTGCACAGTCAACAGTTTAAACAATATCACATAAAAACTCATACAAAATAATAAAACTTTTCAAAAAGGCAGCAGAATAATGAAATTTGAAAGTACATGATACAAAATGTATGAAAAAAATTAAAATTACATTTCCATTTTCCAGGGGGGTGCAAGTGCACCTACTTGCAGACACCCATGAGTGGAATATGATATTTCCCACAATTGCCTGTTGTGTGTGTGGGGTGGAGGGGGCGGGGGATGGCGTAATGATCCGTAAAAATGTTAATAATTTCTATGGAGGAGATGCATGGATTCCAATTATTAAAAAAAAAATTATAATAGAACAGGTAAATGTTATTTAACAATTAATTGAACTTAACACTGATCTTAGGTGGGAAAATAGGTTTTTATTATGTAGCAATATTTAAAAAAGTTTCATTTTTCATCCACATATTCATAATGTTTCTTGAAATTTAAATTACAATCTAAAAAAACTCCAAGGTAGGTATTTAAATTCATACACTCCAGAAATTAACTTATCATTACAATTCAACGTCAAATGAATATCATTCATGCTTCTATCATTAGCCTTATGGTCATAAAATTTGTATCAAGTTTTGTTTGTCATTGATTGCATTGATGTCATTGTCACACGATTGCAAAAGAAGAGCAAAAGGGAATAATGGAAATAATCAACGAGATAGAATAGAGGTTTTAGAACCTCTATTCTACCTCGTTGGAAATAATTATATTTTTGTGAAAGGACATACAAACACACAAACATACATATACAAACAAAATCATTCATCTTTCACAAGGATACACTTAGTATAGTTGGAATCTCAAGTAAAGTAATTGGTTAATTAATTGGTAATTTCGTTTTGAATGTGCTGCGTGCATAGAGATTAATTAATCTCTATGCTGCGTGTATTCAAGCCCTACTGTGCCGTTCAAAATTCACCGCGTGTAATAGTTTCTTATGAAGTGCTTTGGCGGGTCGATGAACGGAACTGTTTCATCTTCATATTCAAGGACTTATTTGAAATATACTTGTGGTTCACGGATGTTGCGCACACAGGCAGCGCTGTCGGTTTCGCGCTTTTCGTCGATTTTCTACCCGCTTTCTCGTGAACAGCATCTGTGTAAAGATGTATGAAACTAGGCACAGTGACTTTGTAGTGACAATTAATTTAAGGTTTTTGTGGTAAATTATCATCTTTGTGAATCATAGAGCTATTAAGGAAATCAAGGCATAAAGACGGTGTGCCGTGAGAACATTGTTGCGACTCTTTCATCTGATCGTCTGTCGAAATTCATAATATTTTGGAAGCAGTTTGGCCTAGCCTAGGTTGGGCTAGCCTAGAACCCTTCACGATCTACCCTACAAGCTTGGCTTCATACCTCGCAATGCCAATGCTACGCAAAAAGCCGTTCGTAAGGAATCCGATTCCAGAATATCTCAAGGATGAGGACCTCGTATATTATTGTGACATAACGGATGAAATTTTTCAGCACTATTCGTGAGTACAAAATCTTTATCCAGTAGTCTAAAGGCCTAAACAAAGAACATCGCCCTAGCCTAGGTAGGCTTAGGCCCGGAACCCCATCTAGAACAAAGTGCCATGGTGGCCAAGGCTAGCTAGGGCCTGGGCCTAGGCCTAGTCCAGTCTACGTTTGATCTAAGTTTTAACTTGAATGAGCACCAGGCCTATAATCACAAGTGGCCTAGGTGCTACGTTTTTACCTCCCTAATTGTATGTTCTTCATTTTTAGTGATTTAAGTGATCGAATTATCTTGTGCAACTCACTGGTCTGGTCATGCCAATTCACTGGAAAACAATCTATGACATATCAAGAAGCCAAAGCCTGTGAAGACCATGCACGAGCCTCCTTGAAAGAGTTTCCATTAGAGGTAGGTAAGCAAATTCCTGCTACCTAGGCTAGGCCTAGGCTAGGCCAGGCCTAGGCCTAGGCATTGGCCTAGGGTTGGACCGACGGATTGTCTTACCCTAGGCCTAGGCTAGGCCTAGCTAGCTTAGCCTAGCTAGGCCAGGCTAGCTGCAAGATTACCTGAGCAGGAGCTTAATGACACTGTAGCAGTAGCACCTAGAATGCAATTAATGATTAGCCTGGGACTGTTGGTAATCAACGGGAAACCGAAAGGCTCCAGGGCCTAGGGTACATGAACACCATCAATGTGGGCTTACTAGGGGCCTTGGGGTTGGGGGGCAGAGCCTTCCATTAAAGATAAGAAATTATAAATAAAATAAAACCTCTAACGTCGCTATTTTAAACGAAACACCTTTTGCGTTGAAACTCCTTTGGGCCTAAATATTTAAAATATCGACTTTAAAGGTGTTGTAGGGTGCAGTATTTTATTCCTAAATGTGTAAAATTATGACAGAATAGTTTTTAATGGAAAAATACAGTGTTAAAAGTTGGACCATACCAACAACAGAAGTAGGCCTACCGTGATTTCAACCTAGCAGCTGACGTTTGCAAGTCTGCGAGATGCTCGACAAGTTTCACGATTTCATTATTACACAGGTATAGGGCTAAGGGTAATTTGACGGAAATGTTATTTTGTTTTAAATTTATGATTTTCCTTTTTCAAACTGAATATTATTAGGGCCTATACTTGGTTTTTGGCCGCGGAAAGTAGTTTCTGGACTTCAGGATTTCAATGTCCAGTTAAAATGGCAAGTAAATCTAACTGACATGTAACTTGTTATCAGTATGGCAACCACCAATCAGAAGCCTTGTAATTTACAAGTTGTAAATATTTACTTAGAGGACTAACTGGCACATACATTTCATTTGGGGCGGACTTTTTTAATTTCTGAACTGTAGTAAATAATAATAGGCCTAATAGACATTATAATTCTGGACAATCACTTTTATTTTGCTTGAATCGGTCGTTTTGGTACTAGTTCAGTTGGTGCGGTCCAACTTTTCAACACTGTTTTTTTTTTTCATGAAAACAATAAAAAAACAACTTCAAATGAGAAGCAAATAAATAAAGAACTCATTATTATTTTTACTAATCAATCTGAAAATATAGGTACCAATTAGGCCTACCCTACTATATAGAAAAATGAACACAGATTGAACACAAACACTCGCTCATTTCACTGTCATTTGGTCCCCATGTTTGCTATTTAGGCCTACGCCTTGATTTTACTTACTAGGCCTACCAACCTTTTTCACTAAAATACTCCACCTACAAAGCCTTTAACATCGCTATTTTAAATATAAATGACTTTCACCACAAAAGGACTTTCGTTTAAAATAGCAACGTTAAAGGTTTTGAAGTTTTTCTTTTGTCACTATAACAGCAAAAATGTGATGATTCTATTTTGGATTTTTTATTGTTCTTGTACTTGGTTATTTGCAGTGAGCACAACATCTCAACAGGTAGGCCTAGGCCTAGGCTGCGTCACTCCTCACTACGTTTTTTCATTTTTTTTTTTTTGTAAATTGTCGGTAAAAGTGGGTTTCCGTTTGTTTTTTTTCAATTTAGCCGGTACTCTTTCGGATGGTATGCCCCAACTTTTTTTTCCATTAAAAACAATTCAACCTTTAACGTCGCTATTTCAAACGAAAGTACTTTTCCTTTGGAAGTGTTTTATATTTTAAATTAGCAACGTTAAAGGTTTTGTAGGTGGAGTATTTTAGTGAAAAAGGTTAGTACTGACCGCCATGTTGGCGTAGTGTTGTAAAGTTGGGGCATACCATCCGAAAGAGTACCATTTAGCCTACTACCGTACCTAGTGATTTTGCATGGTTTTGAACAACAACAAAAAAATTGGTGCAAAATTAGCCATTCCGTCATACTACCCTTGTTCCTTACACTTATTATGAGAAGGATGGGTTCATATAATATGTGCATGCTTTCAGTTACGGATACCAGTACTGTATCTGGCGTCTCTGACAAAGCGCACTTCATTTGAGAACATGGCAGAAGATGTTTTCTCATATGCAAGGGAACGCTTCTTTGTTGGTGAATCTGTGGAAGTCAACATAACAGAAGAAACATGGTGAGTTTAAAAATATGTTGGTGGTGAAGGAATTGATGACATGCTGTAAAACTAGGCCGCTTTGTGAACGCCATTTTTAGTCGCGTTGATTGATGAGCTTTTTTGTAAGTTTTTAGTATGCGTGGGATCTCTTTACTTTTTCAAATCCCATTGCAAAATAATTTTTGTTAAATAAGGATAATTTTTATAAAGTAGTATTAATTGCTATGTTAGGCCTAATACCAATTAATTGAATGTAACATATCTGGAGGCCCAAAGACTTGCTACCCCCGTCTGGGCCCAGGGTAGAACTGGCTCAGCGCATGGCTCTGCTAATGGAAAGGCGATTCAAGAGAAAAAGTCCACCTCGCAAACATCAGCTAGTAAGAGGGGAGTGAGTATATTACTCCCCGAAACTAGAGGCAAGCTCTGGCAATTGTCGCGGGGACACCTCCCCCTTCCCTTGACGACCTCCCCGACGACGATGACAATGACGTAACGAACGATGACAAAGACGATGACGACCGCGACGTGAGAAACCCCCCTTCCTCCCTTTCCCTGTAGCTGCTTCTGACCAGCATGGGTCCCTCCTTCCCACATCCCCTAGGCTAGAGTGGTGCATTATGATCTAATGGTTGACGCGTCCTTAATCCAAATAAACAAAAAAAAAACGACTTGTTTTTTGACGCATTGTTGGTGATTGTTGTCAAGTTTCTAGTTACTTGTTAATTATTAAGCGAGCGAAGCGAGCGTTTCCATTTGACTGCCGGAAAAATTAGTCACTGGTTTTGTTTTTTTGTTTGTTTGTATGTCTCGCCATAACGTTCGAACGGAGGCTCGGATCGAGTTGAAATTTTGACCATCCGCAAGCTTCGTTCTCGATTGAATGCCATTAGTTTTGTGGCAAAATCGTTCAAAAAGTTAAAAAGTTACATTAAAGTTTATCGAAAGTTTTTTTTTCAAACTAAACGGCGACAAAATCTGAGGTGGCCAAATCATTTAGAATGTCCGTCCGGTCACGAATATGTTAATTTTATTTTGATCCGGTAAGAAGTGTAAATGGAAATTACATTATAACAAAAGTAACGTTGCCATGGCAACGAAAAGACGCGCAAAGTTTCTAATGCACTGCCACCTAGAAGTAATCAAAATACTTTTGAGGAAGAGTGTATTATTTGTCACCAAAGAGTTTAAATAGTTTTCCCAAGGAGTCAAGGTCCTCTAGATGGCGGTGGATTTTATCCACAAAGTAAAGGTTTTTTACACACGGGTTTACCCAAATACCTTGGCAATAATAAATAATATTGGAAACATGGCCCTGTGGACAGCGAACGTCGCAAATTTTTAAATTTAAAAAATGTGCAATGTGGGTCTAACTATAGCACGTGCTCGCTTATCAACGCGTCCAACTGAGCGTTTCCTAGTTATACTCATCAAAAAACTTATATTAAAACCTTTGTTTCTATGGATTCTGGCTAACTTTTTAACTTTTGTTTCAAAATGTACATCACCATTAATAATGTCCATGTAAAATGGCAACATTGTAGCCCCAACCGTTTGGTCAGAATCAGCCGTCATAAAATGAAAATATCGTATTAAAAATTGAAAATAATCGTAAAAGTACGATATTCATAAGATACATTTCTTTGATTGTATCCAAAAACGTGGCAGGTCTAAGTTCCGAGATTTCGAAGGTCCCCTCCAATTTTCATCAAGATCGCATTTGCCGTTTGCCCAGTAGAGCGTACAAACATTCAAAAAACAAAAAAAAATGTGGAAGTCATAATGATTAGGCTACATTATTCGAGTAAGCTAATAATCCCCCAAAATACAAAAATTTGTAAAAAAAAAAAACAGCAGCCAAGCTCTCCTTCTAATGTCTTCGGCTGTGAATGCTGTGAGATATAGAAGTTGAGCCAAGCATTTCATTCTTTCTCCCTAGTTTCGCATTGAAAAGAAGTAAGATCATTTCGCCTGTTGACGAGCGTCAAGCCAACCATTTTCGTGGTAAAAAAAGTAAAAATTTTAAACTCAAAATATTAAAAAATTACTTGGCCATTGACTTTTTAGAGTCCTCGTACCAGAATCAATAACCAAGTAATTTTTTTATGATTTTGAGTTTAAAATTTTTACTTTTTTTACCACGCGAATGGTTGGCTTGGCGCTCGTCAACAGACAAAATGATCTCTTGTTGAAAAAGAATACTACGATATTGAGGATTTCTTGGCGGACAATGATAATATGTCTTGAAAATACAATTTATTTTACATATTATAGATGCCTCCTAGACTTATATTATCTAGTAGCCTATCTTATATTAGTGTACAAGTATACATTTTTATTGTGTATTATTGTATTGTTGTAAAAGTGTATTTTGTAATTACTAATGTAAATTAGTTTTAGTATTTTCTATACATCCTAATTCAAGTCTTAGTCTTTTGAAAAGATGTGTTTAATAACTAGCTACCTTATAATGTATTGTTTAACTTGTTTATCTTGTCATAACATTGTAAGTTTGTAACATTATATGCTAGTATTAGGTATACAAAACAAGACAATAAAATGAAATGAAATGAAATTCTTTTCAATGCGAAACTAGGGAGAAAGAATGAAATGCTTGGCTCAACTTCTATATCTCACAGCATTCACAGCCGAAGACTTTAGAAGGAGAGCTTGGCTGCCGTTTTTTTTTTTTTTTTTTTTAAATTTTTGTTTTTTGGGGGGATATCACATCTTTTTGTTGTTTGTTTCATATCAAGGGGGGAAATATGTGTAAAGGTGGATACAGTGCCTTTTAAAACAGATTGTCTAGAAAAAAAAGCTACCTTTTGTTTTTGTTTACAATCTGTAGTTGGCAATATACAATGTTTTTATTAAATTTCCTATGGTTAATGTCGTCTTGGGTGTTTGTGCGAATGATTTGTTGACCGGAATATAACGCATTGACGCATAATTTTAATCAGCAATTAAAATATTAAAATTGTATTAAATACGACCTAAAGTTTTTCCCAAAGATAAGGGTGGTAGTTAACAGTGGGGGTGAAATATCGCTTGCCTCCTGGCGGATTATTATGTTTCATATTATTATGTACCATCATGCCAAATTTCATGCTGATAACTCATTCGGTGCCTTCATGGTGAATGCTGGAAATAAAGGTAAAAATAATATTTAAACTATTAGGGATGGGGGTTGAAAAAATGTGGTTTAGGAAATGAGAATAGGCCGATTGGGTTAAAACACATTAAAACATCATTTACTAATTTGAATAAAAATTCAATTTTGGGTTAGAGCTATGAATTATATTCCAATTTTAGGGGGGGTTGGGGGTGGAATATCGCTTGCCTCTCGGCGGATTATTTTTCATATTATTATACATGTACCATCATGTCAAATTTCATTATAATCACTCATAAGATGCCTTCGTGGTGAAAGCTAGAAATCAAGGTAAAAATAATATCAACTATTCTATTAGGGATGAGGGTTGGCAAAATGTGGTTTATATAATGAGAATAGGCCGATTGGGTTAAACACATTAGAACATAATTTTAATAACTGATTTGAAAAAAATTTAATTTTGGGTTATAGCTTTGACTTATTCCAATTTTAGGGGATGATTTTGGGGGTGTTGGGGGTGGAATATTGCTTGTCTCTCGGCGGAAGTATGTGAGTCTGAGGTACATCTAAGTGTGGTCCAAGTTTCATAGTCTAAGATGTACCGTTTTCTCTGTAGGCTCTTATTCCTCTCTGGCAGAATCCCACTCCCAACCAGCCAGACGAAAGATTTCCGTTGATTTTTACGCACTTTTTTAACACGGAACGGGTTATCGGATCTGGCTGATTTTTTTTTTGGTATGTCATGGACCACATAACAGGTCATATACCGAGTTTCAAGATTGTAAATCTTTCAGGACGGCGTGTGCAGATAGCTGAAAACACCCCAACTCTGGTAGGCGTAAAACAGGGTCGAGTTAGTCATCCGCCTTCTAGCAGTCGCGTGTGCTAGGCTGCGGGCAACGACCGTCGCCCTAGATAACATTTATTGAGGTTCACATTCAAACAACTACAGAAAAATCACATCTTGTCACCAAACCAGCAGTCCAGAAAGTTCCCCCTTCATTTGTTCTCCTCAACAATGATCTAACATAACCATTGGCTGCTGGTTGGAAGTCACAGCCTTCTAGATAATTAAAATGTCAAGTTGTCCAATTAGTAGATATAAAGTAGGTCACTACAGGACCCCTCCTCCAGTGAACGAGCGTAGAGATGCAAAAGAAATCTCTATGTGCCAAAGCGAGCTGGTGCGCTCACGCGACGTCCTGCTCGTGTCGTGACTAGGTGGCGGGGTAGCAGTGACGGCAGCATAAGTCCCGACCAGAGACGGATTGGCGGATGTTGATTGGAAATTGTTGCGAACAACGGAGGCAGGTGCTATCATAGGTAGCCGAGAAGTGCTTGATGTTCGGTCGATTAGAGTGAACGGTTCGGTCGATTAGAGTGAACGGTTTGGTAGATGGTTGTGCGGTATCAGGAGCTGTGCTGTCAAGAATGAAGGCAGGCTTCAAACGATCTATGGATACTACAACTCTTTTCCCTGTACGCAGAATAGTGAAATACTTCTCGTATCTTGCTACGATTTCGTATGGCCCGTCATACGGTTGCTGAAGCGGAGTTCGGACAGCGTCATGGCGCACGAAAACGTGGGAACATGTCGCGAGGTCCTTGAACACAAATACATCTTTTTGCCCGTGTCGGGTAGGGCGAGTCGGTCGGAGCATCTGGAGTCGTTGGCGGAGTCGGCTGACGTACTCTGAGGTGCTGTCGGGCGTTGACGTCGGAGGCGACAAATATTCTCCTGGAAGCCTGAGAGTAGTTCCGTACACCAACTCAGCAGATAAGCTTTTATATCCTCTTTCCATGCTGATCGAATGCCCAACATGACCCATGGCAAGTTATCGGTCCAGCGATCCTCTTCATGGCATTTGAGTGCGGCCTTGAGCTGTTGATGGAGGCGTTCTACCATGCCATTGGCGGCAGGGTGGTAAGCTGTAGTCCGGATGAGAGTAGTGCCTAACAGGTGGTTTAGAGACCTGAAAAGGGCTGACTCAAACTGCCGGCCTTGATCGGTAGTGATCCGAAGGGGCGTCCCAAAACGCGATATCCAGCCTGCGATGAGGGCAGAGGCAACTGTATCCGCAGTGATGTCGGATAAAGGAATTGCTTCCGGCCAACGAGTAATAAGCAGGTAACGAAATCCCGAAGACTCAAGTAAGAGGACCCACTAGATCGATGTGGATATGGTCAAAACGAGCGTCTGGAGCGTTGAAATGTTCAACAGGTGCCGAGACGTGTCGTGTGACCTTTGATCTCTGACACGCTATGCAGGCCCTTGCCCACTCCTTACAGTCTTTCTTTATCGAAGGCCAGACGTAGGTCCTTGAGACAAGACGGACGGAGGCAGCAACACCGGGATGGGACAGACTATGAAGACTGTCAAACACCTGGCGTCGGAGAGTAACTGGCACGAAAGGTAGGGCTGTGCAAATTGGTAAAAATGCCTCCCCGGGTACCCGTCGATCTTACGGGCGGGTACCCGAAATTACGAAATTTTAAGATTTTTTTACGATTACAAAAAACAAAAAAAAGTGAATTCAGTCATTTATCTACTTTATATTGACAGGTCATCACTTCAACACGCACGTTCTCATAAACGTGAACATGTCGACGGTCTCTGGTGCCAGAGATGCTCGTTTCTAATGTCCAGCTGTTGAAAATGCATATTCACTAGGAACTGATGTTGCCGGAATGCATAAATATCTCCGCCAGTCACGATTACGATGAATAGGGGTGCGCGCGCAGCGTGTTGGTGACGTCACTCACTGGAGCTCGACAGACGAAATACGAGCGCGTATTAATGACGAATCACTTACTGCCGCCGCTGCGCGCCGACGAGTGCAAGCCTGACCGGCGGCGGCGTTAATTGAGCGGAATTTGAGACGAAAAACGGTCAAACGAGTACCCGACGACTCATTTCATTACCCGGGCTATTATCAACGGGCGGGTGCCCGGGTACCCGTTCACAGCCCTAACGAAAGGTCGGTCTATTGGCGTGGATGTGTCACAGTATATCGTAAGGTCTGTGTCAACAAGGCTCCGACGATTCAGTTCGAGTGCAGTGTCAGAGTGGAGAAACGCTTGGAGTTCGGAATCGTTCACTTGGGCTTGGGCAATTGTCTCATTACTCACTGAGGCCGAGATCGCTTCCACCCTGGACAGAGCAACGGCAACGACATTTTCGGTACCGGGAACATGACGAATATCTGTTGAAAATTGCCCAATGTAGTCAAGGTAACGAAATTGCCGCGGGGAACACTTGCCAGACTTTTGCTTGAACGCGAATATCAATGGCTTGTGGTCGGTGTAGATTGCAAACGTCCTGGCTTCCACCATATGACGGAAATACCGGATTGCCTCGTAGACTGCGAGGAGCTCACGATCGTATGCGCCATAATTGCGTTGCGCTGTATTCAGCTTTCGCGAGAAAATGCTAGTGGTTGAACACCGTACTCTGATAAGCGTGCAAAGAGTAGGCGCAGGTGTTTCTCGTGTTCTTCCGGTGACGTCGAAGCGATATGAATGTCATCGATGTAGGCATAGACGAAATCCAGGTCTCAGATGGCTTCGTCGATGAACCTCTGAAATGTTTGGGCGGCGTTCCGTAAACCAAAACTCATAAGGAAATTCAAATAGGCCAAACGGAGTCGTTATGGCAGTCTTTGGTATATCGTTTGGAGCAACTGGAATCTGATTGTAAGCCCGGACTAAATCTATGGTCGAGAACACGGACTTCCCAGCAAGCGACTGAGCGAAATCTTGTATGTGAGGAACAGGATACATGTCTGGAATTGTCCTATCGTTCAAAGGTCTGTAGTCGCCGCATGGCCTCCACTGATTTTCCTTCTTAAGAACGAGGTGAAGGGCAGCGGACCAGCTGCTAGATGAACGCCTTGCGACACCTGTTTTGAGCATCATATCAAATTCGGTCTTGGCAATCTGCAGACGGTCAGGTGTCAGACGTCGAGGCTTGCAAGATGTTGGATGTCCAGGTGTCGTGTGAATATGATGCATGGTCCCGTGTTTAATATCACGCAAAATACCTGATGGCTTTGTAATGTCCGGAAACTCATTCAAGATGTCATGGTATTGAGACCCTCCACTGACTGCCTTGACATGTTCTTGAGCGTCGGTAGACAACTTACCAACTACGGTAAGTGATGAGGCACTATCAACTAACCTTCGATTGCGGACGTCAACAAGTAGGGTCATAGAACGATAAGAAGTCAACTCCGATGATTGGTCTGGATAAGTCGGCAACGACGAAACGCCAGACGAACTCGCGTTTGAGTCTCAAGTTGGGTTGAAGTTGATGGTTCCATAAGTCGCTATGATTGATCCATTAGCCGCGAAAAGCTTGTAAGTTGATCGTTTGCACACAAACAAAACAAATAGGCCTAAACAAACCAAAAAAAAAAACTCTTGAGCTAATTTTTTTTTTGGGGGGGGGGGTCAGTAAAATTGAAGTCTTTACTTTGCTCATCCAATTACTGGCTTATTTTTAGTTAGGCCTCTTTGTTGAAATGACTCTTAAAGGGGCTATTACCCCCAAAAATGATTTTTTTACCACATAATCTATATGTTCAATTAGTTTGGAAAAGGCCAAATGGCTAGTTTAGTTTAGATTGGAGAAGGGTTGACAGGTTGGGAAAGCATAGAGAACATAAAGCCCAGCCTGAAGGGCTGGGGGCGACAAACTTTTCACCTGCTGATGACAACTGTAGCTAATTTAAAGTGGGACCCAGAAGGACGAAACGCGTCGTGGATTAAGGTAACAACTTTAAATTAGCTACAGTTGTCATCAGCAGGTGAAAAGTTTTGTCGCCCCCAGCCCTTCAGGCTGGGCTTTATGTTCTCTATGCTTTCCCAACCTGTCAACCCTTCACCAATCTAAACCACATAATCTATATAGATCTGTAGCATAATACTATACTGAAATGACAGTTAAAAAAATTGTATCAAGTGTAGTGTAACTTTGATTTTACAGGAATTTTTCAGTTTTTTTATCTAGAAATTTACAAAAATTTGTGTTTTTGAAAATTTCTTAAATTGGCTTTAACCTGCTTGTTTTTTGTTACACATAGATACTAGAGCACCATACCCTCCTAAAATGGTCCTTCATAACATTGTGTCTTGAAACTGTGCATTAATACCTGGACACTCAAACACGCAAAAATATGCATTATTAACTTATTTTACTCATTGTAGGCCTACTCAACAAGTGAACAAGGCCCTGTTTAGCCGAAACAGTTTTATTCAACCTATGATTTTTTGTGTTTTATTTTTGTTTAGTTTTGTGTCTGTAGGTTGGAAAATTTCTGACCAATTTTTCTGGAAAATTTCAATTTTCTTAAATATTAACATTTTAACTATGTTTTTTAAATTATTATTTGTCAATAACAACTAAGACATGTTTTAAAGATAATAAAATTGTGCTGGTTGACTGGTTGTGCTGAAATGATCTCAATTTCCAAGCGTCATCTGTTGTAACTTGTCAGTGCTTGATGGTAGTCTGTACAAGATTTAGGCCCTACATAGTTTGTCATTCTATTATTAGGCCTAAGCTGCAGCCAAATGCATGAAATTAAAAAATTGAATTCTTTTTATGAAGGATATTATGTAAAATGTATTGTTTTTGCGGAAAAAAATCCAAATTAAATATTTCCGGAAAACCCACATTGCTAGTCCCTATCCGTACCCCTATCTAACAATTTATATTTTGTAGGTGTGAGTGCCATGTAATGCAAATTGTCCCACCGACTGAAGACGAGCTGGAGTGTTTTGAAGATGCTAGGTGAGTTTATTCTCATATAGGTAGTAATAATTTTACTTTCCTCAAAACTATTGGTATGCCTATGCAAGATTGTACTACGTATTGCAAATGTTTTTCATTAGTTGTGGACGGTTTGAAGCCATACCAGCATCATTATTTCGCTACGAGATCGAAAGGTATGGCGAGAAAGGCGAAGTTCACGAGCTTGTTGTCAAGGCATCACAAGTCCACCGTAAGAAGGGACTGTATACTCGAGACAAGAACAGACTATACATGAAGCAGTTTGCAGAAGAAGGGCCCATTGGGTTGTGGGTGATCAAGGTATGCTTATGTGTCTCTTCACCATTTGATGTTCTCTGTCAGTTAAGCTTAACTTTTGGGTACATGCAGGTTGTGTAGGGATGGGAAAAAGCATTAAATTTCCTAGACGTTTAACCACTTGAAATTTTCGCGTTTAAATGTTTTAAGCCCGATTTTCTTTAAAAAAAATATATATAAATTTTAGGTGGGCGGAGGCCTAGGTTTTACAACAAAAATCGTAATTTTGGACTTATGACCTGCCGACGAGTAATTAAAAACGGTTTTATTCTCACTCGCATTTAATGACCCGGCACTTCCACCATGTGTAACAGACAACAAGATGCCTTGATACAGCCTGGGACCTGGCACCTCCACCAAAATTACGCACTTTTAAGTTTTATTACCTTAAGATTAGGGATACACACGATCGATAACCAAAATTCATTATGGATAATCAAAATATTATATAACTGGTCAATAGTGACACGAACCAAAACTCTAAAGATGGAGATTATCTCACGTTGTGCCATGCACTGGCTGGCCTGATCCGCTGATGGTGTCACTCGAGATTTATGTTTGGAAATGAGCTATCAGTCGATAACGGAAGCCAAACACGACATCGAAGACAGCGAGGCAGCAAACGGATCGCGATTGTATTGTTTTGACTTGCACTTACCACACTTGAGGTTCCACTTATAGTTCGGAACAGGCTTTGTTGGCAATTTTGATAATGCCATTTTGATAATCGATTATGAAAAAAGTATTGATGTGCATCCCTACTTAAGATACTATTACACTAGGGCTGCTAATTTTAAACGGATTTTAATTTTATCCATTTTTACGGATATTTAGGGTGCAAAACGGATCAATGGATTTTTTAGTCTTATTTACGGATATTTTGTTAATTATGTTTTCTATGCTTATTTTCGGATATTTGAATCTACACGGGCTAATTTCGATTGAAAACATTGAAGGCGGGGCGATAATCAATTCGACTTTCTATAGGGGACGGAGCTAGCCGTGTCCCAGACATCGTAGGAACTGCTACTGAGGAGTTGGTTACTCACGTTGTGAAGAAGAGGCTTTTCGGGGGGATTCAAGTTTAATTGAACAGCCAAGAACAGTGGCTTTTTAGGGGGATACAAGTTAAATTGAACAGCCAAGAACAAGCAATGGAGAGTGAAGCCTACGGAATTGTTTTCTTTTGTTTTTGTTATAAAGTTTTGATTTGTGATCTTAAACGTGAAAAATAGAATTAGTATAATATGGTAAAAATATTATTAACAAGTTCTGCAATGTTATTATATTGTACACACCACATGGCCTAGGTTGAAATCGAGATGCAACATTCATAGGGTCTAGGCCTACACCTAAGCATCTCTTAACTAGTGATGACATCGGGTACCCGGAAACCGGTTCCATGGCGATCCGGTTCTGACTTTTCAAACCGTTTCCATTTTAAAAAGTTCTACTACACAACAATGAACTTCACGGACCAGTTTTCCCGCAAAAATGGTAATTCTCTGCACCGTTTCTTGTGCGGTCTATTTCCATAGAGCCCGTGATGACGTAGCCAGCTATCTATCCTTCCTTGCTAGCTGATTATCAAGCACTCGAACGGCCTTGATGCGCGAGGCTGCTACAATGACACTTGACTGTCGGCAGTCATACGTAACAAAGCGCGGGCGCCGAAGCCAGCTCACTCCTGGCCGTACAGTCGCTTCCAAAAAACATACGTACATAACATACGTAAGGCTGATACATTGAACAAAGATTAACCTTAAATAACCAGTTCCGGCGTGGAGAACCCGGTTTGAACTTTTTGGACCCGATGTCATCACTTACCTACTTTGAACCAGGTTAGAAAATATGATTTTAATGTTTAAAACTGATTTTCTGTTAAAAAATAATATTGATTTTTTTTTCTTAATTAAAGCCACCACGGGCGTTTCTGGCTCATTTATTCTTTTCTGTGCATAGGCCTAGGCCCTTGGCAACTTTTAGGTTATGATGGTCATAAAATATAAACATCACATTTAGCCATTTTCATAGTTTGACTTTTCACAGATATTGCGGATATTTAACGTCCTCCAACAGGATTTGAAAAAATGTCAGTGGCAGCCCTGTGTTACACTGTTGTTAAATTTGTAATCTTACTCTTTTCTTGTTTCTAATACTTGCAGAAAGATGTTCTTCAGAAATTTGCAATACCACGAGTTAAATTTGATACTATTTTTATTGGTAAACCTCCTGAATTCCAAGCTTCAAAGAATACTAGAAAAGCCCTTTCCAATAAGCCTAATAAACAGAAAGTTAATATACAAGCTAAAAAACAAATCACTCAGAATGTAAATAATAAGAAAGGAAATAAGCAAGAAAGTATCCAAAGGTATTTGACAACTTTAAATGACCCAAACAAAAAGAAAGTACTACATGGAAAGAATCAAGCAATGTCACCAAGTAAACAAGGACAGCACAAGAAAACTCCTCAGAAGGAATTGGCCCAAAAGGTGAAGGAAAAGTACAGAAATACTGGAGGTGTGACAAAGAAGTACAAGACCAACTTGGTGATGTCTGCAGAGAAGCTACAACTCCTGAAGGAACAGCAGAAAGAGCGCGCTATAGCGGCGAGGAAAAAGAAACTCGAGGAACGTTCGATCGAACGTGCCAAGATGAGAGAGGAGAAGCTCCGTCTGGCCGAGTTCACGAAGCAGTGGAACCGAGAACGGGAGGACCTCGAGTGTGAAGACCTGAAGCCGTTGCCGAGTCCCACCCCGGTCCAGTGTCGGGTCCCGAACGAACACTTTGGGGACTTTCTGATGATACTCGAGTTCTTCCACAACTTCTCCGATGCACTCTCGACCAAAGACTACTTTCCATATGGTGTGACATTCGACCTGGTGGAGCGAGCTCTGACAGAGAAGGAGGTAGCCGGACCATTCAGTGACATGCTACAGTTCTTGCTCCAGACTCTGTTTGCGGTCCAGGAGGAGGAGAATGACGAAATAGTCGCATACAAGACGTCCGCGGACCTAGAGATCGACGAAAGAGTGGACGTTACTACTGCCGAGGCAATCAAGTCTGCTACGGCCGCTGCCTCTTGGAGTCAGCGTTACCAAGGTACAAGGACATACCTTGTTCAATTAGGTTTAAATAGACTGGTTTGTTACAATAAGGAAAAGGCCAATCAGCTAGTTTAGTATGATTGGAGAAGTGGAGAAGGGTTGAAAGGTTGGGAAAGCATAGAGAACATAAAGAACATAAAACCCAGCCTGGGGGGCCTAGCAGGTGATAACCTTTTAGACCCTACTCGTCTTTTCCTTCAACCTCTTCCCCTGCAGCCAAGAGCTAATATAGCACGTGTGCTTGTGCTATAGCAAAGAGCTTGCAATTTGTAGTATTGTTTCCTTTTGTTTTCGAATCCCAGTCACAATTAGTAGGGCAGCCTCTCTCGTTGCCACGGGTCTTGGTTGAAATCCAGGGTAAGACAGAGTCTAGGAGGGAAGCCCCCTTACTGGTTGTGCTGTGTTGTGACTTTCCACCCTTCCTATCTCCTTTTCTCTTAGAATGAATGAAGAGGCACCCTTGCCCAGCAACAGCAGGAGGGGCAGCTTTTCTCTTGTTGCCAAGGGTCCTGGTTCGAATCCAGGGTAAGTCATGGATTTCTTGTCTCCCGAGCACCAGAGTTGGGAGGGAAGCCCCCTTACTGTCTGTGCTGACTGTGTGCCCCAGTATGAATGGTGTGTGAAGTAACCTTGCTGATGATGACAACATGCATGCAGAATTTACTTCTTGCGTGGCCCTACCACAGGTTAGGTTATTTGTTGTGAGTTTTGTTTGCATGTAGTTTGCTGATTTTTAGTGGCCACCATCCGCCTGATGAGTCCCAGAAGGACGAAACGCGTCGTGGATTAAGGTAACAAACAACTTTAAATTAGCTGCAGTTGTCATCAGCAGGTGAAAAGTTTTGTCTCCCCCAGCCCTTCAGGCTGGGTTTTATGTTCTTTATGTTCTCTATGCTTTCCCAACCTGTCAACCCTTTCTCCAATCATACTCATACTAGGTTTAAATAGAGTATGATAGAGGCCCAAATGGCTTTGTCTGTTTTGATTTCCACTTGATCATACATTGTAGGTAGGATATACACTTCTCAATGAGAGAGTGTGAATATTTAAGCTAGTTTACATCATATTATATTGATTTATGCAGTAATAATTAATATAATCAATATCAAAATAAATAACAATTCACATTTATTAACATTAGGGCCTATAGGCCTAACTTAATAGTATTAATAATGCTACAGGCATTAATGATGGTCGTCGCGATTCATGGTTTTATTCCGTCTTCTATTCACGAGATTGTTGATTCTGTACCCAGGTACCCAGGTTAGTAAGCTGTCGCTCGACTCTGTGACAGTGTCGGAAGTTTTACGGCTCCACTTACTGTCATCTGGCGGGCGTTGTAGCGAAATGAACGCCAAATGGCGGTACCAGGAGCGCGGGGGCTACACGAGCCACGACGATCCTGGCTTGATGTTGCGCATCCACAGTCCACACATTCTCAGGGCCCTCAGCGTCAAGAGTGTGTTTGAGTTGCCTCTGGGTGAGTTGTGATTTGAATGATGACATTGTATAAAGGTGCATGAAAATAGTATTTGATCCTGAAAATGTAGCACTTATTTTTATCTGGGAGTACCCTTCTTTATTGAATTTTGCTTATTATGCAATTCTTGGCATATACTGATTATTTCTCAATTTAATTAATCAAGAAACTCCGTCGGTGTAATTGATTTCTATATAAAAGACTTGCAGACAGCCTAGGTTCTTCAATTGTCTTGTTTAATAAATCTGATAGACCTAGTTATTTTCCTATATATAATATGTACCTTCTCCGTCTGCCATATATATCCCAATTACCACACATGGAACAAACCTTTATAGAGTTCATTTTGTAACATGTATCACTCCTGCCTCACAACCATGTTTGTTATATCAATCTGAATGTTTCTCAATCTACAGGTGATAAATTGACCATTATGACATGCCTGATGGATCAAATCTTGACCTATGCAGCACTTAGAGATGTGATTGACGAAAGATGTGAGAAGGCTCGCCTCTTAAAAGTTGATTTAAAGGCTCAACAGCTAGCTCTGTTACGACGAGAGAAAGAGCTCACGTCACTCAAGTTAGTTCACATTTAATAGCTCACATTGAATATTGCTATATGATTATGACATTGTAATCCTTTTGATAAAATCAATGGAGGTTATGTATCACAGCTGGATCTAAGAGTTAAAAAATTAGATAGATGAACTCTTCAATGGCCATTATTGTAGTTGCTTAATCACAAGTCACGACCCATAGTTGGTAGCCTACCTTCTCTTTCCGTGAAATATTGCCAAAAATGGTAATGTTTTTGCCACGTTTTGTTTATCAGTGGTTCACAGTTCATTTTAACTCCTTTGTTATACAATAATAAGTTTAAACTAAAACTTAAGTGTGTTGCTTACGCTTGTATTTGTTATTATTTCAACACCAAATTTCAAATTTTTCCCCAGAATCAAGCAACGCCGCGATGCTAAGCAGAAAACCAAGGGAGATGTTGCTGCACCACCAGTAGAAGGCCTACCTACTGATAGCCCCGAGTTAACTCCTGTCACCGAAGAAGATCTCGCCAAGCTGGAGAAGGATATCGCTCGACGACAGGCAGATATTGCCCGCAAGACTTCTGAGCTTCATGCAGTTTCGATGGGTCACCGTGTAGTTCCATTGGGAGCTGACCGAGCTCACAGAAGATTTTGGATGTTCAACTCGCTTCCTGGCCTCTTCGTAGAGCATTTCCCCCAGCATGTAAGTGACAGACCCGTGGGGTTAGGGGTATAACTGTAGATGACTTGAATTGAACGATGTTGCGTTTTTGTCTGGACCGGCACCTCCACCACCACCCCCGAATTTTGCTCACCAGATGGTTCAATTTTTTGAGTTAATTGGCGTTTTCAAAATTGTTTTTTTCCATCTCTAAATTATGTAATTTGTTGACAATATTACATTTTAGGCAATAAAACGGACATTAAAAAAAAAGTGAATTTTGTCGTCACCATTTTTCACTAGGCCTCCTATATATCTATAGGTATGGCACGAAATATGGGAAAACACTTATGTTGGCTGATTGTTGAGTGAGAGTGCAATGCATTAATCGTTCGACACAGCCTATGGGAATCAAGCTTTCATACCTCCTCAGTCCTCATACAACTATAAACCAATTATTAATTAGTCAAACCCAAGGTAACTTTTCTATGTAACATTCTGTATATAGGTAGGGCCGTGCTTGAGTAAACCGACACCCGACAATCCTGGGCTGACTTCGGCAAATGACACGGATATGCATGTGCGGCGATTGTTCGAGGAAGAGAAGGGGAACAGCGGAAGTGATAAAGAGAACGACTCGTACGAGGAGACCAAGCGCCCTGTGGCATCGACTAAAAAATTGCTCTCTGAAAAGAACGCAGTACACAATGTGGAAACGATGAAGTCTGAAGAGAACAACGACGATAAACATCTAGCTGAACTGTTGGTGTGCACATCTGGTGATGACTGTCCAGTCCACTCTGGTTAGTTTCCTTGATAAATACCCCTGTTGACACAATTCTCGTGGTAACAAACTAAAATTAGTTATGATCCTCAAATACATATTTATTTTATATATATTCTAAGGAGTGGTCAGCATGCCATTAATTGATTTCTACTCTAGAAATAAGCCTGCGCTAAGGTTATGCGGTGTTTGGTGAATTGATTAGGCCTAAAGGCATAGGATCATATACCATTGTTGGGGACATATGTTAAACCTCTAATTATTTGAAGAATTTGAAAAAAAAAATAAAGAAATCGGCCCCAATTTACTCGACTGGTGAGCAATTTTGTTAGTTGGTGACGTCACGCGGCGTGACGTAGATGGTGGTCTTCCTCGCCTGGTTCCGAGAGAAGACTGGCGTCAACGCGCGAGCGAGCGCTTCAATGGGCGAGCAGACAATACCAGTTACATAGTTGAGTTGAATAGTCGGTGTGATCACATTACTTACAATTTTCAGCTTTTTGTTGATTGGTGGAAACGTTATGTTTTCAATAAGATCACGTTTGTTTCAAGCCAGAGAATACATAGACATTTATTCCTTCTTTACATGCACTTCTAATTTACCTCTCAATTTGACAGAAGGAACTGTTAGTGTTCTTCGATTCACGTTCTGATGTTACATTTCCCTTTTTTATTTTCAAACTGTTGGCAATTTCATTGTATTCAACGAAATTTTCGGAACATACTCGGGTATGTCTATACTAATTTATCCCGTTTAATATTCGCTAGCCAGGATTTGTATCTCACAAGACTAGGAGATTTGTCCTTCTTTGGAAAACGGTGAAAATATATACACTGTACTAGCAAATATTTTACTGCATCCATATACATACACAGTGCCATGTTATCTTGTGGCACCATTCTTATTTTCTTGTGCGACATTGACACTATAGTCTATTTACAACAATATGTACACGTGAATTACACGGTCGAACACATACATACTCCTGCTTAGAAAACTTTTACGTAGTTTGTAGCCTGCAGTCACTTGCATTACTCATAATACTACAATGATGAATTAACCACTAATATCATATTCAACAAATTACACTGGGAAATAAAATCAGTACTCAAAACTAGTGACAAAGACTCCATTCAGACACTGTCAACCCGTAACTGCAGGTACCGCGTGCCACAGCAGCGAGCCTCGCCTCGCCGCTCGATCCGTTGACCACCACGACCGTCACATGCCCCCGGGCTCGCGTCAAAACAACCCATTGTAGAGAGAGCGGGCATCACCCATAGATGCCAAATATGACGGAATTCTTATTTTTTGTAGGTCTTCTTAAAGATAATAGTTACTTTGTTTTATGTGACAATATGCCTTTAATACAAACCTTGTAGTGATGTTAATTTAATGCATTTGTGCATTTAATTAATTAAAATTCTAATAAAAAAACTTAATTACCATCACATAACAATATTTTTTCGTACAGGCTATAGTTCCCACAAAACCACATATCGGTCTAGAATCAGTTTTTGAATATTTTGCATCGTTCTCGAGATGTCACGAAAAAACTTTAATTTCGTGTGGTTTCAATTTCGCGTCCCTAACATCTGATTCTGGCTGTTACATCCCTAGTAATAAGAAGTCATGCTTGAATAACCTTACTGGCAGCTACCCCCAGAACCAATTTATTTTCTTTCTCTTTTTAGTGTAGTGGCCAGTGGCCTACTTGTAATGACTGTCTATGTCTAGTAACGAAACATTTCATTTTATCCAGATGCAAGTCGCACCTATACTCAGTGGTCCTTCTTCAGTACAGAGTTGGAAATACAATCTTTCATTGAAAACCTCAACGACAGAGGGATTCGTGAACGAGACTTGAAGCAACGTCTGATTGAGGAGAGCCCGAAGATAATCCAGGCTTTGCCTAAGTGCCCTGTACACAAGCTTGATCCATTACGGGTAAGTGCCACTTATTCTTTTCTGCCTTTTTCAATTGGGCTTTGCACTGCCACTTTCTGACACTAGATGTGTCACCGTAGTATAAGCCCAGTCTAGATGATCCACGCTGCCTTGCCCCAAGAACTACACGGAGTGAGTAATTCAGGATCGACCTACTATGTTAATGATTCATAGTAGTTAGGGGCCGGCTGGTACCTCGGTGGCGCGACCTGCAAAAAGTTTTGCGTGCAAAGCGCAATTGAATATGCAATAACTTTTTCTCGAGTGTGTACTTTAGGTACCTACCTAACATTTTACAGTAAAGTAGCGCACGATTGGTTTCTCGTATCCGGTAATCGGTTCCTTTCCTGATTCATTGCTTTTACGGTATTGCTTGCACTGCCTCTGTAGGTAGACGAGACTACTGACTACCTCTACTGGACGACGTTAGCTCTATTTGTCTTTTACCTCGCACAGAAACAAGTTTTTCTAGAATCTTTGAAAACCTAGCTTCTATGTCACTACATATAATCATTTCACTTGAAGATAATGCATCAAATTAATTCTAATATGTTTCCTACGATCTTTGATGCCGTGAAAAATGCACTTAGGCCAGCTGGCTCCTTTAATCAGCAATACTATTACCATCTACTACCTGGTAAAACCAAGCATTGATGTGTAAAAAACTAAAAAAGTTAGAAAATGTAAAAAATAAAAATCAATGAGCATTTTTGGTGCTACCTTACCAACCTTGTTCAACCTTAGTTGGTCCAGTCTTTTAATACACTTTTTTTTTTAAAGTTTTGAACTTAGTTTGACACAAATAATAAAATTTCACTAGTACATCTCTAGGGCCTATATCAACATTTTCATGTAATCTCAATAATTGAATGATATGTCATACTCGCCTTGCCCTAATAATAACATATTTTTTAGGGATGGGACGATTCCCAAATTTCACCGATTCCAAAACCGATTCCGATTCCATCACTTAACGATTCCGATACCGATTCCGATTCTTTACCGATTCTTTAGAAATAAGTTTCTTGTAGGATTAGGGGATTACTGGGTGGGATAAGGCAATAGGGCTTATGTGTAAACATTAAAGAATAAATATAAGCTTATTCCGAGTGGTACCTACATAAACTTGTGATTTATTCAAGACAGGCATACCTACTCGTTCATTAATCATTACATATCAGCCAATTTCAGGCAACAGATGGCCAAAATCACTGTTGGTTTTGTTTTCTACATAACTAGTTAGGGCCTTTAATATTATTAGGCTATAAGAATTGAAATAGGCCTATTAAGGTTCCTACACAATAGCACTTTTCATTCCATCAACAATTAATACTAGGAAACAATTAATTAATACGAAAATATCTTAGACCTAATACATTTTTGTAATGTAGGGCCTAGACTATGTAAATTGGCTGCATTAAAACAGTCCCACTCCTATGCCATCCTAAAAGTAAAATCTTGAACATAGGTAGGCCTAGCCAAGTTACGAGTGAATAATAACGGAATACTTAAGCGGTAGGCTTACATGTAGACGTGAACAATAATTGTATGTCATTTGTAAATTGTAACCAACCTGTACACAGGTTAGGTATCAGGTAGGCCTAGCTATTAGTAGTTGTAGTTTACCAACTGCAAGTTTTTGTTCAAAAACACCAGCTGGCGAACCCGTTCTGGGTCCAAACGACTCCGCTTCTTATCACATATCATGCCTGAAGTACTGAACAGCCTCTCAGAGAAGACTGTTGCCAGTGGTGTTCCCAGATACTTGCGTGCAAACTTCTTTAAAATTGTGAACTTTGAACAAGCCCAGTACTTCATGACAGGATTGTTGGTACTTCCTTCATCATCCCCGGCTTCATCACTCAAAAGTGGTTCAGCCAAGTACTCGTTGAGTTCGTCTGACGCAGTTCGTTTTGGAGGTTTATTCTGAAAAGAAATACAAAACAAACACATTAATTTAAACACAATTTTCTAGTGTTGAGTGTAGACCAAGCCAAGGCGCTTAGTATTTAAAACTAAAAGTAAGAACCTACCCCTCTGCTTGAAGTAGCAAGAATTTTGCTGTAGAGACTTTTGAGTGGATTAGAGGAACCCTCGGTACGGGTTGGCGTTGCCCGATTTTGTCCCTCCTCCTCGCTATCATCAGGCTCTTGATCATTAGGCATACTATTATTAATTTCAAGCAATAATGCCACTTTGGCTTCTTCTGCTACATCCTGATCCGAGAATATGTTCAATTTAAATCGCGGATCCAACATAGTTGCAATGGCATACAACATGTTGCTTTCAAACCCATTGTAGCGTCTTCCAAGCGATTTAAGCAGATCCTTGATGATGGCTTTGGTGTGTGTCCTCTCAAGTTCCCCTTGATCTTGAAGGGAGACTCGTACTGCAGTAATCAAGGGTATGACTTCAGAGATTGTGATTGAAGCAGAACTTGCAGCTTTGGTGACGTCATAAAAAACTTTCAATACGTTAACATATGACGCAATTGATTTCCAGTCGCTAGGTGAAAAGTGAATGTCGATCTTGAGGTCTGGCATAACACATGAAACTGCCTTTTGCTGTTCTAGCAGTCTGTTAAGCATATTGTAGGTACTGTTCCACCTCGTAGGCTCGTCCTGTATAAGCATGTGTTCTGGTAATCCTAGTGCTTGCTGAGCCTTCTTTAGATACTTGCACGCTTTTGCTGAGTGCTTGAAGTGACCAACAAGCCTTCTGCCAAGAGCTGTTAAAGAGATAAACTCTTTTTTGTTCGTACAGCCATCCTTAACGACCAACTGTAACGTGTGGGCGAGGCAGGGTATACTGTTGAACGAACCTGTAAATGAAAAAACAGCAAAATATAAGCAAACTGTCGGGTTGAAAAAAATTAGAAATACTGCCTTAGGCCTAGGCCTAGGCCTGCATAGGAACCCATTAAGAAGTTATTAAAAGTAGGTAGGCCTATGCCCCTAAACCCTCAGCAATCAGCATATTAATAATTAAAATATAGTTTATCAGGCAATGTAGAAAAATTGAGCCAAAATATTTGAAGACTTAATATAGGCCTAGGGGCTAACCATACGCCTTATCACAAAACAAGACTTGGGATCTATATTTTCAAATTTATTGGATAAATAAAAGTAAAACAATAGAGGGGTTCGAACTTATGGCCTAGACATAAGTGTGCATTGATAAACATTTTTTTAAACAATAAGATTTTTCAATTTACCTTTGTCCATAGCCGATTCGAAGTTTCGGCCATTATCTCGAACAATGATGTGTAGTTTCTCAAACACTTCCCATTCTTGAAGAACTTTTGTTATGAACTGGGCAATGTTTTCTGCACTGTGCACCTCGTGCGTGAATGGTATTACATCTAGACTGATGTGGCACAGCTCAAATTCAAACGAAATGTAATGTACCGTTAAGCTCAAGTAGTCCATATTCGCTGTTGATGACCACATGTCAGTAGTTATGCTGATATGTTCGGCGTTTGCTAGAAGTGCTTTCACTTTCTCAGCGACTCTCTTGTACATTGCAGGGATAACATCCAATGACAATGTTTTCCTTGAAGGGAGAGTGTACCTCGGTTCAAGAGACTTTATTAGACGTTTGAACCCCACATTCTCTACAATGGAGAATGGCTGGCAATCAGAACAGATCATTTCTCCAATGAGTGTCGTAATTTCTTGTGACCTCTTGTCCCCAGGCAAAAGCATTTTTTTTTTTCAAATACTGATTTTAGTGTAGGTTGGTTAGGGGGTAGTTTCCTTGTCATAATTTTCCCCAACGGAATAGGCCTAGGCCCATGACCATCTATATGTTGACCTTGTAGGCCTAGGTCTGGAGGTGGAGTTGATTGAGGCCCATCCCCATTACCATCTAGGCCTAGGCCTACATCCTGGCCTAGGCGTACTGGAGATGTGGATTGTGGCCTACTTCCTCCACTACTAGAGGTGGCAACTGAACAATTTGAATTCCTCCTAAAAAATGAGTGTACCGGTATATCACGCGACGCAGATCCTGAGCTTGAGCTTGGGCTAGGGCTAGGCCTAGGCCTAGGCCTAGGCCTATCTTGATCTAGGCCTAGGGCTACACGAGAATGAGAACTTGGCCCAGGGACAGAGATATCTTCTTCCATAGCTGATTCTATTTCTGCGGGATCGTCGGCTAACTCTTCAGTGTTTAACGCCCGATTACGTTGGCCGTGGCTATTTTTATACATGTCATGCTGGTGGAAAGTGTTTAAATGCTTGTGCATATTTGATGTAGTGTAAGACTTGCACGTCGTTCCGCCTCTGGAAATTGCTGTGCGGCAATAGTTACAAATGGCCTTTGATTCATTATATGGTTGTATTTTAAAGTGCAACCACACATCGCTCTTAGATTTTCTTTTCTCTGACATTATTTTAGTTAAATTTAAAGTTCAACTCGTTTTACGTACGATTTTCAACGCGATGTGGCCATTTTAGAAAAACACAAATATTATGAGTCGATATTTCGATTATCTCGCACTCGCAACACGTTCGACTTTTCGAGATAGTCGAATCGAAAACGCGCACTGCCAGCTTTATACCGGGCGCCAAATTCAAAATTACGCGTTCTCGGAATCGGCTGAATTTTTCGTAATAATCGGTAGAACGATTCTTTACCGATTCTTCGAGAATCGGTGGAATCGTTGGAATCGGAATCGGCATCGTCCCATCCCTAATATTTTTGTGTACTTTGTCATTATAGTTATCTAGAGAGATTACATTTTTAAATCAATTTGATTCATTGATCTAGCTGACATACAGACTAGCATCACTAAATAAAATAATATTGTAATTAGGCCTATGATAAAAGAGAAACAATGAAAAAAAGACGGGCCTACGCAGACTCAAATTGGACTCGATACTCATAAGGATTTTGATTTTTTAGTAGGGATGGGCCGATTCCGATCCCGATGCATCGGTTTTGCCGATTATTGAGTGAATCAGCAAATAATCGGTTCACCGATTATTAGGTAAAATATTGTCGATTATTTAAACGCGTGATTTTAAATATTGCGGGCATGTGAATGCGCTGTTGGTAGTAGCGGCAAGCGCTCATATCAGTTCAAGGTCGATTCCTACTCGACTAGTCGACCAATAATATCGAAAGTCAAACTAAAGCATGATCGACTTATCATCACTACGTCACTCAACGTCACCGTCATGGCCGCTTAGATGCCAAATTACGCTCGCGATGTACACAATGCTTTGCTATTTTGTTGAAGTGTTTTAATCTGTAATTGTGTTTTGAAGCAATAAAAGTGTCAAAACGGATGTGTGGCATGGCCTGGGCCATACCAGGCGAAAGGGTCTAGGCCTAGCTAGGCTAGGATACAACTTGCCGGTCACGACGGGATTTGAACGGCCTAGGCTAGGCCTAGCTAGCTCTAGGCCCCTAGCCCCGGGCTCAGGTTTTAAATAAATAAAGCTTTTCTCGATGATACTGAGCCTTCAAGTCATGACCCAGTTAAAGTATGTTATAGGCCTAGATCTTGTTTGGTCCTAAGCTTCGGCCTAGTCTAGTGTATCGCCGATCGGTATCATACAACTCTGCTTTGCCTAGGGCCTAGGTTATGTGAGGCAAAGCAGCATCTTTGGGCTTGGGGACAAAATTGACGAGAAAATGGGCCTAGGCCTACCTTGAAACCAACCTAGGAGCCTGCCATGTTGGGTTTAAAAACATGTCTCGATCTGAAAAGGTCTAAATGTAGCCTAGGCCTAGGGCCTAAAACTAAATATTAACAAGAACTGGTAGGGCCTAGCCTAGGCCCCTAGCACAAAAAATTTGGTGGACAAAGGCCTAGCCCTACTCAATTATCTAGGGCCTATTTTAGGTGTGGCCCATGCATAAACAAAATTTTAATAATCGGTTGAATAATCGGTAATCGGATTGGTTTTTTCAGAAATCGGTAATCGGATCGGCAAATTTCATGAATCGGCCCATCTCTATTTTTTAGTACTCGGACTCTACTTGAACTCAAATATCAGGACTCGCTCACCCCTACTTCAGATAATATCAAAATTCTGAAAATATATCTCTTGGAAGTCTCGCAAATCCTTATGCGTCAAACTTATTATGCTTTTGTGTTCTCCCACATACCGTATTGTTCCGAATATAGCGCGATGTTTTTTTCCGAAAATACAATCTCAAAAACAGCACTCGCGTTATTTCCGCGCGCTTGCATTTGAAATAGCGCCTGAACATAGGCCACGCCTCTATACAACTTCCGCGCATCGTCTGCTGCGCTTCGCCCCGCCCACCCACTCGATGCCACTGAACTCGGCCGAACCTTGGGCGAAACTGTCTGCTAGTCGTCAGCTGGTCGTCAGAATCCTTGGCTGTGATCACATCGTGACCTAGCTTGACCTACATAGATTCTGTTCGTGGGGTTGTCTATCTACGTTGCTTAAGAGTCTACGTAACGTAATAATGAGTGATGAAGAAGGAAGAGATGAAATGGCTCAAGATGAACAAATGAAGACTGCTGATCGCGTGGAAAAGATAGGTTCCTCTGCCTTACAAATCAGCAAGGGATTGCGAAGCAGCTAGGCCTACGACGTAAACATTGAAGACCAGGAATCAGACTGGTGAACTGTGGACTGTGGTTGACATTTGTGAGCTTGTGCTTGGCCCTACCCTGTTAAAAACCATAGGCCTAGGCCCTAACATTGTTCTAAATGTTTTGTTGTAAGTGTTTCATGTACATTTTAATTTTCTTTGATTTTTTCTTTTTTCTTGAAATGATTCTGAAAAATTGTGGGTCGTGTTATATTCGAGGTCGTGCTATATTCGGAACAATACGGTAATGTATGGGATTATGTTCTGGGGCACCTCTGCCCACCTAAATAGAATATTTATCATACAAAAAAGAGCTATCCGCACATGGTGCAACGTCAAACAACGACACTCATGTAAACCTCTATTCACTAGATTGAACTTCTTAACTGTGCCATCCATATTCATCTATGAAACAGCTTGCTTTGTTAAAAAATACCCAAAATCATTCATTCAAAACTCAGAAATACACAATCACTCCACCAGACAAAAGAATAACATACACGTAATAGACCACAACCTCACATTATTTAGTAGAGGCCCTGTTTATGCTGCCACGCAAATATGGAACAAACTACCAACCCAAATAAAAAAGATCGACAATATTTCTAGATTTAAGTATGAACTGAAGAATGTATTATTAAAATACTTCTTCTATTCAGTCAAAGAGTTCCTACAATGGGAGAAAATTACGATGTAACAGCTACAGACTATCCTAGGTTTAGGTTTAGATTGTTTGAGTAAATTAGTAAATTAGTAAATTAGCCCATTTAGCATAGGTAGGCCTAGTTTATAGGAATACAATAATGTAGTTAAATATTAGTTATTTTATGTTAAATTTGAGAGCTTACTATAGGGTCTATGTGGACATGTATATTAAAGCTAATAGCTAGAGGTACGTATATTTCGCTACTGACGATAAAACCGAAATATGTGTAAATCATTCAATTCAAAAAATGAGCATGAATTGATCAAATCTAGAACAGAAAATGCCAAAATTTGAATCACCGCCAAACAGCGAAATATGTCTAAATTACACAATAACACCGAAATTCACCAAAATCGTGTTTTTAACGACGAAAAGCACTAAAAATGGGAATTTTTGTTAAATTACGGTGTAATTTTCACTATTGTATGCAGTACAGTTCAATCAACAAAAGGTGTTATAAAATAAATATCAGAAAAAATTATGAATTTAGTCTTAGTAACTAAAACAGTCTGTTTATAAGTATATTCAAACTTGTTTGATATGTGGCTAGAATAATACGACAGTCGCGAACGAATAATTACACGCATATAAATTGGTAAATGAATATAGATAAAACCGCTGAAATTGAGCTTTAAACCAATAACACTGAAATCTCCAATTTAAAAACGAAATTTACTACAAAATAAAACCACTTTCACGGACCTCTACTAATAGCTTATATTATGTATACCATCAACTGACTACGAATAAATAAATAATAAATTGGAACAGCAAGTTTGCCCCTGAATAAGCTATAACAGTTAACAACATATAGGTCTACACCCATTTCAGATGCCACATGGGCTTGGACCATAAATTTCAACATAAATTAAAGCGATTCAAATATCTGTAGGCCTTAAACAAGAACCGGTTCCAAACTGAATCCTGCCATGCGCGAACCCTTTCATAATTTCCGAACTCGAAGTCAATCCTTTTCTTGAGACAAATTATTGGATATTTAAACTTTTGATTGGAAATAGAGTATTTGAAGTATTAAATTAACTATTCAGTATTCACAGAGGCCTAGTCAATATTAATTGAGCTTCTGACCATTATGATGCCAATGTTACAGATCTTGGAGGGGATAACTATGCATATCATAACTTGACATTAATTATTAATGATGGTATGGCTCAACTATGTGCTCAATTGTTTAAGTTTGTTTTGAATATGTGGGCCTGCTGCCTGACACTGTGATATAGCTGGTCCCTTGCAAGATCTGCATAATGATCAGCATTAAACCAGTTTCTTACAAGTCTGACTGAGAGTGCTTTGTTTCAGCCAAGCAATGTGATACCAGAGGAGCGCAAAGGTCGTTCCACTTACACAGTCCGATACGAAGACTCCAACCTTCATTACCCACCAGAAACTCCTGCTGACGCTGTATTAGAATTATCACTTAGAGATCTGATCTTGGAACTGGAAGAGAAAGTCTACTGTGGTGGTCTTGGCATAATCAAGGTTAGTCACAAATTATTGTAATTAGCAATTTCCAGTTTGTGAATTTGTGATAGAGGCCTATATTATTTAGGTATATTTTATGTTTTTGGAAATTTAAAAATTAATGATGATTGTGACTGTATTGTTATTATTGCAATTATAAGAAGATTATATGGATGAAAGATAAACTGGGTTAAATAAATGGGATAAATTGGGTTTTTAAATACCGTTGATAAGATAACCCTTAAAACAAAATTGTTGTTTCCTTGGACATGTGCATGGTTTGTTTGTTCCAATACATACCTATACAAAAATGACAGGGTCAGCAATAATACATAAACAAAAAAAAAACAAGATCAAATGTGCATCGGTCTCGATTCTCGTGGCTGTCTCTCTTACATGCGTAGCTTACGTGCCATCAGACTCGTGCATTAAGAGACAAGCTTACTATTTTCTTAACATAAGATTACCGTATTTACTCGCTTATAGGCCGCCCTCGAGTAAAGGCCGCACCCTTATTTTGACCACTCAGATTTTAAAGATTTGGATATAAATACTATTGATAAATGGCTTCACATAATGGCCGCACCCCACTTTTTGAACTTGACAATTTCAAATATACCCAAGGCCTATAGGTGTACTCGCATAAATACAGGATTTGTTTTAGCAAGATATTTGCTAGCCTCGACGCCGTCTCTTGTTGTAAAATGTAACAAACAAGAATAAACACAAAAAATATTTAACTGTATTCTAAATAAAAAATATTGAACTGTATTCTGAACGTCGTAATATCGCGGCAATACTTCCTATCCAGATATTTTTAGTAGGCCTAGGGCATAATGACTGAAATTTTTCAAAATACACATTTTTTTTTTTTGTTTTTTACTCATTTCTAGGCATATTACACAATTTGATTGTTTTTCCCGTTATTCTCACTGCATTGGATTTTTGTAAGCTACCCTGAAAAACAATCAAAATGGGTTTTACTGCAGTTCATACATACTGTATAAAGTACATATCGGCCTATTTGCAGCCATCATGGGCATTCATTTATCACCGGTTCGTCAATATTTCACCACAATATTTTTTTAATGTTGCATTGATTTAATTTTTTTATCAATATCACTTGCGGTACATGGGAAATAACATACTTTTAAAATACCTAATCTGACTGTCAATATTGGCGTAATGGAGTGTGATCATTACTTGATTGTGGCCTGTAGTTGCATTAACCCGAGAGTAGTCGCGTGTGGTCTTTTAGACCGACTTTTTTTTTCAACAGTTGGTATTTGTACAGCGCGCATGCGTGGCTTGTCTAGTTCCACCTACCTTCCCAAAATATCTTTGTGAAGCCAGTGTGCAATACGCGATTCAGTGTTCTGCAGAACTTCATCTAAGATAAGAGGTCATGTTCGGTTGCTCGGTCTTTTCACCCGCTGCGCGACTACTAAGGGAGGCAAAAATATGCATACTCAATCACTATTATGAGTAGAGAAGTGCAAAAATGGTTTTTTAAAGTTTGAAAATTCGCGCCTTAGAAATAAAAATTCGCGATTTGTCGCGATTTACCAAAAAACACAATTTTCTCATGCACAACTTAAAAAAAAAAAAAAAAAAAAATGATTGATTGATTGATTTTAATGATTTAAAAGAAAAACAAGCTCATGAGAGTGAAGTTCAGAATCAGTTTTAATTTTAAGCTCAATTTCAGCCTTCAGTTTTCAAAGTTTCCG
Organism: Sweltsa coloradensis; assembly: GCA_024449915.1. Classification (NCBI taxonomy): domain Eukaryota; kingdom Metazoa; phylum Arthropoda; class Insecta; order Plecoptera; family Chloroperlidae; genus Sweltsa; species Sweltsa coloradensis. The sequence goes on from JAMZAV010000610.1 coordinate 465,288, forward strand.
ACAGTTTTTACCAGAATTAATTTCGTCTACCCGGCACCTCCACCAAATTTACGAAATTATGCATTTTTTATGTGTCTTTTGATATGGATTTGAAGTATTTTGAGCTTACTCTCGTTCAAACGATTATTAAGATTCACAATCGCGTTGTATGACCCGGCGCCTCCACCATATCTACCAGCAAGTATTAATTTAATTTCGACTTCGACCCGGCACCTCCACCAAAACTTTGAATTTTTTTTTACTTTTTTAAAATTTCGCGACCTAATTCGCATTTAAAGACATAATTGCTAATTTCGCCACTAGTTCGCGGTATCAACTAAAATTTCGCGAATTGGAAATTGGTACCATTCAATCACAATTTATGAGATTCATGTGCAAACTGAATTTGAAGGGATTATTGCAACTTTAAAAAAATTCGCAAATTTCGTTGTCACCATTTTTGCACATCTCTAATTATGAGACATGTATTTTGTTATTGTAGGTTGATTATTCTTCAACATACAGTGTTGGCATAATATTACTGTCTTGGTTTACTAATAATTCGAACTACAGGGTGTTTTAAAACATATTTTTATACTTTTTTGTAGGTTTGCAACATTCTGTGTTTGATTGATTATTGATTGATAATTGATTAATATAACCATGTATGCTGTCACATATATGATAAATTACCTTATATTCGTAATCAAAACGTCATCCTAACGTTATTAGCCCATAATAAATAATGCGGTCAAAAGGACCGCGCACGACTACTAACGTTACAAACAGGGGCGCGACTACTCTCGGGTTAATACTAACGCAGGGAATCGACATCGATTATTCGATGTTTTACCGATGTCGGGAGTTTATTTCAACATTGATTTTTTTGTGGATATCGGATGTTTTTCATTAGGCCTAATTAATTATGTATAGAAAAAATAAAAATACAATTATCGATTTTGCCAATTTTGCAATTCTTGCTTAAAACGTTGTTGGTTTCGACATCGCGATGTGACGTCGATTATTTGACTTCAATGTTGATGTTGCTATTTAACATCGATGCCCAACCTCAATTAATACATTGTAATGGAGTAAATGTTTAAGTTTGGTTACTGCTTGTTGACAGGTTCGGGACCGCGATTCATGGAGGAACCTCATCACTGTTCGTGATTACGACAAACAGTGCGACCAGCTGTTGTGGGGTGGAAAGGAGCAGGTAAGACCTAAGTTTTTTATGTCTACGTTGATCTACATGTTGGCTAATAACTTTTCCCCCCTGTGCAGAGAGGGGCTTCTTGAGGCTTCGGTATGAAACGGCTTCTTTTTCTGACTGTCTCATATCATCGGGCAGGGAGTCAATGTAACTCTGGAGTGCGGCGTACCTGAAAAGGTGTGCTCTGTCTTGGGATTCAAAATTACATTATTTACAAGTGGCCGCTTCGGTTGTGATGTTATGGTGTTGCAGAACGTCGTTGCCAGGCGGAACTGGGCTTTGATAGTTTTACGAGACCAGTTTTTGTCTGGCCCTTTTTTGATCTCATCACATCAAGTTTTCATTATTGCAGCCTCTTTTATACTGTTACTAAAGACCTTTTTTAACTTGGTCAGCTGCATTTTAATCTTGCTTCCTTGTTACAGGAAGAAGCATTAGCTGATAACATTCCACATATGAAGTTAAATGGCATCAATGGTAAGCATCTCTTATTAGGATTAGTATTATTTAGAGCTACGTAAATCACGAGAAATAACGTGACTTAATGCTACTTATGTTGTGAACTAGGTAATAGTACATTCATCTCTCCCGGTTTTCCCACAGTCTTTCTGCTTCCACTTCGTTCCATGTTATTCCTCTTCTCTCAACACTGTCGTTAATCTGATCCACCCACTTGTCTCTCGGTCTGCCCACTTTCTTCTTATGCCCTTCTTGTTTTTCAAACTCTCTTCTTGGTATCCTAGCCGGGTCCATTCTTTTTATATGACTAAACCAACGTAGATGTTCTCTCCAACCTTATTTGCACACTTTCAACACCTAGTCTTTCCCTTATTATTCTAGTTCTGACCCTGTCGTTTTTGTCACTCCCAGTACTCTTTTCAAGAATTTCATTTCTGCTGCCACAATCTGGCTTTCTCATACCTGCCAAGTTTTGCGAATTATTCGTAAAATTTACGAAAAATGGTAGTCTTTTACGATTGCCCTGTCAATTTTACGAATTTTTCAATTTTCAAAAATTTCCCCAAAAAAATCATTTTTTTTATTTTTTTTACTAAAAATTGTGTTTTTATATTTTAAATTGGTGCGCCACGTGAATTTCACGTTTCTTGCCTTCCTTGGTATGTGTATCCCCCTCCCCCTCACGGCCCGCCCGCCCTACCCCCTCCATCGAACATGCCGAGAAAAAAAAGAATGATTAAAGTGTCCCCAAAACTCACCAAGATAAAAAAAATCCGGGGGGCAAGCCCCCCAGACCACCCGCTTTGCTGCCCGCTCCACCTCGTTTGCCCCTTAAAAGTCAGTTTGGGGACTTTTACGAATTTGGGAATTTAAAACTTGGCAGGTATGCTTTCTGCTTTGTTTCCCAAGGTCCATGTCACTGTGGCAGAAAATATAGTTTATATAGATTAAAAGTTTACATTTACACTTGGGATTGAGTATTGAGCACTATACCTTACGTACACCAAGAATGCAGCTCATTGCTTTATACTGTATTTTTTGCAATACAGTATACACATATTTTGTTTATAGCAATTAGGGTTGGGCAAAAGCGTGTATCTTACTACACGTGTACACGCTGGCTGTCTGTTCGTGTACACGCGTGTACTATGTATATTTTAAGATATCTGAAAAAAAGTTTGACATGTTTATTTATTACTGTATATTTTTATTGCATTCTGAACAGTATTCACGGCGACAGCGTTCGGTTCAGTTTATCAGTCAGTAAATGATGTGGCTGATGTTTCATTGACCTAGAAAGTTAAAAGGGTGATGGTATGGTTGAGGCTTGCTTGATGAAGAGGGGAGAGATAAGGCTTGTGATTTACCATAGTTCCCGTGATACTTGAATTGTGCAGCAACTCCTTCGCGCACAGTGGGCATTTAACCTTCTTTCCCACGTCTATCTTATCAAAGAACTTCCACTCAAGAGATATTCTAAACAATAAACAGTCATGCGTCACTGACTCAAATCTCAACACGCGTAAACAACTAAGCGGGCGACGAGCGACTTCGAGCGGTCTGGAACCATCTGGAATGTGTTGGCCGGTCAGAGGGGGGGAGGGGGAAGGCAAGGCCACCGTGGCAAGGGATCGCAACCAACTTACCGTTTTGCGGGAAGGCGGCGGCGGCTTACTGAAAGAGCTCGTATTTCAAAATAGAATTTTGAAATCTGAAATCTCGACAGCTGAACAATGTCAATTGAAAGTCGACGTGTTTTTTTTTTTTTAAATTATGTACACGTGTACACGTAGACGGACGTGTACACGTCTCATCCCTAATAGCAATATACCGGTAGTGATGTGAAAATTCCCGACATATATATTTTGGGGAATGTTGGGAATATTCGGATTTTATTGGGAATTTTGAGAATAGTAATTCATTATTTGCACATTAATGTCAATATTCAATTTTTATTATGGGTCAATGCATTATATGACCAAGTAAGGAAATAAAAGAATGATTTATAGGCCTATGTATAACATGTTCAATGTTAATTCTAAAAATGATATATTTAGCCAAACACAAAGTTGGTTTACAAAACAACAGCTAATTTTGAAGGCTATACTTTTGAAGGAAGTAAACCTTGTAGTTATCGTTGGACAGAAACTTTAAAAAAAATGTATTTTTTTTTTATCAGGGCATATAGGTAACCATTTCAAAACAGAAACTGAAAAAAAGATGAAAAACCGTTTGGTAGGATGGAGTTTGAACCGAAAACCGAAATTTGGAATCTTGGTTTTTGGTTAGTTCTAGTTTATTTTAGTTTAGGGCAGTTTCAGAACACAAAGTCTTGAAATAGTCAAATCGATACTTTTGTCGGGCAACGTGTAGTTGACATTGGGAAGGGGTAGGCCTACATTGTGCATTTCATATGCCTTCTTGTGTACGGCAATTGTTCAAAATAATTTCAAAAACTATTTTTTCCTGGGAAGTGGAGGTCAAGAACACTGTCTTGACAATAATTTCTATGGGGTTGCCATTGCCAGTGGACAAAGAAGATAGAGGACGTGCATGTATCGGTCGGTTAATGATACGACAAAAAAAACCCTAGGTATAGGACTACATGTTTTCTAAGTTTTAAGAAATATATTACGTGTTAGTTAGGGTATTGATATTTTTACTTGTAAAATGTACTAAAACAGTAAAATATAACCGGTGTCGCAACGGGTTTAGACCAGTTTTAACCGAAGCATTATTATTAGTTACAGTGGGGTCGAACCGAAATAAAAATAATTTGGGTTGAAAGCCCTGATTTTAATCCCATTTATAAGAAGATATTAGTCTAATTTCTGAACAGGTCCCAGTAGTTATATAATACATATTATAAAGTAATTGAATGGATAGAGCTAATGAGAAATGGTGATATAAAAACTAGAGATAGGACGATTCCAAAACCGATTCCGGCGATTCCACCGATTCTCTAAGAATCGTTAGCCACTGGACTTGCCGCTCTAGCTCCGACTCGTCAAACAAAAGATGATCTTTGACGCTGCTCGACGCCCGACACCAGACACCGACACTTGGGCTACGTGCAGGCAGCGGACCACCTACTATAAGCTTCTGGTTGTGTTGCCGGTTGACGAACTCGACTCGAATCTTGTAAAAAAACTCGTTTGAGTACCAACTACTCGACTCGTCATTTCGAGTACTCGCACACCCCTAGAATAAATACATATAATTTAATCTGTAATTGAAATCACTACTGATTTTATCACTAACCCTATTTCTAACTTGAAGATGAGTAGGGGTGGGAGAGTCCCACCACATTCTTGGCCCCCGAGTTAATCGAAGCCAGCTAGCCATGCCCGACACTACCTCTCTATTATATTCTACATTTTCTTCCTACAGTGGAACTTTAAATTTACGTACCTTGAATCACCGAATTCCTTGATTGTGTAAAGTTTTTTGTTGGTCCCAAAAATTTTCCCATAAGGACAATGTTAAATTTTCCTTGAACTAACGTACCTTGTACCTACGTATTACGTGACTTTACGTATCGTATTTCAAGTCCCGAGTCATAATATATGGCCTCGAATTTACGTATCTATGCTGCCGAACGCTGTGGGGAGCGAGGGAGGTTGTTATTTACTGGTCCAAGTGCCGCCCGCTTTGACAGCTCAACACATGCCGCCGACCGCATGGGTAATAATGCAGTCCCTTTCCTCCCCCCCTCATTAGCAGCAGTCTGGCAATGTGAGAAGGTCGAGTGGATCACCATTCGCCCCCCTCCCTCCCACCCATACGATCGTAGTATTTCAGCACTGCCGACAAACGCAACCCGATACTTGACCTGGCCTACCCACTCCACTACCGGCCTCTTTTCCAGACGAGCTTGAATGAGTGAGCATATGAATCAATTGGAGGAATCAAGCACATGATTCTATGACATGTGATCATTTTATTGTATGTGACGAAATCGACAGAAGTCTTGAGTAGCCAGCCTCAGTTTAACAAGTGTTGTATTGACTGCATCATTCATTGATTAAAAACAATGATCCTGCAGTTATTATCGCGTAAGAAAAACACGGCAAGGCTGAGAGAGAATGTGAAGTGTCACTGTGTGGCTGGCTGGCCGGCTGGCCGAGAGAGGAGAGTGAGAGCCGTGCCACTGGCAGCGCGAGTGCGAGGGGAGGGGTAACCGGTCTCGTAGGCGGCAGCTGCCGGCTGGCGGGGTGGGGTGGGGAAGTGAACCTGACACACAGCTTCACAAAAGATCGCGCTTGCTGGAAGGAAATAGAACCGTGGATGCGGGAATTTTTAACATTGTGTAAATGGGACTTTTGCAAAAACTTCAAATATAGCGATCATGGCGAGAAAACGGACGATGCGGGAACAATCCATAGGGGTTTTACTGCATTTTATTTACTTCATAATAAACTTGGCGTGTGCACATTGAATTGAGATAAGTTATTAAAATGTTGTTTGTAGTTTATTTTTACGTTTTGAAGATTTTATGGAATTTCCAGCTGCTCTCTATGTTTTTTTCCGCTCGTGCGATTTATTTCACAGAACAGAATAATACACAGCATAATTACCCCTCCCCTTCACGCGCGAGGCCGGCCACCGTGATGTCGCGTAAACAATGCTGGCTACACTACACTCGTCTTTGTGAAGGTGAAGGTCGAGCACCTATGCGGGTTGCTGTATAGTTTTTGAACAAAATCCGATCGTTGGTTATAAAAAATAAAAAAGGCCCTAAAAAATAAAAAAATTTAAATGTTCCGATCGTTATGAAATATTGCAGGGTCAATAAATACAACATTCTCTCCTATTTTACAAATTTTCAGCTAAATCGGTCAAGACCTTAAGTAGTGTAGATAGAAATTACATTTTAACAAAAGTAACGTTACCATGGCAACAAAATCACTATGCACTGCCACCTAGAAGTAATCAAAATACTATCGAGGAAGCAGTGTATTATTTGTTATTACCAAAGAGTTAAAATAGTTTTCCCAAAGAAATGATGTCAAGGTCCTCTAGATGGCGGTGGATTTTATCCATTCTCTCCTATTTTACAAATTTTCAGCTAAATCAGTCAAGACCTTAAAGACTTATTGGTATGTAACATTATGGGAATGTCGTACTTGGGTCGTGTTGCACGTACCGGTGCTCGCTCAACAACGCGACGGGACTTAAGCGTTTTCCTAGTATATATATATTAGGGCTGTGCGAACAGAGAATTATTAGTCGAGTTCGAGTTTAGTAAAATGTTCGAGTATTCGAGTTCGAACCGAGTTCAAATCGAGTTTATTTCCCAATTGAGAAACTGTTTTCTCCATTTCAGACTTTCTACTAGGCCTAGGTGTAGGCCCTATCAAACAAATTCTTCAGTTTTAAAGCCTAGGCCTAGGCCCATCTCCGGGGTCCAATATTTTTGGTTATGGAGACCTAGGCCCACAACTAACCTTGGTTTTGGAGGGTGCCATAGGCTAGCCTAGATCTAGGCCTAGGCCTATTGAACAGACCTAGGTCTAGTGCTGGATGCATTTTGGTATGGCGATGTAAGTTTGTAGGCCTAGCTAGGGCCTAAGAACGGTAAAATATACTATCTTAGGCCTAATCTTGGCCAGGGCTACCAACTACCTGTTGGCATAGTTGCCACTGTCACTGTCACGCTGAGTGTTGTTTGATTGTTTATCTGCATTGTAACAAGTGTTCATCTCATGAATATTTCCAAATATTGTATTCCATGCTAGGCCTATGCTTAACAGAAGAAATTACGCCTAAACCTAGTCCGCCGCATAATTTTACGAATCATCAGTGGCTCCTTTTCTCTCGTCTCATGAGTCGTGTTCGTTTTACCAATTTTACGCATTTTACTTTCGTAGCAAACTGGTAAGAAACTAGCAGCGTCAACATATCGGATACAAAAGTGGTGATACACGGTAGACGTGAATGATTTCACAAAAACTGACAGCCAATCAACGCTCGCATGTAACGTCATGTCTAGCTCCAATTGGATCTCGCAAAGTTCAGCCCGCTTACAAGTTTCATGTCCGACCTATCGTGTACCACGAACTTTGCCGCGTGTGCTGCTATCTAACAGAGGAAACACATAATTTTTGACGGGTCGGTAAATGAAAATGCTGTTTTTACTGACACTCGAATATTCGAGTTCAAAATATATGAAACTCAAATTTGTTCGAACACGCCGTGAACTCGACTCGTACTCGAAAATTCGAGTACTCGCTCAGCCCAAATATATATATAACATGTACATTATGGCAGCCTAAAACTTGAAATTGCAGGTTGACACCTGCTTATGTGTCTGACACGACCAGACTGTATGTGAAGTATCTTTCATAAATAAAAATAAATAAATAAATTGTATTCATAGTCTACCCACTCAGTTATATAACTGCTTTTCAGTGGGGGACTTTAAATCAAAGTGACCAAGACAACCCTGTAGGCTCCGACGCAATCGACGAGTGAGCGATAACCAACCAAAGATGGATATTTTTAATATGAAATATAGCAATCAGTGGTATGGACAGTGCGAACACCCGCAAATCAACGCCAGAATCAACAAGGCCGATTCAGAACAAATCTGAATTTATTATGTGCTTCGTTGCTAGGACGGCTCCAAAGTCACCGTTTACAAACTCCTAAGACAAGAACTGATGGACTTAAGTCCAAATCAGAAGTTAAAAAACTTCTGCCTTTAGAGGGAATCGAACCCTGGACCTTCTGGATTGGAAGCAGATACGCTAACCACAAGACCAACGAGCCACACATCTACATTTGAACAAGGGATCTAGAGCTGCCCACCGATATCAATAATTCGATACGATATCAATATTTAAAAGAAAATAATATCTATATTGAAATCCTTATTGCGATATCGTAAATTTTGTTTTTAATAAACAAATTAAAAACACCAATTTTGCCAATCGGCGATATGTTGACCAATAAATTATAAATCTCATGTCGAAAACAAGAACTGGTGGTACGCATGTTAAGTATTACGTAACATCGCGGACAATTTGAACAAAGGGATTCACTTACGAGTTCCGATAAACTGCCGCTCCGATTGCGCCACGCCTACTGCTCTTCCCCTCCCCGCCCGCGCTGGGCTGTTCAGCAACAGCCGGTGCATGCATGCATGCAGGCGGCATGCTCTCTCTCTCTCTCTCTCTCTCGTGCGCGTATTTGCTTTTTGCTCTCGCCTCACTCACTCAGTCGGCTTCCGCTTCCAACTCGTGAATGCGTAAAAATTGACTGGCATTTAACTTAGCGGAAATAAGGAATTTCATTAAAAGTCATAAAAAATACTTCAATATACCACGGCAATATATGTTGGAATATTGAGAATATGCACTTTTTGGTAATATTTATTTTCTTTTTTTTTACTCTCAATGTTCTTATTTTGCGTAAAACCTCGTAATTTGTTTTGTCAGATTTCAATGCTTACTGACGTGGTATGTGGAGATATGTGCAGAAACTGGTCAAAACACATCAAATATATTTTTATTGACTACAATTCAGAAATTAAAAAAGTCCGCCCCAACCGGGAATCGAACCACGGATCTCCCACATTCCAGGTGGACGTCTTAACCACTAGACCATCAGGACGGGTACATTTTAATTTCTGAATTGTAGTCAATAAAAACAATTACACCCACGGGAGTGTTTCCCGATCAACCAAATCGAGAAATATCAAATATAGCGCAATTCGTTTTGTCGCGCCTTGCAAAAAACAAACACCTCTAGTTGTAACCTATAAGCCACTTTTTTTATTTTACATTACATTTTGTGAGATATGTATTGTACTGTACTAAAATCAGATAATTTTGCAGTGTTTGAAGTTTGGCTGTAGAGTGTAGACCTTCCTCTTAGGTTAATAATAATGTTGTCATGGTAGTTATTAGTTAACATAAATAATGAAAAAAATATGTTTCCATTAGGGATGCCCAACGATATGAAAATTCATTATCGATATCGAAAAAAATGGCCAAACGATATCGATACATATCGATATTTTCCTTCCAATTTTTAAATTTAGTTTCCATGACAGTTCCCACAACATGTGCGTCTTCCCATCGCCACGCCCACTATATGACGCCAGTTCGAACCGTGTTAACCGCACCGGGCCGCGACCGTGCCGTGCCGAGTCACTCTCAGCAGACGACGCGATGTCGACTGGATACTGCAGAATTACTCGATGCCAAAGCTACACAAAACGGTGCCGTGCTTAGCCGCACCGAGCCGCGACCGTGCCGTGCCGAGTGCACTCTAGGCAGCAGCAGATGACGCGATGTCGACTGGATAGGCCTACTGCAGAATTACTCAATGCCGAAACCAAATTTTTTCATTTTTTACGCGTTTTTAACGGAATTTTTGTACTGAAATATCGCGATGTAGAAAACAAATATTGATTTCGAAATTAATTGTGTGTATCGATATATATCGAATATCGATACATCGATATCGATGGGCAACCTTAGTTTCCATTAGTGTACTGTTACTTGACGTTTGATACTAATTGATAAAATTGTGAAAATTATTGAGTATCTACTGAATGGTCATTGCCCATTGGCTCATTGCACATGTGCTTCATGTTTGCTCCTTGTGTCTAGGTCGGCGCAGCAGGCCTAGTACTCCGGCCAGTCGTTCCGGCACTCCATCTAATGTCAGCCGGTCTGACACCCCAGTGACAAACATGTCGACTGAAAACTGTGACTTCAGTGCAACTTCAAAACAGGAGCCAATGGACCCAAGCATTCAGGAGCTTACTCAAAATCCGGTGGTTCGAGACTTGGCAAGTGCTATACTGCAGATATCGCAATGCATTGATAAGAAATTCCGACAAAAACCACTTGGTAAGTAGTATTAAGTGCATTACAACTACATGTGGCTGCAATCAAAACTAAAATAAAGTAATTCCAATGGATACAAACAATATATTGTGTATAACATGTGAAAGCTTTAACCCTTGATTTTTGCGAGCACTTTATTAGTGAATTTTTGACTAAGTAGTTTCACTCCCTAAAACTAATGGCGAGCTCTGGGTTGTCGTCGGGGAACTTTCCCCTTTTTTTTGATTACCTCCCCGACAGCGACGACAATGACAACACGGACGGATGATGACAAAGACGAAGACGACCATGACATGGGGGAACCTCTGCCCTCCCCTTACGCTTGTGGCTGGTTCTGACCAATACAGGCCTGTCCACCCCTTGTTCCCCCACGTCTCCTCTTCCCTTACGTTCCACCTCTTAGAAAGATGTGTACACGGTGGTAACTCATACTTATAGAAATTGTTTTATCTTGGAGGCCGAATAATCTTAGCTGTTAAGAGGGAGGGATAGTAGCGAAATTAAAATCACGCGAAATTGCAGTTTTTTCGTGATATCTCGAGAACGATGCAAAATATCTAAAAACCTGATTGCAGACAGCCCTGTGGTTTTGTTAGAGCAATATAATGCAATAAAAGATATTCAAATATAATAATCGGTGCGGTTTGTATAAGAAATGCATTTAATTAATTAAATATATCAAATGAAAAACTTAATTATCATCACATTAAAATATTTTTTCGTACAGGCTATAGTTCTCCCAAAACCACAGGGCAGTCTGCAATCAGTTTTTAGATATTTCGCATCGTTCTCGAGATATCACAATAAACTGTAATTTCGCGTGGTTTTAATTTCGCGACTATCCCATCCTCTTAAAGCGCCCTAAAACTAGGGCCTACTAATACTAATACTAAATAAATACCTAATATTTTCCCATAATACTATAGTTTATTGTTAAGTTAATTTTAAGCACTTATAATTAAGATCTATGTGGACATGTGAAACCATTCTATGGACTATGAAGAAATAAAAGTTAACCTTGAAACTTGAAAGTATGTCCAACTTGGAGGAATGTTATATTATGCACTTATTTCTGAGCTTAAGTTCAAGCTTGTGTGCTCAACGTAATAATAAAGTTTGTATTTTGTTTTGCAGCTCCAGAAGAAAGTTCGAGTAAGTCACCAACTCAAATTGAGCGTTGGGAAATGTCTCTAATGGCTTCAACCAGTTTCTCCCAGTTATGTGTTCATCATTACACTTTTGGTAAGTAGAAAATGTTTTAAGTTTTTCCTGGACAACAGGGTTGTGCAAAGGTTTGAAACCAACTTTGAGTTCGAGTTTATTTGAATATTTTAAAAATTTATTTGATACATTTATCACACGAAGTTTTATTATAAAGAAAGTTTTCATTTTAGTTGGTCACTGAAATAAAGTTAGATTAGGGATGACATCGGAAAGTAAAACCTAAACCGGTTAACCTAATCCAAAACTAGTTTTGACTGCAGGCTATTTAACATTTATTTATTTATTTAACATTAGTGTCTATCTTAGTGATGACATCGGGTAGTAAATATTGGAGTTGACTCCGGAGCCTTGGGAACCGGGTAGGAGTCAACTACCCAATCCGCAATAAATTTATTTTTTTATTATTTTTTTGAATTTTTTTATGCAAAAGTTATTTAGTCGGGTAGGAGTTGGGTACCCGAGTACCCTATGTCATCCCTAGTCTATCTTATTCAGTTAAAAATTGTTTTACAAAGGAGGTCAAGGACAACCAATGCGCAATGTTATTGGGTGAGCGCGACCGAAGAAGTGAATATTATGCAATCTCTGCTTTGTCGGTATATTTATGATCACAGTTTGGGATAGCAAGTGATATGGGAATTAGACACTCATAAAAGAAAATGATATTGGTTGCATTATGGCTGACGGTGACTGGGTTAAAACTAGGGCTGGGCGAGTACTTGAATTTTCGAGTGCGAGTCAAGTTCACGGGGAGTTTGAACAATTTTGAGTTTAATTTATTTTGAACTTAAATATTCAAGTATACCTACCTACATTTAGCAAAGTGAATGCAGGGGCCCTTAACCCAGTAATATTTCTAGAAAACATATGGCAAAATATTGTAGAATTTTTAACATATTTACTAGGGTTGTGTTATAATAAATAAATTCGTATCGATAATCACAATTTTTTCGAATGATATTGCATTTATGATATTGCAATAATATTGTCTGCATATATTTTTATCGCAATAGGGAATACAATATTATCAAAAATATTGGGAAAATATGAAAAATTGCACGGAATAGAGACATTTTTAAATTGTGTCTACTGTCTATAAATTAATTAAATCTTGAAAAGAGCAAAACATTAAAAAATATGTATTTTGTATCATATTTTTATCATAAAATCTCTCACTATCGCTCTCGTCGTAAGATAAGCCTGGGAACGAAGATAAGCCCAGGTATAACAATCCTATGCACTGTGATTACGGATTTTGTAAATCGGTTGAAACATAATATTATTTACACATTCTTTTCCCACACATACGCAGCTGTGAGTTAGATCGAAACGCAAATCTTATTTACGCATTACTCTGCTATGTGTCACGAGATACTATTCCTGCATCTGTCTCGCTCGCACTCATAGGCGTGGACGCTCTCTCGCAGCCAGTCGGTTGGTCAACGGAAGGCTGACAAAACGCGCGAGCGCGGCTGGTAAAAACGTATCTTACGTAGCGAAGCGTGGATGGTGGAAAACGTACCTCACGGTGGGTAGGAAGTACACTTTTCGACCTTGGACCTTACCGAACACTTATGAGTGATTCATTAATCATTTACAACATCTACTGATCTTGATCCAGCTATGTTGTGTCTGTCCTTCTCCGCCGGCCCACATCACACAAACAAGGCCGGTGACCTTGAAGCGACCGCTACATCACTGACGCACTTCTCGCACGTCTGGCCGGTCCCCTCCACCCCTTCGAGGGGCAAGCTTAGTGTGAGATGACAGAATGGCTGCAGTAAAATACCCAAACAGATAACAAACACTTATTAAATGTCACGGGATGGCCGGTTGACTAACATCAATAGGCGATAACGAGACAACAACATGACAGTTGCAAAATAAAATAATATCCCGTGAGTTTCGCGTTATGACGATATGATGTAATATTTACCAGATATCAGTATCATTCATTTGGACATTAGGCCTACAAACTATTTTTATGTTCAGTCAACAATGTTTAATTTACATGATGAATCAAACATTTTATTGTAGTTAATGTATCTTGGTATTAAGTTTCCTTGAGACGGTTATTAATTGTTTTATTTATGATACTTTGATGTAAAAACAAATTCATCTTGGTATTTTTTCCCTTCACACCATCGGCACCTCCACGGCACTCTGGTTGAGAATCACTTTACTAGGTGATCTCAAAATTAATTAAATTTAAATACTTTCTTTTTGGATGAGCGTAGCGAGCGAAGCGAAGATTCCATTTCACTACACTGGAGAAAAAAATCCGGAATGTTTTTTTTTTTTTTTCTCTTCTTTCTTTTTTTTTGTATTTTTGTCTGTTTGTCCACACGATTCCGACTAAACCGATACTCCGATTGCGATGAAATTTTATGGATGCCTTCGAAATCTCTGAACTTAGAACTGCCTCGTTTTTGAGCGCAATCGGAAATTTTTTTCTCATGAAAATCGCAATTTTACGATTTTTTTCAATTTAAAAAAAAAATCTTCGACTTATAACACCTACATGCTTTATCCGATTTTAATGATTTTTGCACAGAACCTTTATTTTATGAATTAAAATATTTTTGTGAAATTTGAGCGCAATTGAAAAAATATTTATCATAAAAATCGAAATTTTACAGGTTTTTTCTTTTTTTTAACAATTCTTTGACTTAGGCTATAACACCTACATGCTTTATCCGATTGTAATGATTTTTTCGCAGAACCTTTATTTTATGAATTTATATATTAGTGTAAAATTTGAGCGCAATCGAGAAATTATTTCTTATAAAAATTGCAATTTTACGATTATTTTAACAATTACGATTAATTAAAAAAAATTAAAAAAATTAAGTTAATTTTTAATTAAATTTAATTAAATTTAAAAAAAATTTCAACTTAGTAATGATTTTGCCACAGAACAACAGAAAATTCGCATAACACATGGCAGCTTAATGCACCAATTACGCTCATCCAACAACGCGGCGGGACTTAAGCGTTTTCCTAGTTCACACAATTCTTAAAATCTTCATCACTGTTAGTGTTAGTGTTAACTCATCTTGGTACAATCATTTGCAGAGGCAGATATTTATGGTAAAAACAAATTTTCACCGCTAAAAACGGTAAATTATAAATCATTTTCAACACCAATTGCTTTTGGTCAGAATAAAACTTAAGGTACCTGCCTCTGAATTCTCATAATTACGTTTTATTTAGGGTTGCCGTTCGATGTGAAAATCGTGATCGATAATCGGAGGCATCGAATCGATTATCATATCGAAATATATCGATATCATAGACCCAAATCGATTATCATATCAAATTCCAAATTGAGCCTAGGAAGCAGAAAAAACGCAAAATTGTAACACTAATACAAGAGATCATTAAGGATTAGAATGTTTAAAATAAAATTGAGGGCTGAATTTCAATTACACAGCCTATATTTTAATACGTCTTGACTTGCATCGGGTGTCACTGTTTACGTGTTCCAACAGTACGCGCATCTAGCGAGCGAGAGATAGTGGCGAGATCTCATCGACATTCGAGCTCACAGCCTTATCTCCTCCCAACCTCCTCGTCGTCGTTCTTTGAATAATAAAAAACTGCCACACTTGACTCATCTTGTTAGGCAGCGTCAGAAGTAATGGCAAATATCTTCTTTGGTTTTGGGACGGAAGAAACATCACGAATTCAATATAATTGGGCAGACTGACGCTAGAGAAGTTCACGCCACAACACGTCGAGCCGTACTGAATACATCGCAAATCGCAATCGGGCCGGGCGATGTTTTCGTATCGCCTTGTATCGCGCTGCGAGCGCATGCGCACTGGCGGCGGTGGGCGTGGCATTATACTTGAGCAGCGATTGGCTACTCCGACAACCAATCGGCGCGTTGATACGACAGCGCGGCATTTTTAAGCATGGTAAACCGCGAAAACATCGATGTCACTATTTAAATCGAAATCATATCATATCATATCAAAATACTTGAATCGATTATCATATCATATTACTGATATCGATAATCGATCGATATTTCGATTATCGACGGCAACCCTAGTTTTATTGTAATCTGCAATTCTTTTACAAGGTCCCACATCCCCGTTTTTTTTTAAATTTTTTTTTATATACCTATATATATATATATATATCTGGGAGGGGGGGGGGGGGGGGGGGGGAGTGATATAGAGCTTTCAACTAAATGTTGAATTATTTTCACCACCAATTCACCGCTTTTGGGTAGTATAATAAAAAGCAAAAACAAAAATTGACTTTTATTTTCATCCCAAATACCTGCCTCTGCTCATTTGCATAGCTTCTTCAATTCGAGTATACAAAAACAACGTTGCAATTGTAGTGACCACCATATTGTCTAGAGTATACAAATGACTTGACACATATTGATTAATCCTCTTTTTGCCTCCAGAGAGCAGTATTCAATGGTCCAAGTCTGCACTGAATGCGTATTGTCGTCTCTGCAGACGCCGCAATGATCCAGTCAACATGCTGTTGTGCGATAGCTGTAACAAGGGACATCATATGTATTGCCTCAAGCCAAAGCTCACGGTAATAAACCTATTACGTTATGTCAGGGTTTGGGTTGCCACCAAAAACATTTTGAAATCCTTTTGGAGTAGGCAAAATATCCGCCGATATCCGTAATGAGTACAAAAATGTTTGTTTTCATAGGCCTATGCCCCCGAAAAATGTTGTGGAACATGAGTTTTATGTTTAACAATCACAACCTATTTTTATTTTTTTAAATTAAAATTTAACCAAAAATATAGGCCTACATGGCTGAGCTAAATTAATGGGTTGAAGATGTTGCTAAAATTAACTTGCAAACAGCCATAATTAGGGGGCGGGAGTTAAAAATCCTGACACACATGCCAATTTGGGGTTGGGGTTCTGGGTAAAGAAATGGGTTTTAAAAAATTGTTAGAAAGGGGATAATGATTTCAACAGACGTGGATTTTTATAACTTTTCTTATATCCCCATTTATCATAGTCACTTACTTGAATAGCAATCTGGAAACATTTTGGTGTAGAGTAACTCCTTGGTAATCAGGCTTGGGTTACAAGTTTTTTCTGTATTTGTTCATATTTTTATTAGCCTTGGACAAGCATTAATTTCCGGAACTTTTTCTGTGCAGAAAGTACCACAAGGGGACTGGTTCTGTTTGAAATGCCGGCCTCAAGAGAAAACTCCACGTACCCCTCGCAAGAGAACTGTTTTTGTGGAGGAAGAGGAAGAAGAAGAGGAGGAGGAAGAAGATGAGGATGATGATGAAGAAGAAGAAAAGGAAGAAGAAATGATGTAAGCCTCTATTACACAAACTTGTTTCATACTTGGCACAGTTATTTGTGCTTTTGTTGCCTGATCTAAAACACACAAAACATTAATTCATACTGCCTTCAAGGTATTATTCATTATGCCCGCATTTTTGGCATCATGCACTTTCTGGTTTCCCAGTAGAGACAGGCTTTTTTCCCTCGTAGTTCGTGCCAAGTGGAAGGGCATCAATTTTGTCTTTAAGAGTTGAACATCTCATCAGATGCTCTCTGTTCTGTTCTTCCCTCCCATATAGACTGCAAGTACTGCTATCAGTAGGGACCCTGAATTTTAGTCCATAAGAATGTTAACTAGGGGCCTACCAATGTAGGCCTAGGCTCTATGCCTAAGTCTAGACTCTATGCCTAGCAGACCAAAAAAATTGAAATTGAGGTTTCCGCCTAGTAGGCTTTGCGTAGCCGTAGGCCTAGGCATAGCCTTGAACCACTGCCTCCTGGATGTCACTTGTCGCTGAATTTCTTAGCGGCGAGCAGCGTCGATAAAGAAGTTTCCCCGTTAAACTTTGTTATCGACTGTGCTAGCGGCAAGCATGTAGTGCAGCGCGCACGCGGAGATCTATTCAACTATAACATTGCTTTGTAAAGTACAAAATTGTATGTGGCGGCCAATTTTGATGTTTCGAAATTGTATCTTCAGATTTGATATGAGATTTATTGAGTTAACCTACGGCCCGGAGAGCTTACCCCGGGACACCGCGCCAAATGATCAAACAGTGCTCATTGTTTTCATGCAAGAATTTGGCAAGTTGTTGGTGAATAAGTCGCACGTCCGGTTCACTGCAATGACCTACAAGTGAGGACCACGTACCCCTGGACTGGTGGCAGGAGGCCCCAGTGCAAAGACGACTTTCACGAACGCCACTGGCTATCATTTTGGATAGCTAGGAAGAAAAATGATTGAAGAATCAAGCTTTCGGCATAGGAAGAAGAAAAAAAACATTGCTATGGAATCCTTAGTGTTTTAGTCCCCGTTTCGCCACTAGGCAATGAAAAACCTTCATAAAAGAAATAATTACGTCAAATCGTTAGTTAAAAAAAAAAATCTGAGTATTACTTATTTTATATTATGTTAATTACAATTAAGTCGCATAATAGAGTTGAGGAGCATTCTTTATTGAAAAATGGATTTTGCTTAATCACGCAGCAACGATGCTGATCTCAATTCCTATGCTACTGCCACCCCCCAAATTGGGCGTTAGTGAATGGATTGAAGTGACGTGACGTGTAAAAAATAATGTTTAAAAGTCAAAACTATCGCATAAATAAGTTAAATGTGCCAGCAATGATATTAAGAATCTGTGAAAACACGGTTGTATAAGGACAGCTACTTAGCTATGGGTAGAGGTAGTGAAAAATGGTGATAACGAAATTTGCGAATTTTTTTTAATGTCCTTTTTATTGCCTAAAATGTAATATTGTCGACAAATTAAATTACATCATTTAGAAATGGAAAAAAGACATTTTGAAAATGCGAATTTTGCGAAATTTCACGTATAGCGCGAAATAACGAACAAAATTGTATCAAACTGGTCAAAACGCGAATTAAATTATTTATATATTACATATAAACATGTGTATATATTTATGTATGTAAGATTGGAGAAGGGTTGACAGATTGGGAAAGCAAAGAGAACATAAATCCCAGCCTGAAGGGCTGGGGGCGACAAAACTTTTCACCTGCTGATGACAACTGCAGCTAAAGGCGGATCCACATAAAAACGTTAGACGTAAGCATAAGGTTTTAACGCGTAGTGTGTAAGCGCCCCGGTACACATAGAAACGTAAGCACAAAGAATTTAGCCCAATATATTTCAGCTGTCTTCTAAGTTCTTTGCAGAGTGAACAGAGAGAACTTTGATTAAAGAAGGATTCGAAGATTATTATTACTATAAGATTATTATTAATAAGATAATTTTTCCAATCGATGTTGATAATTATGCAAATAATGCTCCAAGTCCTGCCAACTTTATGTATTTATAATTGAAGCGTAGTTGACTGTAGTAGTTGGGCATTTCAAAGTAGATGTTAGTTCGACTCAACTTTTTCGTGCGTAAGCATAAGGTTTTAGCATAAAGTTGAAAATTGTTCAACTTTCTTACGCAATTGAAACAGTGTCTTATGCGTTATAACTATGTCTTAAACCTTGTGCATTTGTGTGAACGCTAGTACGTGTTTCCTATGTTCCAACATTACGACTACGCGTTAAAACCTTATGCTTACGTCTTACGTTTTTATGTGGATCCGCCTTAATTTAAAGTTGTTACCTTAATCCAAGACGCGTTTCGTCCTTCTAGGACTCATCAGGCAGATGGTGGCCACTAAAAATCAGCTAACTACATGCAAACAAAACTCACAACACATAACCAAACCTGTGGTAGGTTCACGCAAGAAGCAAATTCTGCATGCATGTTGTCATCATCAGCAAGGTTACTTCAAACACCATTCATACTGAGCCACACCGTCAGCACAACCAGTAAGGGGGCTTCCCTCCCAACTCTAGTGCTCGGGAGACAAAACATCCATGACTCACCCTGGATTCGAACCAGGACCCTTGGCAACAAGAGAAAAGCTGCCCCGTCTGTTGCTTGGCCAGGGTGCCTCTTCAAATTAATTAATTAATAAACTAAAAAAAATCTAGATTATGGGCAAAGCAATTGTGTAAAAACAATTTTTTGTCATACTAGCAAGACTTTTACCTTCACAAAGAATAAACAATTTGACAATTTTTCAAACAAATTTTCATGGAAATTCCAATCACTAGCCTAACCACTTTAAATTTTTTCCACCTAAAATATTATGCTAGTGGTGATCTTGAAAATGATGTTTGATTGTACTGAAATTTGTCCATAATTTTCTCTTTTTTGCCCAATCATATTTTAAACAGTAGGGCCTATACTGAATGAATAGTGAATATTATAAAATATTATTGAGTAGGCAGGCGGCAGGCCTGTTGACTTTTTAAATTGATTCTTTTAAATAGGCCTACCTGCAATCTAGACTGGCATAAATACAGTAGGCCTATAGTATTTGCATTAATTACACTTCCGCATGTTTGTGGTTCCAGTGAGCAAGAAGTCTTCACTGAAGTTTGCGACACATGTGGAGAGGGTGGTCGCGTCATTTGCTGTGACACTGAAACCTGTCCTCTTGTTTTCCACATCGAATGTTTGAACCCTCCGCTGAAGAAAGTTCCCCGTGGAAAGTGGTTCTGCCCAAAATGCAAGACCCCATCGGCTGCAGAGTTGCATGCGGCTAAAGGTAAGCGGCATAATTTATTTATGAATTTTGAACAGAACTTTTTAATTAGACCGGGACCGGTTTGGTGGGTGGTGGTTGAAATTGATGATTATTAATTTCAGTGTTCTCCCCAGAAAAATGTTTTCAATCATTAAACATTGCATAATATAATATACAAAATAGATTTTAAAATTCTAGAGTAAGTTTTGTAAATTTGATAGATTTCCAAGTCCCCATAATATGTAGCTTTATTAGGCTTATAGTATTCCAAGTCCCCATATGTAGCTTTATTAGGCTTATAGTATTATAACGGTATATAAAATTGTAATTTGATAACAGTAAATATATTTAAAAAAATATTTTCAGTATGTAACTACAAATTCAATTATTCTAGTGATTTAGACCTAGGTCAATTTGTACGTAATTAGTAATCGATTCATTTTCTGCTGGAAGTAAACTGTTTTTAGAACACTTTGTTTACATTGAATCTTTGTGTAGGCTATGGTAGTTTTTTTTTAAAACTGTTTTTAGAACACTTTGTTTACATTGAATCTTTGTGTAGGCTATGGTAGTTTTATTTACGAAAATAGAATATTGCACATCAGTGTTCATCACCTGCCCACGGTCTCCATTTTCAAGTGCAGCATATATATGTATTTTTTGGGTTTCGTAAATCTTTTTCTTTTCATATGTCCACAATTGACATTATTCATGTCATCATGTGTTTAATAGTTGGCCAGTAAAGATAGGACTCCTGTTTACTCCGATCCATGCCATTTGGCATTTTGTCCCATTCAACCTTGATACCTATGTACATTGAAAAAGATGTTTCCTGTCTTGTTCGCCAGCTCCACACATCCGACACACTAGATTCAGAAATTCCAAATCTTTTTTTTCTTTTTTTTGTAAATCTATGCTGGGTCCAAACTCCAAATGAATTATTGCCAGATATACCCCATCTGGGGAGAACACTGTAGGCCTACTGTTTTTATTTCATATGACAAAAACTATGATGGGTGTAATACAAATAAATGTTAACATTGTTAATGTGGTATGCTGGATGGAGGATTATTTGTGTGTAGTATTTCTATAATTGAAACAATAATAGTATTATGCAGATCTATTTCACGTTTTTAATTTTAAGTAAAAATAATTTTGGCTGTCATGCTGGTTTCAGTAGCTCACATTACAAAGGCCAGAAGAAAATGCCATAACGTAGTAATTAGTGCACCTCTACATCGAGATGCAAGTTATGTAAGACTATATGACAACCCAAAATCATAAATAATATGAAAGTGAGACACTAAGATTTGAGGTTAGTCTGCTGCTAGTTCAAACACATAGAAGTAGCCCCTTACCTTTACAGTCACAATCAAAAGTTAATCCTAGTGATATACGTATTATGTGCAAGTAGCTTGATGAACGAACTCTCTCGCGTATCATGTTAGGGTTCATAGGGTGAATACTGAATATAAAGTGAGCTACCGTGCTATTTTGCTACTTGGCACACATGTAAGCCCTACTGGTCAAATGATTACGGTTACGCTGTTATTAATTCTACCAGTATTAACACTGATTGGTAGAGGTAGTGAGAAATGGTCATATACTAGGAAAACGCTTAAGTCCCGCCGCGTTGTTGGATGAGCGTAATTGGTGCATTGAGCTGCCATGTGTAACGCGGATTTTCTGTTGTTCTGTGAAAAAATTATTGCTTAGTCGAGGTTTTTTTTAAATTAAATTAAATAAAATAAAAAATTTACTTAAATTTTTTAGTAAATCGTAATTTTAAAAAAATAAAAAAATCGTAAAATTGCAATTTTCATAAGAAATAATTATTCGATTGCGCTCAAATTTAACACGAGTATTTAAATTGATGAAATTAAGGTTCTGTGAAAAAATCATTACAATATGATAAAGCATGTAGGTGTTATAAGTCAAAGAATTGTTTTAAAAAAGAAAAAAACCCGTAAAATTTCGATTTTCATGAGAAAATAATTTATCGATTACGCTCAAATTTCACACGAATATCTTAATTCATAAAATTAAGGTTCTGTGAAAAAATCATTACAATCGGATAAAGCGTGTAGGTGTTATAAGTCGAAGAAATTTAAAAAAAATCGTAAAATTGCGTTTTTTATAAGAAAAAATTTCCCGATTGCGCTCAAAAACGTGGCAGTTCTAAGTTCAGAGATTTCGAAGACCTCCATAAAATTTCATTGTAATCGGAGTATCGGTTTAGCCGGAATCGTGTTAACAAACACACAAAAATACAAAAAAAAAAGAAAAAAGAAAAAAAAAACATTCCGGATTTTTTTCTCCAGTGTAGTGAAATGGAATCTTCGCTTTGCTCGCTACGCTCATCCAAAAAACCCAAATTTCGTTTTATAAAACCCAAATTTTGTGTTTTTCGCAATTTCATTTAAATGGTCAAAAACATACCTTAAAATTTAAAAAAAATTACATTTTTTTTTTTATCAAAATGTTGAAAAAAGGATTCCTTTAAGTAGGGATGACATCAATTCCAATGAGTTAGCATCGATCATTGTGACCCACAAATCTATTCAGAATCAATTCCCAAGCAAAAATAAATATTTGTACGCACCATTATTTTTGTTGATTATTGCCGCGGAGTCCGTGAAACGCGTCGTTATTTTGGCGGTCTATTTCCGTGGAGCCCGTGACGTCACGAAACGATGTACCGCCCGCTGCGTGCGTTATGTTTGGTCTAGACTGGCACCTCCACCAAAATTCTGGACCGGCACCTCCACCATCCACCCACATTTTGAGTACCGTAGGCCTACTAATGTTTAATTTCGCGAGTTAATTCGCGTTTTGACCAGTTTTATACAATTTTATTCCTTATTTCGCGATATACAGGAGATTTCGCGATATTTGCGTTTTCAAAATGTGTTTTTCCCATCTCTAAAATGATGTAATTTGTCAACAATATTACATTTTAGGCAATAAAATGGACATTTAAAAAAATTTGCGAATTTTGTTATCACCATTTTTCACTACCTCTACTGCTTGGACATGAAGTTATCTCTGAGCTCAATTTAGTTAAATGGTCCCAAGTCCAGAGCCTGGCCTTTGGCTACAAAAACTGTACAATATAGCCTTCCCGGTACATGTCCCGGTTATTGACATTCTGGGATCTCTCAGTTCAGCAATGATCTGTGAGAGTGTCAAACTTTAGGTTCCAACATGGTTGTACATGGTGGTTGTAAAGATAATAAATGTAATTTTTGAAGATATTCATTTCATATTTCATAATATACAGGGTTGCCGTTTTTACGGATTTTATCCGTTTTAACGGATTTTGAGGGTGCAAAACGGATCGACGGATTTTTATTCCAATTAACGGATTAAAAAAATAAAAATTTAGTTCTTTGTTTTACGCCGTTTTTAACTAGGGATGGTCAAAAAATCTATATTTCAATGCGATATCGATAAGTGGGAATATTTTCGATGTATAAATCAGGGCATCGAACCGGTACGAACCGAAAACCGAAAAAAAACAATATTTTTCCTGAACCGAAAACCGTTTATAAGAAAGTTCCTGAACCGAAAACCGAACCGTAACCGAATTTTTTTTTTCAGTTTATTTCGGTTAATTTCGGTTTAGGGGGCAGTTTCGGTCATAAAGTCTCAAAATCGCCAAATCACGAAAATTTGGAAAAAGCAAAAAAAAGTTTGATTTTCCCTTTCACAAGTCCGGCTCATACCTTCTTTTCATAAGTCTAAAGACACCTGCCTACCACACCTTTCATAAACGCCGACTTCAGAAAGTTGTTGTTAACCGTGGAAATCAAATTAAAGTTAATTTAATTTAGTGTAGTAAGGCTAAATGTAAATAGACAACACTCCCCGTCACCGCACCCATTGATTGCCTTAGTAATGTTCATTATCACAGTCTCTCATATCGGCCTCTACAGACACAAACCTGATTTGGACTGAGGAGTGAGGACTGGGGAACATTGTGGAATGTGGACTTTGAGTCAGGTTTTGGGATTTGGGCATATATATGTTGGGAATTGATAGATGTGAGCATCTATCGGTAATTAATGTTAGTAAATATCCTTACAAACGTTTTTAAATTTCAAAAACATGATACTCTTATTGATATTTTGCCTTATAAAATGTAAAATAAAATAAACTGGTTCAAAACGGTTCAAACCGAACCGTTATTTTTAGAAAGGTCGAACCGAATAGAAAACCAAATCGAAAAAATAACGTTGTACCGAAAACCGAACCGAAATAAAAATTATTTCGGTTCGATCCCCTGGAATAAATACCAAAGTTTACACCAATAATGCAAAATTTCAGAATTTTGGTGGAGGTGCCGGGTAGGTAGTCTAAATTAAATTAACCTGGCTGGTGCATGTGGTGGAGGTGCCGGGTCATAAAATGCGGTTATGAGATCGTAAAAATTGTTAAAAATGCATTTATGGTGATATACCTCATCAACCCTATTTGGCCTCAAATCATTAAAAATAGGCCTACTCTTAAAAAAACATATTTTTTAAAAAAATTTTAAAAACAATTACATTATGATTATAATATTGATATCATATCGAAATTAGTACATTTGGGCATTAAAAGGATTTTTAAGGATTTGGATGTTTCATTTAAGGATTTCTAAGGATTTTTGATGTGCTCAAACAGGATTTTTATTTTTTCTTGGTGGCAACCCCGATATAATAGCCTATTTATTTTGTTTATTAGTCGGCTACATTTATATAATTAACTATTATTAATTATTATATTATGTAATAATTTATAGGTCTTTATTTATTACTTTAAACAAAATAATGGGTTTGGATACGCTTTTAGATCTCACCACTTAAAATATTGAGCTTCTTTTATGAGCTGCGGGCGCATCTTCTTTGCACCTATTAGTCTGCACTCATCTATAGGCACTAGCAATGTTCAACGATATTAATTATTCAATATGATATCGCAAAAAAATCAAGCTTATTTTCGATATCGAGACCCTGGCGTCATACTGGAAATATCGCAATATCATAGCTTAACATTCTCGATGTTGAATGTCCCGGCACTACAGATCGCTCGCCAGCGCCTTTGTCTTAGAACCACGTTCACTGAAAAGTTATGCATACACGGCGTCATTTGCATGGTGTCTTGAAGCGAAGCCAATTCGCGCACACCTGCCTCCAACCTCGTTCTCGATTCCTGGAGCTTGCTGCACACGAATCCACTTCAGTGGAGCTGCTCCGGCTTTATTAACTTAAACATCGGCGCTAGGCAGGTGAATTTATTTAAGCGACTTCATGATCTTTAGTCTTTACATGCCAAGTTTAAGTATTATTTATGATGAGGTATAAAAACAGGTTTTAACAGGTAGATTTACTTGAAAATCCCAATGATTTAATAAATATCCCATCTATATCAAGCACCAAAAATAAGACTAGCAATAATTACGATCACTTATGAATAATGGTGGTAATAGTATTCGCGGTCGAAAAAATTCAATATCGCGATAGCAATATTGCTTTTGAGTTTTGAAATGATTATATTGCAATACGATAAAAATTGCAAAATTGCGCCAATATCGACACTAAAAAAATATTGTTGAACATCTCTAATAGGTACTTTACGCGATGCTTTTTGTAAGTTTTCCATTTGTGTGCATTTGTTTTATGAAGTAGTAGTTTCTAGTTTGTAAACAATTATCATGAAAATGTGGGCAAACTGGGGCTCAAACCAAGAAGCAAGAACCTCCTACATTATTTTCAAAATTATTTTTTATGGTTTGTTTTGTGAAGGTGTCTGGGTTTGGATGCGTTTATTGCAATCTACTTTAATACATAACCAAAACAAACATATCTTTTAACTTTGATACCCTAGTAAAATAAAACAAGTAAACAACCAAAAGTGAACCATTAAATATACAAATTTAAAATATGACTTCTATAATCTTTTGTTATTCCTTTTAGACACCTTGTAGAGGTAGGCATGCAAATTTGTGCACAACTATTGTTGAAATTGAAATAATATCCGACTCAGTATTTGTATTAGTCTTGGGGAGGAACGCATAACTTTTTCAGGAACTTTAATGGCAATGCGTTGGTTTTCTTACATAAAGATCTTGTAGCTTGAAAAGTTACTACTGTATTTCGTTGGATCTTGGAACAAATTTAAGTTCCTTTCGCCGTTGTAATCCTGTTGAATTCCAGCACATGATTGGATGAGCGTAGCGAGCGAAGCGAAGATTCCATTTCACTACACTGGAGAAAAAAATCCGGAATGTTTTTTTTTTTCCTTTTTTTTGTATTCTTGTGTGTCTGAGAACACGATTCCGGCTAAACCAATACTCCAATTGCGATGAAATTTTATGGAGGTCTATGAAATCTCTGAACGAAGAACTGCACGGGGGGAAAAATCGATTGAAAAATTATTTCTCATGAAAATCGCAATTTTACGATTTTTTTCAATTTTTAAAACATTCTTCGAATTATAACACCTACATGCTTTATCCCATTGTAATGATTTTTTCATAGAACCTTAATTTTATGAATTAATATTATATTTGTGTGAAATTTGAGCGCAATCAAAAAATCATTTCTCATACTAATCGCAATTTTACGATTTTTTTCAATTTTTAACATTTCTTCGACGAATAAAACCTACATGCTTTATCCGATTGTAATGATTTTTTCACAGAACTTTAATTTTATGAATTAATATATTCGTGTGAAATTTGAGCGTCATCGAAAAATTAACTATTAAAAATATCGCAATTTTACGCTTTTTTCGTTTAAAAAAAATTACGCTCATCCATCAACGCGGCGGGACTTAAGCGTTTTCCTAGTATTGTAAACTTAGTGTAGAAAATATCTTGGGACTTCCCATGTTTTCGAAAATGGCTCCACCCCCTTGTCAGATTCCGAGTGGAGGAAGCAAACGGATTCCTTGTGAAAATTTTCCGCAGTTTTTTTTCTATTGTCACTTTAATTAATTAATAGATGATGATAAATTAACTTCTCACATTTTGTTATTAAAAACAATTATTCTAAGTTTCTTGTGAGGAACGACTCGGTTCCTTTTTTTAAAAAGGAACACGAACTTTGATCAGTTACTTTTTAAGCAGAAGAAACTAACTTTCCAAAGTTTTCCAAAATTTGTTTTTTAGACTGCTCATCTCCCAATTTGTTTCTCAAAATGATTTTCCTCCTGTGTTTGATCGATATAAAGAATCAGGCCTACAATTAGCTTTGGGGGCAATGTGATTTGGATAGAAATGCAAGGACCAAAGAATTTACTACTTTTGGTACAAGCTGTCAAAATGTCACTTTGTTTGGCAGTTTTAAAAGGCTGTCTTGTGAACTGTGGACGAATTGTTCCAGTCTCTGGGCACGTCTTGAATAAGTCATCAATGTCAGTATAGTAAATAAAACTTAAACTACTACCTGCACTAACATAAGGAAACAACAGACTTGGTAGATATGTAGTCGAAACACTTGCCCTAAATGTTTGGCAACAACGTGTAGATGTTGAATTTTAATGTTGACGGATTGGCCTGCTGGCGCGTCAACGGAGATGGCGCTTTCAATGCACCATTGGTAAGGATTTAGTATCTTGATTATGTCTACATTTGGATAACATACTACAGTTTAAATTGTATGATGGACTGGGTCACTGGAAGCTACATTGATCATCTACGAAAGAATAATAATCATTAACTTGTGAGCAAAGATTTTATTAGACAGTAATATGATACATAGATATTAAATAAAAGCATCTCATAGTTCAAAATTCAAGTACGTGTTAATTTCTTATACCGGGGAAAAAGTTTGAACTGGAAGTACGTAGTATAATATTGCGACCTTGCATTTGCTATTTTGTTGAGAGGGATATTATTTGTGCTTTTCTATTTCCCAACTTTGCTCTTTTCCCTATGAACTGCACTGCAAGGAGCTTCTTCCATCCACTAAATATTACATGTGGGATGTTATAGCAGGCCACATGCACGCAATAAGACCCCCTCCCCCCCCCCCCCCCCATTGTTCAATTGAAATTGTAACACACTCGGGAGTTTATGATCCACACCCCCGTCTGGGCCCGGGGTAGAATTGGCCCAGAGCATGGCTCTGCTAATCGTAAAAGCAATTCAAGAGAAAAAGTCTACCTCACAAACATCAGCTAGTAAGAGCGGAGTATATAATAACTCCTCAAAACTAGAGGGGAGCTCTGGCAATCGTCGTCGGGGACCTTGCCCCCTTCCCTTGACGACCCCTCGACGACAATGATACCGCGATCGATGACGAAGACAATGACAACAGCGATGTGAGAACCCCCTTTCCTCCCCTTACCCATGGCTTGTTCTGACCAGCATGGGCTCCCCCCCCCCCCCTCTAGGTTAGAGTGGTGCATTATGACCTAACGGTTGACGCGTCCTTAATCCAAATAAACCAAAAACCGGCACTAACAATTTCTTGATTGAATGGATTATTGTATATGTGTGTGTACAATGTCCCTACTAGAATGATTCTGTATTTAATGATTTCCTGGATTGGAAATGTCAATTCATGTCCGGTTACTTACTTTTCCCCAGTTTTATGACTTATGAATTTTGATAACCAGTACCTACATAAATTACACGAGATTTTACAAAGTTATGTAGGAAACTCCTAACCACCAACCGATTCTTACCATGCTGATGAGTCTACGACATTCAAATTTTGCATGGATATTAACTTTATATAGTAGCCCACGTACTTTTGAAAGAAAAGGAGGAAAAAGTTACCTTGAGCTCAGTGAAAATAAGGTTTTTAAATACATAGGCCTAATATAAGTATGGTAAAAGCTTTCCTTTTAAGATAAATTGTTGCTATGATCCCATTTTTGAATGTGGAACGCCTACATTCAGAGGTTTCAAAGGTGCCCGGAAATTTCCTCAAGAGTGAAGCATGTCCGGTAGAGAGTGAACATCTCAAATGCCCACGTTTTGCATATTATGCCATCATGCTAGATCTAGTCAACCAGTAGACATACCTTTCCTCTTTCGTGCCATCAGGCATTGTGTCGTGAAGAAACAAACCGATAATTGCTTAGATAGGGTCTGTTCTGACAGGATTTGATTGGCCCTCTTTAAAGTTTGTAAGTCCTACACTGAGAGAGAGGGTAGACTCTTTGTGACGAGTTTATTTATTTTATAACACAGATTTAACATATGCCTGACCTATTTTCTCCAGTACATATAGTAGTTAAATTAAGCCTTCTCTAGGCTCATCCAACAAAATTGCTGTATTTTGCCATTCAGAAACACATTTGACCCGTTGAAAACCCTGTAGTGATTGAGTTGAGACGTCAACAGCCATTACGACATTTCAACAGTACTATAACCAGCAACTGAATTTTGTGGATCCTCAAGCTAGTGAAGCATGATAAAACCTGATTAACCCACTCCCTAGTACACTCGGGCAGTTTATACAGCAAGCAGAGTTAGGGTGTTTTCAAGGTGTCATCCAGCCATAATGAAACATGATAGGCCTATAAACTTAAAAGCTGTTGTCAGGATTTAGGTACCTGGCAACACATGACAAATTTGATTGGGTTACGAACATTCCTCTTGAATAAAATGGGTTTAAACTAGGGATGACGAAGCCCGACTTTTTCTTGACCCGGGTAGGTACTCATCCACATTACCCTCATGTTACCCGGGTAGTAACACAAAATATCGAGTGGGGTGTCTAATGAACTGCTGAGAAATGCACCCATCACTATGAAATTAAATGTAGGGGTGTGCGGCTACCCGAAATTTCGGGAAGCGCAACAATTTGGAACCGATTTCGGGTATTTGAATCGCGCGCGCAAATCACGACTTCTCGCCAGTAGAAGGCTTTCCCACACAACAACTTCAGCCGGGCCAGCTGGATCGAGCGCGCACTTGGGTCGGCACATGTGTCCCCCCCCCACTCCTCTCAGTCGGTCATCCCCACCCTCCCCACCCGTGCACAGTCAGCTGTGAAGTGGATCGTATGCGTACCGGTGTCTGCGCACGCCCCTCAGCCGCCTACAACCTTGGCTATGACGAGTTACATCGCCGCAACAATCTCTCTCGCACTCATACGCTTACGCGCTAACACACAGATGCTGGCAAAGCATTGTTTTACATTGTTTTACTTTTCAAGATAATATCTCGAGGAAACTTCTTGCCTATTTAAGAGCTCATTAGTAGTCCTTAACATAACATAATATTGTATCCGCTGGCCTTTTATAGGCCCGCACTAATTACGTAAGAGTTTGGAGATGGACATCATTCACGTGATGGTACACCTCGCCATGCAAAGCTATGATGCAAACAGGTTAGGGCGGAGTGAGTGAGAAAGACGGAGCGCGCCGTAGGGTTGCGCAACGCCTGCCAACTGTTGCCCGTGAGGCTCTACAGGGGAGAACGCCCAAATTGTTTTTCGAATGCTACGTGCGGGATAAACATTGCGTTTTCTTCGGAAGTACTTTAATAGTATTTATTTACTGTCCTTTGCTATGGGCCTTCACATTACAGGCCTGTCAAATATGAATAACCATGGTATTTATGTATTTTTAAGTAGGCCTATCCTACATGTTATTTCACAGTCGTGAAGTTCTTCCTGAAAGTAGACCAAGGGTGTTCGACAGTCTGGAAGTTTTATCAATATAAAATTTTACAGATTTGTTGGTTTAAAATTGGCTTAATTACCACATGGGATCGTCCTACTCGATTGTGTTGTGTGCCATTCACATTTCTACGTTTGCAATATCAACTTTATAACTAATCACAAAAAAACTTAACGAAGGGATGGGCCTCGTGTCCCCATCCCAACAAACAATCTGGGCTTCTAATAGATTGCTTGTCTTGTGCTCTACTGCTCATTGCACTGCTGCATTCTCCCGTCCTGATTCCGTGAAACGCTTTGTTGACAAGATGTTTAATGATTGCACATGTTTAAGAATGCATAGGTATTGATGAATGAAAATGAGAGCTGTGGAACAAAACAACATTCTTTTGGCAATTTGTAGGACTTGGTTTAAATAAATCTAGTCTAAAATCAAGCCCGGCTCAATGCCGAGCTTAAAAAAATAGCTCAAAACAGCTGGAGAAGTTGAGTACTTGAACACTCATTATGTACATTAATAGATAATATTTAGTGCAATTCAGAAATTAGAAAATCGAATAAACAAATCAAGGAACATTAATAGATAGTTGAAAATGTCCTTGTTTCACGTGTTGACTTATTTATTGGCTTATTTATTGATTGGCTTCTGAGCAATTAGATGGTCTACCTCAAAGTATCAATTTTATACCTGATTGGAATCCAACATTACTCTGGCAGCCTGTTTATATAATAGTTTATATAATAGTATAATAGTAGTACCGGCCAACAGGTTGCATGTAAGAATTGTATCCTACCTACTTTAACTAGAATGTCTTGTTAACCTAAAAACGTGAAATACATCTGCATGGGTTCGTTTATCCATCGCATGAAATGGGCAGTATTCATTGAGGTTTTTCATATGTTCCAACCATCCTAGGTCTGTTACTTTTGGATTGTTTTATTATCTTATTGCCATTATTTTGTGGATCCGCAATGGAGCACACTTCTACAATCTGTCCAAGAGTTTCTTCAAAACAATGCTTCATATACAAGATAATATGTAGGCCTAATAATGGGATGTATATTTTCACTTTTGCACAAGTCAAGTGAAAGATATCTACTTTCTTTGTTTGATATTGTATTCAGAATAAAGATATCAACTTTAAACACATCAAACGTGGCCCGAAACCAATTACATTAGTATTAAATAAGAAATGTTTTTCTTACAGTAGCATGAGATGTCTCTCTCTCTCTCTCTCCCCCCAGACTAGCCCTAAAAGTTTTGATAACTCACCAAAAATGACGCCAATAAAATTTCATAGTTTTAAAATGTGTTGGGATCATATGAAATTTCTCACGTGTACATTGACGTTTGGTTGACATTCTAGTTAACGTAAGTATATTTCTCCTTTTTCAAGTGCGAGTTGTGACGAGAAGAATCGATGACGTGGGTGTCCGCCACGCCCCTCCACCCAGTAGTCTGCCTCTATATTTAAACCCCAGTGTAGTACTTGGCTGGCGCTGCGACTTGTCGTCAGACAGGAAGAGCCAAGTGATGGACACCGTAAAAAGAATTGCATTTGTGCAAGATGAATTAAAAAGCAAAGTAACACTCGTGAGTAATAGAAAGAGAAAGTTGGCTACAAATGTTGGAAAGAGAATGTTTACTGGAATTCATGGGCCAAGAAAGACCGTTGCTATGCCAGTGCCACACCCTTGGGAGTCTATAGATGATTTAAGCTCATTGTTCTATGGTGTGGTTGGACCTCAAGCAGCTGTGCGTGGTGTAAAGAATAGTATTTCAAAGAGCCCTCTTCAGGCTTCCCAGTTCAACGTCACGGTATTGAATCGACGTAGACATCCGTCTGGTGATCAATGCCAATTTTCTAAATCTCTCGACGTGCATAAAGATAAACGTCGCCGAGCCTCAACAGACAATTACAATAATCCTATTACTTTCCTTCCTTTGACCCTAAGAGTTCAGTTAGATTCCTCTGTGGTTGATGAGGAATTAATGAAGATGGCAGCACTGTCTCATATTCTTCCTGGCTCCACACACTCTCCCTGCCCGGACTTTTCTAGACCTATCCTTTCAGTTGACTCTCCCGGTGAAGTTGTCTCCCCGGTCAATGTCGCTTGCTCCCCGTCAACTTCCCGTAGAGTTGACTGTCCCGGTGAAGTTGTCTCCCCGGACAATGTCGCTTGCTCCCCGTCAACTTCCCGTAGAGTTGACTGTCCGGTTGAAGTTGTCTCCCCGGTCAATGTCGCTTGCTCCCCGTCAACTTCCCGTAGAGTTGACTCCCCCACTGAAGTTGTCTTCCCGGACAATGTCGCTTGCTCCCCGTCAACTTCCCGTAGAGTTGACTCTCCCTTTGAAGTCGTCTCCCATACTGAAACTCGCTCCCCAGCTACATCTAGCCCCTCTATTCTTCCTGCTTGTATGGCAACTCTAATCACTGGCAGCTCTCTCCTTACTGATACATCCCCCACTACTATTAGTTACTCTTCTACCACCACTACCATTTCTTTAAATTTACCGAACGCTTTCAATTCCTTCGTCGGCTCTGGCAACAAACAACTATCACCTGCAAAAGTTGTGCCAGAGCTTAAGGTTGTGTTGGATAAATCCGAAGTTTCTCGGTGGCTGCAGCTTCATCCACCATTGCTACAGAAGAAAGTGAAGAGGTTCCCTATGTTTTGGTTCGATGAAGATTCTTCTTCTGTAAGTTCTATGAAATGGTCAAGGAGGAAGAGGAAACCACAAGGTAACGAAACTGAACCTGAGAACAAAACGGTTGTTGGAATCAGTGTGCACCATCGTTCTCGAGGAAGTAGGTTCCCCATCCTTATGGATCCTTCTGTACCGCCAAGATCAAGACCTTGCCCCAAGTCGTTCAAGACCACACTGCAGCCTGTAGCAGAAGTTATTCAAACAAGGCCTACCCATAACCATGCCAAGAGTTTGGTACAACTGACCAAACCAAGAGCTTGTCCTAACTTTGCCAAGATGCTTGGGAGCAAGCATCGAGCAACCCAGATTGAAAATGTGCCGTCAACGTGTGGTAGTACCGCTAAAAGAAGGAAGCAGTCAGTCGTAACCACTACAAATCTTTTGCCCATTCCAGGAAACAAGGCAATCTTTGTTCCTAACAAGTTAGCAACGCCATGGTACTTGGTACCAGACAACAATGTAGGAAGAACTATCGACAAAATTACATTTGTTGATCCGTCAACGTTTGAAACTCCTGTACGCCAAACTTCATCTCAAGTAAACAATCGAGCTCAATCGGCATATAATCTAGGCTCCTACCCTGGTGTTCCAAATCAGGTTTATTCAAGAAGCCAACATCATAATACAATAGATCCTTTAGCTATTACATTTAGACCAAACCAAGCCACTCTCATAACAGAAAGGCTGCCCACACCCAGACACAACGCTTGTCACAACATGAGTCGCACGTCTGGTAGATACGCTTCAACTGGCCCTCCTGTAGTCGAGACAGAAAGGCTGTCCACACCCAGACACAACGCTTATCACAACATGAGTCGCATGTCTGTTAGATACGCTTCAACTGGCCCTCCTGTAGTCGAGACAGAAAGGCTGCCCACACCCAGACACAACGCTTATCACAACATGAGTCCCATGTCTGGTAGACACGCTTCAACTGGCCCTCCTGTAGTCGAGCTGGACTCCGCACCAAAGAGCCCGGCAGGCAATATTGTTTGTGTCACATTGGACTGACATGTACTCGGTACATCAGACATGTGTACTCCACAAGTCGTGCGGTTGAGTTTGTCTTGTGTTCAATTCATATGTCAAGAAACTTGTTCCCTAAAAGTGAAAACTTGTTAGCATTGCTATATCCATGCAATCTGAACAATGTGCCGTTCTTATCAATGATAATGATAAGTTCACTTCTGTTGGTAGTTCTACGCTTCATCTTCAAATTAACTACCATACTATCAAACCCAATATGGTTCATTTATGAAGTGAAGTGAACTATTTACTGGTTACCTATTGTATTTTCCATGTAGGTATTTTGTTAACATTTTAACCTTTTATCTTTTAATATGTTTGTACTTTGTATTGTTGCCATTTTAAAAATACGTTTTTTATTTTGTTATATTTTATTACCCTGTAAGTAGGCTGCATTGTTAGGAGCAATATATATATATATATATATATATATATACTTATATAATATACTTAGGACGAGCAAACGGAATGCGGTTGATACCTACGGACAGAACTCGCATGAGACTCAAATCTATTATTATTATTATGTGTGTGTTAGTTGGTTAACCAATTTTTATGACATTTACTATAAACTGAAAACTTTACAGCGTGTAATTAAAAATAAGTTACCAGAGAAAAAGAAATCTTGACATCCCCATCTCTATGGATACATTAACCAATAAACATTCTGAAAAGATATAAATTTTCAACAGGTGGTTTCAGCAAACATTGTTTAAATTTCCTTAGCAGAGAAATTGTGATCACTGTTAAAAACCATATTATGTAAAAGTTGTTTTCACGCTTTCATTTCATGGTTTCTTTATCGATTTACTAACTTATTTTTGTAAAAATGAAATGTGGCACTACTGGTGGATTAGTGTTGACCTTCATTCGGAAACAGGAAACCGGGCTAATGTTTTATTGGAATCTATTCATTTGATAAGAAACTGAGTGGTTTTAGGCTTTTCCTCAAAGGTAATTTGATCTTTTGTTTAAACTTTTGTTGAAATAGCATATAGTAAACATTTACATTACTGTTTATGAGTCATATTTGTGACTACAAACACATATATCTGTCCCATTTATAGGTAGGCAATAAATGTTATGCAACTTACCAAGTATGTAATATGTTAATAATATGTAGTCGTATTAAAAGTTCCTCTAACAAGTGCCTACCTTGTGTTCGAGGTGTGTTAATCGTTGGATAGTCATTAGTCAGACTTTCTCTATCTGTTGTAAGGCATTCATTTGATTTGAATACAGTGTACAACCTCGACCAGACGTAAATCAATGGCTGAGTGTAGAGCAGATACAACTAGAGCCCTTGATTTACTAATATTGTCGATGGTGTACATACTAGATTGACTATGTATCCCTAACATAGTAATATTCCAAAATAGTATTGATTAGATCTGAACATAAAACATTGCCATTTATTGTCACCCATGCTGTTATGGGTAAGCAATTTGTAATGTGGTTGTCATGTGATACAGCCAAGTTAAGTTTGTTAGTACAGCTTCATTTCCTGATAGCTGTGTGTGACACGGACTCGAGAATGTCCTAGAAAAAATAATTAGAATTGTGTTAAGCTAGTCTTCAGACTAATAAAACTAATGAGAGAGCTTTGTAATATGATACAGTATTTTATTTTTCTAATGATAAAGTTTAACGTAAAAGTGGGTAAAGTGCTGTGGAAGGGACTAGAAAACACATTCCAGAAGACGTACAAAAGAAATGTTCAGCTCGATTTTCTCAAAGGCTAGACAAACTTTTCTACCTTCCTGATTTGAGCATCAATCTTTTATACGTGTTTGGTAGACCGAGGCAACATCTTAGCTGGAAGCTAGAAGACAAAGACACTACTCTGTTTTGATCCTTGAAATTAGGTTACTATTAAATCAAATCGAATACTATGTAGATAAGATTTCTTTATCTTAAGTTGGTTTTGTGCAGTGGCGGCGCTACGGGGGGGCCTGGGGGGCTTGCCCCCTGTTTGCCCCCCGGTGTCAATGCCTGCAGCACGCATAATTTCAAGATACCTCATGGCATAGTCAAGGGTGATCGTAAGCTACTATAATAAAAATGCCAAATCATATACTTTTTGCAAAAATTAGCACCCAAAGTTATTTTAAAAAGTAGCAATACTAGTTTCAGGAAGGCTTTGGAGGCGCAGTATCTGCTAACTTTGGGCGACTGATGGCCAACGAATGCAATTTTAACATGGCTACGATAGTTTTATAGGAAGAAATCACGTATTTTTCATCGGCTAGGCCTACACTGATTAAAAAAATTTACGACGCAAAATGCCAATATATTGGGTAGCTAAGGTTCTTTCCAGTAATATTGAAATACTTTTTGTCAGCCAAAAACAGTTGGTCTACTTCTAAATAGGGATGACATGGCAGAATCGATTCCTGTCTACATCGATTCCAAATTGGAGAAATCGATTCCTCATTAGACAGTTTAAACGTTCACTCGTCGTGTTTTGGGGTATGGCAGAGCGATGAACCACGTGTCAACTGTCCCTCTCAGTCAGACCGTACACTGTACCGTACGCCGATGGTACACAAAGGCAAGCAGTACGGTCAACAGACGACAACGCAACGTTGCGAAATACATCCTTCCGTGGCATATGGCGGGCGAGACACGTCTTCACGGGCTACGCCGACCGTGGAAATTTCGCCGCGTATCACGGGTTCCGCGGGAAATGACCAGCAAAATAACTGTGCATACAATTAAAAAGTTTTTCCTTAAGAATCGATTCTTAGGCAATGATCAATTCCAAAAGTTCTATAGCGTCAAAAGTGGCCACCAGGTACAAAGCCCTTGGACCTGCTTTTACAGGGTCCCAGCTTTTAATTGTGTTTGTAAACACCAGGGCTTCAATTTCCATTGTTTCCTTGCTAAAACGTTAATAACAAATATTAGAATACATATTCGATTGGTTTGAATTGCCAAAGGTAATGAATGCATCTTGAGATCTTCAATAAAATTCACCCTTTTAATTTGGGTTTAGATTTTTCCAATGTAATTTTTGCCCACTAGTCAGCTATGACAGTAGGTGTAACGTCATCTGAAACTCTTGTTTTTGTTTTTTGTTTTTCCTTTCAAAAGACTGATTTACGGGTACCTATTGTTTTATGCATATTTTGGAGAAAAAAATTGGTGAACTCAGCCTTAAAAATCATTGTGGACCAAAAATCACCAATATATCCCATTGACCCCTCAAATAATGGCGTTTTCCATTGGCCGCACTCAGGTCGCACTATTGCACACTGGATTGCCACTTGTCTTTTCATTTGTTCAGTTTTGTGTTTTATTCAAGTGGAGGTTGACAACAATGACATCTCTGTACTCGCCGAGTGCATGCCGATGGAAAACGGCATAAGATCCTGAGATGAATGGAGACCACAAAGAGGGCTCTCATGCAAACATGTTCACTATTTCAACCCGCATTTTTATTTGACGGTCATCTCTATTTTTTTACTTTAGTTTATCATATTCTCTATTCTTCACCATCAATGCTGGCCTCCTTTGTGCTGCAACTTCCACCGCTTTATTTGCTTTACATAATATGTCGACCATGGCAACGTTTTACACGTACGTTTTTTTTTTTTTTTTTTATGACCTTGTGCATGTTAATCTTACGTTATTTTAAACAGGCTTTGTGTATCCTGAGGCACAAAATAATCTTTGCTATCAAAGTGCCCTAACACTACTAATACCTCAAATAATAATAATAATAATAATAATAATAATAATAATAATAAATATGGTTGCTGTCGCTAAGCCCCAGACTCGTGAATTACCCAAACAAGTAGGATATCCGGCTAGCAAGTTACTCTCTTCGTAATTCTTGAAGGGTTTCTCTCAAGCACAATTTTATTCAATGTTAAAATACGTACTAATAATTAAAGAAAAATGATGTAAATTTATGTGAAATTGTAATGAATAGTTATTAGGTACAAGATCCGCTTCACAACAAGTTTATCATTTGCAATATTATGTCATGTGTTATTAGTCAATTTGAATCTATTATTATGAACATAACAAAAAATGCCGTAAAGAGTCCATTTTTAAATGAATTATATTATTATTTTCATCATGGAAATTTATGGAAGAAAACCATATCATCGAAAAAACATTGTGATTATAAAATCTTCAAGCTTTATTTGTAAAACAATAAAACTTTTCAAGCGCTCTTGGTTTTACGTTTTTGCGGAAATGTTATACACTTTGGCTAGTTGTTTGTAACACTAAAAGTAAAACACTTATACTTTATTTCTTCCAAAATTAAATGTTTTTAACTCTGTTTTTTAGTCAGTTTATGCTTATTAATAATTAAATTGGTGCTTAATGTAGTAGGGCCTATGCTATTAAATTATTAACTTAATGATACTAATAATAAATCATATTAAATAAACACATACAGGTTTTTTAAGACAAAACTTTAATTACTGATATTTGTAGTTGTACCAGTATTAGATAGAAGAAGAACTAGAATTTAACTTGACGGTGATATTCATGTAGACCTCTTGTAAAGCTCTTGGGAGATATTTGTTTCATGTAGGTACAGCATTAAGCATTTAAAAATAAAAACTTTTTTTCATTAGCCTTGTTCCCATATGCTCATGTTTGCTGTTTTAGCCATGGCATGCAATCAATTTCAATAAACAGACTTAATTTTTTCCAAACTGAGAATTGTACCAAAATCCACTTGGTATGTGTATCAGAAATTGCCGTTTTTAAAACTGAAACATACGCCATATTTCTCCTTTTGTTTTTTGTTGTTTTTATGGTTCATTTTAGATCTAAAAGTGGCATCCATTTTAGTAACAATAATAACATTTTTTAAACCTACCAAATCTTAAATCTCATCGATGATTTCATTTTATCTTGACTTTCATATTCTACATAATATGCTTAATGGAATTATTCTATAAACTCCCGGGCATTGCACGTCTCTCGGGATGAAATGTACCTATAATTAAATAAGTTAGTCAACGTCAGTTTATATAATCAAATAATTAATCAATCATAATAATCTTGTACAAATAAAGTATTTTATAATCATATGGAATTTAATAAGTATTATTTCTTCTTTTTTCCAACATTTAAAAGAAAGTAGGAAAAAGTGACAAAATACGCCTATAATTAATAGTGTTGGTTCAATGCCGCGGTAGTGTTGGTTCAATGCCGCGGTTTAAACCTTCTATTGTATTGCTTTTACTGCTAAAGGCCCATTGAGACGATGAATTTTCATTGCCAACGCTAACTAAAGTGAAAAGTAGAGCAGAATCCTACTTTTAGAAATTGTAAATTTGTTCAAAGTGGTCTAAATGCATGTGTTCAACGGGATGTAAATTAATTGCAAAAGGCTCTTTAGTTAAAATGTTTAAATTTGGTTGTTATTATTATTTACTACAATTCAGAAATTAAAAAAGTCTGCCCCAACCGGGAATCGAACCACGGATCTCCCGCATTCCAGACAGGCGTCTTAACCACTAGACCATCAGGACGGGTACATTTTAACCTCTTAATTGTAGTTGCATTATACATCTGAATGGATGGAACAGTACTGCAACGAAAAACTGTTGCCTTTGAACTGACCATCAAACATTAATTATAATGTCATTACCTTACGCAGGTATGAGCGAGGGTTTATTTCTCAATTTGGTTAATCGGGAAACACTCCCGTAGGTGTAATTGTTATTATTTACTACAATTCAGAAATTAAAATTATATTAATTGTATACAAATACAAAATATTGTTAAGAAGATATTTGGTATTTGTGAAGACTTGATTCAATTCTTGGCTTAATAATATATCCATTTTAGTTTCATATAAAATGCTATATTTTTTTAATGTTTAAAGTCGATCGATGATAACTGCGCATGTAATAGATATCCTTCAGATTCCAGGAGGCCAAGTCTTGAAACATGCGACTCAAGTCGCAATGCGTGTCAAGTCACTTCTTCCAAATCGCATGCGACTCGACTTCACGTCATGTACGTAGTCTTGAATTTAGATGTGCGACTCATTTCGCTTGCGAGATGAAATTCTTCCTTGCGAATGCTTTTTTGCGTTTGGAAACTCCGCCCACTTTCGCTCTATGACTAACCAATGAGAAAGCTTGTTACAAAGTGCAACTTTCGACTTTTGAATCGATGTTGTGAAGTAAATCGATGATATAATCGATTGTGACGAACTATTGATGCTATAATCGATTCGCACATTCAATCAACTGTCAAAACACACTAGGAGTACTAGGCTAGGCTTACATATAAAAAATAAATAAATTGTATTTAGAGTCTACCCACCCAAATATATAACTGATTTTCAGTGGGAGACAGTAAATCAAAGCGACCAAGCCAACCCTGTAGGCCCCGACGCAAATTATTTCACATAGTTTATTGTTATTATCAAATAGCCTAAAGGCAGTCGTACTCTCTATTTAATTAATCATATTTTGTATTGTTTATTTTATTTATTATTATTCAATGATTATCACAATACGTACAATCATTAGGAATATCACAACGAGCATAGCCCTTAAACACAGAATTGTGTGTGATATCCCTAAATAGTAAATATAATTAAGTTGATATTAAAGAAGGTTATTAAAATTATTTATGTAGCAAGTTTAAAAAAAATAGATGATCAAAAACTATATAAAAACTCTACGATTTATTTAACACAATAGTAGGCCACAATAGACCGACAATACAAACATTCAAACAACTAACATTATAGGCCTATAACATTACGTACATCAAAATATATATTTAAGTTCACCATTATAAAAACATACATTAAAAAGAATTGAAAAAAATAATGATAAAATTGTACAAATCTCGTTAAGAAAATAATATAATTTAAAGCTGACAATTATTAATTGAAAGTGTGAACTTTATTTACTTTACTTTATTGATTCCCTAAGAAGTTTCTTGAAATCCAGTGCTTTCACGTTAAGAGCCTTCACTTTTATTTTATATTTGCGTAAGTTTCTAGGGCTAGGCTACCTAAAATACCAAAACAAATTGCAAAGAAAGGTAAAAAAAAAAAGGTAATTTTCATTGAAACGATATAAAAATTGTTTCTGTCACAGATAACCAGTGAACAATAACTATGCGACGAGTAAAAAAAAGTAAAAACGATTTCCCTGGCGGGATTTGAACCGGCGACCCCTTGCGTTGAAACCAAGCGCTCTAACCACTGGGCCGGGACCACGTCGAAAATCCGATCATAGCGCCATAGTGCAGAGCACTTTTAGCTTAGACGAGCGTAAATAATTAGACATGAAAATTTTAAAAAACACTTTAAATATTTTAAACCCTTTTGCCCAAAATTTCTAGAGTGTAATTTTCGTTTTTTCAATAGGGGTCCTTATAACTATTTATTTAGTCATTAAAAAAATTTTGATTGGCAGTCAAGACGCAAATAAATCTCTACACGCAAGGTAAAACCTCGGGTTTTTAAACGAAGAAAACTTGCGAGCCAAGTCGCAAGCCCTTCGCAAAATTGTCTCAAGACTACCCATTTTATGGTTTTTGGGGACTTGTCGGAAATTTGCGTCGAAAGGGAGGTGAGTGAAACGCAAGTTTCAAGACGGCCCCCAGGTACTGCAAGATGGATTGAGTTGTGGTATAGCAAAAAAAATTTTTGGCCACGGTTCTAGTTTTTTTTACATTTTTTTCCCGGTATAAGCAGATTAGGTGGTATAAGTGCGGGAAATCCGAATCCCAATTATGAAGACTTATCCCGCCCCGCACGGGATAAGAAAAATGTAAACAGATGGGGACATTTTAAATTTTTTTGTTATGTTTAAAACGAGAAAGTTACTTTCTCTCATAAAACAAATCAAAAAAAACCGTTTTGGGGCCAGGGCCCCCCGGGAGAAAATTATTTATAATACAAAAAAGGTAGGCCAAAGTTCGATTAGGCTATAGGACTAGGAAAAATTAATATAAAAAAAACGTTTGACAAAACCCTTGGCCCTCCTAGGCAACCCTAGGCCTGACGACCTTGTTTTGAACACAAAACCCCCACAAATAAATAGTTTGATTTCTAAAAAGCCCTTTTGCAGATGAAAAATAGTTGATAGTCCTAGGCTATTTCCAAAATTTCGGCAATAAACGCCTTTTTTTTTTTTAATGATCTCACGCAACTTTGTCAATAAAAAAAATGTAAAAAAAAAAGAGGTGCAAATTTTTAGTGTCTTTTGAATCGCTGATTTACATGGGTGGGAATGCAGTGGAAAAAACATTTTTTTTCTTGTTGTTGGATTGAAAATTTCTGATTTGGGGAGAGTTTTCAGACTAACCAGGCCTTATCCCGCCTGTTGACGAGCACCAAGCCAACCATTTTCGTGGTAAAAAAGTAAAACTTTTAAACTGATGCCCAACGAAAATATACATGGCATTATTTCCGAAATATTGAGTACATT
The DNA here is from genome assembly GCA_024449915.1 of Sweltsa coloradensis. Classification (NCBI taxonomy): domain Eukaryota; kingdom Metazoa; phylum Arthropoda; class Insecta; order Plecoptera; family Chloroperlidae; genus Sweltsa; species Sweltsa coloradensis. Next base: position 508,388 of record JAMZAV010000610.1, read on the forward strand.
AATATATATATATATACTATAAATATGGTACGTTAAGCCGGAGGTTCTGGGTTCGAACCCCAGTCGGGGCAAACTTTTACGACAACTGCTATGAATCAATAACTATGTCCTTAAAGCGGGCTTATGCTTAAAAACCTTATATTTATATATATGTTAACTTATTTTTAGAAATAATAGTGTTTTTTGGTTTACGCCACTCCTTGAGTTTAATTGCTACTCAACGTTTCGGAACTCAGATTGGAGTTTCTTTTTCAAGAGATTAAATTACAAACTGAAATTAAAAACAATAACAAAACCAAACACACCAACAAAAAGAAAATAACTAAAGGAATTCCAATCTGAGTTCCGAAACGTTGAGTAGCAATTAAACTCGAGGAGTGGCGTAAACCGAAAAACACTTATTTCTCAAAATAAGTTAACATAATGTCCAGCCACGAAAGTATTCGTCAACGTATATATATATATATGGTAAAAACAAGGATCTTGGGTAAAACCGCGTCGAAAATATTTTCGACGCGGTTAACCAAGATCCTTGTTTTTATCCTATGACGGGCCGCGAAAACCTACAACAATCCAATATATATATATATATATTGTATCGCAGACTTTCACGGATTGAATATGCACACATTGTATTTTCGGGTAGTCCGTGTGGTTTTATTTTTATTTATTCCAACGTTTCGGGTAGTTCTCCCTGCCCATCTTCAAGGAAATTAAACATAAAACAATATAAAAAACAAACAAAACCTTACTTCATAACAAACACTGCAACTAGATACATAGACAAAAACTAAATAGCTTAGAAAACATTCTGCCTTACGTCCAAGGAACCACTGATAAAATAAGCCGTTTACTCAAAAAGCAGAATATAAGAACTGTTTTTAGCACGGATCGGAAGATATCAGCAATGTTACGCAACGCTAAGGACACCATTCCTAACAAGTCCCATGGTATATATGAAATTCCATGTGGAAGTTGCGAAAAACATACGTAGGAAGAACTAACCGCAAAATATCTGTCCGCATCGACGAACATAGAGTTGCAGTTAGACGTATGGAAACCACCTCAGCTCTTTTCCAACATGCTTTCGACAAGGAACACTGGATTAACTTTGATGAAGCTAAAACCCTAGCCAAAGTTGAACATGAGGTGCCCCGTATCGTAAGAGAGGCGGTGGAGATGGAGAAGCGGAAACACAACATGAACACACGGGATGATGCCAAAAGACTTCCAGCCACATGGAAACATGTTTTGCAAGGCTGTAATGTTCAACCCAAAGCTCTCCCTAAGGAAATGTCTGCAGTCCGTCCTCCTCCAAGAGCTGACAAGAGAAGGAAGACTCAACTAGAACCCCTTGAGCCATCTACTCGTACGCTGAGGTCATCTAAACAGTAATAGGATAATGTTGATGGCTTCACATGGTTGTATAATTTGTCATGAGTAGGCCCTTCCTATGTTTTCTAAGCTATTTAGTTTTTGTCTATGTATCTAGTTGCAGTGTTTGTTATGAAGTAAGGTTTTGTTTGTTTTTTATATTGTTTTATGTTTAATTTCCTTGAAGATGAGCAGGGAGAACTACCCGAAACGTTGGAATAAATAAAAATAAAACCACACGGACTACCCGAAAATACAATGTGTGCATATATATATATACGTGACTATACCTGGGATCGAACGCGGGTCCTTGGCTGTCCGGGCCATGCTCTTACCAACGGAGCTATGCAGACGCCAATTTAATTCTGTCTAATTCTTGGTCTGTTTATACATTGTTAATAACGTCTATAGAGCAGATTGGACTGCCTTTTAGACTAATACAAAATTAACTGAAGAAATACAAATCATCTCTATAACCCTAGAGTTGGGATATATGATGTTTAGCCTTGGTTTTATAGTAGGCAACTATGACGCTGATATGTAGGTACTTAAGACAAATTAAAATTGGTTGCAATTGCTCAGTTGGTAAGAGAAAGCCAAGGTCCCGGGTTCGATCCCCAGTGTAGTCACTTATTTAATTTCTGTCTAAAGTACCTACATATCAGCGTCATAGTCGCCTACTATAAAATTAAGGTTAAAACATCAAATATCTTAACTCTAGGGTTACAGAGATGGTTTGTATTTCTCCAGTTAATTTCGTATGTAGTCTAATAGGCAGTGCAATCTGCTCTACACAAGTTATTAACAATGTATAAACAGACCAAGAATTAGGCAGAATTAAATTGGTGTCTGCATAGCTCAGTCGGTAAAAGTAAAAGGTAAAAGCCAAGGTGTCCCCCCCCCCCCCCCCCCCCCCCCCCCCCCCCCCCCCCCCCCCCCCCCCCCCGGTGTGTCTAATTTCTGTCTAAAGTACTAACATATATATATATATATATATGACATATGTAATGAATTCTTTCAAGTTTCCGAGTTAAAATAAGTTTTATTATTACCAACAAAACGTGGTGAAAAAAAAATATAATAAAAGCAATATAAAAATGTATCTACCAGAGAGATCTGAGTACGACCTGTAAATGTTACGGCATTGTTATTGAATTCGTGACACTCGCATAGTGCACTCCACTGGTTTCCTAAAATTGATTATAAATGGATGAACTTCAAATTGTTTGACATTGCATTAATCCCTCTTCACTGTATTTAGAGCTACTAAAAGCATTTATTATTTATATTTAAGTAAGTTTTAGTAATTGCAGCAATTTTGCATACCCCAATTAATAGACACCATTAACTAGGGATGCACATCGATACTTCTTTCATTATCGATTATCAAAATGGTAATGTCATTATTGAATCGATATCGATGTCACCAACAAAGCCTGTTCCACCTATGTGGAACCTCAAGTGTGACAAGTGTAAGTCATAACAATACAATCGTGTTCCGTTTGCTGCCTCGCTGTCTTTGATGTCATGTTTTTTATTTTTGTTATCGACTGATGCTCATTTCCAAACATAAATCTCGAGTGTGACACCATCAGCCCAGCCAGCCAACGTGAGATAATCTTCGTCTTTAGAGTTTGGTTCGTGCCACTATTGACCAATTATTTGATATTTTGATGAATCGATAATAAATTTTGGTTATCGATTATCAAAATTATATCCATTATTGATTATCAATCAATAATATCGATTATCGTATGCATCGCTACCATTAACCTTAGATTGCTACACATCTTGTTTTGCTTATTACAAACTAAATAGTGAGGTAGGATAATGTACAATGTAATAAGGATTTTACTTGGTGGAAAAAATCTTAAATTTTCCGCTCTTTCATTTCAAGATCATTCATAAATATCTGACAGTAGCTTTGAGCGGTAGAGCTGCTCAGAGTTGAGAAAATACTAAATTTTGAGGATGTCGGACGGTAACTTTGGTTCCTAGTACTTTTCAGAAAGATGGAAAATAAAAATGAAATAGAATTTTGCAGATTAATTAAAAAATTGGTGCAAAGTGGATAGTTAGAAATTTTTCATAATATCCAGGGGTCAAAATTCCTATGTGCAGTTTTTATTATGGTCAGCTTACATTCGTTCGTCAGCATTCCCATGCGGTAGTAAGAGCATCGCTCGTGCAAGACGACACAGAGTAGGGAATTGCAGCACACCATTCTCTTCCACCTTGGACACAGCTCCCCAGTATGTGTCAATGAAGTCACATGGCAAAATATTATCAGGTAAATCCCACAAGCTGTAATCGATGTATTCAGTGTAAAGAGTAATGAGGTCATCATTGGGAATGACATTGGGAAAGACGGTAGGAAAGTGTTTTTATTTTTTTCCCATTCACCTGATTGTCATTCAGCGGGATCTAGCACTGATACGGATTTTAAAACCTTGTCCTGTAAAGGCAACAGGCGATAAAGCTCGCTAGTTCCTTTCTCGAAGATCTTTCTAACTTCGAGATAGAATTTTTGCTTCTCATCTACGCTTATTTCCCCTTGTTCCCGAAGTGTCCTAGTTTTATGAAAAAACAAACAAAAAACAATGAAAAGGCAACCATCTTCAAGCGGTTGTTGCGACACGTACTTATTTCAGTAATATAATTTTTTGAGCCGTCGGAAATTGTATAAAATTTGAAATACATCGGCAAAGTAAGGACCGAGTTTCACTGAAAATTTTGTGTACAAATGTCCTCTCATGTTGGAACATGGTATTGAACTGGGTAAATCTCGGCAGAATTGCCTGCAAAAAAAATACAGCTTTGCTGCATCAGAATGTAATGTTTTTTATTCTTACCACTGACTCCAGCTTGCTCTCTTTATTATTGTCCATTTTGGTATCGAAATACTCGGTAAGAGCAGGCCATCGCTCAGTTAATCTCTCTACACATTGAAGTAAAGACAGCCACCTGGTAGTGCTCGGTCTCAAAATTTTATGTCCTTCCACTTCCATGAACTTTTGGATTAACTTGTATTCTTCTTGTCGTTTCCTTGACATTTAAAAAAACAAAACAATAAACGTCCCTAGCAAACTGTTTGCACACATCCGGGAACTCTGCACACGCATGTGACGCTGCAAGATGTGCTACGTGGCAGGTGCAAGGCAGGAACCACACATCAGTCTGTGCTCCTTCACACGAGAAAGCACAGAGTTGAGTTCTCCCACCACGGCTTTAGCGCCATCAGATGACATACTCTAGCAATATTTCCACTCAATCCCATCCTCTTTGAATGATATGTCGACTACATTGAACAGGTTTTCCCCGGTTGCCCTGCCTTCAATCTCCATGATTTTATAAAATTGAGTTTCAACCCTGTCTGTAGCCAACCTAAATATGCGTACTATAATGACCATCTGCCTAGTCACCGTAACATCAGTAGACTCGTCTATCATAAATGTGAAAAATGATGTTTTTATAATGTCCACAATGTTTCCTCTGGAAGACTCGCCAAAAGCTTGTTTTAAATAAAAAAAATTTAAAAAAAAAAAATTATCATAGTTATCATATAGTATTATTATAGTTTTATTATCTGGCTAGTTTTTGTTCGAGAGCAACGGAAATTTGCTGCAATCGTGCTGTCGGGAAACATAGTAGAAGCTATCTTAGTTAAATTGCCACTAAGTAACATGGGAAGATTGTTCTCTGCTACAAAGTAGGGCCATTGTAATTCCGCATTAACGACCCCATTATCTTCTTTGATAAAATGAGTAGTCAACAATGTACTGCCAACCACGGACTTTTCTTGATATAAGTGGCCCGCGGTTGCTGCATGACGTTCAAGGTCTTTCTTCCCCACGGTGCTATCACAAGCTACAAATTACAATGCTTGCAGAATGCTGTATTGTTGGTCTTTCCCTTTTTTTAAAACTATTTTGACGTAGACTCCCACTCTGGTTTGTAGTGTTGCACATATTTTCTGTTTGGCGGCAACAACTTACGCTTTCTCTCCGAAGAAATACACTGACTGAAAATAGGCCACAGGCCCACAAGTGGCATACTTAACTGACGTCACGAACGAGTTTGATTTATGCCGAAAGTCGGAAGTCAATAGGTCGAATCTCAATGGGAACGCACCGTCATCTGTATGACTACTTCCTCAATTCGAACCGCAAAGATTCAAATTTATGAAAACATCGCAAATCACAAAATATTCGTAAAAAGCTTTAAATATCCTGGTGTCCGTAAAGTACTTCAAATATCCGTAAAATAGGATGATATCCGTAGAAATGGCAGCCCTTTCCCTACAGCATCATTTTATTTAAATTCATAAAACTAAAATTATTAATTAAAAAAATCCTACATAATTACGATAACAATAAACCGATTCTCTAGCTGTTACTATTAATACACAAATTCAAAGTTCATGGACTTTCATCTTTAACTGGTATTGGATAATGGTAGTATGTCATTTTATTTTATACTTGTTTATAATTGAATTTTAAATGATGAAAACATCAGTTCTCGTTGGTTGATGTGCACCATACAGGGATTATAACTTGTTCTGATGCAGGTAACATAATATCAGGTACAGTTAGCAAGCCCCCACTAACCAAAACTGTTTGAAATAGCGTTAGAATCAATAATGTGAGCTGGGCCTTCAAATTCCAACTCGACACCTTCTCGCGGTTTGGCCCGTGAATAGGGGAGTTTCACTCCCTGAAACTAATGGCGAGCTCTGGGTCGTCGTCGGGGAACCCCTTCCCTTTGACTACCTCCCCGACGGCGACGACAAAGACAACACGGACGGATGATGACGGAGACGACCACGACGTGGGGAACCCTCCCTCCCCATATGCTTGTGGCTGGTTCTGACCAGCACAGGCCTGTCCACCCCTTGTCCCCCCGCGTCATCCCTTACGTCCCTCCTTTCGTCTCGATTAGTCAAGTTGCATAATATGAGACGTAAAGCAATACCAATAAATAAATAATGTGACTCATTGGTTGATTGCAGCATAAACAGGGATTATAACACGTTCTGATGCAGGTAACCTAATATCAGGTACAGTTAGCAAGCCCCCACTAACCAAAACTGTTTGAAACAGAGTTAGAATCAATAATGTGAGATTTTTATAATTTCTATGAACATTTATGTTTCTTTCCTGATATTTGAAATAACAATATATTTAGTATTTTTTAGATATTTATTATTGTAGTTTTTAGATATTTTCTCTGATGCTCATACTTAAGTTTTTTTTTAAAATATCATTTGAACATTTACTTATTGTGTAGTTCTTGGTTAATATATAAACCAGTACTATATATTAGCACCTTTTGCATGATGCCTAGTAAGCCAAAAATGTGGTCATATCAAAAGAACACCTTTTAGGCTGTACTATACCTGGGTAGTTGGCATAATTTTACAATGGTTTTAGATTTGGTATGGGTAGTAGTGTTTGCGGGTGTAGTAGTTGTGTGCTTCCCCACCAGATGTGGACCGCGAATGGCAGCCGGAAGCAGCCGAGGTCTCACCGCCCTCTAACCGCAATCGCCGGTGTTGTACAGCAGCAACCGTGGCCAAGATATCAGAGTTTGCCAAGCGGCTCCGGAGTAAATCTTGGGATAACGGTCTGTCTGTTGACCATATTATTTGTGAGAATGTTTAGTACCCAATCTTGTCTGTCATGCTATTAAAGTCAGCTAGGTTAGGTCCCTAACCTAGTGAACGTTGATTCACATTATAACCAGACGCGCAAGAAGATGGGTGCAATCCCCTCACACACACACACAACTGAAAAACCAGTTGCTGTCAGTATACCTAGGGTGTCACCGCTGACTTGTGGCTAGTTGTGCAGAGAAGCATGCACCCCATTCGATAAAGATTTCATATGCTCCTGGTTATAACAAGAACAAACGTATTCCTTTGCATTGTCTCAATTAATTAAGTGATACATACGACTTGAAAGTGAAAGTGAGAGAACTAATGTACAATTTCATAAATTCAAAAGTTTTATATCGCCATCATCATAATTTATAATCATTTCTAGAGAAAAGATTTCCCATTGTATTTATAAAATCATCTTTCTGCAATAATTCTAACTCGGCATTAAACTCCTTGCGTGTCACTTATGACATGTTAGTATTATGGAGGTTATCAAAACCATTATTATTGGTTGGGTAAATTGCCAACATTGTGTATTCTCGGCGAGTTCAAGCTTAACAGGTACCACAAAAATGTTTTTACCTCAATAAATTCAACATAGGCTTTTTTCAAGATACTTTCAAATTATGTGATACTGTTTTAAAATTCTATGTTAAGGATTTAGTAGATAGTAAATACTTAAAGACTATCATTCATTACCATAACCTTTTCAGGATTATGCTAAATTATCACCTATATTTTAGCAGCTTGATTAAACTAGACAAGATTGGGAACATCTATACTAATTTTTGTATTTATCCATGTAGTATAACTACAGTAAGGTTATAATATAATGAAATACAATTTTAGGACTTATCATGTTCTTTATAACAAAAATAAATCAAATAAATGCAATATTTCGTGTATTTTACTTGAAACAAATTTACATAAATGGAGGTTAAAGGAGGCTGCCTTGATGTCTGTTACTGATGACGTTATCTGCACTCCCAGCATTATCATTGCTATAAAGAACATGATAAGTCCTAAAATTGTATTTCATTATATATCCATGTAGTAAGTGTTTATGGGTTGATGTAGTTTTATGTAATTTCTTGTTTGGTATTTGGATTTTAACAATCTTAGACTTTCTATGGCAATTTAATTGTGGTCAATTCATTTGCATCCTGTAACACGCTTAAGCATGTACCTTATTTTATTTTATGACCTTTGGTTGATGCTAAAATCTATATTCTGCAACATTTTTAGTTGTTATCTAAAATGTGCCTTGCTAATCTAAACCCCCAGTTCGGTTGACATGAGTGTATCTATAGTTAACCCACTCGGTTGCAAGAACTAATGGGAACATAGCGGTACGATTTAGTATTGGCCTCGTTGCTAAGATGGCTTCACAGTCACAGTCGATGCATTTTTAAATTTACTTATTCTTCTATGCACAAAGTACAAATGTATGAGATTTTTGCTACTAAGAGTTGGCAAAACTCCAGCCCAGCTGCAGCGTTGTAAACAAGATAGAAACTTGCAGGGTTCATGTTGTAAACTTTCTCTTTGTTTAGTAACCATGTTATTCATTATGTTAAACAAACAGCATTTAAAAGATGTATCAAAATAGTAGATGTGTTGGTGGAAATGTTTATTTTAACATTGAATGAATTCATAGCGAGAACCAATACCAATCACATCGATACGGTAATAATTTGAAATTATGTTTGAAATTGTATTTATCCTTTGATGTAAACAGGGGATATCAACTTGGAAGCCTTATAGGCACATTTATTTATTTATATGTTCAAAGATGAAATAAATGACATTGTGTAAAGATACAAGTCACAAACAACTTAGCCAAAGTCGGCAAAAATTGGACTTTGGGAAAGATTCCATTTTTACAAAGTGGTGTCTTAATCCATCACTTTTACAATTAAGTCTTGAAATATTGACTCTCCCTTCATAGATACAAAAATAGTGTTACTTCCGTAATTCCTTTATTATTCCTGATAAAATTTCCTTTAAAATAAGACCAAATACATTTGAAAGTTACGACCGAAGTTGTTGTAAATATTGACTTAAGAATCGTAGGCACATTTATATACGTATAGAAAAATGCACAAGCCGGGAAAAAATAGTACGAAGATGAAACTAATTGCATTGTGTCAAAAATTAAATCGCAATTAACCTGGCCAAAGACGGCAAAAATCGGACATGGGGAAGACACTATTTTTACAAAATGGCTTCTTCATTCTACACATTTACAGCTAATTTTGTAAATATTGACTTACGAAAATTAAGTAAATGACCTTTATTGTTCCGGAAAATTGTCTTTTTTGATAATTGTCTGTAAAAAGACAATTTTATCAGGAATAATAAAGGTAATTTACAAAATTTCCATAGCTACAAAGGGGGAGTAAATATATATAAAAAAAAAAAATAGCTGTGTCATTTTGTAAAAATAACGTCTTTCCTCGTGTCTGATTTTTGCTGACTTTGGCTCGGTTATAATTTATTTAACTTTTGACACAATGCAATTTGTTTCGCCTTAGTACTATTTTTTTGCGGCTTGTGCATTTTTCTACGTATATAAATGTGCCAATGATTTTTACATCAATATTTTCACCAGGAATAATAAAGGAAAGTAACACCATTTTTGTATCTATGAAGGGAGAGTCAATATTTCAAGACAGCCATAAAAGTGTTTGATTTAAAAATGATGTCTTTCCCCTAGTCTGATTTTCGCCGACTTTGGCTAATTTGATTTATTTTTTATTTATTTTTTTGGCACAATGTAATTTGTTTCATCTTTGTACTATTTTTTCCGGGTCAAACCGTATATATCTGTGCCTATTAATATTGTACTGAAGTATCTATAATAATATCGGTGCCGTGTAGTTTTTCCGCATTTCTGCTGGAACTTGGCCTACAAATTTACTTGACAATAACATTTCCTATGACTTGTGCGATGTTGAAATTGTATCTAAAAGTTTTAGGCCTATAAAATGGCAAACTTTGGACAAAATTGGAAAATATACCTTGGGCTTTGAATTTTATTTAAAAAATTAAAATTGTTTGTGAACTTAATGTCTTGAGTATTTTAGGCTTTTACAGTGTCAAAAGTGTTTCTGTTTAAAATTTACTATGCAAGTACATACTTGGAGAAGGAACTTTTTAAAAGAACAAGTTCCTTTTTCCCGGAACATTTTAAGGAACTTGATCCCTTTTAGTGTTGAGGAACTTTTAAGTGATCAAGTTTATATTTTCAAGGAACTTTTTAGAAAGTTCCTTAAAACATTCCAGTTGCAATTAAGTAGTCAATTTTGTACTTAGCACCACTTTTCAGTATTCGTTAGCAAACAACCTAACACTACATATCATTTATAATTTCATATCATATATGATTCATGACCCTACCGCTCACTGTGCTCTTTGACAGCCGTACGCATGCTTGCAAGTTGCACGTCAGTCACTCTGCAGTCGCATTCAACAAACTTAAAGATAAAAGGGAACTTTTAAAAAGTTACTTTTTATGAGGAACTTGAACTTTTTAGAGATAAGGATGTAAAAAGGAACTTGAACTTTATAAAAGTACTTTTTTTAATTGATAAACTAAATCTTTTAAAAGTTCCTCTTCAAAAGGAACTTCCCCAAGTATGTGCAAGTCAATCTAATTACAAAGTTTTGTAACAACTTGAGTGGCACCATAATAGTAACGAGGCACATTAAGACCAAAATTCAGCCTTTAAGTATGTTTGTATTTGCCAATGAACTCTATATTGAGAAGTTTTTAGTGTGTGTTAGTTTTCATTTAACTTTGATCTGTTCTATTTCTGAAGTTTTCTTTTTTAATTGTACCTAATCACCTGCTTATCTAGCTGATTGCAAAATTTGCTACAGGTTCTTGTGATAATCAGTGAAGGCATTCATGTTTTGTTTGCTGGTAGGTAAGAAATTCTTTTGGGCAGATATCAAGGCAAAATTTATTAAGTGGCACTGTTTCATTTTTGTCAATTCTGTAAACAAGGCAATTGAGAAAATCAATAACATATTTATTTTTGTGTTTGTAGTGCAACAATAAATTGGTATTGCAAAGATATACTGAGTTGTTTTAGTAATAACTTAGGCCTAATTGACTAATCAGTAATTAGATCCTCATATAATTAATATTTCATGATTTTGACTTAATTGCGGGCTTATGACTATGTCTTGCATTAACCTGATACACCATACTATTGAGAATGGATTTAGATTCCCCTTGCCTCTTCTAGCTTTGAACTGAGTGCATTTAATGACTGGAATACAATTTCAGGTTTCCCTAGTGTGCATAGTGAAGAAGTACAAGCCGAAATGCCTGGTGTGCATAGTGAAGAAGTACAAGCCGAAATGAATACCACATATTTACTCGATCATAGGCCGTTATCACTCAAATTTAAAAGAATGTTTAAAATACTATGGATAATGCATAATGACTGCATATCACTTTACTAACTTTATTTTTTTCTAATATACCTACAGCCTATAATCGCATAAATACGGTCAGATTAATTGACTAGAAGTTGTAGCTGAACACAGTGGCAGTGGGGATGGTGTGGTTATGTAACCAGTAATGGTTGGTTAGAGGTTATTAACTTTGAGAAATGTTAGTCATTTTAAGATGGGAAGTGGGATACTGATAAATGAAAAGGACCTTAAGATGGGAAGTGGGATACTGATAAATGAAAAGGACCATTTCAACTCAATTTTATTATTTAGACCAACTTTTGACTTTGAAACAATTAAAATCTTGCACAACTTATTGTGTTCCTTATGGCTCACTCCTTCTGCAGAATCTGCACCTGGCAGCGTTGAGAGCGATGACCTATCAGGCGAGCTGCCTTCTCGTCGCAGTGCTCGCCACTCGTTAGAACCCGACCTTGACCTCCCATTGAACAATGCTCTCCTGCAGGACCTTCTATCAGAAGTGATGCACCACAAGGACTCGTGGCCCTTCTTGCGGCCAGTGCCCAAGTCTCAGGTGAGCATACAAGTACCTTGTCTCAGTCATCGGTTCGCATTTCACTCTTACCATCTCTTCATTAGCCAATATCTTGTATTAGTCAGTTTCTTCTCTTTAATTTTATACATATATTACCTAATTTTTGGTTTTAATTGAAGGTCTCATTTCTAAATTTTAAATTTATTTTTTAACTATTTTAAGCATTTTCATTATGTTAATATTATTTTGTGATAAGTTTTCAAATTTGTATTTAATTGTTGAACTTAGTATTCAAAATGTATTGGTTGTTTACTGTTTCATTTGTGTATTTTTCTTATGTTGGCACTTGTATGTCCTTAAACATGTTGTAGGCCTAAATAAAATAAAATAATACAAATAAATATTTTCTTTCTCGATTTGGTTAGTCAGGAAACACTCCCTCCCATAGGTGGAATTGTTAAAATGGAATGAACTGAGCAGGATAGAAAAGGAGGCAGTCTTATATTGGATAGCAAGACAGAAGAATGGCTAAAGAGGCCAACTTTGCACAAGGAAAAAAATAATACATATTTAATACAATTCGGAAGTTAAAAAATCCATTCCGAGACTGGTTCAAACCCGGATCGGGATGGATTTTTTAACTTCTGAATTGTATTTAAAAAAACATCCTGAGACTCGGTTTCAAACCCCGATCGAGTATATTAAATAAATCTTATTGCAGAAGGAACACAGAAGTGTATCTTATGGTTGAAAAATAAGTAGTAATAAGGGTAGAAATGCTGATAACCGGACACTACTCACTAACGTTTTGACAAGGTGTTCCACACAATGTGATCCATGTGTGTAGCCGACATCTTCTATATGAAGTGCATGGGTTTTTCTTAGAGAGTCAAACGATAGTCTAAGTATTGAATTTACAAGTTCTGGGTGTGCGATACAATGATGACACAATTTCCTGTAACAAGTAACAACCAAAACTAAAAGGGCATAGCTAGGTGTCTACTGTCAAAATAGTACTAATGTATGACATTTTACATTTAAATCAATCAGTTTGAGATTGGGTTTAAACAGGACTATTTATCTGTCTGTAAGAACTTTTTTTTCTTCAATTAAGCTGGCAGTAGCTAGTTGACATTTCAAGCTTCAAAATGATCTATCATACTGTACATCATTGTAGCTTGAACAAAACAAAAGTTTGTCGTTTAGGTTGGAATATTACATTTGCATATTCTTTAATAATTAATATTACACCCTCAGTAACTCGTATTCATCCGCTAGTCGTTAGATCCACCCTAGGACATTAATACTGTTACTATAATATTTTATTAAATAAAACGTAATATTTCTAAATGTATTCGACGTGGCTGGTTCTGACAAGCACCTAACCCCATATCCCCTAGGCTAGAGTGGCGCATTATGACCTAACGGTTCACGCGCCCTTAATCCAAATAAACCAAAACCCTATATCCAACAATAGCCAGCGGTTTAGCCGAGCTCGTTTAACCGGTTCCCACTCGAACACCGAAGTTAAGCAGAATCGGGCGTGGTCATGGGTAGAGTGGGTGACCGCTCTACCCTGAAACTCACGTATACCGCTGGTTAGAGCAGATGGAGGGTTCGAAAGCTAGTGTAACGGCTTTGTTCTCCTTGTCGTCTGCTCGGCAGTCCGGGTTAGTGGAGGAACCTATATGACTGTCAAAGTTACACCGTCCTGTCGGATGGGACGTTAAGCCGTTGGTCCCCTTGGTACTTTTCGAAAGGAGTAGGCTACGTGCCGGTACCGGGTTTCCCCTCCTCCCTTCTGTTCATACTTCATCCTCATCTATCACCACTCATCGTCTCGATTAGCCAAAGTGCATAAATATGAGACGTTAAGCAATATTCAATCACTATATCCAACAATGACATTACAAGGACGGATGCATACTATAATCAATAATGAAAATATTATCAAATTGAATGTTTTCTGAAAACAATTACCCAAATATGTCACATCATAAATTTCCAGTGCTTATGCGAACTGCCATACCACCGACATTGTATTCGTGTCTTGTGTCAATGATATCTTGACCCCGTAGGGATGGGCAAATGTGTGTACTTTTCTAATGTACACGAACACTTATGTATGTGATCTTTCATTGACCTTGGCAAAAGAAGAGCCACGGCTCGCTGCACAATGACATTACGACACCACACTACTACATTCACTGACTCACTGTTATCTTGCTTGGCCTATATTTGGGGGGGGGGGGGGGGAGGGAGGGAGGACAGAAGCACATGTTGTTTAATCTACGATAGTAATTTCTCGCCTATGATGCGCATCTCGGGAGCAAGCGGGAGAGAGAAAAGATAAGATAAGGCCTGCCAGCCTGCAGACCGTCACATACAACATAAGAACATAAACACATGAGTTTAGTATTTTTGTAGAAACAATAAACGTGTACATGCATTAAAACGTTTACACTGTACACTATCCCATCCCTATGACCCCGTGTCCAACATTGCGGGGAGTTTTGCACTACTGTATTTATGCAAGTATAGGCCTCGGGTATATTTGAAATTGTCAAGCTGAAAAAGTGGGGTGCGGCCATTATGTGAAGCCATTTATCAATAGTATTTACGTCCAAATCTTTCAAATCTGAGTGTACACAATAAGGGTGCGGCCTTTACTCGAGGGCGGCCTATAAGCGAGTAAATACGGTACTCCAGTTCTTGGGCTAACATCTTAGTTGGCGGCTAGCCAGGCCAACACAACCATATTTCAATGGCTTGCTCAAACCTCCTCCGCTATGGCGCTACCGTGGGTCTGTTTAGTTGTATTTGTATTTTTGTATTTATTTTTTTAGTAAAGCTGACCCTTGCACAGCGTGTTCGGAGTATTTTACATGTCAGTAACTTAAAATCTAATTAAAAATTTACATTTACATTCATATTAGGTACACATGAGGAGATCCCTCTATGTTTCGCGACATTTTTTATGATATACGTAACTGTGCCATGGATAGTATTTCTTATTCATTATTAATAATGAAGCCCACTTCGCTATTGTAATAATATAATATGAATATTAATAGTTGCTCAAAGAATTAACACTCGTCTCATTTGTTCTTTCAGGTTCCAGATTACCACTTGATTATCAAGCGACCAATGGATCTTGGTACAATCAAGAATAAACTCAACATGTCCAATTATGTGAACAACAGCGAATTCATTGCTGATGCTCTCCTGATCTTTGAAAACTGTAGAATGTACAACCAGCTTGATGCAGAAGAATACAGGTGATTATTTATTTTATTATTATTATTATTATTATTATTATTATTATTATTATTATATTATGAAAATATCAGCCGTGTTCTACATCATATTCATAGATTATTCCACTGCCTCCTAGATGCTGCTCGTGGCTCCTCGTTCCATCGCGCGCACAGTGTTAATTGTTGTCCTGGCAATCGCCCTTTTCCCCACAGAGCTAGTTACCGCCCCCAAAAGCTCCGTTTTGTTTTTGTTGTTTTGACGTCGTCACATTAAAAGTCATCTCCGATGTATTATGCTAATGAATACAACTAATGTTTTAGATACGTACTCACTTATCAAGGTTTGCAGAATAGTATAATTACACAAATATTAGAAAGTCTGAATACAAAACACTGAGATGACATTTTAAATGTCTCTTGACAACAAAAACAAAACAGCTTTTGGGGGCAGTAACCAGTCTTGGGGAGGAACGCGTTCCTTTTCTTAGATCAGGAACTTGTAACGTCAAAGTTACTATTTTGGGGAACTTGGAACGAATTTAACGTTACTTTATAAGTTCCTTTCGCCGTCGTAATCCCGTCGAATTCCAGTACCTGATATCAAAAACTGCAGTATGAAAAATATATTGTGACATCTTGTGTTTTCGAAAATGGCGCCACCCTCGTCAATTGGCCTGGGACTCATTTTGATAAATAAGAATAATGATAAATTAACTCCAATCACATTTATTATTATTTAAATCAGTGATGATATGAGGAACGTGAAAGGAACTAAGTTCCTTTTTAGGCAGAAGTAACTTAACTTTTCAAAGTTCCTTTTTGGAGGGGACGTGCCCAAGGCTGGCAGTGGCAGTAACTAGCGCTACAATGCCTATGTGGGGAAAAAGTGCGAGTTACTGGTCAACAATCAAAACATGTTGCATGGACAGGCAGGGAACGAGGAGCCACGAGCAACATCTAGGAGGCAGTGGATTATTCAATATAAAGATATTGTACCTTTATTATTATAGTCAATAGTCAACATATAATTTCTGCCATGATCTGCAATAGACATTTCAGTAGTCCAATACCACCATACCCAAAAGTATTAGGTGATATTTTATCTTACCCCACTCCTCTACTGCGATAACCCTCGCCTGCCAGCACCTTCATTAAAAAAAAAAACACAGTAAAGCAATTATGTAATGGTGACCGAGCATGACTTGAAGCAAAGCTAGTGCTTGCACATACTCGTCTCTCTCGACTCGTCATTGCGTTTGTGACTTTGGTGAAAAGGTAATTTTGTTATCCTCAAGTTTTAAAACTTTCTGCCTTTTTGGATGAGCGTAGCGAAGATTCCATTTCACTACACTGGAGAAAAAAATCCGGAATGTTTTTTTTTTCTTCTTTTTTTTCTTTTGTATTTTTGTGTGTTTGTCCACACGATTCCGGCTAAACCGATACTTCAATTGCGATGAAAATTAATGGAGGCCTTCGAAATCTCTGAACTTAGAACTACCACGTTTTTGAGCGCAATCGAAAAATTATTTCTTATTAAAATCGCAATTTTAAGATTTTTTTTCGATTTTTAAAAAATTTATTCGACTTTATAACATTTACACGCTTTATCCGATTGTTATGATTTTTTCACAAAACCTTGATTTTACGAATTAATATATTCCTGTGAAATTTGAGCGCAATCAAAAAATAATTTCTTATGAAAATCGCAATTTTACGCATTTTTCGTTTTAAAAACAATTTCTTCTCGAATGTAAGTCGCACGCGAATGTAAGTCGCACCCCAGTTTTGAGATGTCTAAAATCGAAAAGCTGGTTTGCATGCGAATGTAGGTCGCACTATTATAATATGCAGGTAGACATGCCCTGTAATTCTTTACATTGTAAAATAAAAAAGGACAAGGTAAGTAACCCCTCAACATCAACATCCCATCAGCCTTGGGTCCAAAGAAGTTCTAGGATGCTGCCAAAATATTATGCAGTTGGTAAGTCTTGTTCAGTGGTAGGACTACAGTAAAACCTTTGCTAATTCAAACTCAGATACTTCGAAAAATGTTGTATTTCGAACAAAAACATCGGTCCCGACGATCAGTATAGGGTTTAACAGTGTAGGCCTATTAGATTCTGTTTATTCTAAATTCTCTTTATTTCGTAATTCGAAAGAATATCTAGGCCTTTACAGTCAATTTACGTGTGAAATAGTGTGGTTACTTCTAAGAACTTTTCCGCAAACTTTTCCGCCCGAACGCGAATTCGGAAAATGTGTTTTGAACGGTCTGTAGTACGAGCGAATACAACTTGCCGGTCGGCCGGCCCGCCCAGTCACGTGGTGCCCGCGCATCTCCTTTGTCGGACGCTGCAGCCGGCCGGCAAGTTGTTTTCGCTCGTACTACAGACCGTTCAAAACACATTTTCCGAATTCCTACGTCTTCAGTTACGAGAGTATTTGCGTCGAGTGGTAATTGTTCTCTGATTAGCTGACCCCGCACGTCTTGGTGTACATGAAGTTTTTGTTTGGGATTTTTTTTTTCAAAAAGTTTGCATGCGATTGTAAGTCGCACCCCACTTTTAGACCTTTCAATTTTCAATTCTTTGTGCGACCTCAATCGAGTAAATACGGTATAACATCTACATGCTTTATCCGATTGTAATATTTTCACAGAACCTCAATTTTATGAATTTATATATTTGTGTAAAATTTGAGCGCAATCGAAAAATAATTTCTCATGAAAATCGCAATTTTACACTTTTTTCGTTTAAAAAAACATACGCTCATCCAACAACGCGCCTGAAAAAGCGTTTGCGAAGCTTCCTAGTTAAGATATTTAGCCTACCCTATTGACCCGAATATAGGGCATTGAATATAATACGGGTAGTGTTTTTGAGAAGAGAAAATGGTGGAAAAAATCCAAAATAATGTTATTACTGTTCAGTTAAATATAAATTGCTTTAAAAGGCGTTATAACTTGATTTTTACCTGAATCTGGCGAGTATTTTCCCCATTTTATTGAAGATTAGACCTGGGCCCTACTTGGCCCAAATATAGTACGGGGTTTTCACCCGAAAAAAAATTCCTCCAAATTCGCACTCGTATTATATACACAGACCAAACATTTCCAATGCTATTTCAGCACGTTTGAATATCCCACGCCCTACATCTTGAATAGAACGAGTTCCAACGATGGCCATCGTACGCTTTCTAGCGCCCTCTGTTATGGCAAACTCGTTTCCGTTCAATCGCGGCGCTCGAAGAGTTTGTCCTTCAGTCAGTGAATGCAAGCAAAGATGGAAGAAACATATAAATGTCAAACTCCGCCATCTAGGAGTTAAAAAAACGTAAAAAAGTGTTTAAATGGAATATTCTCCGGCATTCTTTCTTCAAGATAGTTGATCGGAAATATTAGTGATATAGACACAACGAAACCAATAAAGGATGTTTATTTTAGACGCCGTGTGTTCACGTCTCCCGGTTCCCGCATACGAGACCCGTCATTGTTTATCGTAATAAATTGAAAAGCTTCGTCACACAGAAAGTAGTCTCGTCAACAAGTTGATATGTAGCGGGGCTTTAAGATGCTAATTGGTAACAGTCTGCAATAAACTAATAAATCTAGTGGTGAATGCTATGGCGTTTGCTTTATTTTTATGTTGCTTTCAGATCGGGCGTTCGACTGTGCAAGTTCTTTGAGAAGAGATGCAAAGATCTAGGTCTCCAACTCGTAATAAAAAACAAGCCTGACAAGTTGGAACCAGAGCGGAAGAGACCTAGAACCGATGACAAGTAGCTTGAATGAGTGTATCACCACGACATATGCTTTCTTAGAATACACATTTAGATATGATTTTGAGACTTATTTAAATATATTTAAACCTTTTACTTGAATTTACTGAGCACAGCATATTGAAATGGTGAATAAGTTTTGTAACTGCATGGTAAGGTATATTAAATTAGATAGTCAATAAATTAAAAATTAATCGTAAGAAATTGTGAGAATCATTTAAAATCATTATCAACTACCATCAATATCATCTATTGCCATTTCCAGCTTTTGGTGACCACATTTGTCCACTTCTTTTCATCCTTTGTTACTAACCAACAGCACCCCCACCCTAAGGCAGGAGGGGGCACACAACACAATCCTTGGTGATCAATGTCACATGTAGTAGAATTACACTTTTCCATCAACATTATTAGGGCTGGGCTATGATGACATATCATTCAACTATCGATATCACACGAAAAATTTTGATATGATATCAATCGATATATCAAAATGTAATTGTTTGTTAAAAAAAATAAAAAAATAAAAAAGATTTGGTTTGTTTTTCATAATTTGTGGCCAAATAGGGTTGATAAGGTATCACCATAAACCTATTTAATGATTTTTACGATCTCACAATCGCGTTTTATGACCCGGCACCTCTACCAAATGCACCAGCCAGGTTAATTTAATTTTAGACTAGGTACCTACCTGGCATCTCCACCAAAATTACGAAATCTAGCATTTTTTGTGTAAATTTTGATTTGAAATCAAATATCGTTATCGAAAATATTTCCAATTATCGATATCACATCGAAATATCGATTTTTTTGCCCAGACCTAAACATTGTCTATCAGTTTTAAGCTATCATTACATTATTTCTTTACTTTACTCTTCTGTGGCACTCTTTCAACTCTCCCCAAACCCGGGGCAAGCAAAGAAGATCGGAAGCTCCTCATGGACTTCACGCGAAGACAAAGACAGGGAGTAGTGTGGGAGGGGGAAGAGGTTTGGGCGGTGTGAAGATGGGTGGAAGACGAGGCGGGTGTCTTAGTGACCGCACTGTGCTTTGGTGTTTTCAGTTTTTTAACCTATTTTAAGACGAGTGTGTCATGTGTGTAGACGTGTTTTCCTACGGGCTATCAATTTATTGTTAATATAAACAAACATACAAGCTATCAATTCATTATCAATATAAACCAAGTGTTACGTACTGGTTACTCGTGTATTATAACAGATGTATAACAGTCAGCAACTGCAACGACAAGAGGAGGGTAATAGGGACGACATAAGGCGATTAGACGCACAAATATGTACACTACGTAGGCCTATACGATGTACAGCAACTCGAACGCCGTAGAAGGCGACCGTACGACAAATGTGGTGTCGGCCACGGATGCGAACCGCCGTTTGAGCCTACAGACGTGGGAAAGCCTTCTGTGGTCGGGGCTTAAGTTTGCGGGAGGTGATTCGGGAATGCACCCGGTTGATTTCCTTACAGCAGCGGAAAGGAATTTTGAAAATATAAACATTCAACACTCAAACAGGCTCAGTCTTGCCATACAATGACAATCAACAAACGCCACAAACTTACCATTGCAATAGGCCTTAATGGCATTGCAAAAATATTTTTAGAACTACCTGGCCTAGCCATCACTGAAATGCGGCATATAGCAGCAATATCCACAGGGCTTGACAATGCAGCAGTAAAATAGGCATATAGCCATACTCTCATACGCACATCTACAGCTTGCCGTAATATTACGGCCACACTCTTGAAAAGGATAACAAAGGATATCAATAATGTTCACCCACAGTGATAGGTAAGGAAGTTGTTTATTTCTCCATCCTTGAGACAACAATATCTACATTACAGAATTAATAGATTATAATTTCAAATTTAATCAACTGCCCACTTGGAAATGTTGATCAATGATGTTCAGCAGCTTCTTTCGCCTGACTCTCGGCCCATTTGGCCTTGTTAGCAGGGGAATTAGCTGCAAAGAAAAGGCACAATTCATACATTAATCATACAGTAATGAAAGTCCTTTGCTTAGCCCAGCAGACACCTGCTAGGAAGCTGGTGGTGTTTGCGTCGGAATATTAGAGCAAACTCGGTGAAGTGTTTTGTTTTTGTAATGATTTTGGTCTATTGGCAGCAATTTGAATTATCTAGCATAAAATGGATTGCCTAGTCTACCAGCTCAGTGAATCTAGCTAGAGTCAAGTCAAAGACTATGTTTTCTTATTATTATTGAAGTCGCGGCTACGTTAATCCAAAGCTTTTGGGGTTTGTTTTTCTAAAGGTTTGTTATCTTTCACAGTAGGCCTAGGCATATAAGGAAAGCTTTGGCTAACATTCGTGCATCATTACATTAAATAAATATATAAATAATAAATTGTATTTAGAGTCTATCCACTCAGTTATATAACTGATTTTCAGTGGAGGACTTTGTTATGGCGTGTAGTTAAATCATTGTCATTGATCCAAGTACTAAATCTATTTTATTATTTATTTATTATTATTTACCTATCATTTAAGTTTTTACTTTTGTAAATTACAGGACCAGTAATGGAAAAACCTAAAATTCATTTATAATCATTGAATGAGAGATTATTATTCATTAGGGCCTACTATCTAGCTAGCTAATTAGGCCTACCGCCTACAAGGCTAAAAAAAATAACATGCCTGAAATGCCCAGGGAGTTTTCCACTGGCCACACTGGGAGCGGTTTTCATATTTCACTGTTACCGTATTTACCCGATTGCAAGCCTACCTTTTTTGACACATTTTTGCAGTTCAAAATGACACCTTGGCTTGGAATCGATAGCAAACTTATGAGTATTTAAATGCTACACTTTTTTGTTAGATGAACTTTTAATCAGGGGTCGGCTTGCAATCGAGCAAATACGGTACTTTGAGTGCGCACCGGTATCAATAATACATCTTCCAATGGGCGACTGCTTACTCCGAATGCCGCACCGTGCTGCTCCCAGGATCCCTATTCTAAAACTCTGATCAAATTGGATTCTTACGTTTTTTTTCGACGGAAATCGATTCGGTTGTGGTTGGTCGAGGTCGAACTCGAAAGGTATTGTATTGTTTTATTCAAGTTTAGAGCTCTTTTGCTCGGTTACAGAATATCGAGTTCAGTATTTCCCATTATTAATATTATACTCCCAACAGGAGACTACAAACATTTCGCGGGAGCGACGAAGAAATCTTCCGAAAAATTTGTTTTTTTTTTTTTCGAATTATTTTTCTTCTATAATTCTGCTTGCTTATGTTCGCTCGATGTAAGGAACAGATACCTGATCTTGTATGAAGAATGTGACCACGGACTGTACGTTTCTGTGACTTAAGGTGTATTTTTTAGACAATCGAAGACATTAAAATCCTAAGATGCTTTCGATTCTTTTAACATTATGGAATGTACATTTTGGCCGATCTTGACCAAGAATCGGTTTTAGTGTTAACTTGTGGGTACTATAAAGATTCTGTGATTAGTTATTTTGAGCCAACGACAAACTTAAAAAGTTAGCTAGGACATCCATAAAATAATTAATAAATTAGTCTTGTCATTCAATTTATCGATATTTTTCGTTTTTTTGGGCCTGTTCTGACCATGTAGGCTTAAAGTTCAGTATTTTACATTGAACATAAGGTTTATTTCTTGATGTGCATGGTACTCTTCATAAGAAAAATAAAAAATAGAGAACTACAGAAATAAAAGTTGTATCATGAGCTTGAAAGTTATAATACATTATATCCAATGAAACTGACAACATCACCTCCACATGCCATGTCAAAAACAACTTTTCACGGAAAGTAAACAAATCCAAAATTCCATCAAAAAAAACTTACAATAAACGCTCTCCACAACAGGCGGACTACTACAACTATTTTAACAAATTACTACAAAGTTACTTAGATGGATGGCATGGCAGTGCAGTCGGCCAAATGTGAAGAAATGAATCGCAGTAAATTATTACGTCTTTTTAAATGGCAGAATGAAATGGATGTGTGTATTATTTCCAATCGGGGAGAAATGGGTTTCCTTCCCTGTGCAAGGAGCACTTGTGGGAGAACCAACTACATGTGCCGTGTTAGTATGGTACTTCAGCAAAGCACTTTGCGGCTTGAGATTTCTTCATAGATTTTAAGTGTTTTAGCTAGTGTCGACGCCGTTTAAACAATAAATAAATACATGGTATAATTTCATGAAAAAAGGGAATGCTTGGTACCTACTGAATGCTCGGTATCGTACTTTTAGGGGTAGGTCTTTACTAAAGGTAGGTTTTCTTTGAAGTTTGAACTAACTAAATTGTTATTTGTTTCAGAATGTTAATATCTGGTTGTGTTTACATGTAGGCTAGGGCATATCTCCCACCATTTTTTTAAATAAAAAAATCACATTCTTTTCGACCACAACCAAATCGATTACTGTAAAAAACTTACGAATCCAATTCGGTCGGACTTATCTCTTATCTTATCTATATATAATAGAGGCCCAGTGTGGAGACGGAGTGATGTTTTCAGTGCAAATATGGCGGCATTAAATGCGCGGAAATAAAATGCATTGTTTGAACTATTGTCGATATATGTCGATATATATATATATACTTATTTATATTGCCTAGGCATCAAATCAACTCGCATGCCCCAGCCCTGATTATGGTTTGATTGACATACATGCCATGCTGTCAAGTTTACGAAGTTACATTTTAAATCGCGAGTGATTCGCGCTGGTTTAAAGTGCACCCAAAATAATGTCTTGTTCCACTGACACATGCACTGCGACAAAGTCATGACGTTACTGTGATGTGTTCTGGGTGCAGAGCCAGTGAATACCAGTGGGGGAAAAAAATAGGAACTTACCAAGCTTGCTGATTGAGTAGAAAACTGGAGTGCACACAGCAAGTGAGATAAAGTAGTATCTCCATATCCATTGGTTCTGGAAGTAGAATTTCAACGGAAACTGGGCAATTTTTGCTGAGAGTGTGTAGGGGAACTTCATAGGACGAGCCACTGGATCAGCCATCTAAACAATACAAGAATAACTTGACTACTACTATTGCCTAGACACATTTTTAATAAAGCTAGGCCTCAGCCTTCTAGTACTACGCATTTAATTTCTCGATTTAGTTAGTCGGGATTCGGGAACGAACAATAAAATAGACAAGCCATTCAATGCATAAATGTATAGCCTTACAGGGCTACATAAAAATGTATCTAGGCCTATCTAAGAAGTGTATATTTGTACTACATTTAAAAAAATTGTATTTTGAATTGCCTACATCAAGTAGGGAATGTTCACCAAGTCCAATTATTGACGTGGGTGTAATAAATAGATAAAAAACACAATTAAAACCAATTTAAAGTAAATATTTTAAATTCTATTGAGGCACAAAGTTTGTAGTAGTATTTTATTTCCCGCACAAACAGCATGGGACGTCAAGATTTGGGTCTACAGCACGCTAGAGCATTGTTGACCAATGCGCAAAGCTGTTTAATGTCTTTGGATCAATGAATAAACTACCGGTACTGCCTTCTAGATTACTCGGTTAACCCGAGAGTAGTCGCGTGTGGTCTTTTAGACCGACTTTTTTTTTCAACAGTTGGTATTTGTACAGCGCTCATGCGTGGCTCGTCTAGTTCCGCCTACCTTCCCAAAATAGATTTGTGAAGCCAGTGTGCAATATGCGATTCAGTGTTCTGCAGAACTTCACCTTAGATAAGAGGTCCTGTTCAGTTGCTTGGTCTTTTCGACCGCTGCGCGACTACTAAGGGAGGCAAAAATATGCATACTCATCACTACGATGAGTCATGTATTTTGTTATTGTAGGTTGATTATTCTTCAACATATAGTGTTGGCATAATATTACTGTCTTGGTTTACTAATAATTCGAACTACAGGGTGTTTCAAAATATATTTTTATATTTTTTTGTAGGTTTGCAACATTTTGTGTTTAATTGATTATTGATTGATTATTTATTGATTATTGATTGATAATTGATTAATATAACCATGTATGCTGTCACATATATGATAAATTATCTTATATTGGTAATCAAAACGTCATCCTAACGTTATTAGCCCATAATAAATAATGCGGTCTAAAGGACCGGGCGCGACTACTAACGTTACAAACAGGGGCGCGACTACTCTCGGGTTAATATCACTGTTTGGCATTACCTTATTGGCCGAATCGTAACAATAGCTTGACTTATACAATTTCCAATTATAATATGTCCGATATAATTATATTAAGAGTTAAGATCTTTTGTACCTATTATTACCATCAAGATTTGAATGTTCACAAGAATGAAGATTCGTGTTCGGTGGTTTCTTCCGTGAAAGTTTGATTACCTTACCTACTCTCTGATTTTTGGCAAACCTCAATCGTTTGAGTGGGATCGTCTAATAAATCAGTTTTTTATTTTCACTTAAATTTCATATTTTTTAATCATTTTTTTTCTTTTCTTTTCATTCCCCCCCTTTTTTATTTGGTTCATTAATCAATTGCATTTAATATCCTTTTTGAATTTGTTACCAAAATTATTATGTTTTAATACGGTACATTGTTGTTAGGGCCTATAATATTAGTAGGCCTACTGTATTTATGCGATTATAGGCCTCGGGTATATTTGAAATTGTCAAGTTCAAAAAGTGGGGTGCGGCCATTATGTGAAGCCATTTATCAATAGTATTTATATCCAAATCTTTAAAATCTGAGTGGTCAAAATAAGGGTGCGGCCTTTACTCGAGGGCGGCCTATAAGCGAGTTTATACGGTATTTCAAATATTTACTTCTGTTAGTGTTTGTGGTTGAGAAAAGGAGAGAGGAGACCAACAGTTACCTTAAAGGATGGAGGTAGCTGCTTGAGACGAGGTTCACATATATTTATTAACAATTAACAATTCACATAAATGTCAAACGTTTCGGCCTCCGCGGCCTTGGTCACCGACCGTTGGAGAAGAACTAACAATTAACAAACAAACAAAAACTAATATTTAAACATTATTTACAATTATATTACAATACAAAGCGCTGTTGGGGTGAGTAGGTGGCGGTATGATAATATAATTGTAAATAATATTTAAATGTTAGTTTTTGTTTGTTTGTTAATAGTTAGTTCTTCTCCAACAGTCGGTGACCAAGGCCGCGGAGGCCGAAACGTTCGACATTTATGTTAATTGGTAATAAATATATGTGAACCTCGTCTCAAGCAGCTACCTACATCCTTTAAGGTAACTGTTGGTCTCCTCTCTCCTTTCCACAACCACAAACACTAACCAAGCCGATAGGCTCTATCTAAACCAACAAATATTTACTTCCGTTAGTTCATTGCTATTTGCATCTATGTAAGTAGATTTATTATACGTAAATAAATCCAGAAATTAACAAATCCATCCCAGCAGGGTATCGAACCCCGGTCTCCCGATTGTCGGTCGAGTGCTTTACCCCTAAGCTACCGTGACGGTTAACTTCATAATCATAACATCTGGATTGTTGGTGCATTGGATTGATTGGATTTTATTTAACGTCGCATATGCATGCACTTTGGTTATTCAAGACGATGAGTGGTCATAGATGAGGGTAAGTATGAACAGAAGGGAGGAGGAGAAACCCGGCACCGGCACGTAGCCTACTCCTTTCAAAAAGTACCGAATCCGAAAGGACGGTGTACACCTTGACAGTCATGAAATGAAAAAAGTGGTGACACAGTCAAAAATGAAGATTGAACACAAGAATAAAGATTCGCGTTCGGTGGTTTCTTCCGCGAAAGATTGATACTCCCTGATTTGCTGTTCCTGATTTTTGGCAAACCTCATATTCGTTTGAGTGGGATTGTCTAAAAAATCATTTTTTTCTTTTTGGTTGTTGTTTTTTAATGATTTTTTCTTTCTTTTTTCTTTCTCTCTTTTTTCCCTTTCCTTTTATTTTTCTTTTCTTTTCATTCCCCAATCCCCACCCTTTTTTATATTTGATTCGTTCATTATTTGCATTTAATATCCTTTTTATTTGTTACCAAAATTGTTTAGTTTTAATGCATTGTTGTTGTAGGCTACTACTACTATTTCAAATATTCACTTAAATGTAGTTCATTGTTGTGTCTGCATTTATGTAATTAGATTTATTTAGTTGTCCTCCTTTGTAAATCAGTTTTTATAACTGAATTGGATAGACGTTAAAGAAATAAATAAAATAAAAATAAAAATAAAATATAGGTTCCTCCACTAAACCTGACTGCCGAGCAGCAGACGTCGAGGAGAACGAAGCCGTTACATTAGCTCTTGAACCCTCCATCTGCTCTAACCAGCGATATACCGGTAGGCCTACGTGAGTTTCAGGGCAGAGCGGTCACCCACTCAGCCACTCTACCCCTGACCACGCCCAAGTTTGCTTAACTTCGGTGTTAGAGTGGGAACCGGTTAAACTACCTCGGCTAAACCGCTGGCTTGGTGCATTGTAGATCTGAATAGATTGAAACAGTCTGCAACCATTCTGCTGCCTTTGAACTGACCATCTAAACACGATTTAGAATGTCATTACCTAATGCAGGTAGCCTATGAGCAAGGGTTTATTTCTCAATTTCATTAATCTAAATAAACCCTCGCTCATACCGTTCTCTTTCAAAATTAACCGCTCGCGCAGTATTCTTGCAACATGAAACGCGACCATAGAGGTCACGCACACCGCCTGCCTAACCCACTCTTGAGTTGCATGTCAGTGGTTCCCAACCAGGGTGTAACTGATTTTCAGTGGGGGACAGTAGGCCTACCTAAATCAAAGCGACCAAGCCATCCCTGTGTAGGCCCCGACGCAATCGACGAGTGAGCAATAATCAGCTAAAATCTAGGCCTAAAATGTATTAAATGGGGGGCTTGGCCCCCACCCCCACCGGGGCTTCCCCTTTGAACCCGAGACGACGCACCCAGTCTTACATAACTTGGCAGCCGCACCTACAACAACTGTGTTAATCACCGCCTGCTCGAATGGGATGGACTCAAATAGACTGCCTGTTTTGTGAGTCATTTTCCCATGTTAAATAAATGACCATCAAAAGACAGAGCTTTGTAAGAATTCCGCAAGAAAGCGCCAGCTACGGCGCCTCTTTGCGCCAAACAATTTGAAGTCGCAAAGAAGCTCCAACTAAAAACCTAAAGGTCTGTTCGTTGGACCTGCTCGACTTTGCTCTAAGATCACTTTAGAGTAGGTTGAATTTAGGCCACACCCACGCTCGAGGAAGTTAGATCACTAACTCTTGCGTTTTGAGACGAACGCATTTTGGGGCGAAAATCGACTCTAATCTGCTCTAAAAAAAATATCAATCCAAAAAGAAAAAAATAGTTCGCATTTATTGGCAAAATATTATTCACACTTCCAGCAAACGAGGAAGCCATTTTTATTTAAATAACGCGCGTAATTCGCTATTAAATCGAACTTGCTGTGTTGCTCTAATTCGCTCCTCCTAAAATGTCAGAGCACGAAAATCATGATCTTTCTGCTCTAGTCTAGATCAAGTTGCTCGAGTCCAAAAAACGCAATTCGAGAAAGTGATCTCGTGAAACGAACGGCTATTTCGTTATCCAAGCGGATCTGAGCAGTTAGAGCAGGTCCAGCGAACAGACCTTAGATCTCTGGTTGTCTGTGCTGTTTGTGTGTGTGTGACTGTGTGTCGGTAAACAAAACCTGTCATGTTTCTTCATATACTCAACAGAGCGTGCTAGTTATGGCGCAAAAATCCTCTTTCATCGACTGTGATTAGGACCATATTAGGACCGGGTAATTATGCCGTTTACGGTTTTCCGAGAAAAAGATGAAAAAATTTACTTACCATATTCCAGTGTGTGTAATTACTAATTAATGTTCCTTAATTCATTTTCAGGTACCGCATTATGGTTTTTAATTTTGTAAACAATGTTTTTCATCTTTTCACTAGTGGAAATTGAGCCGTCATTTGTGCGTCCACATGCTACATCGCCATGTTGATTTGGAAAGCGTAATCTCCTCTGACACGTCGTCTCTACCGCTGCGTACGCAGCGTAAAAAAGTATTTTTGTTTCAAATCGCGACGTTAAAAGTTAAAAAAGGTATTTTTGTTTAAAATAGCGACGTTAAAGGTAAAAAAGGTATTTTTGTTAAAAATAGTGACGTTAAAGGTTTTGAAGGTTTGTTTTTGTAAACTCGGGATAGTGAAAAACTAATTAATTTTTTACGTGAACACGGCGTGCTATTACTTAAATGTCGTCATCGTTTGTTGCCGTTTTAGTTACAAAAAATACTTTAAAACCTTTAACGTCGCTATTTTAAACAAAAATACCTTTTTTAACCTTTAACGTCGCTATTTTAAACAAAAATACTTTCTTACGCTGTGTACGCAGCGGAAGAGACGTAGCGGAGGAGATGGCGCTTTCCAAACCAGCATGGCGGTCTACGTACAGTGACAGCACAATTTACACAGGTAAAAAGACGAAAAACATTAGTAACAGTGAAAAGATCGTAATGCGGTAGCTGAAAATGAATTAGGGACTAGGGTATCAATTAGCGGTAATTATGCCGAACACGGTTTTCCGAAGAAAAAGATGAAAAAAGTTACTTACCATATTCCAGTGTGTGTAATTAATGTGCCTTAATTCATTTTCAGGTACCGCATTATTGGTTTTAATTTTGGAAACAATGTGTTTCATCTTTTCACTAGTGGAAATTGAGCCGTCATTTGTGCGTCCACATACTACATCGCCATGTTGATTTGGAAAGCGTGATCTCCTCTGACACGTCTCTACCGCTGCGTACGCAGCGTAAAAAAGTATTTTTGTTTCAAATCGCGACGTTAAAGGTTAAAAAAGGTATTTTTGTTTAAAATAGCGACGTTAAAGGTTTTGAAGGTTTGTTTTATTAGTAAAACACAACGGAAAAAACAGTGACAGCACAATTTCTAAAAATACCTTTTTTAACCTTTAACGTCGCTATTTTAAACAAAAATACCTTTTTTAACCTTTAACGTCGCTATTTTAAACAAAAATACTCTCTTACGCTGCGTACGCAGCGGAAGAGACGTAGCGGAGGAGATAGCGCTTTCCAAACCAGTATGGCGGCCTACGTACAGTACGTACAGTGACAGCACAATTTACACAGGTAAAAAGACGAAAAACATTAGTAACAGTGAAAAGATCGTAATGCGGTAGCTGAAAATGAATTAGGGACTATCAATTACACATACTGTGAAAAGCTGGAAACATTTTATGCATTTTTTCTCGGAAAACCGTGTTCGGCATAATTACCCAATTAGCCTACACATAGGCTACTGTGAAAAGTTGGAAACAATTTATGCATTTTTTCTCGGAAAACCGTAATCGGCATAATTGGCCAAAAAAAGTCATGGTAGATGGCAGCACTACAAAAACAACATGGCGGATCATTGCGGTATAAAGTGATCGCACTCCATCTCCACTCATGTATTTTCGGGTGCAATTTATCCAATACAAATAATAATCTGTAATGTCAGAAAACCCTAAGGTTAGGTGGGACGAAGTTATAAGGTTTATAGGTGATGGCCTACGGCCGTAGGCCTATAATTAAGGAGGGGGAAGGTGTTTAGGAAGCAAATCACATAGCCTAGCCTACTAGGCCTAGGCCTACGGTCCTATGCTGTGGGATTAAAGGCAGAAACAGACTGCTTTGAGACTTTTACACTTTGTTTACAAACCTAAAAATTTACGCCGCCTCACAAATTGGAAGTAGGCCTAAGTTAACAGTACGTGATGATTTGACTAAACGGGTGCACAAGGCAGCTGCTTCTTGGCCATTACTTGCTGTCACCTTGACATTGCCTAGACTAGGCCTCCGCCTAGCCCTTAGTTCCTTCCTTTACTTATTTGTCTATTATATTCAGTAATACAAGTCAATGATTGTTTCGAGGTAGGCCTACATAGAGAACCTGATTAGTTACGATTTACATCACCTCACTTGAAGATCAGCTGCACAGATCTTGAGAAGAAGTGGCGGGCAAGCTAAAACGAACTGCAGGAACTTTGTATGTTCCAAGACCAAGAAGGAATATGTGCTACGTTAAAGAAACAGCCGTTCCTGGTGAAGAAAAGAGTTTTAAGTGTACATTTTTGGCCTAGGGCCTAGGCTTACGACTGTGTTTTTTTTTATATCTAGGGCCTAAGGCGACTATAGTTTTAGGCCTAGGCCAGCCCTACGCCCATTTTGACAGCTCGCGGCTAGGCCTCCCTAAAGGCATCTCTGCAAGGGCCTATAGGCATAAGCAATGGATTTATATTTCTTCATTAAAATATTATTTTAAAATATTTTCTTGGTTTGTAAAGTATGAGCCACACACATAGGCCCTACATACTTTGTAATAGGCCTAGGCCCTACCCCCTATGCATAGGCTAGCCCTAGTAGTTTTCCCGATTTTCAATACGTGTGCCCATCTCTTTTTAAGCGTCGGTCCCTTTAGGAAAAAGATGGAACACACACTTTCCCCTTACTGTTGCATTTAGGGAAAGGAGCAGTAGCTATTACAAAACATTTGTATTTGCTATAGAGACATAATAACGAAGTCAACGAGCCTTGTTTACTTATGGGATGATCGCCGCCAATTACAACCAATACCGCCCAAAGCGTAGTACACGCGCCGCCGCCGCAGCGCTTTTGATAGACTTTTTTTTTGCGAATTACCTAGGACCGAAATGTTGGCTCACAAAACAGGCAGTCTATTTGGGTTCATCCCATTCGAGCAGGCGGTGGTGTTAATAATTGACTGACCCATAGAGAAATAACCGGGGAAGAGTGGAAACACAATGTTAAATAGCGGGAACCGCAAAAATTAGTTTAGAAGTTCGGAAGATTAATTCATAGAAAGCAGCACCAACATCTTTAGTGTCGCGATCTATGAATGACTCTTTTCCCAAATATCAAATAAAAACTAGCGCAAACCCAGTGACTACTGCTTGGACTATCTAGGCTTTTCGTGGCGCCGGGTGGGGGGATTTCCGTTTTATTTCATGGTTTTGTTCATGTAATTGAAAAAATGTTAAAAGTGCGTGAAAGAGTATCCACTAACACTTTTATTATTTCTTTCACGACTTCTGGGACTTTGGAGACCTATTGGGACATTAAATGTTCATCAATATCCGATATTGCAAACACCACCACTAAGCCTAGGTCTAGGCCAAGGCTGCTTGCTGGAGCCAGTTCTTTTATCAGTACACACGCGTTTTATTCTGAACTAACGAGTATTTACGAATGCACTTGGCGCTGCAAGATGGTTTTAGCAACTCTCAAACACTCAAACTTTGATTTTGGCACTAAAAAAACGAGAAACAACACAAATAGCAAAGACTGACAGCAGGCTGGAACTGGGAAACCCAAAAAAAAAATGCCTATCACTGCCTTCTCGGCGCTCGCGGTTTAAAAAATCACCCTTCCGCCGTTACCATGGTTTTCAGTCCCTTTGTGGGGCCCGCTTTCTGTGAAATTTAAACTTTCCCAACTTCTTGGTAAAAAACGGTAGCTTTGATGGTTCCCGCTCGGCTAGGGTTTTTTAAAAACCCCGTGGACTGCCCAAACCCAAAATGTTAAAAATTTTAAATGACCCCCAGGGCCACCAGTACTTTTGGGTTTTAAAATGTAAAATCAAAACTACTTCTAAATTTCAGAATCCTTGTTTCTTGTGAACCCTTTTTAACTGGGTCTTTTAAATTTTAAACCCAAACCCCAAAACTTTTAAGGGGACAAAAAGGGAAACAAGAAAAATATTTTTAATGTTTGGGGAGTGAAAATTCTGCCCTTCACGGCCCTAGGGGCCCAGGGCCTTTGGCCCCAAGTCCCCAGATCGGCCCCGTGAAATGTTTTTACCCGATATTAAGGGGCCCAGGCCTATGCTAGTATTCCCAAAAATTGGGTTGGGAAAACCCACAAAAGGGCCCAAAAATGATTCTTACCCCGTAATTCTTTGCACAACGATTACTAAATTTTAAAAATTTCCTTTGATTTTAATTTTAGGTTTTGTTAACAGAAAGAAAAAAATGGGCCGCCTAAAAAAAATGAAAGGATTGCAGTTCGGCACACATTAGGTGTAAGGGGCGTGGTTTATATCAAAGCCTTCATAAAATGTGTCAAAGACTCCAACGCTGTTCAAAGATCAAGATTGTTTTTCAGTTTTCACCGGGTGGTAAAGGAAGCCAAGCGATTAACAAACTAGTTATAATTTGATTTTTTTTGCCGGATACTCACGTTTGAAATTCAAAATAACGTGCACCCAATTTAACGAGTCGACGTTTGTGTTTTTATCGTTTTTATCTTCGTTTTGAACTACTTGGTCATTGTCTGCGTGGTAAACTGCGTTCGTTAAATTGTGACGTCATCCCTTAAATAGGATTTGTGTTCAATTTAAAAGGCAGTGTATTTTCATCAGCTTGTACTTGTAGGATTTGTTTTGAATTTGTGGTTGTAAAATTTGTATTGAAAATGCAATAATTAATTAGGCCTAGTTATTTATTAGGCTGACTGGCTGAGGCTCCGTAATCCGATGGCAAATCAACAGGAGAAACCCAATAGCACTCCAGCCCTAGGCGTACTTCATGAACAAAAGTAAGGTTATGAAAATTGAAATTGGGGGGGAATTCTAGCAAGGCCTAGTCCTAGGGTAGGCCTAGGCCTACTCCTACTTGCCCTAGGCCTAGGCCTACGCTAGGTAGAGGAGGGCTGGGCCTAGGCTAGACACAGATAAATCACAACCTCCAATCTGTGCCCCAGAAGCTTTTATCTTTGAACTTTAACTGGAATTGATAACAAGGAAACGTAGTGGGGTTGGCCGGTAGGCCCTAGCCTAGGCCTACTCTTTCGGTTGGTATGGCCAGTTTTTTTTTATAAAGTAGGCCGCCTACCTACAAAACCTTTAACGTCACTATTTTAAATCTTTAGTACCTACAAAACCTTTAACGTCGCTATTTTAAATCTAAAGTACCTACCTACAAAACCTTTAACGTCGCTATTTTAAATATAAAGTAGGCCTACCCACAAAATCAAAAACTGGCCATACCCCAACCGAAAGAGTGCCGGTTGGCCTAGGCCCTAGAAAGACTAATTTGAGATTTAGGCCGCGTTCACACGAATTGGTTGAGTTGTAAGGGGGTAGGACATATGTGTAAAATTGTTATTGTTTTAGTATTAAGAAATTTGTTATAACTAAAACAAAATTCTTACGACGGACCAATCAGACGCCAATAATCCTTACGACGACCAATGAAAAGGAGTAACTTCATTATGACAAGCCACTGAAACATAACTAACCAATCAGGATATTGGATTTCTTATAACAATAACAATTTCTTAAGACTAAAACACGGTTGTGTGAACGCGGCCTTAAGGCCGATGCACAATTGCCCGATAACGATAAAGTTACCGTTACCGATAACGGGAAGAAAGTTGAATAACACGTTAACTTAAGAACCGATGCACAATAAAGCTTCCCGTTGCCGGTCGTTCCCGTATCCCGGCAACGACAACGGGAACATCATCAAGTTTTAACTTTCCGTAAAGTTCCCGTTCCGTACGTTACCGGAACCAATCGGAATCAACATGTGCACATCCTAAATCTATTTTATCAGCTGATTGATGGTTTTTACGCGAGTAATATGCAAAATAAATTAAATACAAATATGTGGAATAACAAAATATAATTAACACACTTAGGCCTATTATTTAACTTGTTCCTGTCGGTTTGCTTCACTGGCTATTGTGCATCAAAGCCCTTAACGTTAGCATCTTCCCGTTCTCGTTACCGGGCAATTGTGCCTCGGCCTTTAAGGTCGATGCACAATTGAATTTTGAATTCTTTTAGGCGCATCACGCATCCAGGAGCATGCTGGGAATTCTCCGCTTTGAGCCCAACTGATGGACAAGCAACCCTCATTTCGCAAGTGGACGCCTGCTGAACGGCGCAACATTTATCACGCTCCAACTTTTATCCTATTCATTATCGAGAAAAAACTTGAGAGGAATAATATTTAGCAAATAGTATATCATTCCTTCTAATAGCGATTACCTACTTTGAATTTTTAGACAGCCGTTAATTTGTTATATCGATTTACGTATTGAAATAAAATTTAAGACTTTTAGGCCTACTTGTTACTTATGAAATTAAATTATACAACTTCAATTGACAAAAACCTAGTGATCGGATTTCGACAAGACCTCTTTCAAAATATGCAAGTGCAAGTGCAATATGCAAGTGCACAGAACAAAAATTTACAGCATAGGGTAATGTGCATGGTATGTGTTTTCATGTAAAATACGCACTTTTGACGTGCGGATGAGCCATGAAAAACTGCGCTCTATGCTGTAAATTTTTGTTCGGTGCTTTTTGTTTCTAGAAAGTTAATTTATTTCTTGTCTAATTAGTTGGATGCATATTTAGAGAGGATTCTTGTTGAAATCCGATCAGTAGTTTTTTGTTAATTGAAGTTGAGAAGACCTAAAGTTGTTGATAATTTTGTCATTTATAATGCATAGGCCTACATTGTTATAACAAGCTAACGGTTCTGTAGAAAAAATGAAAGTAATCGCTATTAGAAGAAATGATGTTTGCTAAATATTATTCCTCTTAAGTTTTGTCCAAATAATTAATAGGATAAAAGTTAGAGCGTGATATTTGTTGAGCCGTTCATCAGGCGTCAACTTGCGAAATGAGGATGCTTTTTCAGTTCAGTTCAGTTTTATTAGCATCCATGTAGGTTACATTGTAACATTGGGTTTGTCAATACATTATTAATATATATAGGCCTAGGGCCTATATATGTTATGTTACACTATAGGGCCTACGGAAATAATCACGCTATATTGAATGTTAAAAACGAATATTTAATTAAAACTTCAACGTTTCAGAAGACTAGGCTTCCATTTTCAAGAAGAGTTGGTATAAAACAATAAAAACAAAACATCAGCAACACAATAAAAATATAAACAAACTTAACCGCCTTACAAAGGCAAACCAAATAGCAAGTACAAAAGCAAATCAGGTGCAGTGAAAACTTTTTAACCACATCACCGTGCTAAGCTCTTTGCTTGACTTCTAGTCACCCTTCTCACAGGCTGATTCTGTTCTTCAACTGACGTTGTAGAATCGCTGGAAATTGTAGGACTTAAATGTTGACTTCTTGTCAACATTCTTGTAGGAGGATTCTGGTCAACTGTTGGCACGACTCTTGGACCATGTGTATCCAGCGCAGAGTCTGGATTATCTGTTTTAGGCCTATGGTTTTCAGGCACCAATCTATTTGCCAAAACAGGCTTCCAAGACTATATATATGTATGTTAGTACTTTAGACAGAAATTAAAAAAGTGACTACACCGGGGTGGTCACTTTTTTAATTTCTGTCTAAAGTACTAACATAACAGCGTCATAGTCGCCTACTATAAAGCCAAGTTTAAACAATATAGGCCTATATATAATAAAATAAAACAACAATACAATACAATTTGGTTTACTATAAACTAACTAAAAATAGCCTGTTACATAAATGAGCATTTACTACTCCGGACTAGAATAGAATATATTTTATTTTTCTTCTCTACAAACATAGCCTACATTTAACTTTTAAGTACAGGAGTATAATTTACTTTACTAAAATAATCATTACAATTAAAATGGTATGCATAAAATAGTAAAGATGAGCTCGCCTAAGCTAGACTTGTGTGCGAGCATAATACAGAAAATGTTATATAAATTACCGGTACTATTATGGTCAAGATGGATGGAAAATTATGTTGAGTTGTAGGGCCTATATATAGGTCTACATGGTATACATAAATAATTAAACAGATTTAAGTCTAGTTAAGTAGTGATTAAATAATAATTAAAATAATGAGTTTATATAAATAATAAAATCAATTTATAGTGCCTACCTTATGCCTATTTGTTCGGTCAAGTACGGTATACAATACTATTTTGAAAAGGCATCCGCATAAGTAGGTCTTCTAGCGTACAGTTTATTGTTGTAATGCTATGATTAAAACTATGAAGTAGCTAATCCTAAATAAGTTTACAGGGGAAATAATTACTAAAGTTGGTATAATTTTAAAATTTAATACTAGTATAATTTTAATTTTATAATTTTATAAGCACTAATAAGAATATAAAATTAATAATGTTATCTTCAATTACCACAATTTGAAAATTTCATTTGTTTCCTATATACCCATTTGGAGGATCCAGTCTTTCACTTCTCTTTTATATTTGAACATTTTAGTTTCAGTCTTTATATGAGTAGGTAATTTGTTAAATATGCTGGGCCCAAGAAATTGTGTATGGTGTTGCCCAATTGCTTTGTTCATGCGGATGATGTCAATGTTGCCACGAGCAGTTTTCCTAGTCACTGGCATGTTCATATTATTATTTTTAGTTTTATAGAGGCCTAATGTTTTATTTGTGTATGTGTGAATTAAGATGCTATTTAAATAAAGTTGTCTAATATTCATAAGTTTTGTATTGCTAAAAAGACTAGTGGTGGGGTTTGATTAATAAAACAATGATAAAAAGTGATATATATATATATATATATATATATTATATATACCAGGTAAACATGTCATCTTTTTCATTGGTGATGTATTCATTTATTGTGTAGAAACAGTTTTCTATCAGGTATGTTTTTATTGCTAAGATCTGTTTGTCGGTGCTTGTTAAGTTTTTAATGTTAGGAGGTAGTTGGATGAGCGTAGCGAGCGTAGCGAGCGAAGTGAAGACTTCAATTTGACTTTCTGTTTTTTTGTTTGTTTTTTACTTACGTTACCCCAAGAAAAATAGCTCGGGGGTTTTGTTTTTTGTTAGTTTTTCTGTCTGTTTGTTCGCTCTCTACCGGGCAAATGGCACATGCGATCTTGATGAAAATTGGAGGGGACCTTCGAAATCTCTGAACTTAGACTTGCTACGTTTTTGGGTACCTACAATCGAAGAAATATTTCTCATGAATATCGTACTTTTACGATTTTTTCGATTTTTAGTGCGATATCTTCGTGACATTTGGGCCGATTCTGACCAAACGGGTGGGGCTACAACGTTCATATTTCACATGGACATTAAGGTAATGGTGATGTATTGCTTTCTGAAAGAAAAAGATGAAAAAGTCAGCCAGAATCTATAGAAATAAAGCTTTTAATGTAAGTTTTTTGATTTTTTGTGCAATATTTTCGTGCCATTTGGGCCAATTCTGACCAAACGGGTGGGGCTACAACGTTCATATTATACATGGACATTAAGGTTATGGTGATGTAGTAGGCTACCTTTTGAAAGAAAAAGTTGAAAAAGTTAGCCAGAATCCATAGAAATAAAGTTTTAATATAAGTTTTTTACGGTAAATAATACCAATTGACAAGTAACAATAGAAACTTGACAACAATAACCTACAATGCGTAGGCAGCAAAACAAAGCACTTGCAAAAGTAGGTAAAGATATAGGCCTACCACGCAAACTAAAAACTTTAAAAAGCTCATCCATCAACGCGGCGGGACTTAAGCGTTTTCCTAGTCTATTAAATAAAGTTATGCCCATATTTATTATTGATGTCTGTCTCTTTTTTGTGTTGTATATGGCTCGGATGAAGATGCTCTTTCTGTCATGTGTTGTGTGCGTGAACTTGTGTGTTTGATGTGAAATCCTGTCTGCTTTTAATTGTTTGTTTTAAAATTTCTAAAATGTATAAGCTTGGCATAGGCCTAGTGATAATTTGACACTGTCCGACACTTTTTAAGTCCTAATTTCTAAGCATCGTTTTAATATTCTACTATGTGATAGGTGAAGGAAAGAATGGTGATTAGTGAATGACAAAATGTGAATGATCTTAAATAGGCCTACTTTTTGATGTTATTATTTTGCAGCATTTGTACCAAGAAATGTAGGCCCTACACCATAGGCTTACTACAGCTTTCAGCATATACCCTACTTTTTTAGGTAGGTACCATAGGCTGTATATTTATTTCTGGGTAGACCCTACCTATATACACCATGTATCCCCGCGTAGGCCTACCTATACCCCCATAGGTATACCACTGGTATTTGGTATTGTGCCACATCAACAGTAGGTCCTACTACCAGTATTCAATTTTTTTCCAGAATATTAGCTCTTGCTCATTCGTATCCTAACGGACTGTCAGATGTCGAAATACAAAGTGAAATTCCAGAGTTGGCACCTGCCCAACGTGCTATTATTATCAACAAGCTGCTTGGACAGGTAAATAAATAGGCCTAAACTGATTATATTTCAATGATTTATTATAGGTGAGATACTAAGAAATCACAAGGCCTCTAAATACTTACTAGGAAGCTTCACAAACGCTTTTTCAGGTGCGTTGTTGGATGAGCGTATGTTTTTTTAAACAAAAAAAGCGTAAAATTGCGATTTTCATGAGAAATTATTTTTCAATTGCACTCAAATTTCACACAAATATATAAATTCATAAAATTAAGGTCTGTGAAAATATCATAACAGTCTGATAAAGCATATAGGCCTAGGTGTTATAAGTCGAAGAAATTTTTTTTTTAAACAAAAAAAGCGTAAAATTGCGATTTTCACAAGAAATTATTTTTCGATCTCGCTCAAATTTCACACCAATATCTTAATTCATAAAATTAAGGTTCTGTGAAAAAATCATTACAATCGGATAAAGCATACAGGCCTAGGTGTTATAATTAAGTCAAAGATGTTTGGAAAATTTTAAAAAAATCGTTAAATTGCGATTTTCATACGAAATAATTTTTCGATTGCGCTCAAATTTTACAGCAATAGGCCAATATAAATTCATAAAATTAAAGTTCTGTACAAAAATCATTAAAATCGGATAAAGCATGTAGGTGTTATAAGTAGAGATACGTTTTTTTAGCACTTAAATTTAGAAAATTTAGCATTAATTTTGACAAATTTAGCATTTTGTAGCATCAATTGGTTTCTTTTCCACCAAAACCCTAAATGTAGGGTGTTTCTTAAACTTCTTCTGGTAAATGATGAATTGTAGGAACATTTCAATTCAATATAGTCACATAAAACGCTAGAATACATTACTAAACTAGTTCTCAATAGGCATTATTTAATACATTAATTTTAGTAAAATTATCATTTTAAATCGTCAAAATTAGCATTTTGTTGCATCACAAACCTAAAACGCTAAAAAACATGGCAGTTCTAAGTTCAGAGATTTCGAGGGTTTCCAGAAAATTTCATTGCAATTGGAGTAGGGCCTATTGGTTTAGCCGGAATCGTGCTAACAAACGGACAAAAATACAGAAAAAAAGAAAAAAAAACATTCCGGATATTTTTCTCCAGTGTAGTAGAATGGAATCTTTGCTTCGCTCGCTACGCTCATCCAATAATCCTGTCAAATAAGAATTTTTGGAGGGAAAAATTGCAATGTCGCTGAATTTTTGCAGTGACCTTCCCATCATCACAATCATACTAAAACTACCCTACAATCGGACTGGAGCTTCGATTGTCATGTTGGAAAATGGCGGCCAAAAAGTGTTGGTTATCGAATATCTCCAAATTGGTAAGGAGATAGACAAAATGTCTCCCTC
Organism: Sweltsa coloradensis; assembly: GCA_024449915.1. Lineage (NCBI taxonomy): Eukaryota > Metazoa > Arthropoda > Insecta > Plecoptera > Chloroperlidae > Sweltsa > Sweltsa coloradensis. The sequence continues at coordinate 548,979 of JAMZAV010000610.1, forward strand.
GCAAAAATATTCTTCATTCAAGTCCCTACAAAAAAGGTATCTTCTATAGTTTTGGTAGGGGCAAAAGTTACGTCACAAAATCGTGGTTTATATGTTGCTTATTGGAGTAGGCCTACCAGCTAATTTCCTAATTTTCACGCCCAGCATCAACATACTCCGACCATGCCACGAAATCATCGGCAAACAGCATAACCTCTACCTCCTCCGTTTTCTCCGTCTTTACCTTGTTGTGGATGTCATCCATCATTATTATTATAAATAGCAGCTTGGTGACAGCACACCTCCCTGCTTCAGCCCCTATGTTATTTGGAACCACCCTGACAGCCCAAACTGTGTTTTTACACAGCTTTCACATATGTACATACTTCTTACCATAAGTGTTGGGTAGGAACTTTTAAAAAAGAACGCTTTCCTTTTTCGGGAACTTTTTAAGGAACGCGTTCCATTTTTAGTTAGAGGAACTTTCAACACAAAAGTTACAAATTTTGGGGAACTTTTAATAAAGTTTTAGAAGTTCCTTTCAGTCTGAGAGATGGACAAAAGCAAAACCCACCATGCCTACATTTGAAAACGGATTTAGTTGACACAGATATGAAAATCAGTTGATAAAAAGCAGTAGCATATAATTTTTAGGAGGCGTAACCCCGATTGATAAACCTGTTATATTTGCTCGCGACGACACGGCTTAAAAATCAAAACCTAAATCCTATGTAGGCAACCATAATTTATCTGATACAGGAACTTTTAAACAGAAACTTTTATTATTTTGGGAACTCAAAAGTTTCTTTTTGTGGGAAGGAACTGTTTCTTTTAAAAGTTCCTTTTTTGCGGGAACTTACCCAACACTGCTAACCATCAGTCCTTTGTCCACTCCTTTTCTTTCTCCTTTCTTTCTTTCTTTCTTCCTCTTTCTCCTTTCCTTGGTTTTAAAAGCTGTTTGACCTCTTTACGTCAAACTCACGGGGACACACACAGACAAGACAAAGAACAGAGAAATACTCATAAAAGTTCTGTTGATCAACAAAAGTGTATTTTTTCAGGGCCTAATTGCTCTGTTTAACCAAAATAATAAACTGCTGTATAAATTGAAAGACCCTACACGTGGCCAAGCCATAAAAGGAGGTGATAACGAGGAGAAGATTGTTTACGCAATAATTGAGGAAGCTGGCAACAAGGGAATTTGGATTAGAGACATTAGGTTTAAATCTAACCTGATACCAACTCACCTTAACAAGATACTCAAGATTCTGGAGAACAAAAAGCTGATCAAAGCAGTGAAGTCAGTCAATGTAAGTATAGGCTACTATCTTCCTGACACAGCACTCTTAGATTTTGTCCTACTACTCAGACACAACTTATTTTCAGTTTGTGAGCCTTTCAAGTTTCAACCCTAGAGTAGCCTATCTTTGAGTTGTGGATTGGAATCGTTGTTCAAAAGTAATTCTATGTAAGTTTGAGACTGCTACCAGTTAAAATAAATCAAATCAAATCTCATACCGGTATTTGCAATGTAGATATCTACACGTTAATAAAAATGAAATGAAATAGTAGTCTATGTATGTATTGCAGATAGATTATTGTTAGAACAGCATGGCCAATAATCAGGTGTGTGTGTTAAATAAAGTTGATTATTATACAAAATTAATATTGGTTAAATACAATAAAAAGGGTTACCTATTTTGCTGTGAACAAACACTGCCTTCCTCCTGTTTCTCATGTATCCTCCTAACCAGGCCACCTAACCTCTTCATTATTTGACACAATATATTTATATGTATTTTAGGCCAGTAAGAAGAAAGTCTATATGCTATTCAACCTTGAACCTGACAGCACAATTACTGGAGGGGCATGGTATTGTGACCAAGACTTTGAGGCTGAGTTTGTTGATGTCTTAAATCAGCAGTGCTACAGGTAAATAAGCAAAACTAAGCCTACTAGCCTTCAAGGCCTAGATAAAATTACTGAGGTAAGTTTGCTGGCCATTGCTCGACTGTAATCAAATATTCTCTCAGTTCACATTAAATAGTCTCAAATTATCTTGATCAAGTAAGAAGACAGTAGGACTAGGCCTACTCTTTGCAATTACAGAAAAACGCTTTTTTAGGCCATGATCGACTCCAATCTACTCTTTAAACGAGGAGCTAATTCCTGTAGGACCGATATTAACATAATTAGTCTCAACCCACTTATCATATCTCAAATCTGACTTGACCACGACTTAGTATGCACCTTGTGCACCTTTCCATACTCTCCGTCTTCCAGGATTCGCGTCTTTCCGTAGGATCGGGTCTGCCCTCCTGGTCAACAGCCTTGGGGGCGGAGTGGCCTTATTCCTGCATCCAGAACTTCCGGCTACTCAAATTACTCCTCCACTGGAATTCTCTCAACTCGAAGTCATCCTCTTCTCCGTTCGGAGCCCACTCGATTAAACCCATTTCCGAGAAGTTATTGCCAAAAGTATAAAAATCACAAACCCAAAATTGGGTCCAAGAACCCAAATTAGAAAAAAATATACTTGCAATTTCTAATCTCCTAGTGACCATCTACAATAATCAATCATAAAATTTTTGTCTAAAAAAAAATGCAAACGGAAGTGCGATTCTAAACTGGACTAGTATAAGTAGGCCTACCTACTTGTGTAAAACTAAAATGGACTACACGGTGAAAAATTTTACTATTAACTGCAACTATTGTTATTTGTTGTCCAAAAATAAATTGAAATTGAAATATTCTTTCAACTTTCTTACACATTAAAACAGCGTCTTAATGCGTTAAGTTAGACTTAAAACTATGAAATAAAAATAACCCATTTGTTTGAATGCCAGTACATGTTTCTTATGTTCCAACATTACGACTACGTGTTAAAACCTTATGTTTTTGTGTGGATCCACCTTTAAAAAAAAATTAAATTCCAGAAATTGTTACGCCGACGGCACCCACTTCCAATCCCTCACGCGACCCACGGGTTGAGCATTACATTTCTATCCATCTCTACATGTGCCATGTGTCACGATAAAAACCGAGCTCGATGTTGACATTTATAAAGATTGGATACCTTAATTTTGATTTACAAAACCAAAGTTTTTTTTAAACTTCTACCCCCTACTACTACCCCCGTCTGTGCCCGGGGTAGAATTGGCCCAGAGCATGGCTCTGCTAATCGTAAAAGGCGATTCAAGAGAAAAAGTCCTCCTTGCGAACATCAGCTAGTAAGAGGGGAGTATATTTTACTCCCTGAAACTAGAGGCAAGCTCTGGCAATCGTTGTCGGGGGACCTCTCCCCTTTCCCTTAACGACCTCCCCGATGACGATGACAATGACACAACGAACGATGACTAAGACTATGACGCCCTCGACGTGAGAAACCCCCCTTCCTCCCCATATCCCCTGGGCTAGAGTGGTGCATTATGACCTAACGGTTGACGCGTCCATAATCCAAATAAACCAAAAAACTACTAAAACTGATGTTTGTATCTTTTTATTGGTTATTCCTTTGTTACAAGGATAACACAGTTATGTTTGGTGACCCTTGGAATCAAGTGGGTGTTGGAACAACTAGCAGATTTAAAAGGCATTTTTTGTTTTTCAGTCTACAGATTTTCATGCACAGTAAGATTTTATTTCTGTGTTCTTTGGCAATCTGTTGATTAAGTAGATTCTCTCTCTATTTTGGGCAGGCCTTATTTCTATACCCATGCTTGTTATACTTATTCATTACTACCTTACTACCTTCAATTATTAAAGTAGATCATACAAAAAATTAATATCTATATTTTGTGTCCATTTCATTTTGTAGATATCTCCTTCAGAGGATTGAGGAAAATAAGAACTACAGCAATGGTCCTCTTGCTTCGTGCAAACAAACATTTGCTGCCTCCAGTGATGTGTGGAAGTACATTAGTGAACTTGGAATAAGTAAGGTAAGCCTAATCTTACTTCAACTTGTGAATGGATATATGGGTAGTGGGGCTTGGTGTGTGATTATTATGATTTTCCCAGAATTATGTAGGCCTAATTTTAACTTAAAATATACGGAAAATATTTGTGATTTTCTTGGTATTTCGAGCAAGTATGGATGAATGAGTGCCAGATGCCAAAATAATAAACTGGAAAGTAGTAGTAGGCTATTGCAAAATTAAAATCTACCAAGAAGTATATTCCATAGCCCCTTAATCATTGAAATTTTGAGCTAAAATTGAAAAAATGACTTTGTTTTATCCTAACATAAGACATTGACTCATCTCTATTTATTTTGTATTGAAGTCGTATCCTGACCGGCAATCTATTACCTCCATATACCTATTCATTAAAATATTTTTTAAATTATATAGTTTAGAACGGTAGTATGATTGGAGAAGGGTTGACAGGTTGGGAAAGCAAAGAGAACATAAATCCCAGCCTGAAGGGCTGGGGGCGACAAAACTTTTCACCTGCTGATGACGACTGCAGCTAATTTAAAGTTGTTACCTTAATCCAATTAATCCGATTTCTCCAATCTAAGTAGCCGATAGGCATTTTTCACTCTAGAACTTAGAACGGTAGTATTTTAAAATACTACACTGTATTAGAGCTATGTAGGTGAGATTTTGACAGTCGGGCTGGGTTCAGGTCCTACTAAACTGCTTCGGGTTGGGGAGGGAAAGATGGCTGTTATTTATAATACTGCATGTTAAAAAGGATAATGAACTTCACTTGTGAGTTGTGACAAATCCTACTTTGTTATTTTCTCCCAATCCATTTTCAATTTCATTAGTCGCAAAACACAAAACGAAACAGGTGGCCTAATTGATCATATGAAAATAAAAAATCAATACAGAAATTACAAAATCCATCTCAGCCGGTTTCGGGAGAGGACTAGCACCATCACCATTAAAGTTTCCAACCCATTCCCTTAGAAATAATTTGTTTGGAACCCAAAATTTGGAGGACCTCCAAATACTTAAACTGACCCGACATTTTTGGGACCCGCACTGCATATACTTGTATCTTTCTTGTCTTGCATAAATTTGTGTAAACAAAGTGTAAATAAATCTTGAACTATTTTCCTTCTGCTTACAGTATTACTTATTCTAGAAACTAGTAGGCCTTTAATTAAAATATATTATATTTATATATCTTATACTTGGTATGATTTACCCTAATTATTTAACAGGTGCAGTTATCAGTGGATGATATTGAAACCATCCTCAACACACTGGTATATGATGGCAAAGTTAAGCGACATGTGTCCATCAGTGGCACAGCGCTTTACCGAGCAGTAAACTCCCTTCTACCGAATACTGGTCTTGTTTATACGCCTTGTGGAGTTTGTCCCGTAAGTGCCCATTTCTAACTATTCATTGTTGCCCGGCCAAATTGAAAAAAATGTGTACCGTAAAGTAACTTTAAAAATTGTTCAAATATAAGTGGAACTTTAAATTTACGTACCATTAATTCCTTAATTGTGTAAACTTTTTTTGTTGGTCCCAAAAATTTTCCCATAAGAACTGTTAAATATTCCTTGAATTTACGTACCTTGTATTTATGGATTCCTTGACTTTACATATCGTATTTCAAGTCCCGAGTCATAATATATGGCCTCGAATTTACGTATCTATGCTGCCGAACGCTGTGGGGAATGACGAATGAGTGATGTTGTTATTTACTGGTCCTAGTGCCGCCCGCTTTTCAACACGTGCTGCCGACCGCATGGGTAATGCTGTTGGTTTCCTCCCCCCTCATTAGCAGCAGTCTTGCAATGTGAAAAGGTCGAGTGGCTTTCCGTTCGCCCCCCCCCCTTCCCCCCTACCCCTCCCACCCATACGATGGTAGTATTTCAGCACTGCCGACAAACGCAACCCGATACTTGATCTGGCCTACCACTCCACTACCGGCCTCTTTTCCCGACGAGCTTGAATTAGCATAGGAATCCAAGCACATGTTTCATGTTTTTATGCAGTGTGATTATTTTATTGTACGTGACGAAATCGACTGCAGTCTTGAGTAGCCAGCCGGTAGATAAGATAGCGCTGCTGTCGTGGGAATAAAAGTAGCAGATTAACAGTTGCTGTTATATCCACATGTCTTTTCTCTCTCTCCTCCCAACCATCTGCATCTACATTCCACATCGCTACAAGACGCAAGTAAATGTAATGCCACACCCGCTTGAATGTAAACTGTTTTTTTTGTGCTCGGCCCATCCACAGACAGAGATTATGTTGTAGAAATCCATTGACCTTCAGCAATCTACCATTTTATTTACTACATAATAAATCGGGCATGCGCACATTGAATTGAGATAAGTTATTAAAATGTTGTTTGTAGTTCATTTTTATGTCTCAAAGATTTGATGGAATTACCAGCTGCTCAAAATGGGTTTTCCGCTTGTGTGATTCATTTCACAGAACAGATGTTACACAGCATAACTACCACTCTCCCTTGATGCCCGCCGCCGTGATGTCACGTCACACTCGTCTTTGGCAGTCTTTGTGAAGGTGAAGGTCGTTCTTCTCAGAAGTCTCGTCTCTGTGAAGTTCGATTTCAGCATGTTTTGAAGATTTAACGGCGCTTAAGTGTTCAATATTTATTACGTGACACTGATAGCATGAATGGTATTTGGAGATGAAATACTGTACGTTGTGGGCGGGCGCGAACACTAATGAATGAACTGATTACGTAAGTTCGGCATGGTGGCGGTTGGGAGGAAGGGAGGGGGGCACTGGGATAGCAACAAGCCAATTGACCTTGAGCTGCTTGATATCGGTTATACTACGCAGATGTGCCACGTAAACAATTTCGTAATCATTGCTTGATGTTACTCCCGCTTGCCTATTGCACATTGCACAACTCAAAGCGAGAGCCGAGTTGACAATGTCGTACCATGAGCAAACAAACTCGCTTCCTGCAGCCTTCCAAGTTCATAATCCAGCATAGGCACTACCCATGATCCAATGATATTCTTCCTTACCCAGGTCTGGCATTCCGGTGAACGCGTTTGTGTCCAGTCCGCGCATGACGTAATCCCGATCATCTCCTTGAGCCGGCTGTCGCTCGGCGCGTGATAAAATCCCGCAATTGTAAACTAATTTCCAAATAACTATTCATTGTCCGAACTAAAAACTTTCTTGCTTTTTGTTACTATGTACATACTGTTCAGGAATTATGTGGGTAGATAGTTTTATGGGCTTATTGTAGTTAATTACTTATATTAGCCGTAATATGATGCATAGGGCCTACTCACAAGTGTTACTGTGATACACTTTTGGGATAGTTATAGTGTATATATAAATTATAACAAGTAAAGAAATCCGTGCGTGATTTTTTCGTTATTTATGTTTTAGACCTTCCAACCCGAGATTTAACACAAGTTTTTAATTATTGTTGTTGTGCAGACAAATTATCTGATACTGAAATATAGGATTACAAATCTAATAAAACCTGTTACCACGCAATTATTTATTGCGTAAAAGATTACACATTGTAGACTAATACAGACGATCGAAATAATAATCAAATAGTAATCGAAATAGCTAGATCAAATGGACAAATAATGCACAACCGTTTTCACCAAAATTATATTAGAATGTAATTAGACGCGGGAATAAAAGGGTCCTTGATTGTAATTAATTTCTAAATCAACTTTACATCTCCCTCAGCTAAAACATTATGTAATAAATACGCATACTTCGAAATAATTAAATCAAACATTTCAGCACTTACAAATGTGCGTTTCCTTCGGCATGTTCTTTGGGTAGACTATATCTTCACTATGAATTGTTTTATTTTATTCGGATGCATATTTGCGTGAGTGAAAATATGTTGATATTTTTCTGTCAATGTAAGGCTTTTGATTGACTTTAAAAAAAAATTATTAGCCGACTTGCAAGCAAGGCCCAGTTCCTACAACCGTGTTTTATTCTTTAGAAATTGTTTTAGTTTGATTGTAGGCCTTGAGCCAGGGCACCAAATTCACGTGATTTGGCTCACTTGAGGTGAATAAACGTGGCATACATCGTTGGATTCCTCACATCCTACAGAAAATTAATCAAGATGGTACTTTGTCAATATCGGAAGGGAAAATAGCGTCGCGACGCCTTAAAGTCTGGCGACGTCCAAATTTCGCTCACGCACATTACTTTACATTAACTAGGTTGAAATATTATTGGTTTAAGATAATGACATGATTTCTTTTGCATTTTACTCGTGTTGGATATATATTTCATTTAAAGTAACACACATTTAAATATCTTGCAGATAAGCAGTCTGTTTCATGAAAAATAGACCTTTACAACAAGATTTTTAACAATTGCCGTACTTTGGATACCCCTAAAACCTACATTTATGAACTTTTTTTCAAAAACTCTTTTTTTGTGGATTTCAGGCATCAATGTTAATATAAATATGTATGGTATTCATAAACCAACTGAATATTGATAGCTTTTCGACGCCTCGAAGTCAAGCGATGTACATATTTTGCTAACGCACATTCATCTACACTAACTGAATAAAATCGTTAATGATTGCAAATAAATTAAAAAAATTGATTACTGTTTACTCGTGTAAGCTATTATATTTAATTAAAATCAACAAGAAGTTAAATATCTACGAAAAAAGTAGTCTGTTTCATGAAAAAATAGACCTTTCCGACAGGATTTTTAACAATTGTTGTATTTTCGATACTCCTAAAACCTCTATAAATATGTTTTTTAGACATCAATTTTTTTTGTAAATTTCAAGCATCAATGTTAATACAAATATGCATGGTTTTCATAAACCGACTGAAATTTAATAGCGTCTGGACGCCTTGAAGTCAAGCGACATAGATTTTGCTTTTGCGTACATAAATCTACACGAACAGCATAAATCTTTTACTCATTAAAAATAAATTTCTGTAGTCGTGTTAGTTAAATCAACTCCATTTTTATCAAAATAAATTTAAATATCGATTTGATAAGTAGTCTGTTTAATGTAAAAATAGACCTTTCTGACAAGAATTTTGATTTTGAATACCCCTAAAAGTTTAAGTTATGATTTTTTTAGACACAATATGTTGTTGGATTTCACATTTCAATGTTGGATATTGTACTAAAATACATATTTTTAAATAATTATGTATTTAAGCAGTCTATCTGGGCCGGTTCCAGGACCTCTGAAAGGAGTTTTGTGTGATTGAGTTGGCGTAAAGCAAGGCTGGGGTGTCTGGGGCCACGGTCCCCCGATCCCCTCATAATTATGAAAAACTAGGCGAAAAAAACTTTTCGTTACACATGGTGAACGTTGTACGAAAATAACCCAACATGAGGCCATTGATGTTCAAGAACTATTCTCAAACCATGAAGAAGCAGACACACGAATTCTACTACATTCTTATCACGCAATTCTAAATGGCTATAAAAATGTCGTAATACACTGTGATGATACTGATGTCGTAGTAGTTGCACTGCATTCTGCCCCATTTCTACACAAATCAGGTGGACATATCATCATTAAATGTGGTACCTTAAATCGACCACGATACATCAATATAACATATCTGTCACGAAACTTCAGTAGTACCATCAGGAATTCCCTCATAGGTCTTCACGCAATCACTGGTTGTGATTCTGTGAGTGCATTTGCTGGTCGTGGCAAATCACATGCATACAGACTGTTATCTAGATATCATAACAACACTTCATCACCTCTTGCTGATTTGGGAGAAAATTTTGATATATCAGATAGCGTGATTGCAGAAGTAGAATCTTTTGAATGCCAAATGTACGGAGGTAAATGCGAAAATAGTGTAAACGAACTTCGCTACAAATTGTTTTGCTCCAAAAATTGTCACGTTGAGTCACACAGTTTGCCACCATGTCAAGACGCTTTAAAGAAACACATACTACGAAGTAATTATCAAGCTGCTATATGGAAACGTTCACTTGAGCAAATGCCTGTGATTCCATCTCCAGCAAGGCACGGTTGGAAGAAGACACCATCCATGGAGTTCGACTGGATGGATTGTCTTCCAGCGCCTGAAGATGTTTTAGACCTATCTTGTACGTGTCGAGCAAAGTGTGACTCACAAAAGTGCCCCTGTGTAAATTCTAAATTGTATTGCACTGACATGTGTAATTTTAAAGACTGCACAAACTTTAAACCGCTTAGTGACAACGGACATGATGCAGAAGGCGACGTCAGCGTTTCCAGTTGTACAGATGACGACTCTGAGGAAGATTAGTCATGAACATTGAACAACTGTGTCGCAATCAGTAATGCTATCTTTTTAAGGGATTTGACTTTTAAGTTTAGGTTTACATGTATTTTATTATTTTCGAGTGATTTATGTTCTGTGTATTTTGTTAACTGTTTTGAAGTTTGGTACCTACGATATTAACTTTGGAATAATGCTTGTGACATGTATTTGTATTGTCTGCTCGTATTTGGATCTGAACAAACGAGATCTTTATACGTGACAATTATGTGAAGCTAAGGTAAAACTTTTTTATCGGGTTAGACCTATTAAGGGGTTTGTTGTTACCTCTTTCAGTGTTATAAGTAAGTGGGCATCTCTATTAATATTCAGTACATAATGTAGTGAAAATCTAATGGAAGATTGTTTTTTTTTAAAATGAATATTTCATTACTTTATGTCTTCATAACATATTTTATTTAAATTAATCTAATACTCTGTAATAGTCGTTACATTAGATGATGAAAGTGTTATACGATTGTAAGATTACAATTTGGTTGTAACTATTTTACTGCGCTAAAAGCAATGTTTTAAGCTTACGAAAAACTTGCAAAATGTATCCAGAAAAAACTTGACCAACTAGTTCACAGCAGCTTATTGTATACCCATGTATGTTACCAAAGAGAAAAATGGCACCGTATGTATATGGTCTGATGTGCTCAAGTAAAGAATGGAAGTCACTTGCCTTGGCAGCGCGACTCTATCAATGTCTTGTTGTTTTATAAGATTCACATTTGTTTTAACATTTAAGTGTGAAATCCTACCCCAAATGTTCAAAATTATTGCATTTATAAATTTAGTTTTCTGGGTTACTGAAACTCGAAGTACAACAATTTGTAAACACTTGTTAAAATGGTACAAATGGTCATCATTAACCGAACACGCTACTAATTGTGCATAAATATTCAAAAATTGTGTTTCTAAATAAAGTATCCAGCACCATAACTTGTACAATGAAGTATATTGTATTCCTCAATCTCAAATCAATACAATATATCGTAGTTTAAATGACTTCATGTAACAAGTAGAAAAAGTGCGTCGATTGACTTCGAAGCGTCGAGACTCTATCAATATTCAATTGCTATATGCATTATTTTCATATCTGTATTAACATTGAAATGTGAAATCCAACAACTTGTTTTGTCTAAAAAATCATGAATTAAGCTTTTAGGAGTATTCAAAGTCAAAATTCTTGTCGGAAAGGTCTATTTTTACATTAAACAGACTACTTATCTAATCGATATTTAAATTTATGTTGATAAAAAGGGAGTTGATTTAACTAACACGACTACAGAAATTAATTTTTAACGAGTAAAAGTTTTATGCTGTTCGTGTAGATTTATGTACGCAAAAGCAAAATCTACGTCGGTCGAGACGCTATTAAATTTCAGTCGATTTATGAATACCATGCATATTTGTATTAACATTGATGCTTGAAATTTACAAAAAAAAATTGTTCTCTAAAAAACATATATGGAGGTTGTAGGAGTATCGAAAGTACGACAATTGTTAAAAATCCTGTCGGAAAGGTCTATTTTTTCATGAAACAGACTACTTTTTTCGTAGATATTTTACTTTTTGTTGATTTTAATTAAATATAATAGCTTACACTAGTAAACAGTAATCAATTTTTTAAATTTATTTGCAATCATTAACGATTTTATTCAGTTAGTGTAGACGAATGTGCGCTAGCAAAATATGTACATCGCTTGACTTCGAGGCGTCGATAAGCTATCAATATTCAGTTGGTTTATGAATTACCATACATATTTATATTAACATTGATGCCTGAAATCCACAAAAAAAGAGTTATCGAAAAAAAGTTCATAAATGTAGGTTTAAGGGGTATCCAAAGTACGGCAATTGTTAAAAGTTTTGTTTTAAAGGTCTATTTTTTCATGCAACAGACTACTTAGCTGCTAGATATTTAAATGTGTGTTACTTTAAATGAAATATATATCCAACATGAGTAAAATGCAAAAGAAATCATGTCATTATCTTGAACCAATAACATTTCAACCTAGTTAATGTAATGTAATGTGCGTGAGCGAAATTTGGACGTCGCCAGACTTTAAGGCGTCGCGACGCTATTTTCCCTTCCGATATTGACAAAGTATCATCATGATTAATTTTTTGTAGGGTGTGAGGAATCCAACGATGTATGCCACGTTTATTCACCTCAAGTGAGCCAATTTTTTCCTCTGGCTCAAGGCCTATTGGTCGTCGTAAGAATTATAATCAATGGAATTATTTACGTCTGATTGGTCCGTCATAAGAATTATGTTTTTGTTATTTAACACGTAAGTCCTATCCCCTTATAAGAAAACTAATTAGTGGGAACAGGCCCAAATGTATCGTCGAGGGTCTATAACTTATACACAATAAAATTATCATTTGCGACACGCAAAACAAAAAAGTAGGCCTAATATCAAATACACTGACTGGCGTTGTACATCCATTTAGGCCGCGTTCCCACAAATTGGTTTAGTTATAAGGGGATAGGAAATACGTGTTAAATTGTTTACGTTTTTGTCCTAAGAAATTGTTATAACAAAACCATAATTCTTATGACGGACCAATCAGACGTTTTGTTATTTATACGACAACCAATGAAAAGGAGTAACTTCATTATGACAGGCCACTGAAACATTACTAACCAATCAGGATATCGGATTTCTTGTTACCATAACAACCAATAACAATTTCTTAAGACTAAACCAAAGTTATGGGAACGCGGCCTAAAGTGCGGCGCACAATTGGCATAGCATAAGCGTAGCAAAACGCAAGCGCAACATAAGCGCAACACAAGGAATGTAGGCGTGCACAATTGTCATAAAGGAAGGGTGGCGTAAAGAAACTACAAGGCTGTGTAAAGTTTTAGAAGGCTCGTGATCAGATGACTGCACGTCAACTTTGCGTTGCGTTTGACATTTCGTCTTTGAAACCATTTGCAGTAGCCTATTGTCATAGAGATGCGAATATTGCCTAAAATACGTAATTAGCAGCTCGTCACTAGACGTCGACTCAACTTCACACTCGATAATGACGTCGTCTTCTGTGAGTTCGTCCATGATTAATAATTTTACACTGACACAAACAACAATAGTTGTGAATTTGATTTAACTGAAAATGGGCGTTTGTGTTGAGTCGTGTTGTTTCTGGATTCCTATTGGTCAAACGCAAGCGCAAGCATAAGAAATATAAAATATAACCATCTCTTGCGCTGTGCTTCCGCGCCTACGCTATGCATACGTGAATTGTGTGTTCAAGCAGCCAGGTGCACTTGTTTATATTTCTTGCGTTGTGCTTGCGTTGCGCTACGCTTATGCTATGCCAATTGTGCGCAGCACTTAAACATCCATGTCCGTACTAAACCCACTAACAATAATTGTCTAAAATGCTATTAAAACTGCGACATGAAGAGAATTTCATTCACGCAAATATATTATGTTCGACACAAAATTGAGTGAACTTTTCACGAGCAAGATAATATCTGGACCAGGGTCACGACACTGTTCCACCAAGACTACTGATTACACACTGCTCCGAGATATCTTGATGAGATGGGGCACTTGAATCTGTTATGATTTGGAAGTTGAATGTATATGCAAGTTGAGATGTCGCTCTAATGAAAACCATTCTAGTTAATTGCTAATGGAAAAATGTCGTAAGCTGTCACTACTCGCTAATACTAGCACAGTATCAATAAACAATAATGTTCGTATACTGAAAACCCAGTCGCGATCCATCAAATAACTTGAGAAATACAGAGTGGAGCAATGAACACGTGTGGCGTTATACGGCCGGGCGCTATCTTATTCACATGAACGAGATCGAGCTGACGTCACACTCGCGGCGGAGATGCGCAGTGTCATACCTAGCCACACAGAGATATCATTCTACCATGGGCACTACCTAGGAATAGTTTGAAATACTCAAGTTGATGCTGTCGCTTTGTAGGTATAGTAGGCGGCAATTTTGAAGTTTTGTTTGAATTTACAAATTCCTTGAATTAACGGATTTGATAGCCTCTAGTTAAATTGGTAAATTCAAAGTTCCACTATTTGCTGTCATACCTGTTATAATTATTCTTATGGCATATAAAAATTACCTGTCACTGTCAGTATGTAGTTCATACTAATACTCATAGTTGGTTTAATTTGAATGCACAACAAAAATGTAGGGGTAGGCTAATAATAATAATCAGTGCGTTATACATAGGCCTACTTTTCTCACAAAACGAGGCAATGCTACAAGTAACAAAGAAATTATTTGAGGAGGAGGCTTCAATATATATTTATAACTTACAAGGAGAGTGATAACTTTAGAGATAGAGTACCAACAGCTTACCTTTTTTTCTTTCTTGTGCAAAGTTGGCCTCTTTAGCCATTCTTCTGTCTTGCTATCCAATATAGACTGCCTCCTTTTCTATCCTGCTCAAAACATCGGGCAGGGAGTCAATGTCACTCTTGAGGGTGGCGCACCTAAAGAGATGCGCTCTGTCTTGGTCTTCTAAATTACAAAGTTTACAGGTGGCCGGTTCGTTGGTAATGTTAAAGCGGTGCAGGTGGTGTTGCAAGACATCAAGACCGGTTGCAAGCCGGAAATGGGCGGTGGCCGTCTTTCTCGACCAGTCTTTGTCTGGCCCTTTCTTGATCTCGGTCCACCAGTTCTTTAGTCGTGAAGTCTCTTTTGTGGTTTTCCTGAAGATCTTCTTTGGATTTGATCTTAGTTTTGACATCTTTGAAGGAGAGAGGCGCTGCTGGTGGTTGCGGTGCTTTTGTGGCACTTTTTGCCATGAAGTCTGCCTTTTCATTCCCCATGATCTTGCAGTGGCTAGGGATCCATTGAGCCTCTAATAGTTTGTTTTGCTGACGGAGGCTGGCAAGGGAGTTTTTGAAAAGCAGCAATTTCGGATGGAGGTTCGCTGCTTGGGAGATAAATTGGATGGCCAAGACACTGTCGCTTAGGATGACAAATTTTGTCTTGTTGAGGGGGAAGGCGGGGGTCTCGGCGACTTTTTCGGCCGCCCTGGCGATGGCTGCGACCTCAGCGTCGAAGTATGTTTCACCGGCTCCCATTGGAGTGGCTTCTTTGAAGAAGATGCAGTGGATGCCGAAGCCTGTTCTGTTTGTAACCGAGTCATAGGAGCCGTCCGTGAAGATATGCACCCACTCTTGAAGAGGAAAGTGCTTCTTCAGGTGCTCCTCGGCAAGCTTTTTCAGTTCTTTGTGGTCATGGTTATCTTTCTTCTCGATGCCGTCAATTTTTGTTCCTGGGGCGAGCTGATTGAACTTGTCCGGCAGAAGCTCTGGGAGTGGTACATCAAGTGGTGCTGTCTGTAGTGGGGTAGGCAGACCATGATAGAAAACATAAAACACAAATACAAACCCAAAAACTACAAAACAAAACATTTTCGGTCCACGAGATCTGCCTCAGTGAGCGGAGATAAAGAGACTGAGCTTCGACTTGAAACTAGGCTAGCTGTTGGCTAGAGGTGGGGGTGAAAGATAAAGAGTAAGAGAATGAATGAAGTGGGATAGACGAGACAGGAAGGGGGTGTAAGGAGAGGGGGAGAAAAGTTACCGGATGTTTAAATTTGGTTTGTGGCGGGATTTGCAGATCCACTGGTAGGTCCCACCTTCTTAATTGACTATCGTGAATTGTGGGTGGGACAGTCCTTACGACTTAGTCTGTGAAGCAGGCCATGAAGGGTAGGCCATGTCCATTGGCATGCAAATTTCTCTAAGTTCTTTTCTCGCACATCTTGCCTGTGCCCGTTCATTCTGGTGCGGAGAGTGTTTTTTGTCAACTTAATGTACTCTGCTGGGTAGCGTGTGCATTTGAGTTGATAGACAATGTTTGATGTCCCACAGTTGTTGTTGTAGATCTTGTAGGTTTTATAGGGGGAGGTTGTGATGCGTTCGTGCATGGGACAGCTTGCACGTAGGTTGGTAAGCAAGGGGAGGAACCATGTACGATAGCCAGAATATGCTGGGCCTTCAGGGTTCCCTTTTCACTAGTAAGTCTCTTTACCACTCTTATGTTTTTCGCGGGCGGCTAAGTTTGGGGACTGTCTGAAAGCCACCCTGGGGAGATTTTGACCCAGCTCTTGTGTTAGGAGTGATGCAGCCAATGTATGACTGGCCCCAGTCATTTCAGACGGTGGAAACCTGGGTACCAGCGGATGACTAGCGGAATGACATTGGTGTTGTATTAGTCTGAATCGGTGGTGGGGTGGTGGTCTGTCTAGTCAGCCGTTGGTGGACTTGATCATGCGGGTATCCTCTGGCGAAGCCAATTGGGAGATAGAAGTGATCGGATTTTCCATGCGTTCTTTCAGTAAAGACAGCAACATTGCAGTCTTCTGTTGGATTCTTATCATGGTTGTCAACAGTCACAACAAATAGCAATTTAGTGAAGGTTTGTCTTGTGTCTCGGTAGCTCAATTGGTAGAGCTATGGGCACGTTAAGCCAGAGGTTCTGGGTTCGATCCCCAGTTGGGGCACACTTTTACGACAGTTGCTATTAATCAATAATAAAATAATTATTGCTAATTTCCATGAAAATTGGTCATTGATACAAAATATTGCCATTTGTGCAAAATTACAGACAAAGGAAAGACAAATAGGAGAAATTTATTATTTGGTTGTTTTATCAAATTGTGTTGTGTCATGTGACCAAGGAAAAATCCCAAACTTATTTTGGTGTGCCAGGCAATTTTACTTCAGTATCCTCCTCCTATAGCTGTCACCTCCCCCCCCCCCCAAACCCAACTTTTGGCTGCACATAATTTGCTTTGTATTTAGGCCTATAATCATAATTTCAATTTCAAATATTAATTCCTATAATTCTGGCATCCATTGTTTATTTATTTTTATGATTGCAAAATAGCAGCATAGTAGTAGCAAGGTATCAAAACATGAATACAAAAATGTTTATATTTTAATGCAAAACCTAGCTTACTGTTTACTATACAGTGACGGTTTATACTAGGGCTGGGCTATGACATATCATTCAATTATCGATATCACATGGAAAATTTGGGTATAAATATATCAAAATGAATTGTTTGAAATTTTTTTTTTTTAAATAGTTGGTTTATTTTTCATAATTTATGGCCAAATAGGGTTGATAAGGTATCACCATAAAGTCATAAACCTATTTAACGATTTTTACGATCTCCAAATCGCGTTTTATGACCCGGCACCTCCCCTAAATGCACCAGCCAGGTTAATTTAATTTAGACTATCTACCCACCAAAATTACAAAATTTAGCATTTTTTGTGTAAATTTCGATATTTTGATATGAAATCAAATATCGATATCGAAAATATTTCCAATTATTGATTGCAAACCTGATCAATCAGGAAAAAATTGAAAAAAGCCTTACAAACCAAAATTGGTCGGTAAGCGGGAAATAGAGAGTTTGGCTGGCGAGCCTGTGTGATCATGTAGTTTGAGACTCGTATACTACACATATATAATGTGTAGTATGTATCTAGTTATTAAGTAGCCCTACATAAAATCGTACAAAAATACAAACAAATCACTTTTATTTTGCTCTAGAAATTGTCCCGAAACTACATCCGGTTAAAGTAAAGTGAGAACTCACCTTGGGCATTAATAAAATTAGGCTGTTTTAGGTGCATATTTCACCGTTATTTAGAATACAAATTCGCCTTAGAACTCGTTTTAGGCCATTCAAATTAACAGTCCCCCAAACAAATTTGCACGGCGGATGGGGCTTTGCCCCAGACCCCAGCTATTCCACGCCACCTCGTTTTTGGGAATTGCACATCTTATATTCAGGTCAAAAACCGCCACTATACTCATAGCTTTTGTACATGCCCTAGGTTAAAAGAAAACAGATAGATACTTATTGTTTTGTTTTTCTTCTAGGTGATAAAGTATTGCAGCAATGTTGGTTCAGTAACTCCGAAGAAGTGTGTGTATATGAAGGATTGCTTTGAGTAGATGATTATCTTTAATGAATTTTAATATTTTTTTTCGTTGTCAAGTGAAATTAAGGCATGTGTTGATTTCTTCTTTGAGAATAAAATTGTTAAGGCTCATTCATAACCAACTTAGGCCTCTAACTTAGCCTCTAACTTTAGGTTGCTGTTCATGATAGATATTTAGGCCGCTAACTTAACAGCCACTGCCTCCTAGATGGTGCTCGTGGCAGAGTGCTTTACAGCCATACCGTCGCCTCTAACTTTAGGGGGCTGTGCATGATAGATGTTTTTAAACCAATCACATTCACAACACAGATTTGCAGTATTTACTTTTATCGCGCCAATGCTTGACATACAATAACATTCAGCATTCAGTAAGTAGGCCTAGCCTAGCTCTACTTAGGTAGCATTATAGAATTGATTAAATAAATAAATAATAAATAAATTTTATTTAGAGTCTACCCACTCAGTTATATAACTGATTTTCAGTGGGGGACTTTAAATCAAAGCGACCAAGCCAACCCTGCAGGCCCCGACGTAATCGACGAGTGAGCGATAACCAACCAAAGATCGATATTTTTAATAGGAAATATAGCAATCAATGGAATGGACAGTGCGAATTGACTATAGACTGTACAGTTTATTAAACAATAATTGATGGTAAAAATAATAAACGTATTTATTTAAGACAACGTGAAGTAAGCCTTACATAACCTCACATGGCCTAGCCCTAGCTGGGGGCTAGGCCTAGTACCGCAATAAACGTTAATAATACTGACGGTCAGTTGACATTTCTGCCCCAATCGATAGCCAAATGTTTTCTTTTATATTCTTATCTTTGTATAAAGACGAAGATTTTACATATAGTAGTGGCCTTTTCATGAATTCGTTCAATAGCTTTTCATCGAACAATAGTTGATGTTCCTTGGGATCCATTTTTGCTGTTTGTTTACGTTTTCAATCGGGTATGACCGGAAATTGTCTGCTCGAGTCTCTCTCTGATTGGTTAAAAGCTTAATGTTAAGTTAGCTGCTAAGTAAAACCTTGGAGTTTGCAAACATTCGGTTGCTGATAAATGTAAGTTAAAGGCTAAGTTTGGTCATGAACAGACGTGTTGTTTTCCATAAGACAAACCTTTAAGTTAGAGGCTAAGTTAGCTACTAAGTTGGTTGTGAATGGCCCTTTACCCATTCCCATTATGTGTGTGTACTAAAATTACTTTCTCCTTGGATTTGTATTTGTGTTTTATTTTGTCCAATAGACATATTGAGGGGCCGCATTCATAAACTAGCTAGGGCCTAACTAACATTTTGCTTTTTAGGCTCCAAAAAACTATTTTTGTTTTTGTAGTCTCTAGCGTTTTCGAGGGATTTTTTAAAAAGCAATTTCATATTTTGAATTCACATTGAAATACAAATTTTGCTCTATCTATGGAAAAATTCCAGGTAAATGTGTTCATTTTACAAAGCCACATCTCTCAGTTAGCTGGTTTATGCACCTGGCCTCTCAAATATAGGCCTGCAACATAGCATACACAGAGGAGTGTGTTTAAGTAACAATACAGTAGTTGATAAATAATTGAAATATTTTTTACTTCTTCTTAATTCTTTCTTTTTACTTACAGTTGTATGTGTACAATATTGTACACAATTTGCCACAACAAAACAAAATCTTTACAAGAACATTATGCACAGGGATACCTAAATAAATAGTATTATGGTCTAGGATTTTTGGAGAATAGAATACTGTACCAATCTCTGTCATCAGTTGTTAAAATGCCTTGTTTTTGAAATCATATTCATTTTTGTCACACAAGAATCTCGAGCAAATTTTATTATTGCACAACGTTTTAAGATTTTGTTCTAGTTATACAATTAATTAAGACTACGGTATTAGGCTCTGCTCTGTGTTAATATCAATAGTCGCGCAAATACTGTGCCAATAATCAACTATCTTCAATATGAATGGCTAACGGGCAGAAGTCACTGTCAGTAGCCAAGCCAAGCTCAAGAGGTGATGGTTGTCATGGTGATGATGAGGTTGCTCTAGATTAACCTGCATTACAGAAAGGACTAAAGCTTAGACATCTCAATATAACTAACGTAACACATAAATTTGATGTATTTGCTTGTTGTGAAACATATCTTGACGAGTCTGTTCAAGATGGTTTCATTTCATTCTTAGTTGATTGTGAAGTTACTTCCAGTAGATGTTGAGTTGCAGTCATTTAAATTCTGTCTTCCTAATATAAAGCCAATGATTTAAAAAAGGCATTCAGGTTGTGCACAACTAGGATACTTTTTGCGTTCACGGACCTACTGTAAACACTCAAAAAGCCGGTGTGTACACTTGACACTGGCTATCGGGCTAGTGTTGACATGACATGACTGCACCCCGTCAGACTGTCGCCAAGTGCTACGTGACTAGAGAGGTGTTTGTCAATGGCGAGTTAGGGGTTGAAAACGTCTCCGAAGATTCCTTCTAGGGCTGACCAATAGTCATTTTAAAACAGGTGATCGACTCATAAGGCAAGGGGATTAAGATTCGTTCGATTGGACACTCAAAAGGAGGGGATGTTTCCGAGCGCCTCAGTAATCTAAGGGGAATACGGAAGGTTCTTAGGGAACCCGAAGGGGTGTGAGCAGGCAGTAAGAGTTGGGGAGAGTGAATGTTACATTATCAATTATCATGCTTCACTTCATACACCCATCATGTGCATATTGTGAGAATATGTGAGTAGGCATACTGGAATTGTCAGTCATTGTGGATTAAGGTAACAAACAACTTTAAATTAGCTGCAGTTGTCATCAGCAGGTGAAAAGTTTTGTCGCCCCCAGCTCTTCAGGCTGGGCTTTATGTTCTCTTTGCTTTCCCAACTTGTTAACCCTTCTCCAATCTAAACTAAACTAGCCAGTTGGCCTTTTCCACACTAATTGCAGATACAGTATTTGTAATTATTATGTTCAATATAATATGAATGCGAATATTATATCCGTGTTTACCTGCCTAACCAACGTAAAAATACAAAAATACTACAAAACCTTTAACGTTTCTATTTAAAATATTATAAAGGAAAAGAAACTACAAAACCTTAAACATTTCTATTTAAAATATAAATGAAGGAAAAAAAACGTTTCTATTTAAGGTTGATTTATCGGCCTAAGAAAAATGTTCCCAAAGATTATTTTATGAAAGAACAGACATAGTTTATCAATTATCATCATTTGACATTTCCAAAACTATTTTTTATTTATTTTTATAT
Source organism: Sweltsa coloradensis (assembly GCA_024449915.1). Classification (NCBI taxonomy): domain Eukaryota; kingdom Metazoa; phylum Arthropoda; class Insecta; order Plecoptera; family Chloroperlidae; genus Sweltsa; species Sweltsa coloradensis. The sequence goes on from JAMZAV010000610.1 coordinate 570,406, forward strand.
ACGTTTATAGTGAAATTTATTACGTATACCCCGGATATATTCCTGCTCATAATTTTTGGGTTGGATGGCTCATTTTTGTTCCTATTTGTAACACGTAATCTTGCCTACAAACTAACATACTTGGAAAAAAATTCCGTTCATATCTCGCACGGTAGGTACACATTTTTTCCCCCGCCAGTACAATACTAACTTTGTACTGGGAGAAGAAAAAATTGTACTGTGCAAGATATTAACAAGAACATTTTTTAGTGTCAGTTTGTAGGCAAAAGTACGTGTTACAAATAGGAACAAAAATGAGCCTTCCAACCCAAAAATTATGAGCAGGAATATGTCCAGGGGTATACGTCATAAATTTCACTATAAACGTATATATTGGGCGTACCGCTCAACCGAAAAATAAATAAAAAATAGTTTTGGCAATGTCAAATTATGATTGATAAACTATGTCTGTTGTTTTGATAAAATAATATTTAGGAAATTTTTTATTAAGCCGATAGATCAACCTTCAAATATAAAGGGTGAAAAATAACTGTTTATATTTAAAATATAAAGGAAAACAAACAAAAAAAATTCAACCATAACGTTTCTATTTAAAATATAAAGGACTTTTGCCGAATAAAAGTGTTATTAATATTGTATTCTGCCAAAAAAAAAGAATAAAGAATTTAATGTTTAAAAAAAAACACCACGATGGAGATTTGAACCAACAAACCCTCACACAGAAGTCACACCACTCAAACCTGCTACCATCCTGCCACACTGCACTGTGATTGTTAACCGTCTATAATCATGTTGGGTTGTATTGACGATGGCCGCTGCAGTAGTCGATAAGGAAGGTACCAACAACTCACACGCTGATTATAGTCTCTGGCGCTATTTGATAATAGCCACTCTGATATAGAACACTTCTAATTAATCTCTCGATTTGGTTAGTTGGGAAAATCCATCCCGATCGGGGTTCGAACCCGAGTCTCCCACGTTCCAAGTAGGAGCCTTAGCCAACTAGACCACCGAGACGGTAACTACGTATTTAACTTCTGAATTGTAGTTACATTATAGATCTGAATGGATGTAACAGTACTGCAATGAATATCTGTTGCCTTTGAACTGACCAAACAAACAATATTTATAATGTACCTATATAAACCTTATGCAGGTATGAGCGAGGGTTTATTATTGTATTTATTTATTTGGTTAGTCGGGAAACACTCCCTGTGAACAATTAAAATTCCACAAAGTTTCGGTCCCGTAGGTGGAATTGTTAATATTTAATACAATTTAATTAATTGTTTATTTTATTTAATTATAAATACGGGAGTGTTTCCCGACTAACCAAATCGAGAAATAAACCCTCGCTCATACCTGTGTTAGGTAATGACATTATCAATATTGTTTGTTTGGTCAGTTCAAAGGCAACAGATATTCGTTGCAGTACTACATTCCTCCATTCAGATTCTATAATGCAACTACAATTCAGAAGTTTAATAGTTACCGTCTTGGTGGTCTAGTTGGGTAAGGTGCCTACCTGGAATGTGGGAGACTCGGGTTCGAACCCCGATTGGGATGAATTTTTTAACTTCTGAATTACATTACCATAATAAATTGAAAAAAAATCGTGGGAAGCCTGCCCGCAATTCAGGTGTCTAAGCAGGTATGTTGCAGATAGGACGGATAGAACACTATCCAGTCAAGTTCCCCCAAAGAAGGAACGTTAAAAAGTTAAGTTAGGTACTTCTGCCCGAAAAGGAAATGATAAAGTTCCCATTCCTTTTCAAAAAAAGGAACTTGGTTACTTTCACGTTTGTTTTAAAATAAATGATTTTAATAATAATGAATATGATTGGAGTAAATTTTATCATTACTTTTATTTATCATAGTGATAGGCCTATATATAGAAACACTGCCGAAAAATCTCCCGATGAATCTGTTAATGTGACTATAGGGGGTAGAAGAACCTGCATATCAAATACCAAAAAGATTGGTTTTAAGACAGTGGAAAATTGAAATACCGCTTTATTTTATTGATTTTTTTTAAATTTAAAAACAGTTTTTTGTGTTTAGACGAACCCATCAACATACCAGTCGATCATTTCAGATGGTTTCAGTGTTTTGCTCGCTTTTCGGCAGGAATTTAAAAATTGGCGCGCCCAGTACTTGCAACGTTGCCAGACGTATTGAAATCTTTCAGTTTTCTTCTAGTAAATAATAATTCACGAATGAATAATATTATATTATAAACTGCTGTATTTTTTTTTGTAATATATTTTTATTGGCCAACTGCATAAACTTAAACATTTCGAATGGTTTTGGTTGGGTTTTCGCAAAGGTTTTGAAGGGCGTAGGGAAAGGCATTGGGAAAGGGAAAATAAAACACGACCTTCATGAGCCCCACCCACGTCTTCTCTAGAAGACCGTGACGTGTGGGGCGAAAAAGAGGTTATGGGTGACCATGGCTTGGCTGTCAACAATCTATGCAAACATTTTACGCAGATCTCTCAATTTAAAGCAGGTGAAGGTAAGCATCGGGTATTGAAATACTATTTGACTTCTGTATCTTAGTTAGGCCTAGGCTATGCCCTAGTTAGATTTTACCCCGTCTATTAGGGGAACTTCTTCGGTTGGGGGTGGGCCGGGAGGGGTTAAAATATTTTTCGTAAATTTTGCATGAAAAATCAACCAAAAGGGACCTCTCAGTGGCAGAGCCACCGCGGGGCATTAGTCCTCGACATCCTTTACACAAATCACTTGAAATTATACAAACTTAGCCGGAGCAGTTCGGAGTGTAGGGTAGGGCCTAGCTAGGCCTAGGCCTATATTCATACGTTGGATTCACGGTTAGGTTAGTTGGTAGGGCCTACTTTTTCGGATGGGACGGGCCAACTGTGGAAAAGTAGGTTAGGGGGAGTGGGGGGGGGGGGGCGCGAAGCGTGTATGTTTCAATAATAATGATTGTAAAACATAGGCCTATGCACTTCGCGCCCCCCACTCCCCCAACCTACTTTTCCAACGTTGGCCGGTACCGGTTAAAGTACCGGTTAGTTACGATATCGCACGGGGTTAGGGGGGTGGCAGGCGCGCTTCGCCATTGATTGAAATGGTCGAGACCCAACGTACCAATATACTCGGGGAAAGAAGTTGGGCCAACTTTGAAACAGGCTGCTTAGGCAAAGGCTGGATGCACAGCAGTCACAAACCACTGCTAGGCCTACTAAGAGTCCACGTAGTGACATGTCACACAGCCCCGTGTTTTTTTTTCATATACAAATGTTCAATCAATTACGTGACATTGGGCGTTGAGTGATGTTGGTACATCTAAAGCCAGGGCCGTGTTTAGGTAGTGAGCCGTCTATAGGCAATTAAATTTAACCGCCCCACAAACTTACTAGGCCTACTTAACAAGTTTATGTAACGGTTTTCACTTTTAATTTTCTTTAGATACCAATAACTGGTCAAGTCACACCTTGTCCTTCTCCCCAACAAAGTTGTCTGTCTCGAGAGCTGCAGCAGCTAGCACCGCAGTATAAAACGCAAGATTCTCACTTCACAAACTCCTAGCAAAACTAGTACGGGATCGAGATATAAAAACTAGGCCTAATGCTATAGCTGTGCAAAGGGCTGATATTGCCGAAGGCAAAATTTTGGCAAATTTTCAACTTTTGATAGCTCCAAAACACGTTTTAAAATCTAATAATACTGCAAAAGAAATTCTTACTATTTCCATGCAATAAGTATTTTTATTTTGCAATTTTCAGTTGTTTTGTGAAAAATTGTCGAAACTACATAGTCCTACGCATAGCTTACCTCTGGCAAAATGCCGCCCCCATAAACTTTGCCGCCCTAGGCAGCTGCCTAGGTTGCCTAGGTCTAAATGTGGCACTGTCAATAGCCTAAGGCCCTAGGCATTACTCTGTTCTGAGAGTCTTTCGAATGGTCCTCTCAGCAACTCTGTTGCTGCTCCACAGCAAGGTGTGCAGCTTCTTCCATCCCCCCTGAATTCTAAACTCCCTGTAGGCTACATCTTTCCCAATACTAGGGTTGGGATTCGATTTTAAATTCGAAATCGTTGTCAAACCAATAATTTCGACATCACATCGAAAAATAATTCGATTAGAAATCCTTTTTGACATTAAAAAAACAAAAAAAAAAGTTTTTTAATGTAAAAATAGGTATGTTAGGCCGAAAATGCAAAAAGTAAAATATATGGTTTTTACATGGTTCCGACATCGATTTTTCTAAAAAAAAATATATATTTTATATACCTATTTTAAGATGCCAAATCGATGTCAGTCGAAGCCAATTTTGCTCCGACATCGATGTCGAATCGAATAATCGATGTCAAGTCCCAACCGTGCCCAATACTAGGCCTATATCATAAATATAGACCTACCAGGACTGGTTCTTAAAACAAGTGTTATTACCTTGTGATACCAGTCCACTTAAACCCTTGCACTTGGTGCATTAATAATAATATTTCTTTGTTTGTCAATGTAAAGAGGTCGACGAAGAAAAGGATTGGAAGCTCTTGAGTCAAGAGCAGGACAAGAGTTTGTTACTGAGTTGGTCAAGAACTACCTCTCTTGATAACAATGCTGGAGCATATAGTTGCATTGGGCGGTGCCGACATGACAGCAACAGTCTGCAAGTTCTTCATACATTTAAAACTATTGTGAATGTTGTCCAAGCATCCATCAACTTGAGTCAAACATTAATAGGTGAGTGATGTTGTGTAGCATATTATTTGGGTGGTGGTAAATACATTGGAAAATACATCGGTTATTAATGTTATCAATGAAAAATAGACCACACATCGAACAAAGAAATACAAAACAAATAGATATCAACTAGGCCTCATTATAATTTTCCAAGCAAATCAAGTGCAGCACAATTATCTAAGAACACGTAGGGCCTACATCTTAGTTGTTATTCACAAATAATAATCGAAAGACTAAATACGATTATGACAAATATTTGTGAAGGCACTTCCCATTGCACGTTCACCCACCTTGCCCATGTTATTTGTCTAAAAACATAGGCCTACTCTCGTAAAAAGATCTGACCGGGGACAGATTAAATAATGTGTTAGGCCCTATACTTTACACAAGGTTGTTTATTAAGTGCGGCGCACAATTGGCATAGCATAAGCGTAGCGCAACGTAAGCGCAACACAAGGAAAAATGCGTGCACAATTGTCATAACGGAAGCGTGGCGTAAAGAAACTACAAGGCTGTGCAAAGTTTTAGAAGGCTCATGATCAAATGACTGCTCGTCAACTTTGCGTTCGACATTTTGTCTTTGAAACCATTTGCAGTAGCGATAGAGATGCGGACATTGCCTAGCATAGCCAACATAATTAACAGCTTGTTGCTAGACGTCGACTCAACTTCTTACTCGATAATATTAATAACGTCGTCTTCTGTGAGTTCGTCCATGATTGATAATTTGACACTGACACAAACATCAATAGTTGTGAATTTAATTTCACTGAAAATGGGCGTTTGTGTTGAGTCTTGTTGTTTCTGGATTCCTATTGGTCAATCATAACTGAACACAAGCGCAAGCGTAAGAAATATTAAATATAACCATCTCTTGTGCTGTGCTTCCACGCCAGCTATGCTATGCTTACGTGAATTGGGTGTTCAAGCAGCCAGGTGCACTTGTTTATATTTCTTATGCTATGCTTGCGTTGCCTGTGCTTATGCTATGCAAATTGTGCGCAGCACTTTATGCTTAGATGCTATATGGCTCGTTGGTCTTGTGGTTAGCGTCTGCTTCCAATGCAGAAAGTCAATGGTTCGATTCCTGCTATGGCTAGAAGTTTTTAAACTTCTGATTTGGACTTAAATCCATCAGTTCTTGATTTAGGAATTTGTAAATGGTGACTTTGGAGCCGTCCTAGCAACGAGGCACATAATAAATTCAAAGTTGTTCTGAATTGGCAGGTTGTTGATTCTGGCATTGATCCATGGGTGTTCACACTGTCCATCATTACATCCATCATTACAAACTCACCTGGTAAAATATACAAAGATGCAGCAGACAATAACAAACACCGTAATGTTACTTGGTGGCTTGGTCCACTTTGCCTCTGAAACTTTTTCATGATTTTAGGTTGGTCCAACTGTTTTCTTTATAGATACATGTTAACGGTGGCGGTGAGAGGTTGGTCCGTTTTACCATTAATATTTTGAATGTGAGTTATACAGAAATGCACCTAACTCTATTAAAAAAAAGTGTGGGTTGGTCCACTTTGCTTCTGAGCCCCTAAATTTTAAAATATTTGTACAGGCATTATGCGTGCAAATAGCCTACAATATAGGGATAACCTAGGCCTACCATACCTCGTTGTCAGAATAGCTGTTTAAGAGGGAATAGCTATTCGCTCGGCCAAGAAGCATCCGAAGAAAAAGAATTTTTCAAAGTTGTCACTAAAGCATACACGGAAAGTCGTAGATTTTCAATTTTTTTTCTCATCACACATAACATAACACAACAACACATATAACATGGTCAAATGTCAATAAAAAAAAAAAAAAAAAATGTCATAGTCAATTTTGGACTTTTTAATAAAATTAAAATTTGTGAAAACTAATTTATTTTTTATAAATGATTTTAAAACAAATTTTTGTGTTACTGTAGAGCCCTTTATTTCCACTTTCGTGACATATGTGAATGTCCAAAATTTCATACGGTTAGTCAGCCGAGTGAACAGCAATTTTTCGAAAACGCATGTCCTATAATCTGTTAACGACATCTGAAATGTATTCTGTATTTTAGGGTTCACTTCGTTTTAGTTTAACATATTAAATAATAACAAAATTCTTCGTCGCTGCTGTCTGACGTTTCCAAAATCTCCATCAACAAATAAATTAAAATAACAAAATAAAATTATATTTTAAGTCTACCCCACTCAGTCACGTAACTGATTTTCAGTAGGGGACAAAACAAATGACGGGCGTCAAGGGCTGCCATATTGCACTAACTCCGTCGCACTGCCCTTAGACTCATTGAGGCTTACATTTCTAATGCTCTGCCAATGGTTTCCGTGCTTAGGCACCGAGTTCACACTCAAATTCCCAATGTATGATGGTTCTGATGTAAGTTCACAATTCAGATTCAACGCGCACAAGTGCGGCCAATGGAAAATGCCATTAGGTATACTGTAGGTGGTGATTCTAGATGTGCGCAAGGTGCGTAAGTGCAATCATAACTCTGCCACCTGTTTGAGCTTATAACTTGTGGAAGATAAAATAAAAATCTGGTAAAAAATCATACTGGTTATTGAATAAGTTTGGAAAAGACCAACCGGCTAGTTTAGTATAGATTGGAGAAGGGTTGACAGTCTGGGAAAGCATAGAGAACATAAAGTCCAGCCTGAAGGGCTGGGGGCGACAAAACTTTTCACCTGCTGATGACAACTGCTGCTAATTTCAAGTTGTTTGTTACCTTAATCCGCGATGCGTTTCGTCCTTCTGGGACTCGTCAGGCGGATGGTGGCCACTAAAAATCCGCTTTCTAACTACATACAAATTACAAACAAAACTCACCTCACGTAACCAAACCTTTGGTAGGGCCACGCAAGAAGTAAATTCTGCATGCATGTTGTCATCATCAGCAAGGTTACTTCACACACCATTCATACTGAGGCACACCATCAGCACAACCAGTAAGGGGGCTTCTCTCCCAACTCTGGTGCTCGGGAGACAAAAAATCCATGACTTACCCTGGATTTGAACCAGGACCCTTTGCAACAAGAGAAAAGCTGCCCCTCCTGCTGCTGCTGGACCAGGGTGCCTCTTCATTCCTTCTAGGAGAATAGGTTAGAGATAGGAAGGGTCACTCTTATGAGCCAAGTTGCTATGGGCAAATTTTGTAAAATTTCGTGCCTTAACGATCCGTCTTGAAGGCTTTTATATCGCTCTCTAACCGATATCTTTAAAGTCCAAGAAAGATGAATCTAAAGTTGGCTAAATGAAACCGGAATTAGAATAGCACGTCAAAGTATTTTTTGTGGGACATAACATCATTCATAACAATTTGGGGACAATAGTTGACATTTGCTGAGACAGGTGCTGCAATATTGAATATTGAGCAACATTTTTTAAAATATTGTTTAAACTTCTAAGTTTTAATACATCTTTGTCTTCTTCATGTATAGGCCTAAGGGATTTTTTTTTCCTGAAATACAGTTTAAACCTTAAGGGGCCTATTATTTACTACAATTTAGAAATTAAAAAAGTGCGCCCCAACCGGAATTCGAACCACGGGTCTCCCCGTGAGCCTATTACTAGGGACCCCGAAATCTTGTGAATTACTTTTTTCACTAAACGATGCTAAGTATGACTGTTTTATTATTAAGTAGCAAAATAAAAAAAAGGCAATAATCACGTTTTTATGCTAAATTAGAGCAAAATCAGGAACTTTTCTTAATTATTCTGTAAGTTTTAGTCCAAAATATGCAATTATTTTGACAATTGGGCATTAAAATCAACATATCTGTTTTAACTTATAGTTGGCACCATGACAGTTCAAAATATTATTAACAAACACGCCTAGCTAATTCCAATTAAGTTAACTTTATATTATGGCCTAAATATTTGTTCATGTGTAATAATACGTGTTCATTTTGCTCAAGAGTAGTGATTGCAGTGCTATTTAGTATTTTTATGACGAAATGATGATGATGAATGATGATGAATGAGAACTTTTTATTTGCTATTTCTCAGGGTCCCTACCTATTATTACCCCCCAAAAATATTTTTACCACATAATCTATAGTATAATACTACACTAAAATGACTTTTTTTTATCTTGTTAACTGTGATTTTACAAAAAAAATTGTCTTTTGATCCTGAAATTTGTAAAAATTGGTGTTTTGGGCAATTTCTTAAATCGAATTTATTCTGCTAATTTTTTGTTCCACATAGATACTTGAGCATCGTATCAATCTGAAAGGCCCTTTGCAACATCATGTCAAAACTATGCACAAATATACACTCAAAACACGCAAAAATAAAATATGCATTACCAAAATCACAAAAATTCACTTTTTCTTCGGGTCATAGTGGACTCAATAATTTTTCTGTCAATTTCTAAATTCGTAACTAGTTAGCCTAAATGATTTTTTTTTTTGCTTTAGCGGGTGAATACCCCTATAACAAAACACAACAAAAAATGTTGTTCATATAGGCCTAACATTGTTTCAGAAAATTATATTCCATTATACTAGAGTGTTAAGTGTTGTTTAAGAAGCTTTGAAACAATATGAAAAGTATTGTCTCTTAAAATTAAATTTTGCATGTAGCCCTAGCTCGGTGTGTTCACCAGTCTCAAAATTGGCATAATATAATATGTCTGATGACAATGAGGTTATGTCTCGCCCCAATCTTTAAAAAAAAAATGGTAAATCTATATTCATGTTCCTCTTTCATTCGGCCAACTTTTCACTTATTTTCCTTCAACTTAAAATATTTGTTGAAGAGTGATACAATAGAAGGATGTTGGGAACTTTCAACTTATATGGGTGTGGTAAAAAATTTAGTTTTAAAGTCAATTAATCTAAATGTTTCGGGCTATGTTATGCTGACATTGGAGATATAACCTTAGTATTCAACCACACTTCAAAAAGTCAGCGCTAGTTTCACCTGCAATCTAGCTAGCTGTGCAAGACTATTAATATCATAGACATCCCATATAATTGGCTAGACTAGCAGTCACCGGTCCACTTCCGGGACAATTGGAAGCCATCTTGAATGGGTGAGGTCTGAGGCTGCATGTTAATTAGATGGGAGCGATTCCTCAAAAAATATTTTTAAAGATGGCCGCCAGTTTGGCAGGTTAGCATATTAGACTTTAACACCAAATGATTACTAAATTCCCGTATGCAATAACTTCTCTGAAAACTTCTGTTAACTTCTTTGAAGAGGCGCACCCGATGGCACCAGGCTCGAGCATTTTTGATGCAGAAATAAATGCCATTTCCAGAGCAGCAGAGAAAATCGCAGAAACACCAACCTTTCCACTCAAAAAGACAAAATTTGTCATTATCTCCGACAGCAAGGCCGCCATCAAGAAGATCTGGCAGATGGAAAAATGTGAAGAAGTCTCCCTGTCTCTTAAAAAGAGTTTAATAAAAAATGTGATGCATGGAAAAGTGCTTAAAATTCAATGGGTGCCCAGCCACTGCAACATCCTGGGCAACGAGAAGGCTGACGCGCTAGCCAAGTTGGGCTCAAAGAAGTCTGCCCCTGACACGGCAAGTATCTCCTACAACTCTGCCAAAAACCTTGCCAAGGAGGGCCTCAAGACATCCTAGACTTCAAGAGGCCAAGATGTATCACAAACCATGGCGGGACGAGGTCCTCAAAGGGCCAGACAAATCCTGGACAAGAAAGGTGGCAACAGCGCAGTTCCGGCTGGCCACAGGACATGACGTCCTGCAGCACCACCTGAGTAGGGATGTCAAAAAGCGTGTATTTCACTAAACGTTTACACCCTACTCAAAAAAGCGTGTACACGTTTACGTCTACAGGCGCTATATCTGTGTTTACTTTTAGTTTTTGATAGACATATATTCTACGAAAATTACTTGTTTTCTGCATAATAATTGACCCCCACAAGCACCAAGTAATAAAGAGCCCTTCCGGAGTCCCTATTGATTCAAATTTTATTGAGTAGGCCTACGGAAGACAACACTACAAGTCTAGAAGACGTATAATTTGCGAGTTGCCGGATCGTATGGGAAGGGGGGGTGGGGAGAGTAGTCAGGCGGCTGACGTGGCGCTTGCTGCTCTGTGCACTGCCAGAGTGCCGCTTGCTGGCCAGTGGCCGGACGCACACTGCACAGAGCGATTGAAATGACGTGATCAACTACAGAGTAGGCGTAAGAATATTTATTGAAGATTAACGAAACAAGTAATTGAAGATAAAGTAATTAGTAAGGTTTATTTTGACAAATGAGCGACCGTGCGTACGATCATTACAACACAGTAGTTTGGCAACATTTTGTAGGCCTACATCTTGAGTACCTGCAAGAAAGAAGGAACCGCAAAGCCACTTGCTTTGTTCATTCATTGCCGACTACGATTTTCGATGACTCAACACAATCGAGCCTCGAGGTGAATAGGAGAAGGGGTTGAAATAGGAGACTATTTCGCCGCTCGCGCTTAAATTGACTCATGAGAAAACATTGTTCGGCGGGTCGCAAACAGGATAAAAATAGTAATTACATAAAAACTTTTACCGATCACGAAAAAACGGTACACGTTTACACGTACCATCCCTACACCTGAGTCGATTTCAAATCACAAAGGAACCAGTAACTTGCAAACTATGTACATCGAGTTTTCAGGACAGAGCGCACCTCTTCAGCTGCGCCGCACTTAAATCTGACATTGACGCCCTGCCAAATGACCTGAGCGGGCCAGAGAAGGAAGCACATATTTACTGGATAGCCAGGAAGAAAAATGATTGAAAAATCAAGCTTTTGGCATAGGAAAAAAAAAAATAACTTTGCATTGTTTCTGTTTGTTCAATACCATGCTGCACAAGCTAAAACCATATCAAACAATCCAGTAGTAAAGTACTTTATTGCATTAAAAAAGCATAAATTAAAACGCCAAACCGCCATCTTGAATGGGTGGGATTGACACTTCAATTTGGTACACTCACGCCTGTGCGGAGGTATTGGAGACTGCGCATCTAGCCTACTATAGGTGTTAAGATATCTATGATTAATATGATTAATTACTGAATGATGGAATGTAAAATGTAATCTCTTTTAATCACTGATACAGTCAAGCCCACTTATAAAGAACTCTCTTTTAACAAAGTTCTGGATTTAACAAAGTAATTTTAAAGCTTGTTAATTAAAGTTTAAAGTTACATGTTAAGTAACTCTGTTTTAACTTTATAGTTCTTTTTTTAACAAAGTAAAAATTAGTTTCTGTCAAGTTTGTTATAAGTGGGCTTGACTGTATTTATATTTATAACAGAGACATTAAGCAACAAAAAATGAAATAGATCGACACATCTAGGGTAGTTTGATGCTGATACAGTGATACTATATAAATTTATATTACCTATAGCAGTTATACTATAAAAATTAGTTATGTCTGTGTCACCCCCATATGCACACCACTGCTACATGGTTTTAATTTGGTATACCGGTACGTATATAACTTGTAGCCCTAATGGTGATGGTTTCAAGAAAAATGGGCTTGCTTAAACTTCCTCAAGTTAATAGCTTTGTAATGGAAAGTTGACAATTGAAAAAAGAGCGCTTGGGTACTGGAGCTACCCCTTGACAGTTTTATTGGAATGATGCCTGATGGTTGCAAGGATGTGTTGCATGCTTTTGTTTTATAACTTAATTAATGGGTGGGAGATGCAAATTATAACTTTATACTGGAAAGATAAAATGAATAAAATATAGATTTGATAAAGTGCCAAATATAATGATCAGGTCTACTAGCCCCTGAGGAATTGTGAGTAAACTTAAAGCCCCGTGTTGTAGGTGTCAAATTGTAATGTTTGAGAAAACTGAAGAATTTTAATTAAAACATTAGGCTATGATTAGTGACGAGGGTTGAGGGTACTGACTACATACGTAATATTCAAAATAGTTTCTATCGTTCTATATTGGGTAATAAGAACACAACATAAAACGGTTCCCTACCTGCCTAGCTAGTACCAATTACCAACCTAAAATAAAAATTAACCCCACTTAAAATTAAATCCCTTCTACCCTTGTGTTGAGGCCCTTCAATTCATTATGCTAATTTATTAATTTGTTTGACTTGATTACATAAATTAAAAAGATTGAAATAATTATTTTGATTTGTCGTAGTACTCATCTACTTGTAGTCTACTTTTTAGTGCTTATCGGATGGGGACACGGCGTATTGATCGATCCTCAAGGGATGGGCGGTGTCAGATTGATTAGAGGTGCACCGACTTTATAACGACGAGAAAGGATGGTTGTCTTGAATTAGTTCCATTGCCCACACTCGGTAGTGATTATCATCGAACCTTCATTGATGGATAGCACTTTTGGCACTAACAAGTTGTGACTTATGTTGCCTTCCGGTTCGAACACACTTGATGAAACTCCAAAATACATTTGAATGATAATTTTTACTAAACTAGGAAAACGCTAAGTCCCGCCGCGTTGTTGGATGAGCGTAATTGGTGCATTGAGCTGCCATGTGTTATGGGGATTTTCTGTTGTTTTGTGAAAAAATCATTACTAAGTTAAAGATTTTTTTTAAATTAAATTAAATTAAATTAAAAATTAACTTAAATTTTTATTTTTTTTAATTAATCGTAATTTTAAAAAAGGAAAAAATCGTACTATTGAAATTTTCATAAGAAATAATTATTCAATTGCGCACAAATTTTACACGAATATATAAATTCATAAAATTAAGGTTCTGTGAAAAAATCATTACAATCGGATAAAGCATGTAGGTGATATAAGTCGAAGCAATTTTTTTTAAATAAAAAAAAATTGTAAAATTGCGATTTTCACAAGAAATAATTTTTCGATTACGCTCAAAAACGTGGCAATTCTTAGTTCAGAGATTTCGAAGGTCTCCAGAAAATTTCATCGCAATTGGAGTATCGGTTTAGCCGGAATCGTGTTAACAGACACACAAAAATACAAACAGAAAAAAAAGAAAAACATTCCGGATTTTTTTTTCCAGTGTAGTGAAATGGAATCTTTGCTTCGCTCGCTACGCTCATCCAATCACTTTCCTATAGAATAAACCGTGTAGCTTGCACATTTTACTATCGTAATTGATGGAGTACGTAGTGGATAAATCACGCTACACTCAAGTTTATAAACACTCACTTTAATTACCCCATATTTAGGAGCAACTTAAGACTGGCAGCTCATGTACGACTCACGACAGACTAACTTAGATAGCCCTTCTGTAGGCCCTTCCATTCCTTATGTTCCCACACTGTTAAAAGTGACTCTCTCCCATCCTCAACTCGGCTTACAACCCCTTAATAAATAGAAAATCACTAAACATTAACCATTTAGCCCTGGTCACCACAACCTTGTTAGATATTTATCTAGATTCCTAGTTGTTTACTCCAAAACTGCATGGATGACCTTGTGCATTCTCACGTACGCCTTGTGGCGACAGTCGGACGAGTACAACAGACCTTAACTAATGCCTATGATATCTTAGCCTAATGCTATGTGGATAGGCAAGATTTCATACACTAGGAAAACGCTTAAGTCCCGCCGCGTTGTTGGATGAGCGTAATTGGTGCATTGAGCTGCCATGTGTTACGCGGATTTTCTGTTGTTCTGTGAAAAATCATTATTTAGTAGAAATTTTTTTTAAATTAAATTAAATTAAATAAAAAATAAACTTAATTTTTTAAATTAATCGTAATTTTTAAAAAAGAAAAAAGTAAATTGCAATTTTATAAGAAATAATTATTCGATTGCACTCAAATTTTACAAGAATATATTAATTCATGAAATTAAGGTTCTGTGAAAAAATTATTACAATATGATAAAGCATGTAGGTGTTATAAGTCAAAGAATTGTTTTAAAAAAGAAAAAACCCGTAAAATTTTTATTTTCATGAGAAATAATTTTTCGATTACGCTCAAATTTCACACGAATATCTTAATTCATAAAATTAGGCTTCTGTGAAAAAATCATTACAATCGGATAAAGCATGTAGGTGTCATAAGTCGAAGACATTTTTTAAAAATCGAAAAAAATCGTAAAATTGCGTTTTTTATGAGAAAAAATTTCCCGATTGCGCTCAAAAACGTGGCAGTTCTAAGTTCAGAGATTTCGAAGGCCTCCATAAAATTTCATCGCAATCGGAGTATCGGTTTAGCCGGAATCGTGTTAACAGACACACAAAAATACAAAAAAAAAGAAAAAAAAAAAAACATTCCGGATTTTTTTCTCCAGTGTAGTGAAATGGAATCTTCGCTTCGCTCGCTACGCTCATCCAAATATCTTCAATTATTCCCTTATTGAAACATCGTTTTAATCCAAACCAAACGTATTCCGATTCGTAATTACAAGACCTTTATTTTAGAATACTAGTTTAATTGATCAAAAACTCACATTTACTGACGGTCTGGGAAGATGTGGAAGAGATACAATTGTGGGAGGATAGAAAGAAGTGGAAAAATTTTGTTGCTAAACCCAAGCTGACCCTGCCAGAAGCAGGAAACGGCGATGGATAATGATGATGAATTCACTTAATTAATCATGTGATTGAAATGCGTAATTGCAGCATCTCAATTGATATTTAATTGCTTATCAAATATGATGGCGGGCAACCTTATTACTACATTATTTTGATGACTCAATTAAACATTTAATCAATAATACTCTATATAGTCTATTTAATCGAATTAATTGTCCTTATTCCCCTATAGGGTAATTAATTACAGTCATGCGGGCATAGAAATAAGCTGCTAGGAGGTGTTGTGACAGTTTTCACCAACTGTTCTTATATTAATTAATTAATGAATAATATTTTCATGGAATGGAAAGAATTGTTTTATTTATTAAACAATTTAAGTAGGTGGTCAACAAAATATTCATGAGATATTTTTGGAAAAGCTAGTCATTGGTACTTAGTTGCTACTTGTTCTTCCTTTTTGATATTGTTGTTTTGTTTGGTAGGGGGGCCAGTCATTTTTGTAATTGTTGCTGTGTAATATTATAATACCATTTCTTCCAGGACAACACATGATTGTTTACGCACCTGGACTGTTCACACATATGCTAGACATTGGGATCGCCCACGAACCTTGTTGCCATGTGATGATGGACAGCTCGCTGTCTGGTGTGCCGTCTCATGCATCGCGCCTCGTTCCTCTGTTGCATGACGGCAACACTGTCACTGTAGACCTCACGACTTTAGACCTTGTACCTCTGAGCATAACCACGGCACATCTAGTCAAGGCTTTCAAGAATTTCCACTCCTTCAATAACCGTGTTGCCATTTTGCATTACTTCCTCGTTCACAAGAATGATATGGACACCATTACTGAGGTACGTCACTTCTTTTCTATTCATAATCTCACTGTATTGGATTTCATTGGTACTAGAGATACGTGAAAATAGCATTTTGTGAATACTAGATGCTACAAAGCGCTATATTTTCAATTAAAACTATGGGTTTTCCAGTCCTTTATTTTATTTTACATTGTACCTATATACCAATTTGTTTAAACACATTTTTATTCAGATGATATTAATTCAACATTGCATTGGTGACAATTTTAAAATAAAAATATGAAAAAACTTCATAGGGCCTACACAAGATTTTGAAAGTGGCCAGAAATAATGAAAGCGCTATAAAATGACACATGAAAATGCTATTATACACGTCTCTAGTAATCACTATAACCATTTCACGTTTTTTTGTTTGTTTTCCCCACATGAAACAAAAACGAACTATGTACACTAGGCGTCACAAGTAAATCAAGGGGTCTGGAAGATAGGCCTACCTACCTTTATCGGCCTCACTCGTGACTATTCGGTTCATTCTGACGTCACTCGGTGCGCTATATTCACAGAACATGGCGGCTCTATTTTTCTTTAGCATTTGGCCTATAAGGACTATTAAACACTAGGCCCATGGCGCAGTTAATATTAGAACAAGGTTTGTATATATACACTGCAGGCTTATTTTTGGTGTAGAAATCAATTAGGGCCAGTTTTTCTAGTGACATAAATAGGGCAAGCCGTCCACTCCTTGCCCGTGCCAGTTTTGTGTATTAAGTGGTGTGCCTTTAAGAACAACACAAGATTTGCCAAGTGAGTGTCGGTAAAAGATTACCCTTGATTTAGGGCCTACTTCTGAAGCCGATCGTACCACTACCAGTATGGAAATTGTTGCAATTGGCCTTCTGACCAAATCCCAACCAGTGGCCTTATAGAACTTGTCACCCAAAATTGGAAGTGTGCCTGTGGGCTCCGGGTTAGTAACGGGTAACTGGGTACCCGTTAGCCAGTAGGATAATAGTAGCACCAAGACTTTTTTAAGTATAGTTATAGTTTATTGGGCTAAATACAATGTGAATTAAATACATAATGTATAGAGACTCCGACTTCAGGTGACCCGTATACAGATGTGAAAATAAACTACAAACAACTTCCTAATATATTTTCTCAATTCAATGTACACATTCTCGTCTTGCACCACATGACTATGATGGCAGATGGCTGAAGGTCATCGCATTGCTACTACGTAATCTCTGTCGATGGGTCAATCACAAATAATCAGTTTACGCTAAGGTGAGTCGTAGATGTAGTATTACTTGGATCTGGTAGCGATGTGGAATGTAGATTGGACGGGGAACAAGGAAGAAAAAATATGTGGACATCACAGCATCTGTTACCTGCTACTGCTATTCCTGCAAGAACTGCGCTATATTATCTATTGGCTGGGTACTCAAGACTGTTGTCGATTTTGTCACATGGTGCAATAAAATAATACCACAGTATAGAAATGCACAACAAGGGATTAAATGCACATGCTTGTTCAACACTGGTGTTAGATAGGATCCAACAGCTTCCCTTCAAAAAGTGATGGTGGCTGTTGAGTTTATTGAAGAATAGCAACACAAACATATACAAAACAGAAAAATACGATGAACATGCTTGTTCAAGCTTATTCAATCTTGGTAGGAAAAGAGGGTAGTAGGTAGGTCAGGTCATGTATCAGGTTGTGTATGTCACCAGAGCTGGGAGGGGGGACAAAGCACCGCTCGACCTTACGCTGCACAGGGAAAAGGAAAGCGACTACACTACACATCAAGTCGGCCAAACATGTTGTGCTGTCACTAGGTGGGCGGCGCTTGGGCCAATGATAACATACCTCGTTCCAGCGGCATTCGTCAGCAGTTATTTACTAGTATATATAATTTTGAGGCCGGATATTAGGAGGCAGGAGGCAGGACTTGAAATTCAATATGTAGAGTCCAGGGATTCGTATAGTAAAAGGTTGGTTAAATCAAGAAAAATGTAACATTGTTCTTAAATTGGAAATGTTTTGGTGCCAATAAAAAAATTCATTCAATCAAGGAATTTGTTAATTCAGAGAATCTTAGATCAAAGTTTCAGTGCACCAGAAACTTGTACATGAAACTTAAACAAGAAGGATTAAAAGGGCTCTCCGACTTTCAAAACATCAATCTTTTGTTTTTGTAACTTGATGCCGGGTGACATGCAGTATGTTGCCAATGTGAACACTTTGGCAGTCGTGGTACAAGTAATAAGCACTCGTGTTGTACATGTCTACATTCTGTTTTGTGGATTATGTGTGCATGCATATGGTAAGCCCTACGGTTGTTAATGATTTGTGTCAAGCCCCATGTGTGTTGCTATGTACCAAAATATCTAGCACTTTTTTCTGGTGGTGACCAACGATATTTTTTTCTTAATGATATCGGCACCATCTGTACAATATCATAATATCAATATTGTGATATGAAATTCTTCTCAACTGCAATAATGGTAAAGTTGAATTCTTAATAGTTTGTAGTAGACCTCTATGTGACTATGTGTATGTGTGCGGAATATTTTATGTTATTTTCAGTGCTTATATTGATGTGTTACTAATCCATAGACCTTTTCAAAGGAATTTACTGTTGGAAACATGTTCTTTATTTCTTAATTTAATTAATTGGGAAATACTCCCATAGGTGCAATTGATTAGCATAATAAATAATGTTAGACTTGAATAGAAATCAATCCAGAAATTCCAAAAATCCATCTAATCATATTAATTTTTTAATTTTCTGGTTTGATTTCCATTAAATAATTACACCTACTATTTGAGTGTTGAATGAAATTAAGAAATGTTAGACTTAGTGCATAAAGATCACGAGTTCACGAGTCCCCACAGCGGTTGTCGCTCAACTGACGTCTTGTGTGCTGACTTGTGCATAGAGAGCAAGGTTAGAGTTGGTTGGAGGGAGAGCACGCGTGCGCACTGTCCATTGGCTATGTGAACTGAAGAAATGCGTACTACAGACCGTGGCAAGATATTTAATGTTGAGTACGATAAAGCTACAATATACTGATATTACCAATATGACAATGGGATACGATATAGAAAATAGGCTCAATTTTCCAAAGAGCTGGTAGCTGAGAAGTTGTGGAACAGATACGATGGTCGGAGGATAGAAGAATCTGCAAAATGTTACTGTCAAATCCAACCTGACCCTGTCAAAGTGTAAAATAGCAATGAATGATGATAACAATGTTTATTGTCTATAGTATATACATTTATCTACATACATCAACAATATTTATCCTACATGATTATTGATGAGTAGAGATGTGCAAAAATGGTGACAACGAAATTTGCGATTTTTTTAAAAGTTGCAATAATCCCTTCAAATTCAGTTTGCACATGAATCTCATGAATTGTGATTGAATGGTACTAATTTCCAATTCGTGAATTTTCGCGAAATTTTAGTTGATACCGCGAACTCGTGGCGAAATTAGCAATTATGTCCTTTAATGCAAATTAGGTCACGAAATTTTAAAAAATTAAAAAATTTCAAAGTTTTGGTCGAGGTGCCGGGTCGAAGTCGAAAGTAAATTAATACTGGCTGGTACATATTATGGTAGAGGTGCCGGGTCATACAACGCGATTGTGAGATCGTAATGATCGTTTGAACGAGAGTAAGCTCAAAATACTTCATATCCATATCAAAAGATATTACATAAAAAATGCATAATTTCGTAAATTTGGTGGAGGTGCCGGGTAGACGAAATTAATTCTGGTAAAAACTGTCGGAAACTTTGAAAACTGAAGACTGAAATTGAGCTTAAAATTAAAACTGATTCTGAACTTCACTCTCATGAGCTTGTTTTTCTTTCAAATCATTAAAATCAATCAAATTATCCTGAAACTTTTTTTTTAATTAATTTTTTTTTCAAATTTGTGCATGAGAAAATTGTGTTTTTTGGTAAATCGCGACAAATCGCGAACTTTTATTTTTAAGGCGCGAATTTTCAAACTAAAAAAAAAACATTTTTGCACATCTCTATTGATGAGATTTTTACGATATTATATTATGAATCAAAATTCAATTTTGAATTTCGACAAAGTTAAGTTACCATGTGCATACTTTGTTCTATGATGAAGACGCTGTTGGACAGAGGTTAATTATTAAAGCGGAGGACTTTGGAAAGAAAATTTATCGCCTGCTACATTTGAGGCATGTGTTGTGTTTTGACACAACGTGGAAATTAGTGTTTGCAATGAAAATGATTGAATATTGCGATATTTCCTAATTCTGATGTAACGCAAGGATATCGATGTGATATATATGAGGCTCAAATTTCCAACCACATTGATATAATAATTGCACTATTTATTTATATAATTAGGGTATATTCAATAGGCATTTTAGGGTCTAATAAATAAAACAATAATCATAACCTTGGTGGTTTTTAAGCAATGATGATAGTCTCTTCTTCTTCTTTTCATATGCCCCCAATCGGCCTACTCGGCCACATGTGTTGTCGTGTTATCCAATAGTAGACAGTTGTTGAAATATTGTTTCAAATAGTTTTCTTTATTTACAAGTGCAGTGTACAGTCCAAATAATTCATTATATTACTAACCTCACCTGCTCTAAAAGTTTCATTATTATATTAGTAATTTAGTATTCCCATTGTACATGCGTCATGCCATCTGGCATCGCGTCAAGTTCAGACTTAGTCCTTTTACAACTGAAAAGATGTCGTCGATTCTGTTCTTCCTTACCGCACAAGCTGCATAGGCTTGAATCTGCCATGTTGGCCCAACAGGACATGCCCTGTGTCAAGTCTGAACTGGGCAGATGAGACCTTTCTGTTCTTACATCTGGGTGGTTTTGTCTTTCTTGATACTATACTTGCCATGGCTTGTCCTTTGCATCCTCGTCCCACTTCCTCTGTACCAAATTATTAGCAGCAGATGTTAGATGGGACTTAACTGCCTTATAAGACAGTGCCTTCTCAGTTTGTGGCATTTTGCTGCCCCTCTTTGCCAAGAAGTCTGCCTTCTCATTACCATGCAGATTGCAGTGTGCAGGTACCCATTGCAGTTTAACTTCTTTTCTCTCATTATTCAGTCTTAGAATGTGTAACTTACATTCCTTGACCTCGCTGTCCACCTCATCCTTGCTCGCAACTGCCTGTATTGCGCCATTGAGTCGTCGTGGTAGTAAAAGTGGTTTTACAACTATTCTTTCAGCTCCTCATGTTCATCGCTGAACACCCTCTAGAGTTGAGTGTACCGCAGCTGCTTCAAGAGATTCTGATTGGTGGGGCTTTTACATCAGCGCAGAAGAATCTGTCTTCCGACACAGCTCCAATGATCGCTCTGCTTCCCTTCACATCTGCTAATCCCGGCTCTGAGATGCAAGTTATGGTAAGTAATAGAATGGTAATTTTTTTTAGTGGTCACTAAAAGAGTGATGGTGTTAAATGTTGAAAACGGAAGCTGTCTCCCTTCATTCATGGTCTTATGCAGGATAGAGGTACACTCTACATAGAAATAGCATTTTAAATAGTTAAATGAATATTTAACTTCTATTTGATAAATTTTGTGCAAATTTAGCATTTTGTCACATTCTTTTTCTTGCCATCAAACCCCAAAAATGTTTTTTTATAAACTTCTAATGGGAAAATGATGTCATAATTAAGTAGGCCTACGTACATGGCTTGCCACGTCACGGTCGGCATGTTCCTAACCATGTGTCTTCTCTAGATTGAACGCCTGAACATCACTCTGACCCAAGAGACGCTGTGGAACACTGCTATGATGCTCCTGTCTCCGCAGCAACGGCTCGTACCCTATCGTGGAGACATGTGGACTAAACTTTGGGACCAGCTCGAGAAAAGACTGGGCAAAGAAAGACCTCGTTTCCGGCCGAGTCAGGTGGCGGATAAACTCATGGTTTCACTAGTTTGTTACCAGGTGAGAGATTCGAGATAATGCAATAAATATTTTCTTCTCAAATGCCCACATTTGGCCTATGATGCCATCATGCTTGATCTAGTCAACCAGTAGAGACAAGCCTCTCGTCCTTCTTCATGCCGTCAGGCATTGCGTCACGCTCCCTTGCCAGACAGGCACATGTGTACAGATGTCGTCTTGTCATGTTCACTGTTTCCACACAATCTGCAGGTACTGGTTTCAAACACATTCGTTGCAGATGCTTCCCCAACAGGTCATGTTATGGCTTTAACCTGAACTGTGCTGTTTCTGTTTGTCTGTCATATATTTTGTTGTGTTTTCTTGGCTGTGTGGTGTACTTCTGCCATGGTTTGTCTTGTCCCTTTTCGACCCATTCTTGTCTAGTTTTCTTGGAAACTGCAGCATTTTTTTTGCAGCATTTGCTTTAACTGGGCTTTAAGTTGTGTGTGTGGATTATGTTCTCTTTGCTTTCCCAACCTGTCAACCCTTCTCCAATCTGAGCTGTCAGTTAATGGTTTGCTCTATTGTGGCATTTTGTTTCCTTTCTTTGCTAAGAAGTCCGCTTTCATTGCCATATACAATACATTACAATGTGATGGTATCTACTGTAGCATAATTACCTTGTTTGCATTGTGCAATCTTAGAATTTGCAGTTTGCACTCCTTACCGCAGAATCAGCCACATTCTTGTTGGCTATGGCTTGTATTGCTGCTTTTGAGTCTGTATAATTAATATAAAATTGATTTTATTCTACTACTACATAGTACCGTATTTTGCCGAATATACTAGGCCGACCCCCAAACTTTGGTCATAGAAATTAAAAATTACCAAATACCAAATAATGTAATAACATGATTTTATTTTACGCGCTGTTATTCCTGCGGTCTATTTCCGCGGAGCTTTGCAAAGTTTCATGTAAGTCGGATACTTCATGGCTGAGTGAATAGCTATTTGCCAACTGCCAAATGTGTCCTATTCCCTTTTAAGTAGCAATGTATCTTTTGAGCCCACTGCTTTTGCCTTTAAAGTGACTTTGACAGAATGAATATTCCCCCTTGATACCTTGTGGACTTTGAGTCTTCAAGCTGTTTTAAAGTGTTTTCGAATCTTAGGCTCTGTGTATGGTCTTATTACATTACTCATTAATAATTACAAACTGTACTATCTTTGGTTGCAGCCAGAAGCTTTGTCGAGATCCAGTACCCCTCTCTCGCCAGGCGCTAGCCTTGTAGGCTCGGGCTCTCTGGCTGACCTTGCTGCAATCACAAGTAACAGGAAGGGTCCTGTCAGTGAATTACTGCCATTCTACGAGTTTGAAAGTTGTACAGCTAGCAAACAAGAGCACATCATATCAGTAGTGAGTTGTAAAGCACCCCTCTCTCGCCAGGCGCTAGCCTTGTAGGCTCGGGCTCTTTGGCTGACCTTGCTGCAATCACAAGTAACAGGAAGGGTCCTGTCAGTGAATTACTGCCATTCTACGAGTTTGAAAGTTGTACAGCTAGCAAACAAGAGCACATCATATCAGTAGTGAGTTATAATGTGCCATGTCTAGTGTACAAACTGACTGAACAGAATGGGGATTTCCAACAAGAATCCTTTTTAAGTATAATATACTAAAACTAGGGGTTTTTATTGTCTTTGAGTGTTTTTTTTTATCGATTATCACACTGGTAATGCCATTATTGAATCAATGTTATTGATAATATCAGTCTATATCACCAATTTAACATCCAATCCCATTTCAACCTATAAGTGGAACATAAAGTGTGGCAAGTGTAAGTCAAAACTAAACAATTGCTTAACACTCGCTTTCTCTGCGCTATCTTGTTTTTGCCTTACATTATCGACTGATAAACTCGCTCAGAAACATATATCTTGAGTGTAACACCATTTAGGCAGCACATGATGCAACACAAGAATCCTAGTTTTGCCCCCACCCCTCTTGCCGCCAAGTTATTGGCTACGTACTTGACTCCAACTCGTGTAGGCTACCGGTAATAAATGTCTCACGTGCGCATTGCAGAAAGCTTTGTTTCCCATTCCCCTGCCTCTTATCATTTGATTCTTCTGGACTGTTTAGTGTTTGGTTTGGGGAAAATTGTTTGTGCTATATTTATTGGCATGAAGTTAAGATGAAATCACTAACCGGTTTCTCGAAACCAAAACTGGTTTTCAATTAGGTTTTTTATTTAGTGGTTGTGGGTTAGGGGTGGCAAAGATGCTTTTTGCCTATACTTTATCGGCATATTTACGATCGGGAAAGCGGGATGGGTGAGATGGGTTGGGATGGAAAGGGTGAGAGAGGTAAAATTAGTAGCCAATTTAATTGAGTTGATATGAAAAGTGGGTCTGGGCAGAAAAAAAACAATATTTTGATGCAAGTAGTAATATTTTTGTTATAAATATTTGACTTCATATTGAAATTTACACAAGAAATGCTAAATTTCGTAATTTTGGTGGAGGTGCCAGGTAGTCGAAATTAAATTAATTCTGGCTGGTATCCTTGCTTGGTGGAGGTGCTGGATCTTAAAACGCGATTGTGAGATCGTAAAAATCGTTCTCTTACCATAAAAACCATAAATAAATAAAATTGTTAAAAAAAAGTTGAATCCGAATTTAAAATTTAAAACCGGTGTCGTTCAAAACCGGTTATCCCTAGCATGAATGTTTTGTAGAGTGAGAAATTTGAATTAGGTGTTTCAGGCCTTTTTCGAGCAATTATTTATTAATTTTTCTCTTTCTATTATAAAATTGATAAGGACTTAAAATTTTTGATTGTCAAGATTTTATACAATATTGATTTTGATGGATAAGATGGACAAGATAAGAAGTAATGTAATCAGAAAAGATCTGGGACTGGAGAGATTGAGGTTTAAGCTAGGAAGAGAACATCTAAGATGGTTTGGACATATGAAAAGGATGGGAAGAGATTCCAAGACGAGAATTTGAAGCGGCAGAGGAGGGGAAAAGAAGAGTAGGAAGGCCAAGAGAGAAATAGGAAAGATTAATTCAAGAAGACGTTGGAAAATGGGATGAAGTGTGGGAGCATGTGACAAGAGTCAAGCTGTGGGAGGACAGAAGAGGGGTAGAATTGGCCCAGAGCATGGCTCTGCTAATCGTAAAGGCGATTTAAGAGAAAAAGTCCACCTCGCAAACATCAGCTAGTAAGAGCGGAGTATCTTACTCCCCGAAACTAGAGGCGAGCTCTGGCAATCGTCGTCGAGGACCTTGCCCCCTTCCCTTGACGACCGCCCGGCGACGATGACAATGACACAACGAACGATGACAAAGACGATGACGACCGTGACGTGAGAAATCCCCCTTCCTCCCCCCCCCCACCCCCCTTAGGCAAGAGTGGTGCATTATGACCTAACGGTTGACGCGTCCTTAATCCAAATAAACAAACAAAACACCACTCAACCCCACAGTTGGAACTGAGTTATGATTATTATTATTATTATTATTATTATTGATTTTGATTATTGTGTGCATACTGCATTCCTAAATAAAACTCAAATTTTACTTGGAAATAAAATCCCATGTTAGGCCAGAAAGGAATAAGTCCATAAAACATTAAACTCCAAACTTTAAAATAACTTTCTAAATCAAAATAGGCTCTTTTATTTTAATATGGTTATTTCCCCCCAATACCCATTAACTTTGACAGTTAACACTAGCAAATATTCTCTCATGTAGTAACTGGTAATTTCTTTTAGAATCTGCGTGAGTTGAGTATGCACCTTCTGAAGAACAGCAGCAAACAGAGTCCTATCCACGTTCATGCGGTCGCCACCCGATATGTCGCATCGCAGCTAGAAATGTCTAAACACTTGTGTCAGCTGCTTTGTCTGTGCTCTTCCGTTGACCCACGTCAGGAGCAAGAACGGGGATTCTCCCTAGTGTGCGTAAGATGTATTCAATAGGCAATGTTATATTTATTAGTCACTGTAAAGTGTAAATGCATTAAGACAATGCCAGTATTGATTTGTAGCCCCATATAGTCAACTGACAACCCTAGTACAAATAAATATCAATGAACTTGCATGGTTCTACATAGATGTCTTGTTGGTGTGTACTGTGTAGGGAAAGGTGTCAACAGCCTACGTGAATCTTTAAACTCCAATGGCTGATTAGTGATTACCATAACGCCTGAAACGTTTTGAGGTTAATTTTTATTTTTTATATTTTACTTGACAACTATGTCTCAACCTTAAGCAGTAAAAGCTGTTGGTCTCCTTCCACAAACAAAAACAATGATCTTGAAGTTGTAGCCAAAGCCATGTTAACCAACCAAATGTTCTCTTTTGTATTCAGGGATCAGGTTGACATGAGCCGGCGTCTCTTGCTGTTTCGCCTCCTAGAACGCTATTACTTAGCTGTGGATTCTCTAGCTTTCCCACTTCCTCAGGGATTCACGTCATTCTTCACTTATCTTGGCTACAGAACGCTCACATTCTCCATGTTCCTGCAGTACTTACAGCGGAATGTGTTTGAGCTGCAAGTTGATGTGATGAAAGTCATTATGGCCGGTAAGTCTTCCCATTCCCATTTGATAAGCTACTGGGAAACTGTAAGAACTTAAATAAACATGACTGGATGTTTATTTAGTAAGTTTTTGCTTAAGTGCAGGTGCAAACTATGTCAAAATGGTAGGCAAATGCAACCTGTATTTGTTATTTTTGTATTTCATTGCAAATATGTAATATATGTTTGGCAAGTAAGAGGTGTGTGTCTGAATATTATACGAGGTGTAGGTCCAGGTCTAGGTCCAAATTCAAGTACACGTCTAACAAGGTAGAATGTACTACCTAATTCTCTGTCAATGACATATGAAGTACTGTGTGTGTGTGTTTGTGACAAAAAACTAAAGTTCAAGTCCATTCTTGGTCCAAGTTGGCAAATGGACTAAGCAATCAAAAGTGTACACTCGTTTTAAGTCCGGTTCAAAATAAGACAATAACTAACGACAATGAGCGAAAACAAATGTATATTTGAATGTAGGTAGACATTCAAGATTTATTTGTTCTTATCGCCTATTTAGTTGTTTTTACTGGATGTACAAATGGTTTTTATAACGCAATACTTTGCAAAGGACTCTCGAATGTACACCTAACCCAACTTTAGGTAGTGTTGACTGTGCCCGGCAGGTAGCTCTGCTGTAGGCTAGTAGGCCTATAGTACGTTAACATCGAGTTGGACCTGGACCCTAATTCAGACACACCCTAGGTGGTATGTGCCTTAATGTATAATTTACTTGTTAGAATAATGTAGAATATCAACAACAACCTAGAGACTTACACCACTTAACCTAACATAGAATACCTGGCTGAATACAAGAGTTTCAGATGACGTCACACCAACTGTCATGGCCGACTAGTGGGCAAAACTTACATTGGCACCATCTAATCTAAACACATGTGAAAAGGGTGAATTTTATTGAAGATTTCTCAAAGATGCACACCATTTGGCAGTTCAAACCAGTTGAACATGTATTCTAATATCTGATACTAACGTTTTAGCGAGGAAACAATGGAAATTGAAGCTCTGTGTTTAAAAAAAAATTAAAAACAGGTCTGCGGGCTATGCCACTGGTCACTTTGAGCCAGGGATACGACTAGGTTTATTTTTAAACGTAGCTGAAAGCCTAGTAAAAAGTAGCCTAATTTAATTTGTTGTCCAAAATAAAAAAAATAAAAAAATTGAAATTGAAATTCATGGTAGCCCTAATCATTTAAATATATATATATATCTTGACCCTTTTTCTAACATTAAATCGGGTTGGAGGGAGCAGTATCACACTACTCCGTTTCTTGTGCTAGCATCTTCGTTGTCGGCTAGCCAGGCCTGACACAATCATGTCCTCAGCTTCTTCTTTGCTCGCCTCCTCCACTACCAGAGGTCTGTTTAAAAGCTCCCTCCATCTCTTGCGGTTTTCCCACAGTCTTCCTGCTTCCACTTCGTTCCATGCCATTCCTCTCTTCTCAACACTGTCTTTAATCTGCTCCACCCACTTCTCTCTCGGTCTGCCCACTTTCTTCTTAAACCCTTCTTGTTTTTCAAACTCTCTTCTTGGTATCCTGGCCGGATCCATTCTTTTCATATGCCCAAACCAACGTAGACGTTCTCTCTCCAACCTTATTAGCACACTTTCAACACCTAGTTTTTCCCTTTAACACTACTCCTGATCTTGTCGTTTTTTGTCACCCCCAGTACACTCCTCAAGAATTTCATTTCTGCTGTCACAATCCGTGGTTAAATATGGTTAAATAATTATAAAGGTAAAAATACCATTTCTCAAATATAGCCCTTAATAATAATGGTAGATAAGAGAGATTCGTTATTTGCTTCTTTATATGAAAGTCTTGGTTTGTTCCAGATACAAATGACACTCGAGAAGGTGTGAATAAGAAGCTGCGCCTGTTGTTGCTACTGCCGAGGTCCCGGGCAAAGCGATTGCTCAACCAGTGGTCTCACCCAGTTAGCTTGATGCTGCGAGCTCGTGAACACGCACAGAACATTCTCTCGGGGATGGAGGGTGCCAAGCCTCGGGGCCACTCGCACCAGAGGGCACGAACTGCACACTTGATGGCCACAAGAGGTACACTGACTTTGAACCGATGACTAGTGGGAAATTAAGATTGTATTCCTTGAACGTTTCAATATCACCAGGCTAGACGCATGATGACAATGACATAATAAATAATAATGTAAATGTAGGCAAAGTAAAACAACAAATTAAGATAAAAAGGGATATAATGTAGGGTATTGTAAGTGTTAGTCATGAATAGAGGTAATGAGAAATGGTGATATAAAAACCCTAATTTCGTTGTAAAAACCCTAAATTTAGTGTTTTTTGCAATTTCACAAAAATTGTCAAAAGCGTTTAAAAAAAAGAAAAAAAACGGGCCCATTAAGTTATAAATAAATAAATTCGTATTTAGAGTACCCCACATACGTAGCGACTGGTAGAGATAGCGCTTCCCGGGAGAAGGTGCGCGCGCAGTTGGCGAGACCGTTTCTTGTCTCCTGTCACAGTTACATTATGATCTCGCTCGGCTTACTCGTTCCTCATCGTCCGCTGTTCGTCGTAAAACTGTGTCAAAATTTGTTGTCTATTGTTAAGTGTCTGCATTAATTAATTCAACAATGACCTTCAAATTTACTTGCAGTATGAAAATATTATATTTCCAAACATCGTGACTTTTACACCCCCCCCCCCCCCCCCCATTACCCGGGTCATACGGGAGCTGGAACTGGTTCCGAATTTTACTACCCGTTGTCATCCCTAATTCCCTCACAGCTTACATAGGCCTATATTGTGCTGATTCAATCAAACCTATTCTATGCAGGTTCTTCCATATTAATTCATAGCTTGCTTGTATCATTGCAGATTTTTTTTAAAATTCAAGCTTGGGTTTTTGAGTCTTTTGAAATGATCTAAAGAGGGTGTACTGTAGCTGTTACATGAAATCTAACTTATTCACAAAACTTTCTCTTACTCTATTCCAGGTCTTGCAGCTTTTCCTTCAGCGGATCGACTTTCCCCGCTTGATACATTTCTTGACTTATTAACAGCAAAAGGTAAGTTGTATAATATATTTTTACATTCACATTGCTGGATGAG